>CM068542.1:47881264-48481264 GCA_035048495.1 Euptelea pleiosperma
CCAAGATGTGTGCCAAACATTCAGGGAATCAGTGGGCCTGAAAGAGTCAACCACGTGGCAAATTGTGGGACTTCTGCATCATAATTTTGATACAGAAGTCGGTATCATAGATTTTTCCTAGATCAAACGGTTACCATAGTGTTGATCTGTGATTTCAAGATCCATAGCACAAATATAGTAATATATCCCTCCTTTTAAGTGTCTTACTTCACCAAACCAAAAGGGAAACTATAATCAAGAATTAACACATAATTCTAGATATCAAAAATATATAGTAGCCGAAAAATGCTTAAATCCACGGCTAGAATCAATCCATGAAAAGTTTTATAATCTAATGGCTGACACTACAACAAAATGGCTGAAAAATGCTAGAAAAAAATGCACTAAAAACGACGAACTTTGGGCATCGTATTTTGTGATTACTTAAACTAGGAGACCGCCATGCGATGCATGTGTACCTTACACGCGGGAGCACCTTATACATGACATACTCTTAGGGATGGGCCAAACATCCATACGGTTAGTAGCCTCTAACAGTGTACCACATCCCCTGCACTTGGGTCCTTCATCAACTTAAACAATGGATAGCATCATCTAATCGTTTCTATTGGTGATATTGAAAATTGGAGAGCAATGTTTGTCAATTTTACTAACTTGAGGGGTATATTAGGAATATTTAATTTTTAACATTGTATACCTTGCAAGGGTGACTGTGTTTGCAGTGTGACGTGTAAAAGACCGGATAGCCCTCGCTCTGCCTAAGGTTAGTTCCAAGCCCATGATGAAAAATTCCTCAAATCCAATGGCTAGGAATCACCAATCATGCTTATTTTTGGTTTGTGGGTCCACCAATGTGTGAGCCAGATATTCTGGGGCCAGTGGACCCGAAAGAGTGTACTACGTGGCAATTTGAGGGACTTCTGCTTCAAATCCCATGATCTGTATCATAGATTTGGGTTTAATTATGCTTATTTATAACATTATAATGGACATATAACGTTGCCATTACGACTGTTATGACAGATCATATCATGGTAAAATAAAATCACAATAATGTCATTTTATTATTTGTAATTTTTTCAAAATAATATCTACAAGGGTAAAATAATGACCGTTATAATAGCCGTTATAACATTAAGTCGAGTAAATATTTGATGACAGGCGTCATCATGGACCAAATACGAGCCATATGGCCCACTCTTAGAGACCACCGACCATACGGATTCAAGTATTATTTGGGGTATTCAAATCCAAAGCTGATTTTGTGTATGTAGGTGTACTTAGGGATGGTCCAGACTCCAAACATTCATATGGGTGGTCTCTAAGGTGTACTACGTTGCTCATATTGTTGACCTAATGCAGCCCTGCTTGGTTCGCTGCTGCATTGGGATGCATTTCGCACCAGAATGTGGTTAGTTGCATTGCAGTCACTTAAAACAGTTTTTGGGCTACTCATGCTGTATCCATTTTCTTATAGAGATTGCAAGGACTTGGCAACCACTTGCACCTACGGCAGCTCATTTGCACACCCCCAACCAATATCTTGTAATCCCAAAAATGTGGCAAGTGACTGCATTGCATCCAATTTGCATCGAACCAAGCTGGGCCATAGCTTGTCGCGTATAGATCAACGTGATTGACCTAAGACATGATCGATTGCATGAGTTGTCAAACGTAGGGAGGAAACGTTGCCTGAAAATGATTGATAAGATTGGATGATTACTGCATTAAACCTAAATAGAAGCTCTGCTTGGTATACTATAAATGAATACATTTTACAAATGAATGCAAATGCATTAAGTTACTATACATTAGTTTACAATGCATTAGTTTACGGTTGCTTGGTAGCAATTGAGAAAGCTCCGTAAATTAATACATCCTGATTAACACAGTGATTTAAAGTGATTTTCCACTTAGATCAATTTTCCACGCCCCTCCGCAAGAACATGTGTCCTCACCCTAACCTCATTCACTCCAACGCCCACCTCCGACTAGTAACACTTCGATAACCGCCCTCGATGACTACTCGGAATATAAGCCGCATGGCACACTTTTAGAGGATGCTAATGTATGGATGTTTGACCAATCCCTAGATGGGCCTACAAACCCAAAATCAGCCTGATTAGTGATTTAAAACCTTTAGATCCTTGTGCCCAAATAATGGTGAAGAATGATCAAATTCCCACGGTTAAAATCAACCTATGAAAATCTCCAAGCCAACACTTATAAATTATTAATAGGATCCTTGTACCCAAATAATGGTGAAGAATGATCAAATTCCCACGGTTAAAACCAACCTATGAAAATCTCCAAGCCAACACTTATAAATCATTAATAGGATCCTTGTACCCAAATAATGGTGAAGAATGATCAAATTCCCACGGTTAAAAATCAACCAATGAAAATCTCCAATCCAACGCTTTTAAATCACTAATCAGGTTGATTTTTGGTTTGTAGGCCCATCTAAGGATGGTTTGTAGATAATTACATATCTACACATTATAATTGTGTAGGCCCCACTGTGGGCCCCACAAATTTTAGATTGTACCAGTACTTGATTGGTCTATGACTCCATCTCTTTGAGTAAAACTTATTGACCACCAATAAGCACTGACTACCCATAATATGAGCCATGAGGTACACTCTTAGAGGACGCTGACTGTATAGATGTTTGGCCAATCTCTAAGTGGACCCACAAACCAAAAATCAGCCCGATTAGTGATTTTAAGCCTTTGGATCTTTCTACCTAAATAATGGTAAATAATGATCAATTTCCTACAGTTAAAATCAACCCATGAAAATGACTTCAACTAACGCTTAGAAATCACTGATCAGGTTGATTTTGGGTTTATAGGTCCACCTAAGGATTGACCAAACATCGATACAGACAATGTCCTATAAGAAATTGCCACGTGGCTTATATTGTGGGTGGTGAGTTAGCTACCTAACCAGACCAGCGGTGGTCTGATAAGATTTACTAGCTAAACTATAGTTGTTTGGCTTTGGCCATCCTTAGGTGGACCTATGGACCAAAAGTCCGCCTAATTAGTGATTTATAACCGTTGGATATTGGAGTCTTTTTCATGGGTTTATTAGGTGGACCAAAAGGCAACAGAGAGTATTAGAAACGGCTCTACCCAACACCATTTGGCGTCAGGTGTATGGTGTACCTTATTACATCACAACCTTTTTCTTCTCTTTGAATAAACCTTCGCTCACACGGGGCTGTGAGCGAAGCCGATCACAGCCCACAATACAAGACACGCGGCATATTATTATAGGGTGATGACCGTATGGATGTTTGTCCAGTCAGTTGGTGGACTAGCAAACCAAAAATTAGCCTGATTAGTGATTTACAACCTTTGGATCTTTGCACCCAAATAACGCTCAATAATGCTCAAATTCCTACGGCTAAAATCAACCCATGAAAATAACTTCAATCCATCGCTTAAAAATCACTGATCAAGTTTATTTTTGGTTTGTAGGTCCACCTAGTGATTGACCAAACATCCATACGATCAGCGTCTAGTAAAAGTATGCCACGTGGACCGTATCATGGGCTGTGATCGGCTTCGCTCACAGCCCTGTGTAAGCTAAGGTTTACTCATTTTCTTTCTCTTTTCCATTTTCAATTTGAAAGTTCAATTTTTTTTATTTTTCTTAAAAGAATAAAAAAAAATCATTCATTTTTGAGTCATTTACGTTTCTAATTTCTTATCCTATTTTTTTGCATCTTCTGTATTGTGATTCAGCAAGTTTTTTCCGGCATTTCAATGCAAGACTTTTACCTCAAGTGATGCACAGCCGCCGCATTCATTTACAGTGATTCCACTTTACCATGGTAACCAAGCACCAAAATTTGTAAGGCGAACTGTAAACAAATGCATTTGCATCTATATACGGTATACCAAGTAGAGCCAGAGTCTACAAAGAGAGTTTACAAGAGGCTAAAGATAATAATAATAATAAAAAAAAAGAAACAGTTGATACGTTGACTATATGTTGACTAGTTGTCACTCATAGACACAGCCCATTTGTTGTCCCATCTCAATCACTAAAACCTGTAAACTTGGCACGTACCGTGATAATCCCTTGTTTAAACTGTTCTGATCAGGGTTTTTAGGGGTACGTGTCAAGTGTTACATGAGTTAGTGAGTGATGATCTCCTCATGCCATGTATTCAATACGAATCCCATCAATTTTGGCGCTGTTTGCTCCGATCCCAAATCTCGGCACCAGGGACACCCAAATGCTATCGTCTCCATCTGCCTCAAGATCTTCCAGTACTTCTGAGATCCCCAGCTTGAGAGTACTCTTTGTCTTTGTCGCTACATCGCCCTCCTTCAACACTATCGTTACACCAGGGTGCACGTTAACAAAAGTCCCTGCAAACTCCCTTGACTCCGGACCAATACTTCTCTCATCAACCGCATTGACAAAAACGTCCAACTTAAAGTGCATATCCTTCTTGATATCAATTCCATAAACCACCAAAACCTCTTCTTCTTTTTCTTTCTCTTCCTTGGTTCTTGAGGTGTTAGGTCTATAGACCCTAACTCTTATGGTAGTGTCTAGGTTCCGACCCTCGGGTCCAAAGTTGGCTGACTCGATGTAGCTTGGCAACTGCAACCCATTCTGGTTGTCTCTCATACTTAAAATGGAACGGGCAATCTTAGGCGAGACTGAAGGCTTAGGCCGTGCGTGGAGCCAAGGAAGGTCGACCTTCTCGTAACTATACTTGAGCTTGTTTATGTCAAGGATGTCTTGTATCTTGACTCGGACAAGCTGTGCATTCTCATCGTAAAAGAAAAAGTGGGAAGCCAGCCATGCGGGATCGCTGATCTCCCGTTTGTATCCTTCCAACTCCTTCCAAACCTCCCAGAGGCGGTCTACGTTTGAGTGGTGCGCGTAGAAGATTGGGTCACGCGCAGCCGCATAAGCCGCCGACATATCCTCTCCATTGGGATTTAATTTACTCCCTACCCAATAGTGTATACTACCGTGAGGTGCTTGCTCTAGCGATCCCCCCCAATTACAATTCACTTCCTCCCCTGCCTTCAATGGGCAACCCATGAAGAGTTCAGTCTTCTTTGCACTAGAAACCATTTGGTTATACAATAAGGCGAGGTTTGTGGCAATCTGTTCTTCAACCCCTAGTCCGCTCTCCACATCACGGAAGTTACCATCAACTACATGGGGCGGCAAGTGAGAAGCTTCGCGTTCGACATCAAATAACGACCCATTCATGTAAATGTTGGGGATCACCATTCCAATAGGGGAGTCCCAGTTCCAAAATGGCAATGCGAAGGTGTCGTCTCCTATGAGTTTTCCAAGAATCCGTTCATGGAAGTAGATATACATGCGGTGCCAGGGGAAGAAGAGCCATGATCTATGGACATTTAAGAGGGAATTGTAGTGGAGCTGATTATAGGATCCAGTGCAGTAGAGGCAGTGAATGTCAGCTTGACGCATGAAGCTACGGGGGTCATCGTAGGGGAGTGACTTCATGATCGAGTAGGCCTTGTTGTATTTGGAGATGAACTCGTCATCAACAAGGTGAGCAGGTCGGCGCAAACGTGTAGGCAAGGAAGAGCTTGGAAATTTGAATTCGATGAAGGGTTCTTCCGATTCACGTTTTGGGGGGCAACAATAGACCGGGTCACCCAGCTGTGTTCCAGTGTGACAAGTTGACAAATTAGGGCTCAAGACAAAGTTATCTGGAATCGTTGCGGTAATCACGTCGTCGTCATTCGAAGCCTCACCTCTTCCTACTCGCACCAGGTTCTTTAGCCATTCATATGTGGTTGAGATGTGGAGTATTTGGTTCTCTTCATCATCCATGCTCTTTAGCTCCCTATTCCAAGGCAACCATACATTACTAAACTTACAATATAAATGCCATGTGATTACCAAAAAAAAAAAAAAATGCCATGTGATACATTCTTTGGGGCACACTAACCGTATGGATTTTGGCCCACTCCTTCGTAGTTGACACACCAAAAATAGTGTATATCTACACCATGGGGTGGGCTAAACATCCATCCGATCAGTGGCCCAGATTGCAGCGTTGAGTAACAAAAATCATGCTTCCGTGACGCCAAAAAGTTTCAGGTATACCCAGATATTGTAATCCCAAACGAATGCAATCCAAGTGGTTAGATTACTTAGAGATCTTCTAGATCTCGGGTGGAAGTGATATCTCAGGTGGGACAGATGGATCCGTTGATGTGGGCACCATCAACTTGAGGTGCCTTTGGTATTTTGAATAATAAGTGGTTTCAAGTTTCAACTCATAAGAAGAAGAGAAAAAAAAATATGGACATAAGAGAATGATAAAAAACACACCTTGTAAGAGAAGGTTGCACGTCGGGTGAGTCTTGAAGCAATAAGCTTGCAGACAACCCAAGTAAGATGAAGATCAAGAGAACCGGACAAGTCCATTTCTTTGTTTCCATGGCTAAGCCACACAGGTTAAATGGTTGAACCCAGCTCGACCATGCACGAGCTAGCACAGGCTCCTACCAAGGAAAGAAATATCCTAGAGATCAGGAAAACAGGGAACTACTTGACAATGGTTCACGAAACCCTTCTCTAATATATAGAAGGGTCGGGATCGGGGTACAGAGGCTGAAACCGACTTTGACACCTAAACGAGGGAACCGTGGATCTATCAAGATCGGACGGCCTTCCTTCTCGGCTTTTTCAACATAGCAGCCGACCCAAACCGTTTGAAGCCGATTGCACTGTCAGTCTCTGCACGTCCAATCCCATCACCCATCACCCATCACCCATCACCCATCACCCATCACGTCTCCTCCTCTTCTCATGCTCAAATCTTTTTTTTTATACATCTGAGTAAAACTTAAGTCACAGCGCTTTTGTTACACGAACAGTACGAGCCACGTGCCACACTCTTAGTGGACGCTGACCGTATGGATGTTTGGCCAACCTAAAAAATCAGCCTGAGTAGTGATTTACAACCTTTGGATCTTTGTACCGACTCTTAGTGGACGCTGACTATAGATGTTTGACCAGTCCCTACAAACCAAAAATCAGCCTGATTAGTTTACTTCTAAGCATTGTATTGAAGTTATTTTCATGGGTTGATTTTAACGGTTGGAATTTGAGCATTATTTGGGTGCAAAGATCCAAAGGTTGTAAATCACTAACCAGGCTGATTTTTGATTTGCAGGTCTACCAAGGGACTGTCCATACATCCATATGGTCATAGTCCCACTAAGAGTGTGCCACGTGGCTCGAATTGTTTGTTGTGACAGGCTTCGGACTGACAACGCAAATTTGACTGACGTCTTCCCCTCTTTTTTCCTTCGAGCATTGACAGAAGAAGGTCGGTCTTTTCTCTCTCTTGAAGCGTCCTCCCTGAAGTAAAACTTGCAAATTTCCGAGCTCACTGCACACCTCCTCTTCTCCGCTCTTCTTCTCAGCTTTTCTTGTAACTTTCTCTTAGTGTTCTCATTGCAGTAGAGAAAGATATTATAAGGGGAAGATGATACAGGTGGGTAGAAGAAAATAGACCTAGTTATTGTAGGTTCTGTTTGAGAGAGTATGATGAAGATTGAGGAAGTGAAAGGTGGTATCAAGGTCCTCAATGGGAAAGAGAATTCAGAAGAAAACAACGACGGCGGTGGAGGGTTTCAAGTTCACAGAAGGATGAAAGAAAATTAAAGTGGAAATCTGAACCTATTAAGATCGTTGGTCTGAAATTGCCGATTTTTCTTCCAGTCGAGCAGATGGCCGATCTGAAACCCGTTAAGTCTTCTCATTTTTCCTTATGGTCTGAAACCCTCTATCAATGAAAAAAACAATTCAAGAAAAATGTCCATAAACCTAAGCTATGTAAGAAAGGAAAAAATTGCAGGGACATGGGCATTCGACTCAATACCATTTAGTTTGACCACGGTTTTACAATTTAGAACTATCTTTAGTCATGGGTTACGACCACTAAAGATTAGGCCGTTATAGTTTCTCTAGAGATTAGAGATGATTTTATTGGAGAGGAAGAAGCAAAGGAGAAGAAGAGCGTCGGAGAAGAAGGTGGAGGAAAAAAAATGGAAAATCCTTTTTGTTTCAGGAAAGAAAAGAAAAGTTTTAAATAATAAAAATACTTTTTAAAGGATTTTAATAAGAAAAATCACTCTCATTAAAAGAAATGTACACGTGTTCCACAACTTCCACAGAGCGCCGAATTCGGCTCGGCTTTAATCAGCTTGGCTCATCATTTGCAGATAAGTGCACAACATTAAAAGCAGTCCGATCTTGATAGATCCATGCTTCCTCGTTTAGGTGTCAAAGTCAGTTTCATCCTCTGTACACCGATCCCGACCCTATATAGAAACACAAGAGAGGTTTCGGGTTGTGTGTAAATTAACAGTGGCGGAGCCAGGATTTCGTTTGGTGGAAATATTGAACAGATTTTGTTCCAAGAATCCAGGGTCCGGAAAAGTATACTTTTCCATGGTTGTCAAAAGGAAGTAAAACTCTATCACACGAAACTGTAAATCACACAATCACAAGCCAATGATGTCTCGGCACGTACACAAGTGCTTTGCAACTCATTGGCGGTGTTTGTGTGATTTGCAATCCCATTGTGACAGAAGTTTTACTCGTCAAAAGGTTGGATTGCAAATCACACAAGGAAAAAGATGTAACAAGGTATGCCTGAAACTGTTCATTTGCGGAAGCGGCATTTTTGGTAGTCACCGCTGCCATCTGGGCCCACTGACTGCTTGGATGTTTATCTCACCCCTTGTTGGATATACATACCAAAAATCATCTTGATTGGTAATCTGTAACCATTAGATTTTAACACTTTTTAGCACCATTTTAGGCGTTCTTATAGCCGTTGAATACAACCATCTTTTGAGTACTAAAACCAACGGCTAAAAATCATTAAACAAGCTGATTTTTTGTATGAATGTCTATTAAAGGGTGGGCTAAACATCCATACGGTCAGTGGGCCCAGATGGCAGTGGTGACTACCAAAAATGCCGCTTCCACAAATGAAAAGATCTCAGGTATACCTTGTTACATCACGACCCATCACACAAACACAGCCAATGAGTTCTCGGCGGCACGTATACCTAAATACTGTGTAGTTAATTGTAATTTCTACCAAGGTTTAAAGGAGGCCGTTTTAATGGTTAAACGGACTGGGAGTGTTACAGTTTAAATGGCCGTTAAAACATATTGGAATGGGGGGCAAAAATAGAATTTAACGGAATTAAACGGATTTTAACTGTATCTACGGATTTTAACGGAAAAAATGGCGTTGAAATTCAAATTTTGAAATTTTAAAATAAAAAAAAACAGAATTTAACGGATTTAACGGGACTTTTTTTCACAAAATTTTTCAGAATTAAACGGCTGTTTAAATGATTTTAACGGCCGTTAAAACAAAAAAATGGCCATTTTTTCCAAAACCGATAAAACGTATTTGAATTTAACGGCCACTTTTGTTTTAACGGCCGTTAAAATCGTTTAAAAGGCCTTTAAATTCTGAATTTTTTTGTGAAAAACACGGCCGTTAATTCCGTTTAATTTTCATTAAATTCTATTTTTTTTTTTTAATTTCATATTTCAAAATTTGAAGTTCAGTGCCATTTTTTCCATTAAAATCGTTAAAACCTATTAAATTCTGTTTTTTCCCTTTTTTTTGGTCTATTTTTGCCCCTGGCCGTTTCAATCCGTTTTAACAGCCGTTTAAGCGGTTTAAACGGTAACAGCCCCAATCCATTTAACCGTTAAAATGGCCTCCTTTAAACCTTGTTTTCTACTTTTTATACACCATGGAATTGACACCACTTTCTTAACCACGTACTCACTTCAAATTCAATTTTCAATATTTATTCCCAAACATGTGTAAGTGACAAACAAAATATTAAGTTTATTTAAAAGTTAAGGGAATTTCCCAAATAATTGACAGATTCATTTTTTTTTTTTACGGAAAAGTAAAAAATTATTAATTTTCGAGTTTGCCCTTTACTTTTTGGTAAACTACAGTCATGCCATTAAAAATCTGACTCAAACTGAGCTAACACGATCGTACGGCCTGCCATTAAAAATAAGGGGGCCAATTGAATTTTGAACCGCCATTTTAGATATGAAAAAGTCTTAAATTTTTATAGAAGAAAGACTTTTTTTTAAAATAATACATTGTTTGGATGACCATGCTATTTCCTCCATTAAAATACACTTTTTTTAAGCCAGTCTTTTTATAAAAAAAACATTTGCTGAAAGTCGTTTTTCAAGTCGAAAAAAGACTTTTTAAAATTTTGCTAACTAAATGGGCATAATAAAAACAAAAATATAGCTCATTGAACGTAAAAAAAACAAAAAAAATATTTTGATTGGTGTTGGACTAATATTTAATTATGGGTCGGGCTCCGTTGACAGATCTAAAATGACAGGGACACAATATCCATGTGGCACACTGTTACAGGACACTGACCATACGGCTGTTTGTCCTAACCCATGGTGGACCTACAACCAAAAATCAGCCTGATTAGTGATTTGTAAGTGTTACATCTTTGTACCACAAATACTGCTCAAATTCCTACAGTTGAGATCAGCCCAAGAAAATAAGTCCAATCCAAAGCCCATAAATCACTAATCAGGCTGATTTTAGTTTGTAGGTCCACCAAGGGATAAGATAATCATCCATATGGTCAGAGTCCTGTAATAGTGTGCCACGTGGCTTCTATTGTGTCCCTGTCATGTTAGATCTGTCAACCGGAGCCGACCCTTTAATTATATTTGAATTTATATTTTAGTAGTCGGAGGATTGCAACACCAATCAAAACGTGTCACCAGTTGGGCATCACATGGACCGTGGACCATATGATCTCCCCAATTTGCATTAACGATGAACTAGATTAAACACCTTTTCAAAAAAAAAAAAAATTCAGAACAGTCATTTAAAAGAAAATTTGTAAAATGGGAATCCAAAGAAGTAAAACTTTGATGACAGGGCATAATATGAGCCACGTGACACACTCCTAGAGGACTCTGACTGTATAGATGTTTGGCCAGTCCCTACGTGGATTTACAAACAAAAAATTAGCCCAATTAGTGATATCTAGTCATTGGATTTGAATTATTTAACCGTGGGATTTAAGCATTATTTGGACATGGATGATTGAAGAGAAATGTCGGTTAATGGAAAGGCTCAGCTCCAATTACCGCTCTAAAATGACAGGCTCCAGTTACAGGAGACACTATGAGCCACGTGGTATACTCTTAGAGGACTATGACCGTATGGACGTTTGGTCAATCCCTAAGTGGACCTACAAACAAAAAATCAGGCCGATTAGTGATTTATGGGTTTTAGATTGGACTTATATTCATGGGTTAATCTCAATGTGGAATTTGAACAGTAATTGAGGAACAAAGATCCAACGCCTAGAAATCACTAATAAGGCTTATTTTTGGTTTGTAGGTCCACCTAGGGATTGGCCAAACATCCATACAGCATACAGTCATAGTCCTCTAATAGTGTGCCAAGTGGCTCATATTGTGTATTGTAATCGGAGCGGGACCCGAAAAGTTGTCTTTTATGGTTTGCCTTAAATGATGTGCTATAACAGTCCTTGTGCAATAACGGTCTATTGTCTCTTACAATGTGCCACATGGTGTGCAGATAATGTTTGTCCATCATTAGTGTTGATGATGGACATTCCAATTTGTTACATAATGTGCCACTTAGGCTTTAGCCAACGAGATCTTGGCATGAATTAATTAAAGAAAAAAAATTATCAAAGTAGTTTTATTTTTTATTTTTTTTAAATTAACATTGATAACAATAAATTGACGGATGACCAAAAAATAGTGGTTATAACATAAAGGTAATGAAATGATATTTCTCTAATGTAGATAGATAGAAAGTTTAATTCTATGAGATGTTCAAACAGCTAATCTTAGAATTCATTATGAATTCCAAGTAATTTCTACCGTTCAACTGAACACAAGAAATTTAAATTCTTAAAAATTATAAATTCTAGAATTCTATTTTCAATTCCAAATCCTTGTGTATTGTCTAGTTAACAAATAGACCCTCACGTCAAATCTCCGGTTGTTGTTGTTGGACAAATCTAACTTTTTACCCGCAACCATATCCAATCGTTTTAGGGAAAAGTTAGATTTGCCGACACGGTTTACAAGAAGAAACACGTGACACACGGTTTTGGAAAAAAAAAACGTGACTACATTAATTCATTACAGCTCAACCAATAAAGTGTGATTCCCCAGAGATTGTACTCCGAGTCACCGATCAGTAAAACTTGTGTCACATGATGTAGTGACTGAAGCCGATCACAGCAATCAATACGAGCCACGTGGCATACGCTCACAGGGCTCTGACCGTATGGATGTTTGGCCAGTCCCTCCGTGGACCTACAAACCAAAAATCAACCTGATTAGTGATTTACAACATTTGGAGTTTTGAACCCAAATAACGCTCAATAATGCTCAGATTCCTACCGTTAAAATCAACCCATGAAAATAACTTCAATCGAATCAATCTGATGTTTTGTGTACCACTCCACCGAGGGACTGGCCAAACATCCATACGGCCATCATCCTCTAATAGTATGCCACGTGGCTCGTATTGATTGTTGTGACCGGCTTCAGTCACAACATCTTGTGACACAAGTTTTACTGGTCGGAGACTTGGAGTACAATCTCTGGGATAAAACTTTGATGACGGGGCCTGTCACAATCGAATTGCAAATCACACAATCACAGCAAATGAGTTCTCGGCACGTACAGAACATGGGAACTTTCAAAATCACTTAAGTACGTGCCGAGAACTCATTGGCTTGTGACTGTGTGATTTACAATTTCGTGTGAAAGGGTTTTACTCTCGTACGGTTAGCACCCTCTGATCGTGTGCCACGTGGCTTGATTGAGTGCTGTGACCAGCTTCCGTCAACATCTTGTAACACAAGTTTTACTCATTTTTGTCCTTGGTGCGTTCCCATCGACCAAACGTAGAGTTTTCCAGCGGGTGTCACGTGGTCATACTAACAAAACGTGTCAACGACCTCGGTTAGAGAGCAGGAATCAGTTGAGTAAAACTTACCGGACCACACACAAGTTATTGGACACGTGTCCACTGTACGGTTGCAAGTTGCATCGGCACGAGCCACTCCAAACTCGTCTCCTCCTCTGGTTAACTGGTAAGTAAAAAAAAAGAAAAAGAAAAGTGAAGTTTAAACTTTAAATCTCGCAAAACAAAAATTCCGAGTAAGACTGATGACAGGGCCCAGTCATCAAGGCCGATGACAGGGTATAATAGAAGGCACCTGACATACTCTTAGAGGACTCTAACCGTATCGATGTTTTTCAAATCCCGATATTGACCTACGAACAAAAAATCAGCTTGATTTGTGATTTCAAACCTTTGGATCTTTGCACTTCAAATAGTGGTCAATAATGATCAAATTTCACACGGTTAAAATCAACCCATGAAAATAATTCCAATCCAACACCTAGAAATCACTAATCGGGCTGATTTTAGGTTTGTGAGTCCACCTAATGACTGGCCAAACATCCATACGGTCAGAGTGTCTAAGAGTGTTCCACGTGGCTCGTATTGTGCCCTGTCATTGGCCTTGATGACTGGGCTGTCATCATGCTCTGAGCGAAGCTGATCACAGCCCACAATGCTAACCACATGGCACACTCTTAGAGGGCGCTGACCGTATGGATGTTTGGCCAGTCCCTCAATTGACCTGCACACCAAAACTCAGCCTGATTAGTGATTTAGAACCTTTGGATCTTTGCACCCAAATAACGCTCAATAATGCTCAAATTCCTACGTTTAAAATCAACCCACGAAAATAACTTCAATCCAACACTTATAAATCACTTCTCATGATTATTTTGATTGTAGGTCAACCAAGTGATTGGCCAAACATCCATACAGTCATCGTCCACTAAGAGTGTGCCATGTGGCTCATATTGTGGGCTGTAATCGGCTTCATCCAGAACATGGTGTGAAGGAAGGTTTACTCATAGTTTATTAATTTTTCAAACCTTGGAAAAATATAACGTACATTATTTAATCATGTTACGGGTCGTTGTAACTGCTGCTACTACCAATTTGCTTAAGACTGCTATAATTTGACTTAACCATTCTTTAATTTAATAGATGTCCAAAATTAAAGAATGGTTAAGTCAAATATAGCAGGGCTAACGTGCCTTTGTCTTTATTTCTGTTCCGTCAGCGTTGAATCAGGGTATTCAAGTAGAAGAGATTGTTCCAAATATTGCATGCTAAACCCGTTTTGTTATAATAAACGTCATTTTTCTTATGACCGTCTCTTTTTTAAACCATCGTCCTCAGTCATTTTTTTTTAGCCATTTATATTTAACAATATAAAATACTTTATTAAAGTAAATATAAAAAAGCTAAAAGATCCGAGTTTGAAGTCAAAGATTCTTTACATATTAGAATGATAGTTTTGGAAAAAAAAATAATTGTAAGTGTCGTTAATGATGGATCAAGAGATCGTGGCTCGCGACTAGAGCTGTGGTCCCCATTTTAATAATCGTAATCTTTACTATTACTAGCGAGCCAAGAGGTGTTGAGCTTGTTTGTAAAAGTCATGCAGTGTAGTCTTTTATTTGGGAATTTTTGACATACCCCCATGTTATTTTCGAAATTTAACACCCCCTCTCCTCCCAAGATTGTGGCTAACGACGAAAGTGGCGGTTCCCATTATAGTACTCGTAATCTTTACTATTACTAGAGGGGGGGCACATGCGATGCAGAGCCAAGAGGTTTTGGGCTTGTTTGTAAAAGTCATGCACTAGTCTTTTATTTGGGAATTTTTGACATACCCCCGTGTTATTTTCGAAATTTGACATCCCCCCTTCTCCCGAGATTGTGGCTCACGACTAAAGAGGTGGTTCCCATTATAATACTCGTAATCTTTACTATTACTAACGGGGGTACATGCGATGCATGTGATTGAGATGGAGAGGTGTTGGGGTTGTTTGTAAAAGTCACGAAGTTGTCTCTTTTTTGGGAATTTTTTACATACCCCTCATTTTTTCTTCAAAATTTGAGATACCCCCTCATGACATATCTCTTATATTCGAATAGAAGTATAGAAGTTGGTCTCAATCTTCTCACGAGCCGCTTATAAGCTTTAACAACAAAAAAGGTCCTGTCATAAAAATGAAAACGACTAAAATGTATTCCCAGGCATAGTTGTTCAGGCCATGGTTTTAAAAATGGCCGTTTAAACGGAACGCCCCAAGCCCGTCTCTGTTAAAACCGTTGAAACACATTTTGTCGCTTGGAATTTAACGGCCGTTAAAATTGTTTAAACTGTTGTAAAAATCGTTTTAACAGCCACTAAATTCTGAAAAATTTTGTGAAAAAAAAGGTCGTTAAATCCATTTATTTTTTAAATTTTTAAAATTTGAATTTCAGTGCTACTTTCCCCATTTTTTCCATTAAATTCCTTTAAAATCCATTAAATTCCTTTAAAGTCCGTTAAATTCTATTTTTTTCTTTTCATTTTTGCCCATGGCCGTTTCAATCTGTTTTAACGTCACAAAACATTTGTGGACGGGGGAAGTCCTATAACATCCAAGCGAGAGATAAGACCCAACCCATTCCACATATTAAACCAAATTAGTCAATACATATAAGGACAATTTTAGTAAGGCGTAGTATAATTAGTTCATGACAGCTCCAGGATCGGCTCACCGCAAAAGGGGCTAGTCCCATCATAATAGTAAAGAATTTTAATTTTTCAAAACACTCAAATACCTCCTTAAGAACAACGATGTATTGTATGCTTCAATTGTATTAATATAATATTTTTAGCATCAAGGCTCTTCCCTTTAGTTAGGATAGTTGCTTCCCTGATATGAGAGGCACCTTCTTCAGTGATATGGTGTTCAAGTGGCGAGATAGTGGTGTGGTTCTTTTTTTCTATTTCCTTTCTTCTTTGTACTTGGCAGTTTTGCACTTGTCTAAGCCTGTTTTGTACATGAGAAAAAGAGTTCCGATGGCGAATATTTAGTCAGGCGAATATTATCTTTGCTAAATATTTGTTCATATCAATATTTAACACTGTTTGGTACATGTATAAGCTAGCTTACTTCAGCTTACTTCATTTTCTTTCCATTTGATTGGGTCGCACATATCAAAGTAAATCAAAAATGGGTTAGGTGAGTGTGGGAACTACATATGATGTCAAAGGATAAAAAAAAAAACTCATTTTTATCTGTTTTATATATTAAAAAACTCAATTTTATTAAAAATAGTGATTTTATAGAAAATAAAATTTTCTAGAAAACTGCATGTTCCGAACAATACGGATCCTAAGTGGAAAACCAGTAATTTGTTGAGTAGATATCACTCATGCAATGTATTCGATACGAATCCCATCAAAGGTTGTGGTTCCACCTCTGGGCACCAACGACACCCAGATGCTCTCGTCCCCATCTGCTTCAAGATCTTCCAATAGTTCCGAAATTCCCAACTTGAGATCACTCTTTCTCTTTGTCACTGCATCAAACGATACACCACCTTGCACGTTAACAAAGTTCCCCGCAAACTCCCTTGATTCGGGACCAATCCTGGTCTCATCAACCGCATTAACATAAATGTCAAACTTAACGTACGCATCCTTGACATTTATTCCATACACCACCAACACCTCCTCTTCTTCTTCTTTCTCTTCCTTTGTTCTTGACGTCTTAGGTCTATACACCTTGACTCTTACAGTAGTGTCTAGGGTCCGGGTCTGGGTCTGGGTCCGAGTCCGATCCTCGTGTTGAAAGTCCGCTGACTCGATCTGGCTCGGCAACTGCAAACTGTTCTTGTCGTCTCTCATCTTTAACATGTAACGGGCAATCTTAGGCGAGACTGAAGGCTGAGGTCGTGCGTTGAGCCAAGGATGGTCTACTTTCTCGTAACTATACCTGAGCTTGGTTATGTCAAGGACGTCCTGTATCCTGATTCGTACAAGCTGTGCATTCTCGTCGTGAAAGAAGAAGTAAGAGTCCAGCCACTCAGAATCGTTGATCTCCCTCTTGTAACTGTAACCTCCCAACTCCTTCCAAACCTCCCAAAGACGGTCTATGTTTGAGTGGTGCGCGTAGAAGATTGGGTCACGTGCAGCGGAGTAGAACACACCCATATCCTCTCTATCAGGAACTAAGTTACTTCCTATCCAAGTGTGTAGAGTGTTGTGAGGTGCTTTCTCTATTGTCCCTGGCGAACTACAGTTACCTTCCTCCCCTGCCTTCAATGGACAACCCATGAAGAGCTCAATCTTCTTTGCACCAGAAACCATTTGGGTATACATGAAGGCAAGATTAGTGGAAATCTGTTCTTCAGCTCCAAGACCGCTGTCCACGCCATTGAAGTTAAGTTCAGAGATATTGGGTGGGAAGTGAGAAGCATCACGGGCGACATGGACGAAAGAGCCGTTCATGTACATGTCGGGGATAAACATTCCAGAAGGGGAGTCCCAGTTCCAGAACGGTAATGCGAAGGTATCATCTCCAATGAGCTTTCCGAGTATCCGTTCATGGAAGAAGATCATCATGCGGTGCCAAGGGTAGAAGAGCCATGATCTGTGGATATTTAAGGGAGTATTGGAGTGGAGCTGATTATAGGCTCCAGTGCAATAGATGCAGTGCATGTCAGCCTGACGCATAAAGCTACGGGGGTCATCATAGGGGAGTGATTTCATGATCGTGAGGGCTTTGTTGTATTTTGAGATGTACTCATCATCGACAGCGTGGGCTGGCCGGCGCACACGTAGAGGCAAGGAAGAGCTTGGAAATTGAAATTCGATGAAGGGTTCTTCTGATTCACGTTTTGGGGGGCAACAATTGACCGGGTAATCCGGTTTTCCAAAGGATTGGTGACAACTTGACAAATTTGGACTCAATACAATATGACCGGTGACCTTATCGTTGTTAGAAGGTCTTCCTCCTCCTAACATGACGAGGACCGTGTTCTTGAGCCTTGTCACCTCCCTAAACACGTAGGAAAAAACAGAGTTATAATTACAATTCCATCAATGCACCACGTGTCCAACCAAGTTATAATTACATTATAATTAATTATTAATTTCTTATATTATATTATTAAATCATAACCATAGGCCAAGTTATTGAACAAAAAATCGATGCCGTACGATCAAAACCACATGGCCATCATAGCCATTGATGCACAACCCAATCAAAACCGATGATTAGTCTTTATCTTTTGAAATGTCAATAAGGTTACGGGCAAGAGTCCGTCTAGAGCTACACCCATTTCTTACATCCAGTTCTTACACCCAGGGGTGGGGCCCCCATGGAGATGATGTTGGACAATCCAACTGCACAATGAGTTTTTCATGCTATGGTTACCTCCCTCACAAAAAATAAGGAAAATTTAACATTCCTAATCTCAAGAAAAATAGACTTTAATTTGAAAAAATCCAGACCATACAATTAAGTCATTATTTTGGGTCAAGGGTTGATATTGTTGGCAATGTCGAAATGAACTGAATTTTTGTGATGATGGTCATCAAGCAAAGAACAACTCAAATGGTTGGATTGTCCAACATCATCTCCATGGGGGCCCCACCGCTGGGTGTAAGAACTGGATATAAGAAACGGGTGTAGCTCTAGACGGACTCTACGGGCAATGGTACGGTCACGGGTGTAGCTCTAGACGGACTCTACGGGCAATGGTACGGTCCAGCCCATTTGGAACGACTGACCTCAACTATGTAACAAGGATACGAGGTGTCCGACACGACAACCTAAAAAAATCTGATACAACACATCCCTACATATATTTCTTAAAATATATTAATATATATGAATTCGTAAAATTATTAATAATATAACAAAAAATAAAAAATAAAGCAAAACATATTTATTAGTTTATTATTGTACGGAGGATGGAACACACCAACCCACTTTTAGAAATCAATGTTATACTAAAAATTATTAAAACAATGGGCGACATGTCCATAAGTATCTAAATGTGTGTAGGGAAGTGTCGACATGCGTGTCCGGGTGTCTAGGTGTCTGACACGACAAAAAACCATAAAAGTGTAGTGTCCTTGTTACATAGGACCTCAGTAATGTTATGGACTATGGTCTGTAAAATTGCTGACCCACCACAGTATTAGTCACATGACACTCGCTGACAATATGGATGTTTGTCCAATCTTTAAGTGACCCTACAAACCAAAAATCCGATCCCGATCCAGAACGGCCCATCTTGCCCGAGACAAAGTGAGACTCCTTAGTAAAACAGTGATATCGGGGCGAGTCGGAGCCTAGTTTGGATTGGAACGGTGGGCTCCAATACCGATACGGATCGCCTGATTCAGATTGGGATCGGCGAGACTTTGAACCTTGCCTCAAGCAGGCGGTACGTGCAACCTCGCAGACTCTTGCAAACCACATCGAATGGATATCTTGCCTAGAGTAGAACTTTGACAACGGATATGAAGTATGAACCATGTGGCAGACTTTTAGAAACCACTGACCGTATGGATGTTTGGTCCATCCTTGAAGTCACCCTACATACAAACAATCAGCCTGATTAGTGATTTCAAGCCATTGGATTTTTGTTCCCCAAAGAACGCTCGAATTCCAGTTTAGAATAAACCTATGGAATCGACTCCAATCAAATGCTTAGAAATTACTAATCGGGCAAATTGTTGGACGTAGGTCCACCTATGGTTAGGCCAAAGCGCCATAGGGTCAGTTGTCTCTAAAAGAACCACGTGATGTAACAAGGCATAACTCGCACTTTTTTTGGGATGCACGAATTTGTCATAAGCCGCTGCCATCTGGGCCCATGGTTGTTTAGCCCACCCCTTGATAGACATTCATACCTAATATCAGCTTGTTTGATCATTTTTAGCCGTTGGTTTTCGTACTCAAAACAATAGCGGAATCCAACGGCTAGAATCTTTCCTTAAAAATTACTAAATTCTAATGGCTAGAGACTACAAGTCATGGTGATTTTTGGTGTGTATATCCCCAAACGGGGGGTAAATTTCGGTGGTCCCGTGAGACTTCAAATTTTGGTCCCCTCCCAAAATGTCTACAAGTACCTCTGGTTAACCTGTAACCAAAACCAAGGGGAACGCGGGTAATTGAGTTAAGGGACTGGGGTACTTGTCAGACATGTTGGGTGGGGAGACTTGAAAGTTTGAGTAAAACTTCTGTCACAAGCGGTTGTGATGGAAGCCAGTCACAACCCACAATACGAGCTAAGTGGCACACTATTAGAGGCCTAGGGCGCTGATCGTATGGATGTTTGGCCAGTCCCTCGGTGGCCTGCAAACCAAAAATCAGTCTGATTAGTGATTTTCAACCTTTGGATCTTTGCACTAAAATAATGTTGACAACCACTTTACTCTTTAAACTATTAGAGGGAGGCGTAACAATGTATATCAAAGGTTCCACGGGTCTAACACAGGCGGAGTGCCCGTCACACAGCCAAACAACGGGGTACTTGTCAGACATTTTGGGAGGGGAGACATCAAAGTTTGAAGTCCCCCAGCGCCAGCGAATGTTTTCTACTCAAATTCCTACTCTTAGAAATCCAACTAGTGATTGGCCAAACATCCATAAGGTTTGCGTCCACTAAGAGTGTGCCACGTGGCTCATAATGTGGGTTGTGGCCGAAGTTTTACTCTCAAATATTCTCAAGCTACTGACCAAAATTTTTTAAAGATGGCTGATGACTGAGCCAAGTGGCACACTCTTCAAAGAGGCTCTGATAGTGAGGCCAACCTTATAGCTAAATGGGTCAAAAAACTCTGAACAAGTTTTGTATTCGGAAATTCGGAGAGCCCCTCTCCCTCCCTCCCCCTCCTTCCTAGCTCCTGAAACCAATTTTGATGATCGATCGGGATGGTGATCATTAAATCCCCTCTGTTTTTCTGGATTCCTTAGAGTGAATTTACTTACAAAAAGAAATGGAAAGAAAAATGAAGATAAGAAGGATTAAAAAACACACCCGGTAAGAAAAGGTTGCTCCCCGACGAATAGCTTTACGGACAGCCCAACGAAGATGTAGGTCAAGAGAAGGGCGCAAACCCATTTCTTTGCTGCCATGAATAAGGATCGAAACCCTGCAACACAAGTTATATTCTAGAGACCAGCTTGACCATGTATCAGCACAAGCTTTCGCTTCACACCGCGAAGCAAGAAATGCGTTAAAAGGGTAGATGGAGAAATATTTGTCCTAAAAAGGCGAACCTCATTTGTGAATATATAGATAAAATTGGGTTGTGACGTAACAAGGTATACCTGAGATTATTTGTTACTCACCGGTCACCGCTACCACATGGACCACTGAGCGCGTGGATGTTTAGTTATCCCACCCCTTAGTAAACATTCATGCCTAAAATCAGCTTGTTTGATGATTTTTAGCCGTTGGTTTTTGTACTAAAAAAATTGTTGAATTCAACGGCTATAAGAACGTATTAAAAGGTATTGAAACCTAAAGCATAAACATCCATGCAGTCAGTGGGCCCAGATCACGCGGTGATCAACAAAAATAGTACGTGTACGTCGTTACATCTTTTCCCAACATTTAATATGCCTAGGCATGTGAATCATGTTTAGAATTTTGAAAAGTCCAGTCAATCTTTAAAGTTGTAGACGGACGGCCATCGTCAAAATTACTGACAGATAGACCACATCACGACTACTCACTTGGCACATCCACTGACCGTACGAAGTTTTACAGAGAGTAAAACTTCGGCCACGACGTGGTTTTGTACGGTATTGCACCACCTACAATATAAGCCACGTGGAAATTTATTAGAGGACACTGACCGTATAGATGTTTGACCAATCTGTAAGTGGACCTACAAACGAATAATCAGCCTGATTAGTGATATCAAAACTGTTGGATCTTTATACGGAAATAATGGTAAATAATGCTCAAATTCCTACGGCTAAGATCAACCAACGAAAATGACTTCAACTAACGCTTAGAAATCACTGATCAGGTTGATTTTGGATTTGTAGGTCCACCTAGGGATTGGCCGTCCTCTAATAAATTTCCAAGTGGCTTATATTGTGAGTGGTCAGGTAACCTGACCACGGGTGGTCGGGCAAGTCTTGCGCCAGTATTTGTGTCACATGATGTTGTGACGGAAGCCGGTCACAGCATTCAATACGAGCCACGTGGCATACTATTAGAGGACGATGACCGTATGGATGTTCGGCTAGTCCCTCGGTGGACAAAAAATCAGCTTGATTAGTGATTTCTATCCAATTCGATTAAAGTTATTTTTATTGGTTGATTTTAACGGTAGGAATTTAAGCATTCTTGAGCGCTTTTTGGGTGCAAAAATCCAAAGGTTGCAAATGACTAATCAGGCTGATTTTTGGTTTGTAAGTCCACTGAAGGACTGGCCAAACATCCATACGATCAGCGCCCTCTGATCATGTGCCACGTGGCTCGTATTGAGTGCTGTGACCGGCTTCCGTCACAACATCTTGGGACACAAGTTTTACTCGACGCTAAACATGATATACCTTTGGTTTTACTCGTTTACTCACCGGACAAATCTAGTCTGCAACGGTTTAAAGAGTAGGTCGTGATGTAACAAGGTATACCTGAGATCTTTTCATTTGCGGAAGCGGAATTTTTGGCAGTCACCGTGCCAACTGGGCCCCTGACCGCATGGATGTTTAGCTTTAGCCCACACCTTAGTAGGCATTCACACCCAAAATCAGCTTTTTGATGATTTGTAGCCGTTGGTTTAAGTACTAAAAAAAATGGTTGCATTCAACGGCTATAAAAACGCCTTAAAAAGTGCTGAAATCTAATGGTTCTAGATTACCAATCAGGGGATTTTTGGTGTGTATATCCACCAAGGAGTGGGATAAACATCCATGCGGTCAGTGGGCCCAGATGGTAGCTGTGACTAACAAAAATTGTGCTTCCACATTTCAAACAGTTTCAGGCATAACTTGTTACATCTTTTTCCTTAAAGGAATGTAAACAGTGTCAGTAATGTTGGATGTCCCTTGAAAATTGTACTATTTCAAGGTTTAAAAAAAATATGTTTATAAATTGAAAACACGTTTTTAAATGAGTATTGAACGGTGGATACAATGTTTACATACTTTTAAGTCTGCAAACGTATGCATATTAGACTTGTCCATATTCACCCACTACCTGATTCCACCCGTGGTCAGGTAGTTATCTGACCACCCACAATTTAAGCCACTTGGCAATTTATTAGAGGAGACTGACCGTATAGATGTTTGCCCAATACGTAAGTGGACCTACAAACCAAAAATGAGCCTGATCAGTGATTTCAAATCTTTGTATCTTTGTATGGAAATAATGGTAAATAATGCTCAAATTCCTACGGTTAAAATCAACAAACGAAAATGACTTCAACTAACGCTTAGAAATCAGCAATCAGGTTTATATTGGGTTTGTAGGTCCACCTAGGGATTGGCCAAACATCTATACGGTTAATGTCCTCTAATAAATTTTCCCTTGTCTTATATTCTCTGTGGTGGTTTAATATAATCTTGAGTTATAAAAAAAAAAACAGTCTCACTCGTAATTAGTGATTTCTAAAGCGATTCGATTGAAGTTATTTTCATGGGTTGATTTTAACGGTAAGAATTTGAGCGTTATTTGGGTGCAAAGATCCAAAGGCTCTAATCACTAACCAGGCTGATTTTTGGTTTATAGGTCTATCGAGGGCTGGCCAAACATTCATACAGTCAGCGTCCACTAATATTATGCCACGTGGCTTGTGTTTTGCGTTGTGAAAGAAGCATCTGTCAGAACGCTGTGACAGAAGTTTTACTCTTTTCCCTGTTGTCATTGTCATCAAGGTCCTGGTTGGTGGTGTTTGGGTTACCATTACTGTTGCCGACACTGTTATGGGTGGCGGTACGGTGTTCATCAGCTCGTGCTCTCTTCCAGGTCAAAGTTGGTCTAGTCCCCATGGTCGTTGTCTGTTTTGAAGGTGAGGGGATGGTCGGATGGAGCCGACGAAACCAAGTCGACCCCTCCAAGGGACATATTTCCAGCCCAATACCTGTTTGCCAGGTCGTCTTCTTGAAAGAACTCCTGATTAGTTAGATTTTTTAATTTAATTAATAACTTCAATGATTACATCGACCTACTCAAAACTCTTATACAAAGCATGACTAGAGTTCAGGGAACGAAGAAAATCTTAATCAAATCTTATTTAATCTTAATTTTTGAGAGCATGAGAATATGTGATGAGATACATCAATAATGATGTGATGTATCTAACCATCACAATCTATGGTTGAGAACACGACTCTGGAGAGAGGGCATAAAAAGGGGGCTCTTTTATAAAGTTGTTTCCTCTCTACAACAACCCCTTTTTTTTTGTATTTTTCACGTGACGAGTGCCTGTCTCACTTTAATGAATGTCCCAGGATGTTAATTTTCCTTGTGTTACGATTATTATGGAAAATGATAGCCTCCGAAGAACAGAGCTGGAGTTTGTTGTCCCCATGTCTCTTTAATGCCACTCTTTAAGGCAACAGAGCTATGTCGACCTACCCACCAAAATTTCAGTTTAATTGGTAATTTCTAATCATTCGATGTAAGTATTTTTTAAAACCAGCCGTTTAAACGGTTTTAACGGCTGTTTAAACAGTTACATCCCCAGCCCGTTTTCGTTAAAACTGTTTAAACATATTTTGACACTTTTAATTTAACGGCTGTTAAATGCTGAAAAATTTTGTGAAAAAAGGCTGTTAAATCTGTTTAATTCTATTTTTTTTTTAAATTTTAAATTTTTAAAATTTGAATTTCAGCGTCACTTTTTCAATTTTTATCCATTAAATTCTTCTTTTTTTTTCATTTTTGCTCCTGGCCTTTTCAATACGTTTTAACAGTAACGCCCCAGTCCATTTAACCGTTAAAACGGCCTCCTTTAGACCTTGGACCAAGTGCTCCACATGGCATTTTGGGCGGGAGTAGAAGTGGGTGGTGGGTAGATATTCCGTAATTAATTTTGAAAGTGGTAGCTTCCTTAGTTGGTGAAGTTAAGGCCCTGCTTAGTTCAATGCAAATCAGATGTAATGCACTCACTTGCCACAGTTTTGGGATTACAAGTGATTGGTTGGGGGCGTGCAAATGAGCTGGCGTGCAAGTGGTTGCAAAGCCCTTGCAAACTCTTTAAGAAAATGGATGCAAGCATTTACAGCCCAAAAACTGTCGTAGATGACTGCAATGCAACTCACCGCATTTGCATCGGAGTGCAAAATGCATCTCAGTGAAGCGAACCAAGCAGGGCCTAAGAGTCTTCTTGCTTACCTACCTCTTCACTTACCAACATGGTTCGAAGTATCGGCCCATCCAGATCTGTCTCGGAGGCAAAATACCTTGGTGTGTTAAGGATCACGCTGGATCAGGCGATCCAGTGATCCGGATCATCCGATCCAACCAAATTGGCCGAGTTGACTCACCAAGTCAAACCACTTGTTATGATTTTTTTTAGGTTGAAAATGGATAAAGTCAAATTTTTAATGATTTTATATGATTTTAAATGTGTCTCGGGATTATATCGGATTGGTTCGATCCAACTGATCGGATCGGGATCCGAAAATGCCATGTGGAACTCACTTTAGGATCCACTGACCTCATGGATGTTTGGTCCACCTCTTAATGGACCCACATATCAGAAATAAGCTTATCGATGATTTTTAACAGTGATATTTTAGCATTCAAAAAATTGTTCAAATCCAACGGCCAAAAATCACATTATTAAAACACTAAATCCAACGGATTGAAAGCACCAAATAAACTTATTTTTTGTGTAGATTCATCAAAAGGTGAACCAAACATCCACAAGGTCTGTGGGTCCTAAAGAGTACTTCATGTGGCATTTTAGGTGGGGAACTTCAATAATACTTTTCATAAATTTGTCCTTCTAAGCAACTTTCTCAATTTTCAAAACAGCCCCTTTCATTGCAGAAAATTTTGAAACCGACCCTGCCTTTATAATAAGTTAATTTAACAAAACCACGATCTTCACTTGATCACCAAAAGGAATCACACACGCGTCCCTCCACTAGTTTTGATAAGTTGAGAGTTTATATAATACCACTTCATGCTAACTAGACATAGGGTCTAAAACGGGTCAGACTAGAAATTTGAGCCTGATTTGTATTTTCACGAAGGGATGGGCCAACATAAACAGTGTCAGAGAGTGGGGGGAGCTTTTACAAATTTCAAAATGGATGGGGGAGCTTGGTGGGCCATTCTCGGGCGGTGCCACGGGCTGGGCCATGCAGCCTGAGCAAACAAGCTATACGGCTGGGCCGTGGGACAGCGGGCCAAATTTACACCCCTAATTAACATATAGCTTTAATAATGACCATTAAAACCAAAGTTATTAAACCCGGGCCGGGCTGGCCAGTGGAACCAGTACCGGGTTGGGTTGATCCCGATCCAGCAATCCATGAAAAATAACATTCACGTTCTTGTAACCCGGTCGACTGGGCAGGTTGAACGGGTGACCCAGTTGACCCAGAAACGGGTTGAACTTGTGACCTAGGGTGGTCCACTAAAGGATAGTGTGGCAATTTGGCCCGTGAAACAGATGGGTCGGGCCTGGGTCCCATATTACAGCTAGGGTACATTTGGGCTTGATGAAGATAACTAGCTAGGGTTTAGTATTTCTACACGAAAGGAACCAAGAGAAAAGAGAAGTTAAATACATCCTATTCCAGGTTTAAAATGGACTGTTAAGAGTATATTTCCATTATTACGGTTATAATGCTTAAAATTTAAGGGTTTTTTTTTTTTTTTCCAATTCCAATTTCGTTTTCAGGAAAATGTTTCATAACGGTTAATAATGACCGTTAAAAGGAAAAACTGGCAATTTTTTTTAAACGGCCATTATTTGTGAAAACATTATGAAAAAATTACGTGTAAAAAATGTTTACCGTTATAAGTTCTAATGATCGTCATTAGGGCATTTTAACCATGTGATACTAATTTTGAAACCAAAGTCCTCTCGAAACCGATAGAAATTGGGTTTATACTTAAAATAATATATTTTTGTAGAATAAATAGTTTTTAAAAAATGGTCATCCAACAATCTATTTTATTAAAAAAAAGTCTTTTTGGTGAAAAAAGACTTTTTCAGGTCTAAAAATGGCAATACAAACAGGCCCTAACTCATTGCATGTATTCAATTCGAACCCCATCGATGGTGGTGTAGACTCCCGTCCCACCTCTTGGCACCAGCGTCACCCAAATGTTCTCGTCTCCATCTGCTTCCATATTTTCCAACAGGGCCTAGATACCCAACTTCAGATTAGTCTTCCTCTTCACTATCACATCACCCTCGTTCATCACCGACCGCACCCTGGTGCATGTTAACGAACGACCCCCGCGAACTCCCTAGACTCGGGACCGGTGGTAGTCTCATCGACTGCGTTAACATAGACGTCAAACTTAACGTATCTATCCTTCCTGACATCCATCGCATATACACAACCAAAACCTCTTCCTCTTCTTTCTCCTTCTCGATCCTTTGGGTCTTAGGCCTATGGTCCCTAACTCTTACGGTCGTGTCTACTGTCTATGACTGTCTATGGTTCGACCTTCGGTGTCTTGTGATAAAATGCGGCTCCATAATTGCAAACCTTCTTGATTTAGTTTAGACCTAAGACTTTCTAAATTAATCAGGCTTGGACAGATGCCAGATGGGATATGGAAACGTGAGGTTGAGTTTTGGACCATTTTTTTTTTAATTTAAATTTCTAGGTCAGTCTGATCTGGATTGTTACCCTTATAATAGACTAGTGGGTGCCCCGTGCCATCGGCACTCCTCGACAAAGAATTTGCCAAAATCAGGTGAGTGGCAGATATCCACCATCCATTTTGGGGAGGATTAGATCTCGGCCCTTCTTTGTTGATGCTTAATTATAAGAGGAGGTATAAGTAGGGAGACAACCAATGTGTTTTGTTATATAGAATAGTGAATGGCCCGTGTCCACGACACTCTCCAACAAAAGCGTTTGCAAAAATTGGGTGCCTTCGGCACTCAAACGGTATAACAGACTGGGGCGTTACCGTTTTTTCCATTATGACGGCTGTTATAACGGATTGTAACGCACAGAGGGAGAAATGGGAAAATAACAGAAATAACAAAAAATAACGGTGTTGAAATTTAAATTTTGAATAAATTGAGGTCAAATGAGGCGGATTGAGTAGCTGAAATCTAACCGTCCACTTTAGATAGATGGATTTGATCTCAACCATTCTTTATCTAACCGTCCACATTAGATGGATGGATAAGATAAGAGAATACAACTGAGCTACGTTGTCTTGATATATGTGTTGGTGGACCGTGCCTGCGGCACTTTCCGACAAAGTGTTTGTCAAAATCGGGTGGGAGTTAATCTCAACCATCGATATGAAGCATAGTGAATCCCAGCCACTTATTATTGAAGCCATATAAGATAAGATGGGTATAAGAAAATCATTAAATTTCCGTTAAATTCTATTTTTTTTAATTTTAAATTTTCAAATTTCAAATCCGTTTTTTGTTAAAATCATTAAAATCCATTTTTGTCCCTGGCAGTTTCAATCCGTCCATTTTAAAGGTAACACCCGTTTCGAGGCATAAAAAGTGGGGCTCCCGAGCCTGACCCTTGGGCTATATGTAAATCCAGCCCATTTCATTCCTTATATGTAGGTAAATAGTAGGTGACCCATGCCTATGGCACTCATCAACATAGTGTTTGTGAAAATTGGGTGTGAGTGGCTGAGATCATATCCACTGTCCATTTGGTATGATAAGATCTCGGCCATCCTTTATGAAGCCTGATAAGAGGGGGAGACAACCGTCATGTTTTGTTACATAGATAGAACTATAACGAAATCTAATAATGTAAAGTGGTTCACAACTAATCCACATCAAATTCTCTAGGCTGATTTTCACCAATTTTTACTATTAAGACTAAACTAAACAGACGTTGTGATGCTAAGCCGGCCTGTTTTTGTTGGGTTTGCATGTTATTTTCTAAACAACGTATGGGGCTGTGGTGTTACCGTTATAACAGCCATTACAACCTTTTTGTAAACCATTGGAGGGAGACCAACCCACACATAACATTCCCCAAACAGTATTTTTATTATATTAGAAACCAAACAGTATATTAATTTGGAACATAAATGTACATGGATGAAGAAAGTAAACAAATCTGCATGACGGAAAAAAAAAAAAAGCAGGAGCTTTAAAAGCACCTGGACACAAGGCCAACCAAGATAAGGACCAGCACCACAATCCAAACCCAAAGGACCAATCTCCTGTCCTTCTTCTTCATGGCATTAGCAGATACAAGTCCGTCGGTTCCACCACTGATGAAATCTCCAGCCCGGGCCATATTCAATTCGATATCATCCATGGATTCACTTTGTGACTCGACCAGAACCGCCATATCAAGAAAGACTTGGTGCAACTCCATCAAGCTCCGTTGGATTTCCTTCACAGCCTCTTGCCTCTCCTGATTCTCCAAATTCAATTCCGCCTGGCCCACGAACACCTGAACTTGCCCACCTGTCGAAACCATCTTATTGATCACCTCCTCACTCGGTTCTTCACCAGTGACATTGAAGTACCTTCTCTTCAAACCTTCTTTGTGATCTGAGATGATCCGTTCTCTCAACGACTGAAAATCATTCATGATATCCCTCAACTTGATTCTCAGACCGTTCGTTACTGAGATCCTCGTCCTATCGACCGGGCTTCCTTCTCTGTATGCTGCTGAGACGCTACGGTTGGCTACATTGGATCGGTCGAGAGCTTCCAATCTCGTTTTGATGATTTTGGCCTTGCGAAGGACAGTAACCATGTCTGAATCCATCCTGTCTCTAAGCCCACGTAGGACTTTAGCGCTGTGAGTCGATTTCGTCTCTTCGTTTAAGTCTTGAAGATCGAGAAGGAGATTGGTGATCTCTTCCATCTCATTCTTGATCGCGCCAACTTCTTGAAAAAATTGGCCGAGGCTCTCTTCATCGGTGGGGCCGAGTCGCCCCATCTCGATGTCGGGTCCGGCTTGAATGTCTTTCCGGGCTTGTTTCTTCAATTCAACGTAACTGAGAAACGATTTCGTCATAAGATCATTCATCTCTGCAACTATTTCTTAAAACCCACCTGCAAAGAAATCAGGAGAAACATAAAAAATGGCGAAAATGGGTGACAATCAAAAGAAACTCAGATGAAAAACCCATTAAAACTCTAAAGAAAATGATGATGGAGAAGAATACCCAAATTCTTGAACAAAAGATTGAAAGAAGATGAATCAAGAAACAGGGATGAGTTTCAAGAAAAACTAACAAAAACCTGATGAAGGTCAGATGATGAATGAAGACAGGTTTTGGAAATCTCTGTAATCTGAAGGTGTTAAACTGTTAATCATTCAAAAGACCTTAAGAAGGCTAAAATCATAGAAAAGCGGTTAAGAACAAATCCATACGAATATATAACGTAAGTTGAGAATGAACTTTAAATTCAAATTTCGAAACTTGAAAAAAGGAGTTGTAATGGTTTAAACGGGACAGTTACAAGTTCACAACGGCATAACGGGATGAATCTTGTTACACTACCAATTTGTAAATCTTTTAATAATCTCATCTTGGCCGTCCATTAATGATGACCTACCAATGAATCAATCGAAGCCATTTAATCTCTGACCAAAGAATTTTTTTTGTATATTTTTGGCCGCTATCTTTATTAATCATCCAATTGAAGTCAACCGATCAGCGGGCTATTCTCTTTCCGTTGTTGCAATTTTCTTTTTTGACAAGCCAATATCCTAGTTGTACGAAGAGATTGTTTATGCATGCTCTTTCACATTTAGACTACAAATATTACACTAATTATGCTGTTTGAGTAACAGAATTGAATAAAATGATGGAACATTTGTTGAAAGGGGGTCCTTGGAACCTGAGCCTTTGGGTCGGGCTCAGGGGACCCCTTTTTTCTGACCCCTCTTGGTGTTCGTGTGCTCAGCTGTGGATTTCAAGAATCCAACGGTCGAACTGGCATTACTTTTTTCACTTTCGGTGGTGCCACCGTTGAATTCTTGAAATCCACGGCCGAGCGTGCGAACATGAGAGGGGTCAGAAAAAGGGAGTTCTCAGAGCTTGAGCCTTGTTGAAATGGTAAAGTGGATAATCTGGAAAATAATATTACTCTCGTATGCCTAATCATTTGTCATTAAAAAGTACGTTTGTAGGGTTTTTTTTTTTTTTTTTCTTGGAAGAAGCGGCAAAATAAGAAGGTTTCAACCCAAAGGACAGTTTGGGGGTGCATATTCGCACACCCCATTTCCTGTTGGGGCGGACTCCTTGTAGTGGCACACCCAATAAAAGAGAGTTCATCTCTCTAAAACGAGTAAAACTTGGCTGACCGGCAACACTCACCGCCCACAATATGAGTCACATGACACATTTTTAGAGGACACTGACGGTATGGATGTTTGGCTAATCCCTAGGTGGACCTGCAAACCAAAAAATCAACCAGATTAGTGATTTCAAACCTTTCAATCTTATACCCCAAATAATGGTCGATAATGCTCAAATTCCCTCATTCATAATCTACCCATGAAAATGATTCCAATCCAACACTTAAAAATCACTAATCATGTTGATTTTTGGTTTATAGGTCCACCTAGGGTTTGGCCTAGCATCCAAATGGTTAGTGTCCTCTAAAGAATGTCCCAATGGCTTATATTGTGGGCCGTCAATGACCTGGCCGGTCAACCAAGGTAGATTTAATGAACTAGGTGAACGTCATGTGGCAACCCAAGTTTTGACTTTAAAATAGTAATAGATAATAGATATTATAGGAATCTTAAATTAATGAAAATATCAATTTATATATTTGTAAAAAAAATAGTTAGTTAACGACAATCATTGAAAAGATCTCGGCAAGAGCTTTCTAATCGTACCATTTTCACCGTAAGCTAACCAACATATGGATTAAAAGTATTTTTAAAAGATGGCAATACAATTTTGTAAAAGAGAGAATAAATGGGACCAACCACACTACATTGATGAGATTTGCTCTACATAGACCCTTCCCAAGACATCCAACATTTTTTTATAAGTGTTAATTTTTTTAAAAGAAGCTAAGGATATAAGGCGATACAAAATAATCTAAAAAAAAAATAACAAAAAACAAACAAACCCTTTCACTAACCTTGACTTGCATAGACCATAAGGATATAAGGCCGTGTTTGGTAGGCCATTTTGTTGGCAAATCCGAATATTTAACCACGCGAATACAATTTTTATAGCGTTTGGTGTGCGGTTTTCCTGAGAAATATTTTTTCTGAGTCCACATATTTGCCCTCCCCCCCTGCTAAAATGTTTTCACGCCATTTTAACTTTAGTAGGCAAAAAATTTTGACCACTAGGAAAATGGGAGAAAACGATCCCACTGACTTGAAGCCTACACAAGACACACCTTTTTGGGCCCACTTGCACCATGTATCTTGGGACCCCTCGAATATCTACCAATATGGCACTGGCACAACTTTATGGGCCCGCTTGCGCTATAAATGTTGGGACTCCTCGTATATCTACCAATATGACATGTGGCACACCGTTTTGGACACACTTGCACCATGAATGTTTGGACCCCTCGCATATCTACCAATATGGCACGTGACACACCTTTTTGGGCCCACTTGCACTATGAATGTTGGGACCCTCGTATATCTACTAATTTGAAACATGACGCGCCTTTTTGGGCCCACTGCCAGTGTGAATGTTTGGCACATCCCTAGGTGGATGTACATACCAAAAATCAGGCCGATTAGTGATTTTCAACCTTTGGATCTTTATACCTAAAATAATGCCCAATTTCCATGGTTAAAAATTAACTCATGAAAACGACTCCAACATTCATATTGGTCCCAACATATATGATGCCATGTGTGATTTAGGTGGAAGTAACCTATTCTTCTTTTCTCTTGATGATAAAACATTTTTAAGGCCAAATGGCACTGTTTAACTATGGCAAATATCGACTATGGTACATGTGCATTGCGTGGGATAGCTTCCGTAAATTTTCCTACGCCATCCAAACACCATGAAAATTAAGGCGTTAAAAGAAATTGATATGGCTGCCAAACACTTTAAAAATATTTTCATGCACAAATTTTTAACCGTGAAGTTGATTGGCTACGACAATATTCTCCACAATAAGTCTTTTGCCGACTTACCAAACACAACTTAAGAGTTTTGGTATTGAGGATAACATTACGCACCTCCTTATTACCTTCAAACATCCTCTTTACCTTCAAAACATTTCCAATTTCTTTCTTTCCAAATGCACCAAAAATCACAAAGGGAAGAAGTCTCTACAAGATTCAACCATATGACAAAAAAGTGAGAGTTTTTAAACTACAAAACGTTACAATGAGAGATCAAAACCTAATAAAATTAAGTAAACTGAAAACAAGTCATCCTTAGCCCAACACCAAATTCTCCTATCACTGATCAAATAGGATGAAGGTTTCTTTACACGACAAAGCAAGTTGAAAATGGAGTCAATTTCCCAATCATTTAAGTTTCTTCTTAATCTGAAAACCCCATACCCATTCTTGCCTTCTTAAATCGTAGCCACAAACTCCTAGATCATAGTACCTTTCCTATTAGAAATAGAAAATAATAGTGATAATTCTTCCTTAAGCGGACGTTCCCCACATCACCAATCCCAAAATATCACTCTATCCCCTATGTCCACCTTGTATTGAATCCCGCTCGTGAATTCAAAACAGATATTAGAGATGCCTCTCCACAATCCACACCAATAGGAATGAAGCTCCTCTCCACACCCATCTTGTACTAAATCCACACCCATTTGTTTTGAGTGCTCCAAAAAATGTTCAAATCCAATGGTTAGAAATTATCGGATGGTTATAAATCACCAATCAACAATTTGATTTTTTCTGTTTAGGTCCACTAAGGGATGGGTCAAACACTCATGGATCAGTGTACTGAAATAGTGGGCCACATGCATTTTCAGGGTTGGACATCAACGTTAAATGTCCAGCAGGGCACATCAAAAAATTTCTCATTAATTTACTTATCAAAAAAAATCTTATTAATTAAGACTCGTAGGTTCATAGTAGTAACTTCCAAACAACAAAAAAAATTTAAAACGAAATTAAAGTTTAATATATTTATAAAAATTAATAATAGTTTTCAAAAATTACATAAAAGATAACTAAGCGCCCTTTCAAAAGGCGTCTCTTTGGAGAGACCGAAATACCCTTGACATAAGCCCTTTTAAAGGGCGTCTGGCAGGTTCAAATACCCTTTAGAAGGGCATCTATCAAGTTCACCTAAAAAAAAAAAATCAACCATGAAACTAATTCCAATCCAACGCTTAGAAATCACTGTTTAGGCCGATTTTTGGATTGTAGGTTCACCTCAAGAAAAAGAAAAAGTCAACCCATGAAACTAATTCCAATCCAATGCCTAGGAATCACTGATCATCTTGATTTTTGGTTTGTAGGTTCACCTAGGGATTGGCCAAACATCCATACGGCCAAAGTTGTATTAAAAAAAACAAATGAAAAAGAAAAATATATGAAATCAACATACCTGATCAAGGATCAGAGAGAGCGACGTCAATGATCGGAAGGAGAGCTCGTCGCCAGCGGAGCGGAAGAGAGGGCATCCTTTCAATAGGTGTCTTGGCTTCTTATAACCCTGTCAAGTTGAAACGGCCTCTAAAAGGGCCTTTGTCAAACCTGACAGAAAGGGCGTTTCAACCTGACAGACGTCCTTTAAAAGGGCATCTGTCAGGATCATCAGATGCCCTTTCAAAGGGCGTTTCAACCTGACAAGCGCCCTTTAAAAGGGGGTCTATGATCTTAGGGTTATTTTGGTCTTTAGTGAGCGACTGAAAGGGCGCTTAGTTATCATTTCTATAATTTTTAAAAACTTTTATTTGTTTTTATAAATATATTAAACTCTATTTTCGTTTTAAAAAATTTCCGTCCAACAACGTATGGGGAGAAAAAAAAAGCGCCAAAAGACTATCTACTTGGTTTTAAATTTTGTTCCTCTTCAACTACACTAGCACGTAGTGAACCTCATATCAGTCTAAACTCCCAACAGAATAAAAGATGAGACAAAAAGCTCTCCATCTTAGAAATTTTGTTCTTAGAAAACCCATCTCTTCTCCTTCCTTAATTCAAACCCACCACACAAAATCCATCTCTTCTTCTTCTTCTTTAACCCAAACCCGTTTGAAGAAACCTCTTTATCAGAAACATTTCTTCAAATCGGACGGTAACGATGGTCTCGTAAACCGCCTCTGCAGAGAGAAGAAATTCAAAGAAGCCATCGACATTCTATGCCAACAGAAGCGCTTGAATGAAGCAATTCAAATACTAGACCTTCTAGATCATTCTCGAATCCGCCCCTCTGCTGCAATCTACTCTACTCTCCTACAGCTATGCAGCCAAGTGCGAGCACTCAAGGAGGGCAAAAGGGTCCATGCCCACACCAAGATCTCCGGTTTTAAACCAGGGCTTTTCATATCTAATCGCCTTCTTGATATGTATTCGAAATGTGATAGCCTGGCCAATGCCCGGAAACTGTTCGACGAAATGAGCGAGAGGGATTTGTGCTCTTGGAACACCATGATTTCCGGCTATGCCAAGGCTGGCCAGCTTGAAGAAGCTTGCCAGCTCTTCAAAGAAATGCCGGAGAAAGATAATTTCTCTTGGAGTACAATGATCTCGGGGTATGTTCGCCATGACCAGCCCAAGGAAGCTTTGGAGTTGTACAGAAGAATGCAAAGAGATGAGAATTTGAGAAACAACAAGTTCACGGTCTCTAGTGCTCTTGCTGCTTCTTCTGCCTTTCCGTGTCTTAGGCTTGGCAAGGAGATTCACGGTCATATAGTGCGAACTGGGTTAGACTCGGATACGGTGGTTTGGAGTGCCCTATCAGATATGTATGGGAAATGTGGGAGTATAGAAGCAGCCCGGCACATATTTGACAGGATGTTGGATCGAGATGTTGTTTCTTGGACAGCAATGATCGGGAGATACTTGGAGGGAGGGAGGAGGAAAGAGAGTTTTGAGTTGTTCTCAAACCTCTTGAGATCAGGGGTCAGACCCAATGAATTCACATTTGCCGGGGTTTTGAATGCATGCTCAGCTCAAGCTGCAGAAGATTTGGGAAAGCAGGTTCATGGGTACATGACACGAATTGGGTTTGACCCGTTTTCATTCGCTGCAAGTGCACTCATCCATATGTATTCAAAGTGTGGGAACATTGAGAATGCAAAGAGAGTTTTTAAAGGAATTCCCCAACCAGATCTTGTCTCGTGGACGTCCATGATTGCTGGGTATGCTCAGAACGGTCAACCTGAGGAGGCTCTTCAATACTTCGAGTTGCTACTCAAATCAGGTACTAAGCCCGATCACGTTACTTTTGTTGGGGTCCTTTCTGCGTGCACTCATGCCGGATTGGTCGATAAAGGGCTTGAATATTTTCATTCACTAAGTGAAAAACATGGGTTGACACACACCACCGATCATTATGCTTGCGTGATCGACCTGCTGGGGCGATCTGGCCGGTTTGAAGAAGCTGAAGAAATTATTAATAGAATGCCCATGAAGCCTGATAGGTTCTTATGGGCTTCCTTGCTTGGTGGTTGTAGAATTCATGGAAATCTTAGACTGGCAAAACGAGCTGCAGAAGCATTATTTGAAATAGAGCCAGAGAATGCAGCTACCTATGTCTCATTGGCTAACATTTATGCCACTGCTGGCATGTGGGACGAAGTAGCAAATATCAGAAAGGTTATGGATGATCGAGGGGTGGTGAAGAAGCCGGGTTCAAGTTGGATTGAGGTCAAGAGACAGGTCCACATTTTCTTGGTGGGAGATAAATCGCACCCAAAAACCAAGGAAATCCATGAATTTTTGGACAAGCTCTCGACAAGGATGAAGGAAGAGGGTTATGTTCCCAAAACAGATTTTGTGCTTCATGATGTGGAGGAGGAGCAGAAGGAGCAGAATCTGTCCTACCACAGCGAGAAGCTTGCAATTGCGTTTGGAATTATTGCTACTCCACCTGGAACACTGATTAAGGTTTTTAAGAATCTACGGACTTGTGGAGACTGCCACACTGCGATTAAATTTATCTCAAAAATTGTTGAGAGAGAGATCATTGTGAGGGATTCAAATCGGTTCCATCGTTTTAAGGGTGGGAGCTGTTCATGTGGAGATTTCTGGTGACTTGGTGCCTGCTAAAAGTTTTTAGAGCAGTCAAAGATCTTTCAATTGGATTTCAGAAGAGTGGGGAATATGGTTTTGAAAATCCTAACCAGTTCCTAACTATTCATCTCCATATGTTGGACCTAACATGGGAAAGTTCATATTCATTGGACCAAAATTTAAGGCGTGGATTGAGAGTTTCTTGCTAGAAGTGGTGAACTAAGTTGAAGGTTAGAAAAACCAGGGTTCCAGCATCAGAGACGGTTCTATAATTTGGAAGTTCCTCAATATCAGATCATAGGTTATCTGGACAGAAAGAAAACAATACGATATTTAGAACAGGATATGCTTCTAAGAGTGAGTTCTTGGAATTATCAAAATACTAAATTTTGATACTTGTTGATCTTTTCAGTTATTGGGCAACAGTGCTCAAGTGGATAAGGAGTGGAGAAACCTGTTGCGAGATGCCAAGAACTGCCTGCAGACACTATAAGACTTAATTTTGATGGTAGCTTTTACTTGGAAATCCAAATCAGTCTGACATGAATGATAAAATGCAGTTTTCCGGTCCCCTTGAAACTATGGAATTTTGTATCTTCTGTAATAAAATTCTTCTAAGCATCATGGCCTTTGAGTCAAGCAGATCATTAGAGACTACCTTTTTCTGGATGGATGAACCTAGAGATTGGATGACAGAAGATATCCATTAAGAGAGTCCGGGGATGTGGTACCCATTATGCAATATCTTTTTTTTTTGTATTTTCTTATTTTATAATGAAATTCCCATTATCTACAATAAAGAGAAAAGAAAAATAAACTCAGTGATAGTAAGCAATTGATCACTTTGACCATATATCAATTTCTTTTCTAGCTGCTATCTTCAAATATTCATGACCCGACGGATGTGATTTCCTTCGATAATGGAGTCTAATCAGATGCAATTTGTTTCGCAGAGTGTTTACTTTCCTGCAAATGTGAACCCCAAAGCTTTAATCCAATCCATGATTTCCACGAACAGGTCCGCAGAAGTCGTTGCAGGGAAATCTCTCGACCATGCTAGCAACTCAAGCTTTCGCCATCCCTAGTGGGAGATACATGCACCAAAGATAAGGTAAACCTCACCACTTATATTAAAGAATTTCAACTGTTATCATTATATATTGATCTTTGAATCTTACCACCAAAGACAGGGAAACCCCACCATTTGAATAACATGATTTTAACTGTTTCGTCCTCTCTGAACAAATATTATCTCTTTGATCTTCTTTTACACTGGGGGATTTGAAAATGACATCTTAAAATAGTAGATGAAGATTTAGCTGTGAGAATTACTTCAATGTTTTTTGAATACTTCCCATGTATGAGGGCACACAGATTACCATTTGATGATCTCAGCAAGTTGACTATAGGATGAGGAGGCGCTTGCATCTTTATCTATAAGAGATATAGAGAAATGCTAAAGTGGGAGAGGGAAGATGGGAAGAAGGCATCCACCCTGCTAAGGGATTGGGACCCACTGGTCAATGGGTTCAATCAGGTAGATCTACGCCAGCGATCGACCCAATCAGGCGAACATAAACAACCCTCTCTCCAAGATCTTTTTCCTAGATCATCTGCCATATTTTGTAGAAAAAAATGTAATAAATCAGATGGTTGGCATAATCCTAACAGATCCTCCTTTGGTGTGATTTCTATTTATCTTCACACACACATATGCATGCATATCTTCAAACACTTCCAAGGAAAAAATATACAACATAGTTATTCACCTAGCAAGAGAATCGGTGTAATAGGACATGTGGGGGACACGTGTCATGTGCAGAGGATCCTGCATGGCAATTCACACAAGACTGAAAGACAAGGAATCCATGGCTTTATCCCCCTTTGTTTCTGCCACCTTGCTGAGTGAGAAGAAAAAAAAACACTTAACAAAAGTTGGTGACCTTTTTTCTAGATTATTTGGAGATAAGAACGAGTACCACTACCTATGACTCACCAACAGTATCACCTTAAATAGAAGAATATCTCACGGAGTAACAAGGACAAGCAGACATCTGTTGTTTATGATCCAAGAGTTGAAGGTTTGAACAAATGGGTTCTTTAATGGCAGGTTGGGATTCTCCTATCCTAGATCCTAAAGCTGGTAATCTCACTAAGCTCTCTTGTTGTGGGTAAAACAATTTGCTCTTGTTACTGGTTTTTCAATACAGATGGTTTTGTACATTTTTTTTATTTTGGTTGTTGTTGTTGTTGTGTTTCTCTAGTTTGTTTATGGCATTCTACCAGTTTCTGACTAGTGGGTCTTTTCAGTGACATACCAGAGGAACATGTCGTCCACCAAAGAAGAAATTGAGGCTTATTGGAGATCTAATAAGCGAACAGAGGAGGAGCATCTCACAGCCATTTTGGATTCGACAGATAGCAGCCAGGTCTAATCTAATATCTTTTAGAATTCAGCAATTCTTTTATGTTCTTGCTTGTATACCACAGATTTCGTAGTAATGAGAAGGTGGTGCTGATCCATTTTTCGAGCCCATTACATCAACTCAACCTTGTCAAGTTGTTATATTAAGTTTAGTGAAATATAATTCTAGATTTTTCTGAATTCTTAAAGAGCTTATAAATACAATCCCCTTTGTTTGTCAACACTGATTTGTATTGATACAGGCGAGCATGTATAAAGAATCAGGAGGGCTTCAGAGATCAAACTCCTTGCCTCTGACTGATAGAAAGGGGAACTTTTTTACTGTCGACTCCGAAACAGTTCGAGAGAAGCTTACAAAGAAAAGGGACTGGTGGGTGAGCTTGTATCAACCTTAAAACAAAACCCCAAACTTCTAATTCTCTCCTTTGGGTTATCTTATATTATGGTCTTTTGACTGTCACAGGTGGATTGGGAGCAACTGGGCATTTCTGAATGAACCTCCTGTAATAGGCACAGAAGGTCCTTCCTACAAATACGCTTCGCAGCATCATGTCACCAGATTTGGCTCCCCAAACCAGAAACCCATCCAGGAATAAGTACACGAAAGTCAATCCTTCTCCCTATATAGAAGGTAAGGGTTTGTGCCTAGGTATGAGGTGAGTTGTTGTATATAGAACTACCAAAAAAAAAAAAGTTCTTGTATATAGTGTTTTTCTTTAAGCGGATTGTAGTTCCGTTGGAGTCTGAACAATAAACAATGTAAATAGACAGAGAATGAGCACCTTAATTTTCATATGGTTTTGTTATTCAAAAACTAATTGAATCGACTAAGTATGCAATCAAGTTGACTCGAGCATATCCAATGTTAAGTGAAGTCGAAAGTCACTGTTGATGCTTAAATTGGAACAACAAAGTAAGATGCTATGGACTTATGAGTAAATATTTGACGTGGAAATTTCAAGAATGTTTTTTTCATTTTACAAGACTACTCTCACAGAGTCACAGTACAAGTTCTGAAACTACGATCCAATTTGATCTCCTCGAACACTCCATATATAACTCTGGCTCTTGGGGCATCCCCTCTGAAGTTAATGCCTATGTTGTAGTCTGTTGCTGCTGCTGATTGGCCTTCTCAGCCTCGAGCTTCCTTAATGTTGTCGAACTCACCTTCTCTCCAGTCGATTCTTCAGGGACTAGATCCACTACTTCCACCTGCACTAAAGCAGGTAGTAAGGACTTATCTCAAACATTATGAGAAAAAACTGAGATCCTTTGCATCAACATTTCCATCTCAAGTGTGCATAATATTAAGATAATCAAAAAAATAAAGCAACGGGAATTTTCGAACCTTTAACTGAGATAGGCCTCTCTCAGCTCTCTTCTTATTAACTGACAGTCCGCCAGGTAAGGTCTCCTTGCTGCCAGCCAACCAAATTGGTAAGTTATGGTTCTAAGAAAATGCAGAGAGGCAGAGACTGTTTCTCCTCTAAGGCCCTGTATGGGTTGCCTTCAGAAAAGTTTTCTAGGTACGATTCTTGCCTATGAATTTTCATAACAGTTTTCTAGACCAACACTTTTTGGCATACAAATCATATCTAGAAGACTTGTCTGTGGTCACCATACAGAGCCTAAATGCACCAAGTCAACTTGAACTACTCATGGTCCTGGATCAAAGCAACTCAGAAGTGACCAAGTTTGAAAAGATTCTGAGTTCTCATATATTAATTCCAGCTCTAAGTGATAAGGAATCATTAAACACAGCATTTACCAATGCTTTGAATCCTTAACTAAGTGATAAAACATATTAAATTTCTGAAAATGTAATCTTGGTCCATGAAGAAACCTGACAACGATTGCCTCCAAGCTATCATCAGTGATTGAAGGGCCATAAGGATCCGTTATAGGTTCAACTTGCACCATCAGCTCCGGCTTAATAGACTGAGAATACTTGCAGAAAGTTACAGATACTATCACCGAAGGAATATAAGAAAAGGTATCAAGTGCTGTAAGTGTTGATACAGATAGAGACATAAGAACTCAGACTAGATGCCAAATAGCAATGCAGTGTTTGGATCAGATACGAGGTAGATTTTTTGATCAAGAAAATATCATCGAACCAACTTGACTTAACTGTAACAGGTCAAATTGGAAAGATGGCTTGCTAGAACCTGAAAATACTTGATGGAGCACTTGAAAAATCTTTCCGAGTCAATTTAACTTGAAAAAACATTGCATCAAAAAGGGTAATTTGTTTATCAAGAATCTACATAGGGGTATTGAGATCATTTGCAACAAGCACACAAAAGGAAGTCTGTCCAAGCAGCTTAGAATAATTTGAACATAGATTGTGCCAAAAAAAACATACCCTGAAGCAGTATCCTTTCTTTAACTTAGATTCAGTACCTTAATGTAGGCTTCAACATTTTGCATCCTTTTCTCAATGGGTTCTATTAGATCAGCAAACTGCGAAAAGGGACAACAAAGAATCAGATAATTGTTCCAATTTGTAGGGTACATTTACATAGAGCTGAATGGCAAAATAGAATTCATGTTGCCGATGCCAAATGTTTGGAATAAGGCGTAGATGAAGATGATGATTTAAAAGTTAGATACAAAGATCATTAATACACACACACAGACAGAGTTTGGGCAAGATACTTAGAATCCTGATTCAACTGGGCTGAATCAATGAAAAACATATTGATCTTCTATCAAAAAATATAAAATTATCAGCAAAAGTATATGATAAAACAGGTGGTGAAGGTACTCAGGTACCCAAACCAATATGCCAAAAGCACCTAGGCGCGTAAAGATTAGGTCTTAACCATTAGGATCCTAACAATCTTGTTGAATCTATCTCATTCATCCAAATTCCAAGTTAATTAAAGAATTACCATACTATTGCTATTATTATTAGAGCAAAAGGTAGCTATCTTGCACCATCATAATATTGCAACAAGACGCCGCTGTCGCCGCCATCAACGAATGATTAGAAGAAAAATAAGACGGTTCCTTGCACCATTACAATTCAGATTAAGAAACAGAGTTGTTGTTGTTGTTGTTGTCATAGTAATAAAAATGGGACCTGTTTCTTACTCAACATGGGTCCGTCGCAGACCCCCACCACAATGCGATCGCTCGCCAATTCCGCTGATGCCTGCAGAAACAACACCACAATTCATAATTCTATAGTCGAAGAACTTCAAGAAGAAGAAATCCAAGAGGGAGTGAGATGTACCGCAAGGAAAAAACGGTGTCCATCGTGTAATCTGTCGAAAGTGCCACCCAGAACCACGGATTTGTAAGAATCTGGGGAAGAAGTACTCAAATTTCCATCTACTTGTTCAGAACTCGCCATCCAGAACACAGAAAAGCAAGGGGAGCCGGGGAGGAGATCTGTTTTTTTACTTTTGAGAGCAGAAAATGCCTCACTTTCTATCGTCAAAAGGTCCAATTCCAAAGCCTTCTCCCACTTGCCACCGTCAAAGCATAGACAAAGGGCAACACTGTACTCCAAGCGTGAGCACATTTACAATTTTAGCCTTTCGCTCCAGAAGAAGACGAAATCAAGGTACATTGAATCTGGACTGTTCAGGCAGGTAAAGTTGGGATTGGGTGTGCATCCCAATAAGTCACCGACCCAGAATTATGGATTTCTTCGTGGGTTTGTTTGGTAACAAAGTTTGCCTTGCTCACCAAAATTAGACCCCGCACAAGTAATCCACTCATTATCCAAAGGCTAGAAATCACTAATCAGGCTGACTTTTGGTATATAGTCTACCTAGGGATGGGCCAAACATCCAGGTAGAATCTAGAGTGTGCCACGTGCATTCGTGATTCAAGCTTAACCACAGGACCTCTGCAACCGACATGTACATCCTGACAGCACTGTTTTGTCAAGGGGCACCACAGCGCTGTTGAGCAAATATGGGCTCATACTAGAGTCCGTGACCTGAGACAAGCTCCCTTAGGAAAAAAATTAGATGCCGGCCGTGTTTGATTACCAGGTCGGAAAATTGCATTTTCCACAGGAAAACACATCTGTCGATTGTTAGATAGCCATTATAAATCTGTATAATTTTCTCTAACAAGCCATTTAAATCTAGATAATTTTCCCTATTAAGCCCGGAATCATTTCCCACCCCGATAGGTGAGAATTCATTTCTACCTGAAAATACACTTTTATTTTCTCACATGATTGAAATATGTGTTCTCAGTTGCAATCAATCAGCCATTTAAGCCATATTCCATATGTATTTTCTTGAGAAATTTTTCTATGCAATCAAACACGGCCGCAGGGACTTTGGATGCAGCAAACGCAGAGGACTCTCCTGGCTCTACGTGGTGCATTTTCTTGGGCCCATTAGCCACATGGATGTTTAGCTCACCCCTTGGTGGATACACACTAAAAATCAGCTCAATTGATAATTTTTGTATGTTAATGTTATTGGTCGGGTTCAGGGGCCCCTTAGGCGCCTTCAACCTTCTCACCAAAGGAATTCTCAACTCGCAACCCAAATTTTTGGCCACTCAATCCTCTCTAAATGGAATCTCTTCTATTGGCCACTTCCCCGGTTATGCTCTTTTCTGACCCCTCTCGAGTTCGTGTGCTTGGCCCTTGGATTCCAAGAATCCAACGGTGGTTGTCAGCGCCGAGTTGGCCTCACTTTTTTCTTTTTGGGGCGTTGACAACCACCGTTGGATTCGTGAAATCGACGGCCGAGCGGGCGAACACCGAGCCTGAGCCTAATGTTATTACCCAGAAGGCATCCTTGAATCCAACGGATATAATCACTCCTAAAACTAATGGCTAAAGATAACCAATCAGGCGGATTTTTGGTGTGTACATCAACCAAACATCCAAGGTTCAGAGACTCCGAAAGTGTGCGACATGTCAAGGGACAGCCGTTGATCAATCGAGTGGCCGAACTTCATTCTAAATGATCAGAGACCATAAATATTGACAGATAAAACAGCCATTTATTTGCTGAATATACAAATCCAAAAAAAAATAAAAAATCATAACTATACTTGGTACGAAAGCATTAGGAAAAGCCCACATCACATTTTTGTCCACGGTACAAAGACTGTCATTGCTTAGAAACTGCCAATGATAATTTTTTGGATCATTTTGTTCTCTAGTGTCATTGCTCTATTGGGCCTCCATCGCTGCTACCCCATTGGCAGTGGGGTCCAACTCACTCGAACAATAATGTGAGCTGGAGCTGCGGTAGTTTCACTTCTGGCCAACTGTTGTGATACACTCACTCAAGAATTTGTGAAGCTCTGCCGAATATACATGAGGGAAGCTCCTGTAATGGTCGACATGGGGGGACGAGTTAAAGTTATAGGCCCATACCTTTTTCCCCATCGTCTTCTGGTCCTGAATAAAGAATTCTACTGACCCAAACGGAATGACCTTGTCAGCTGTACTGTACAGGTACAGCTGAGGGCAGGGAGGCTGGTTCTTGGAGAGGAGGGAGATGATCTTGGTTAACCTCCTGTGAAACAATGAATCATCACAGCAGTAATGTGTTAGTATTTAAGGGTGTTTTGGTTACTTCCTACAATGGCTATTTATTTATCAGTTAAGGATGATAAAGATATGTCTGATCTTCCATCACAACGAAAGGTACATGAGTGAACCAAAAGTAAATAGATTTGTTACCGGTTTACATCAGGCAACTTCAGAATAATGGAAAAGAACTTCTCCAAGGTCGAGAGGAGAAGGGTTTCAATCAGAAGGGGCTCATCGTCTTTCATGTTTGATATGCTTTTATCATTGTCCAATTCCTGTCCTTCTGTAGCCCCAACTGAAGGGAGAGTTGAAGAGCTGCGCTTCTTCAGCAACGCGGCAGCAAATCCTGCTGCCCAGACCTATTGAGGGTTAAAGAGGAAATATCAGAAGTGTACCAACACGTCACATAACTAATCAAATAGAAAAGCCAAAAAGAAGCAGCTTCATAAGTCACCAAATTCCACACTTAACTTATGGTGAGTGGTGACCAGAGCTTTACTACATATAATTAACGTGGACACAATCAATTTGAAATCAGCAAAATCAGAAGACTTCTCCACAATCACAATGATGTTATGGCAGCTGGAAAATGAATCCAAAACAGTTATGGTTCACATTTTTGTGCAGAGATTCTGCTGTGTAGAGATTCAACAAGTGGTAACGTCCCTATCAATACTCAAGGGAAGTTCGATCATTATAAGCAATTAAAACTGGCAATTTGGTCGCTCAGAAGGAGATTAGTGACTTGTTGCCAAGAAGAAGGGAGAATCCTTGAAAAGCAGCAGTGGTTAGAAACAGCCTCTGGCTTGGTTTTTCGAAAGGTGTTCGTCACGAGTCTCAACTACTTGAACTAGATATCTTCGAGAGGCCTATCTCCTGAAGTGGGCTAAGTGATGCGGACATCATTCCACCCTACAGAGTCTACTACAGGTGCAGGAAGAAAAACAAAGCCCACGTGTCATTGTTGGTTGTAGCGCGTATTTCTGACGACCCATGTGTACATGTGACACATCATTGAAGGCCCCACACTGGGAAGATGTGCACAGGGGATGGATCTAGAGCATTTGGGAGAGATCTGACGCACAGTTAGCAGCATGTGGAGGAGGTGAGGAGCTTGAGTCGTTAGTTGGAGCACACATCGGAGCACTTCAGACTTGGGTCCATGTATTTGGGCCTGGGCCCATTCTCTTTAGGAGACGTCCCCATTAGTTTGTACAATAAGTGGGGCGTCCCACATTGATGGCAAGTTTTGTAATTTTCTTAGTTAGTTGTTATGTCTTTGGGTATTTTGTTAAAACTCTTGTGGAATCTTGTAAATCTCAACCCTTGACTTAATCCAAGGGTAGAGATTAGATTAGGGTTTCTATTATCCTTTAAATAGTTTCAGCTCCTCATGGAGTTAGTTGATGATTAATGAATAGCTTTTGGATTAATTCTCCTTGAGATAGGTTTGGTGCGAGGCCAAGGGATTGATTCCCATTGTTTTCCAGGTATTTTTCTCTGTTTCTCTATCGTTTCTGTTTTGATCTTCAATCTCCTGCAACCAAACCCTAAAAAAACTGCTGAAATCAACCCAAGAAAATCGTCTTGGATTGATTTCACAACTTGCTGCTCCCAATAACCTGCAATACCCTAGCCAACCCATCCCTATTGGGTCTCTTGGATTTTCCAACCCTACACTTGCAGCCACCACCTCTAGGACCCCCAAAACCTGCAGCCGCTGTCTCCATAAACCCTAGACTTGCAGCCGCCACTTCCCTAAGCCCCAAATCTCCAACCGCAACCCCATATCCTGTTCCATGATGGCCGAAACCCTATTCCAGCCCAAAGTCAGACACATTTCACCATTAAAGTGAAACCCAGCCACCCACATGTCCACACCTTTGACCGTTTGTCCCTACACCCCGTAATACCTACCCATATTGCTAAATCCCCAAAACCCTAACCCATAAAGCCCAACCGAACCATTATAAGCCTGAATCCATCAATATTTTGTGATGAACACTGCTGGAACTTAATTTCTTTCGATTTTTTAATCGCCTAATACTAACACCTTCGCAACATGACATGCACCTGAAGACATACGTCAGAACTTTTCCAAAGAGGAAATAGTACACCGTCCAATCTCATTGCCAAGGAATCTAGCTCGATCTAGGTAATTCGGCCCTCATTGACCCTCATGATGATATTCATGTTGATCTTTCTGCTACTCCACCTGTGGATGTCAATGTACCTATTGCTCATCATAAGGGTATTCGAAGTGGCACTATCAAACACCCTATTTCTCACTTTGTCTCTTACCAATTGCTATATCCATCCTATAAAGCTTTTGCTACTTCCTTATCCTATGATTCTGTGTCATCCAATGTTTCAGATGCTTTTACCCAACCACAGTGGAAAGTAGCCATGTTAGAGTAGATGATAGCATGGGAGAAGAATGGTACTTGGGATCTAGTTCCACTGCCCAAAGGAAAGAAGCATGTAGGGTGCAAATGGGTATACATAGTAAAGTACAAAGCTGATGAAAGTGTTGACAGGTACAAGGCTTGTTTGATTGCAAAAGGGTACACAGACATATGGCATTGACTACTAGGATACTTTTGCACCAGTGGCCAAGATGAACTCATTTCGAGTTCTCCTCTCACTAGCAGCAAACTTGTCATGGTCTTTGCACCAGTTGGACGTAAAGAATGCATTCCTCCATATGACGATCTAGAGGAAGAAGTATACATGACAGCATCTCCTGGATTCAGTCTTATTGGAGGTAAAGAACTTGTATGCAGGCTGAAAGAAAGCCCTGTATAGGCTGAAACAGTCACCTAAAGCCTGGTTTGAGAGATTCAGCACTGCGGTCAAGAAGATAGGATACTCAAAGTCAGGCCGACCATACACTGTTTATTAAGAGGAGTCATGGCCGTACTACTAGTATTGTATGTGGATGATATTGTGGTCACATGTGATGAACGGATGAGGTCTGCCGGTTGAAAACGTACCTAGAGACAGTTTGAAATTAAGGATCTAAGTTCCCTAAGATACTTCCTGGGTATTGAGGTCGATAGATCAATACAAGTGTTTATCTCACTGAGAAAGTATGTTCTTGATCTCCCACGTGAGTCTGAGAACTTGGGAGCTAAACTAGCTGACACGCCTATTGAGCAATAACACTGGCTTAATCATGTTGATGGGGATCCAATTATTGATACAAGCAAGTTCTAGAGACTTGTTGAGCGACTTATCTACCTTTCACTGACACACCCAAATATTGCATATGCAGTTAGTGTTATTAGTCAGTTCATGCATGCCCTCATTCTCCACATCTTGAAGCAGCACACTGAGTTCTACGCTATCTCAAGGGCTCACCAAGAAAAAGACTTCTATTTGGTAAGCATGGACATCTGTAAGTTGAAGCCTATACAGATGTTGATTGAGCAGGATTAGTTACAGATAGACGGTCAACAACAGGGTACTGCACTTATGTTGGGGGTAATATGGTTTCATGGCATAGCAAGAAGCAACAAGTTGTCGCCTACTCTAGCACTGAAGCAGAGTACTGCTCTATGGCTCATGGTGTGTATGAGTTACTATGACTGAAGACTATGCTCAGTGAGCTAGGCTACCCTGTAAAAGTACCTATGAATCTGTATTATGACAATAAAGCAACCATCAATATTGCTCACAATCCAATTCAACTTGACAGGACGAAACACATGGTAGTGGATCGACACTTCATAAAGGAGAAACTCTGTCTTGGACTTATTTGTACACCTTATGTCAATATAGTTGATCAGGTGGCTGATGTGTTGACTAGGGATGCTAATAAAGATTGTCCGCAGAATATGTTATCCAAGTTGGGCATGATAGATATCTTCACACCAGTTTGAGGGGGAGTGTTCATACACAATCAAGACTGTTATACCACCAATCCAGATCAAAGATAAGAATGTTCACACACAATTCTATATATTAGAGTTACTTAGTTACATACACATTTTCAATTTTATTCAAAAGATATGAATAGCGGGGCTATTAGAACATCGATCTGGGTCACTGATAAGAATGTTTACACACAATTTTCTATATCAGAATTACACGCAAGATTTCAATGATGGGTAGAGGAAGGGAGAGAGAGATTCGTCATCCACGACAATTGAGAAAAAAGCATTTAATGAGAGAGGATTCTCAAGGACAATTTTTATTAATAAGAAAGATAAAAAAACATAATTCTCATGAGAGTTTAATTTTAACAAATTTTGGGCTTTCCCCTTAAGTGCATTGAATTGTGTGCTTCAAATGAGGAGGTGTAGGCATCATGGCGGATATGCTTTAGGCTCACCATCTTACTGAAACAATCCACAACCACAAACAAATAATCATGTCCAGATTTTGTCTTCGGTAACCCTCCTAAAAAGCCCATTGAAAAACTCTCAAGGTCTACTAAGAACTGGTAATGGAGTATACAATCCTAACTAGAGGGCTTTGATGTATTGCAAAGTATGCTACCCCTGACGTACCGAGCTACGTCCTATTGCATCATCGGCCAAAACGCATTATATTGTTGATTCAGTAGCGTCTTCTCGACTCCAAAGTATCCTACCACTCTAAAAAGTATGAGCCCCTCTGACCCAATATAATCTATCACCATCTCTAAGTATGCACAATTGTGTTCCCTTGTACTATAATCCATCCTTAAATTGAAACTTTGACATGTCCCCGTTATAGCTTCTCATATTCTTCCTTGAAATCTTCATCAAAGTCATATTGTTGAGCGCACTCATAATGAACCATAGTTTGGATCTGCATAACCACCATTGAGCTAGAAACACCCTGCTAAGGCGGTCTCGACAACATATTGGCTAGCTTATTGGTAACCGAGGTTAGTGCAACTTTGACTGAGTTTGTAGAAATTGAAAGGGGATTATGGCCAATGTGCACTATCACTTCTTTTCCCAACAAGTATGCAAGCCAATACTTCACAGCTCGATGTACTGCATGTAGTTCCTTTCATAAGTAGGATAGTTCATCACTGCACCACTAAACATCTTAGAATGATAGGTCATTGGCTTCCCATCCTATATTAGAACGGCATCCATAGAATATCCTGAAGCATCTGCTTCCCACAAAATCCCTTTACCACAAACGCCCTTTGTAGGCTGGGTAAAGCTAACACTGGCGCCTCACAAATCTTTCGCTTCAATAGCTGGAAAGAATCTTCCTATTTCTTCGTCCATTCGAACTTATGATTCGCTTTTGTCAAGAAATGCAGAGCTTCTACAATCTGTGAAAAATGCTAAATGAACTTCCACTAGTACTAACATCAAGGACATGCACCATGAAGCTCCTTACTTTAGCTATTGTTCAAGATTTCGGCCATTTCGTAATGACCTCAATCTTCGTTGACTCAATTTTCAAATCTACCCCTCCGACTACAAAGCCAAGATACACCAAAGACTGCTTCCCAAATTCGCACTTCTTAACATTCAAGTACAACTGATTTATTTTTTTATGAAAGTCAAGTATAGCTAATTTTTCTGCAACGCTTCAAAGACTTGCTATATGGTGGAGGTGATCCTCCGAATTCTTACTATGAATAAGAATATCACCGAAATAAACAATTACGAAGTCTTCTATAAAGGGACAAAGTACCCTCATTCATCAAATGCATGAAGGTTGCAAGAGCATTGCATAGGTCAAATGGCATCATCAGCCATTTGAATAGTCCTTCTTTTATTTTGAATAATGTCTTCCAAGTATCTTCTCCGCGAACTCAAACCTGGTGGTATCCCAATTTCAAATCCAATTTCGTGAAGACCTAGGCACTTTGTAGTTGATCCAACAGATCATCAAACCTCGATAATGGGTACCGATTTTTTACTGTAATTTTGTTTAGTGCTCTATAGTCGATGCACATTCTCCAACTACCATCCTTCTTTGGTAGCTACAATACTGGTGAATCGCAAGGTGAGCAACTGAGTTTAATGATTCCTTGTTCGAGGAGCTCTTAAATCTGTTTCTTGATCTCATCATTCTCCATCACAAGGTACGATATAAGCCTAAATTAGGCAAATGGGCATCTCCCACCAATTCGACATTGGCTGCGTTCGGTTCACTGGAAGAGCTTTCCAGGAAATGCCACTTCCTGGAAACCCGCTTCTTGGAAATCCACTTCTTGTTGTTTGGTTGAAATCTTTAAGTCCTGTAGAAATTTCGACTGAAATGTTGTTTATACCATTGAAAGCTCTCGAATCACTGCCATTTCATCTAGTTTTTTCCATAAAGAAGAGAATGACTTGCAGATAGAAAGGAAGAACGAAGCGATTAAGTTGCTGATCTTATCAGCAATGGCGTCTTTAGTAGAAGCTCTGACGGAATTCCACAACCTGATCTTATCTCCAGCTTCTTTAGTAGCACCGACAGTTATGGGCACGAAAGTTCCGAACCAGATGCTCCATCTGCGAAGGTGGGATCAACCAAAATTCATCTGCGCGTACATCCCCGCTTGTTGTAGCATCGTGTTCACGGCCACACCATATTGTTGTTGCTGTTGCTGGAGCTAAATTCATCCTCGACATCGACGACGATCTCTAGAAATTTCGCTTGCTATAGCATCAATTATTGTTGCTGCTATTTTGTTAGTAATCTATTCTGATGGTGGGATTAATTTGTTGTTGCAGCAATTTGATTAAAGGAGTTTGACCACCAGCAGGAGTAGCGGCGACAGTGGGAGTGGTTTGGATTAGAGGAAGCTGAGGAGATGAGATTTATGGGATTTCCATGGAAGGACAGGTGGACATGTTGGAAGGAGAAGGGTGACTTGGGTTTGTTAGGTTTGGAGGGATTGAATCGACGACATTTGTTGATTGAATAGGTTTTGGGAAAGATGATGGGTTCTCCGCCATTTTCTTGATTGATCCTCCTAAGTGGAGGGTTTGATTGCTAAAGCCAAGGCATGAGCATGACAACAAAGAGAAAGAGAGAGGATAGAGAAGATACATGTGCTTGATCCGGAAAATTGACTTCCGCTTGTGAGGAGCGGAAGTCATTTTCCTTCAAAACAAGGGTCAAGAAAATGGATTTCCGTGGGGCCCACTTTTCAACCCTACTACCAAACACACAGAAGTGGCACATTTTCGGGTTTTCATTTTCTTTTCCCAAAAAGTGCCGAACCAAACGTAGCCATCATGTTTCACGAACCTCCTAGGTAGCAAGCCTTGTACATTGTGAAATAAGTCTTCAAACCCTTCTAGTATCTTTTCGACCTCAGCCTTTTGTCTGGGTTCAAAGACTGCGTAAAAGGTGTAATTGTCTCCTGGTTCTACTCTTTTGGCCTCACCATCAGCAACACGAACTTCCTGCAAGCATTTACCATCCTTTTTGCCTATGTTGCAATAATCAAGGAAGCCGTTGATTGTGCATTGCATGCGTTGATATGGTATTCTTTCCCATATTTCACGAACCTGTATTTACATAACCACCTATAATGAATATCATCTCCATCCCACAATACGGACTGCCTAAAATCACTTGACAGAAATCTAACACTACTTCACAAGTTACCGCGTTGATATATTCCATAATTGCAAACTTGAAGGTGCGTTGTTTTGTGATCTTCACCTCTACATCCTTTTGTATCAATCCCAATGGATATAGACGTGGATGAGGCACGGTTTCAAGTTAGTCAGGCCCTACAAAGTCACTATGTATCAAGTGGGTCCCACATGTTAAGTGGGCCACACGTGCCACATGTCCATGTATTAAGGTCATGCAAGTCATGTGGGCCCCGCGTATTATTTAGTTCAAAAAACATGTAGGCTCCACATACCAAATGGGTCCCACGTGTTATGTGGCCAACATGTTTAGGTGGGTCCCAAATGCTAGGTGCCCCGCCATCACAAGCCATGTGTCAGTGTATCAAGGTCCAACACATCATGTGGGCCCATACCCATATGTTATGTGGTTTGACATGTTATGTGATAAACATATTAGGTTATGCTCACATACCACGTGTTAGTGTATCTCAATCCCATGGTATATGAGCATGTGTATGATGTAATGCATATACACCAAATCGTGGAGGGTGGGACTGTGAATCCATGGAGATAGAAACATGAATGGCCAAGCTCTAGCACCTAGAGCACAGATATGCGAATCAAAAGTGGAGCAGGGCCCAAGTAGAAGAATTTAGGTACTAAGCTTTGAAATGAAAGAGACAAAGCTAAACTAGAATTTAAGAGTATTCTCATAGAAGTATTGGTTGGTCAAGGGTTGAGAGTCGCAGAAAGTAGTGGGAAAGGGTCTTGGACTTTCTACATTGCCAGGTGAGAACGAAATGGAAGATTGAAAACACGTAAGAAAATGTTAGTGAGAGGATACAAGACATAGATTTGCTCTTATATTTAATTAAGTTAATTTTCTTTGTCAAATTTGTTGTTTTAAATTTGTTATTCGCCTTCATTGTGGTTTAATTCTTATATGTGTCCTACATGCATACATACTTGCATAGTTGCATGTTTGACTGGGCAGAAACAACATTTCTGTCCAACAGAGCAAGTTATGATAAATACAACAATGCAAGTAATCTTGGTGCTCCTAGTCAAATTAATTGGATTACTGTATTTGACTAATCCTACTTTATTTTCAGTACGTTAAAGTATTAAATTTGGAAGCTACGTGCAACGTGGAACCCGACACGCAGAAATTATAATTCTATCTACCAAGGATCTACGAACATAAGACATCCTTGGCCAAATAACAGAAGGCAAAGCACATAGAATCGGATTCATGATATGTATCAAAATCAAAGGATGCTTTCTTAATTTTCTGTATAGAGAGGAGTTTTTGTTAAACATAAGTCAGAAGTTATGCCATGAATATGTTACCCGTGTACGGCAAGGGAACACCATTAACACAGCATTTTACATTTAAAAGTGAAATGTCGGACATAGGTATGGCTCCCATCTTGAAGTATTCAGGTAACATATTATCTCAATGAGAAAAGATTCCACTCTTCAAAACTTTATACAAAAAAGGGAATCATGATCCAAACCTGAGGGTTTATTTCTGGGTCCCCCCCTGAATCAATTACACATCCTTTGATCTTATCAACGAAGTTACCTCTACATTGCAAGTTGTCAAGTATAGCACCATAACTGCATACACAGCACAAAAGTTTTTATCAGACACAATAACAGCATAATAGAAGTCAGACTTCAGGTAACTATACAACAAGTATACTACATAAAATTTTCAACAGCAGCTTCAAAGTCAGTTCCACAGTTCAATCTTCCATCCTTTCCCCTAGACCTCCCTTTCCCCTCCCTGTCCTTAGCCTAGGAGCCAGATCACCATATGAAGCCCATTATAGCCATCCTGATAGCTCTATCTGTCTGCATGTGCCCTTCCATTGGTGTACTTACTACCAGCATTTATTCTTATATGGTCAAGTCTCAGAAAAAAACGTGACAAATGGGCCAGAACAAAATCACTTAGATGGTACAATAATCCAATTGGGTCAGACCAGGGTAGGATCCATTGAATAGTGAGCCCTTATGCAACTGCATGTGTGCTACGTGTGCTGCTGAGACAGAGAGGACAACTTCTTCCCTTCTGTCTCCCCGGGGCAAGTATTTCTTTCAGAACACTTGTGCAACAGTGCAAGTTTACAATACAAGCCAGAAATGTGGATGTAATGGTATATATTCCAAAATGGTATTTCCCAATCAAAGAATTCGATCTTTCATGTCTATATATGTATATGCCATATCCCAAGTATTTGAGGTTGGCTACACGAATCCTATCTGCCATTCCACCCTAACTACGGCCACCATATTTTCCGCTAAAGCGTGCTTCGTCAAATCTTTCCTCACCACCTCAATCCATGTCCTTTTCGGCCTCCCCCTTGCCGCTTGTCCTCTTTGAGCCAGAACCTGCACCCAAGAGCATCTTCTCAGCGGTGCCATCAATGCCTTTGTTGCACATGGCCAAACCAACTTAGTCAAATCTCCATCATTTTACATCTACTAGGGTTACTCTGAGATTCCTTTGGATGGGCTCATTTCTAATTATCTTTCCAAGTCTTGCTGCCATCAATTTCGGCGACACTCATTCTATGTACATGTTTCTTGATTGCCCAAAATTCAATTCCAATAAGCATATCAGCTCATATTACCATCTTATAAAATTTTCACTGTTCAATTACAGATGCTACAATGACAAAAAGTAATGGGAAAAGAATACGCACAAGAACATGAAAAAAAAACTGAAAAAAAACTAGAAGAGGTTAGCAAATTATAACACGTGTGAGACAATATAAACTAAAACCATAGCTAGCATGCATTTAATGGGATATTTAGCCTTCTCTCTAGCAATCCATAGTCCCTGTTGCAGAATCATCCATCATTCCGTGGGAGTTGACCCAAGGGTCCAATTCGGGTCCATCTTCCTCTAAAAACAATGAAGGAAAAGAAGATTTTAACAGAATGTTTAGCAAAAAAGGTCACTCCACAGAATAATATTTCTGTGACATATGCAACAAGGACAATAATTATTGTATTAGTAGTAGTTGTTGATTTACAGATGAAATGGGAAAGGAGACGTAGAATAACAGCATTAGAGTCTGAAATAGCGTACGCAAGCCAGCCGGTATTGCTGAAGGTGTGGAAAAGCAAGCACCGCTCCCTTCCATCTTGTTCTATCTCTGACAACCACGAAACCAGCTCCTCCGTCAACGCCGAGATCCGTTTCTCGACTCTCCTCCCTAAATCAAACCCTAGTACATCTCTCACAGGAACCACGAATGTTACGGCGTGAATTCCCTTCGAAGTATACAATTCCGCATACCTCTTCAAGTGCTTCTGCTCCGCTCCGAGCCAACCTAGCAGCACCACCGTCAAAACAGGCCCTCGCTCCGTCAGAGGCGCTATATCTCCGCCATTGACGCCTCCCGAAGCTCGATTCCATTTGAAAAAACTCTGCTTCGGATCGAAGACGACTCGATCGAAATGCTCGTCTGAAACACAAGAGTTAAAGATCTGAGAAGAAAGCGATGGAAGAAACCCTAACGGATTCGAATTCAGCCAAGGGACCGAAAATCGAGAAACAGCGAAGGATGTAGATCGAACGCGAGTGGAACCGTATCGGTTTCTGAGGATGAGATTGTCGCAATCGTTCGGGACGAGAGCGATTGCGGAGAGAGGGTTTTTAGGGTTTGATGAAGGATTTGAGAAGATACGAGAAGAACAATTTGGCGGGAGTTTGAGAGAATGTCTGCTGAAAAAAGGATGAGAGAGGTAGCGATTGAGAGCGGACGAATTAAAGATCCTGACTGAAGCTTCCATGGCGAGAAGCTAAAAAAATCCGAAAGGCTTCAATAAAATGACGCTTTAACGTATCGGATCGGGGATCCCGGCCATAACGATAATGGGTCAGTTCCGGTTATGGGTATACCCGGTTCGGGTATCAGTATACCCAGAACCATACCCAGGATACCCCAGATCAGAAATTCAGAATACATATCCATTCTTGAGAGAATAAATTCACTGGCTTGGGGGAAATTTCAAACTTTGAAGTCTCCCCACCCAAAATGTCTGACACGTACACCAGTTCCATAACCCAACCCGAGTTAAGCCGTGGGTTAGTGGTTAACAAGGGGTACTTGTCAAACATTTTGGGAGGGGCACTTAAAAGTTTGAAGTTGCCCCGGCAAGCGAATTTTTTCCCATTGCGGTCCTATGTTGCGCCTCCACCAATCATATGTTTGGATTCTGGAAGCGAGTAAATCTTACCGGACCACATTATAAGCCACCTGGAAATTTCTTAGAGGACAATGACCGTATACATGTTTCTCCAATCCCTAGGTGGACCTATAAACCAAAAATCAACCTGATCGTTGATTTCTAAGTGTTAGTTGAAGTTATTTTCATGTGTTGATTTTGACAGTAGAAATTTGAACATTATTTACCATTATTTGGGTACAAAGATCCAAAGGTTTGAAATCACTAATCAGGCTGATTTTTGGTTTGTAGGGGATTGGCCAAACATCCATACGGTCAGCGTCCCCTAAGAGTGTACCACGTGGCTCACATTATGGGTGGTCAGGTTTCCCTGGCCATCGGTGGTCAGGCATGTTTTACTCGTTTGGAAGCCACGTCTTGACTCTTGAACTCCTGCCACGACTTCCGAGTTACGTGGACGTACATGTCATATAACCTCACCTGTGGTAAACCGTAAACATTGGCACGGGATATTGACCCCCACGTTACGTGAGCCCCACAAGTTGTGCATCATGAATACTTAGGAAAGTAAAAGTTAAAACTTCTGTCACAACGAACAATACGTGCCACGTGCTACATTCTTAGTGGACACTGACCATATGGATGTTTGGCCAGTCCTTAAGTGGACCTCTAATCGAAAATCAGCCTGATTAGTGATTTCTAAGCAATTCAATTGAAGTTATTTTCATGGGCTGATTTTAACGGTAGGAATTTGAGCATTATTGAGCGTTATTTGGGTTCAAAGATCCAGAGGTTGTAAATCACTAATCAGGCTGATTTTTGGTTTATAGGTCCACCGAACATCCATACAGTCAACGTCCACTAAGAGTGTGCCACATGGCTCGTATTTTGCGTTATAACAGAAGTTACTCAAGTGTTAACTGTGTTACCCTTGGGTCTGGAGTAGAACTTTGTTTTTTTGATAAATCCACGGATAAATTGAAAAGGAGATCGAGAAGATCTCAAAAAGATACAAGAAGGAGAAAGAAAGTCAAAATAACAACTGGTCAAACTTGAATACCATGTCACTAAAGAATGATCCCCCTCGTCTCTTGATAAATACTACCCCAATGGAATAAGAAAGCCTTAATGCTTAAGATAACTTCATGCAAGGTACTCTCCTTACCATCAAAGGTTCTCTTATTCCTCTCCACCCATATTCCCCAAATGATTGCCAGAGGCGTCATCTTCCAAATCAATTTACCTCTATCTGACATAGAGATGTGAGACCAACACTCTAAGACTACCCCTATGGATTCTGGAAAGACCCAATCGATATTCAAATGAGAGAGAAAGAGCAACCACACATGTCTAGCAAACTCACAATGCACAAGAAGATGGTCAGTACTCTCCCCACTAGCTTTACACATTACACAATAGTCCGCTAAAATCTATTTTCTAATGATCAAGTTTTCCACAGTAAGAATTTTATTCAAAATAGCAACCCAAATAAATAATCGAATTTTCAATGGAACTTGGGATTTCCATAATTTGGGACAAGGGAACATAGTAGGTAAAGCTGCTGAGGAGGATGTTAAAACCTCATAAAACGATCGGACTGAGAATTCGCCCGATTTGAAATGAATCCAAATCAAGTGACCCTCCTCAGAGATGGTGACATGGTAAAGTTTCAAACAGTCCTGCAACAATTCAATCTGTTCCTTCTGCCACTCAAAAGGATCTATTCTGAGATCTAAGTCCCAACTTGCTTCCGAAGAAGAACCATTCCAAAAATAATTAACAGTTTGACATTTTCGCTTCGAGATGATGAAAACCTGATAGAAGGTCTCCTTTAAACACAAGTCCCCTAACCATGTATCCTCCCAAAACAAAATCCTAGAGCCATCGCCTGAAGCTAATCTAGTACCTTCCAATACCATATATTTAACCTTAAAGATACATCTCCAAACTCCACATCCATACGGCGATTTAGAAGGTTTGGACACCCACCCTCCCTTCTCTTCCCTGTAAATGTCAACGATCACAGTACGCCACAAACTCTTTCTCTCATTCCCAAATCTCCAAATCCATTTACCAAAAAGTGTCAAATTCATAATGCCAATCTTACAAAAACCTAGACCACCCTCCTTCTTAGACAAACACACCTGAGCCCATCTCCTTCTTAGACAAACACACCTGAGCCCATCTCCTTCTTAGACAAACACACCTGAGCCCATTTAACCAGGTGGTACCTAAAGGAATCCATTGAGTCATTCCACAAGAAATTTCTCATGAGTCTTTCTAGTCTCTTCTCAATAAATACAGGAATGGAGAATAGAGATAGAAAGTAGACTGGAAGACTCAAAAGTACACTCCTAATGAGCACCATCTTACCCCCTTTAGAGAGATATCTCCCCTTCTAGCTTGCTAGCCTCCTTCTCACCCTTTCCACTACAGGGTCCCAGATCGACTTTGCCTTATACGGAGCCCCCAAAGGAAGGCCAAGATAGAATGAGGGTAAAGAGGCAATAGATCAACCCATAATTCTTGCCAACTCTTCCATATTATCTAACTCTCCGATGCTCATGATTTTGCTTTTGTTGAAGTTAATCTTGAGACCCGAGTAGAACTTTGCTGAGTAAAACTTTTGTCACAGCGGAATGCAAATCACATAATCACAAACCGACGAGTTCTCGGCATACACCTCAAAGTAAAAGCACATGGGTACGTTGCAAAAAGATCTTGGGTACGTGGCGAGAACTCATTTGCTTGTGATTGTGTGATTTGCAATTTGTCGTGACAGAAGTTTTACTGGAGTCTGCTCATCAGTACCGTCGACCACAATATGTACCACGTGGCATGTTCTTAGAGATTTCCGCCGTATGGATGTTTGGCCTAGATGAACATTCAGACAAAAATTTAGCGTTATTAGTGATTTCTAAGCGTTGAATTTGGAGACGTTTTCATGGGTTGATTTTAACCTTTGAATTTGAGCATTATTGACCATTATTTGGGGTACAAAAATCCAAAGGTTTGAAATCACTAATCAGGCATGATTTTTGGTTTGTAGGTCTATCTAGGGATTGGTCAAACATCCATAAGGTCATCGTCCTCTAAGAGTATACCACGTGACTTTGATTGTGGTCGGTCAGCAAAATTGCTGACCGGCGCCGGTGAGCAAAAGTTTTACTATTAAGCACACGCGTAAATTAGTAAACCCAGGTCCAACCGTCCAACGCATAAAATTTCCCGGGAAAAGAAACTTAAAAACCGGACGAGAAAAGAATCTGAGATACATTTGGCCTAGAATCCGCCACAGCTCCAAATGTACACCAACCACAACTCAGAAAATCTTCTTTTCTGCGTTTTGTACTTCTCTCGCTATCTCTCCATCTCTTTGAACATAATCTAGGGTTTATGGTTTTAGGGTTCGATGTCTTCTTCATGTGCCCTTTCGCCTTCAGTCAGAACAGAGTTCCTTAATCCACTCGGACGCCGATACCTTGTGCCGGCGAGGACTTACCCGCTTAGTATGCTTTATCTTCTCTGTACTTTTCTTTCTGAGTTGAAAATGCTGGATTTGGATGTGTATCAGTGATTGATATTCTTGTTATCTTTCTCTTTGAAGAAAGCAGATGTGGAATGCTTAGAAGGAATTTCGCCTTGAAGGGAATTGTTGTCGCGGGCGTTTCCATCATCGGCTCTTCTTTGAGTACTGATCCCGTTCGAGGTCAGTTTTATTCGTTATTTATGAATTTTAATTCGAGTTTATATCTTCCTCGATTCGGGAATTTATGAAGTTTGAATAATTTTTCTGCCAGCATGTGTAGACGTATTTGTAATTTTTACTGATGAATATATCTGTTTATTGTTTTTTTTATCTTTTTGGGAATTAAGAGAAAGTTATCTTTACAACGAACTTGTTTTTTATGGAAATGAACCTTTTGTTTCTAGTTATATATATTTTTAAAATTTACGAGAATTTGTTGTGCTAGATAAGCTTTTTTATTCACTGATTAGCTATATAATCTTTTTTTCTTTCTGAAAACTTTGGGTTCAGTGGAAATTTTTGGATTTGATGAACTCTTTTCTGAAGTATTGGTTTGAAAAATGTGTGTTTATTTCTGATTGAGAGATTCTAGTCCTTATTTCTTTACGAGAAATTACTAGGTATGATGAGTTTACTTCAGCGGAGTTGGGATGAGAAACCTATATTTTGGAAGATGAAATGTTTAGTTTTCATCTTGAAAAATCTTGGCAAATTTTTTTCCCGATATTGTGAACTTACATCCAATGGAATTAGGTTAAAGAACTACCATTCTTCTTGGAATGGGTTCTTCTTTTTCCTTTTTATTCTTCTCTTTTATTTTTTATTTTTTATTTTTTATGAGAAATTTTGTCACAACAAAATCTTTTTCGCGTGCGTGTGTACTGGACTGGCAACATCATTACTTTTCCTTTTTTTTTTCTTTTTTGCTTACTGAGCAAGGTATATGATGGGCCTTTTGTTTATTGCGCTTCCAAATTCATATATTGTGAGGAGGGAAGGATTGCTTTTTTTTTTTTTTTTTGTGTTGTCAAAATATAGAAAGGAAAAAATATCTTTTGTGCTGGAAAATATTACAACTCAACTGGGTCTCATATGTAACTTGAGGGGAAATTTCTGGATATGTATGAGCTTATATTTGCTAAACTTGGTTCAAACGATTTTTTTCCTAGGGATGGAGAGATTACCCTTCAAGCCAGAGGGCTACAATTTTTGGACATGGCGAGGTCACAAGATACATTACGTAGAACAAGGAAAAGGGTTTCCCATTGTCCTTATCCATGGGTTTGGAGCTTCTGCATTTCATTGGAGGTTTGTCTTTTCTTGTCCATTTTCTACTTTGTCAACCTGTTGATTAGCATGCAAAATAGAACTTGCATCATAATGTTAGAACATCCCTCTTTGGTAGCACCTATTTTGGACATTGTTAGAGAACATCCTCCTGATGTGAATCGATTAGTCAATTATATTCTCAGTGCTATGTCTTTCCGCATCAAAAGTATTTTTATTGTTTTTTAGCATGTTAGATGTGTTTCTTCAAATCTTGGAATCTACATATTGTTTGTTGCAAAATTTGAGAGTACATCACATTATGGTTTGGTAGATGACAAAGTGATGTGGTATTAGCATGTTAAATGTGTTTTTCTTTGAGATTTTAAATCCAACGTTGTCCTTGTTCATTGTGAGTCCTGAAACACTTACTGACAGAGTAGCTAATACTAATTCGGGTAAATGTTGCCCCCTGATATTGTATTGGCTAGACTATCATGGCAGCATTGATTGGTCTTGGATTTGCATTTCTTGAGTTGGATTTGATAGGATTTGCCTCAAATGTATCATGGTGTTCTTTCTCTTTACCATTTGAGCAGATACAACATACCGGAGTTGGCTAAAAAGTACAAAGTTTATGCTATAGATTTGCTGGGGTTTGGCTGGAGTGATAAAGCAATCATTGAGTACGATGCCATGGTATGGAGGGACCAGGTAGTGGATTTCTTGAAGGAAATAGTGAAAGAACCAACAATTTTAGTTGGAAACAGGTAATAACCTACAATAAGCGGGCTATTTATTGTATTTATCACCATGTTGATAATCGATACATGTAAATTTTCTTGAGCGTAGTCATTTCCCATATTGATATTTCTAAATTTTGTGAAAAATCGACAGGATCAAAATTTCAGCAGCTTAGTAACGTGCAGTAATACCTTTAAAACTGGTATACTCACATCAGATAAAAGTCTTCAACACTGTTCCTGTAGAGAAAACTGATCCATTCCAACCATGTGGGATCGCCTACAAGAATCGTGTTCTCTGTTTTTTTTTTTTTTAATTTTTATAGGTAAACATTTATTATTCCCCCCTATACCCCCAACCCCTCTAAGGTAAGAACGGGACTGAACCCAGGTCTTTGGGAATTACCCCCCAAAGACTCGATCCCAGGTCTGTGGGTACAACCCCCCACAGCCTGTCCAACTCAGTTGTTGAGTATCAATTCTAGCCTCAACTTTCATAGTGGTATATGGAATCTAAAAACACCTATTGAGTATCAATTTTGAAAGGGAAATTTTAATAGCTGCGACACTAAAAAATAGAACAACGTGTAAAATAGATGCTCAAAATTTCCCTAACACTGCCCAAAATTGTGGTTAATGCTTTTCTGCACTTCTATTTCCATTTGTTTCATAACTAGTTCAGCTTGTAACTTTGATTTGGGATTGATGAATAGAATGAGGGTTTTGTCTTTTTCTAAAGAGAGCAACGAGGAGAGAGAAAAAGGAAAATCCTAAATATACCATAACTTTCAAAACAGATCTCCTCTCAAAACCGACAACAAGGGTATCAGTTTGGAGAGCCTACCATATATTTATTATTTAAGGAGCGAAGAAGCAAATTTAGGAATCTTTGGAGGTATTTTTAGTTAGCATTTGTTCCAATATCCATTATTTTAGGATGAACATTTGTATGTTGCCACTTGCCACTAGGGAATACACATCACGAATATTCTTTGAATCATATTTGGTCGTCATAAGTGGGCCAATGTCAGTTGCTGAGCAGAGGATTCGCTCCCTACCCATTGTTACCAATCCAGGATAACCGCTTCAGTTCTTGCCCACTTCTTCCATGCTGAGTCCTGCTGTTTTCGCATCAGGTGAGCTTTTGACAGTACGAGTTGAATTGAATTGACTCAAAATTCAATTGAAGTCTATTGAGTTTCTTAAGTTCCCAAAATCTAATGAAGTCCTGAATTTTCAAGTTTCTTTTAGTACTCCGTTGAGTTCTTCTAGTGCTTGATCAACTTGTCTCTGGTGTTATAGACCCCTTAACTTTATAATGGTTTGATTGTGTTGAGATGACTCAGAGTCTTTGAGTGCCTGATTGGGTTTTTAAACCTTGCAAGAAAGAGAATTAATGGTGTGAACTATTACTGACACAAAATGGGGCTTTTGTAGAGTACAAGTAGTGAATGACAGCTGTACATATTACATAATATGACAACACACGGCTCTCAAGTTACTCCACATCAAATCTAAAATGCAGTAATTCCAATATAAACATTTTACCGATATTAACAGCTTGTTTAATTGTTCTCATCTCTTAGAAATTGAAAAGGCAGGGTAAAAAAGCAAAAGGTATTAAACTACTTGTCTAGTGATTGTATGGTTTAGACAAACTGAATATGCATTCAAAGTACATGTTATAAAATCACAGAAGTAGATCCTTATGGTGAGGGAATATATTTAATCATTTGAAAATCACATGACATGCCACAATATATATATAAACAATACACTTACGTGAATTATTTTCTTCATGCTTTTTCTCTTACATGAAGAAATTGATATTGCCAGTAGTTTTATGCCCATCTTTGTGTTTAATATTAAATCAGATTTTTATATAGATAAGACTACAGAGCTAGAAATCACTGCAATCACAAAGACGAAAGAGTTTCTGGAATTCCTATCTCCTTGAATCCTTTCAAAAGATATTTACCTATTGCTTTCTCCTACCATGTTTAGGGTGTTTATGAAGTGATGAACTGACCTTGAAACTGTTAATCACGGTTATTTTTCAGTCTTGGAGGATTTACTGCTTTGGTTTCAGCAGCAGACTTGCCTGAGCAAGTTGTTGGACTTGCATTACTGAACTCTGCTGGACAGTTTGGGAATGCAAGTGGCAAAACTGAGAACAGTTCCGAGGAAACAGTCATACAGAAGTTTCTCTTAAAGCCATTGAAGGAAGTTTTTCAGCGTATAGTTCTTGGGTTTCTGTTCTGGCAAGCAAAACAACCAGCCCGCATTGAATCAGTCTTAAAAAGTGTATGTCTCTTACTTCCAATTCCAACCATGGACTCTTCTGTTTTTAAAGCTCAATGGGAATGCACGAAGCATCAAAGTGAGAGTTTGCGTGAGTTTCAGTGAGCCATGTGTAGTTTTGATATTCATAGATTGGCTCTGTCTATCTGGGAAATTAGTACATAATTTTAATGCTATCATGAGGATTTTTTCATAGATATCATGAGGAATACTTATAATGGGAGGATAGGAAGAAGCCTATCTTCCTTGTCTGTGCCTTACATGTGGCACACATGTAGACTGATTGGGACCTAACATTGAATGATTCAATACGGATACGGTCCACCAAAAGAGATATAGATAAAATCAACCTGATCAGATGATCAATCTTTCTGCTCTTTATGATCTTTTTTCTTCTTCCTTCTGATGGTTAGGACCATCTGCTTGGGTCATTTTTGGTCTAGGATATCTCCTTAGTAAGAACCCATTGAAAGGTTGTTCCCAAGCCTTTGCAAGGGTGTCATGTGTCCAGCACAGGCTTGGTATTGCTTTCTTTCCATTCTCCAATCTTCCCATGAGTAGAATGTCACAGTGTTGGGTTTCCTCTATGCCCCTTCTGCCACCTTTCTCCGTGTCTATGTTCCATGACTGCATACATCTGATGAGCGATGAACACATTCTTTGTCAATACAGGTATATATAAATACTTCGAATGTGGATGACTATCTTGTGGAATCAATAACAAGACCGGCAGCAGACCCCAATGCAGGAGAAGTTTATTACAGGTATGGATGTAAATATGCAAGTGTTTATTAGCCCGTCTCCAGATAAGAACTCCTCCAAGGAGAGTGTAACTATCTGATCTATACACTTTTCTTGAAGACCATTTTAGATTTTTTTTTTTTTACCGTAATAAACTTGCTAGATTAGATAGTTATGGTCTACTGATCCATGTTGATTTGGGGTTGGGAGATTGGTTTCCAAAGTGTACCATTACAGGACATAAACCTTCAATTATTTCCCTTTCTCGTATTGTATTATGTCATGTGTGGTGCTTTGATTTCTACAGATTAATGACGCGGTTCATGTTGAACCAGACCAAGTACACACTTGATAGTGTCTTACTCAGACTCTCTTGCCCGCTCTTGTTGCTCTGGGGTGACTTGGACCCTTGGGTGGGGCCTGCCAAGGCTAACCGAATCAAAGAGTTTTATCCGAATACTTCCCTTGTGAATCTACAGGCAGGACACTGTCCACATGATGAGGTTCCAGAGCTTTTTAACAGCGCTCTTGTTGAGTGGTTATCGTCTCTGAAACTTGAACCCTCTCTCCAAACACTCTGACCATGTAATATGTAATGTGTTTATAGCTTTTCAGTCCCTTCTTGATTTAACTTCCCCTTGTAATCTAAATGATTGTAAATTCATTATAACACTGTAATAATTGAAGTTCTAAATTTTGAAGTAATATTGATTTTACATTAATATTTTATGCATAAAATGAATGACGTGGCATAATCTTGGTGCTCCATTTCCGTGGAATTTCAATCGTATATATAAGTTGTGGGAGCAAAACGTGATACAAGGAAAGAGTAGTATGGGAAAAGTGAGTTTAATACAGTTTTGGCTAAAAAAAAATATAAAATAAGGGTTGGTCTACGGGTGCCCACGTCTTTCGGCTGGGCACCCACAATGGACCAAAATGCCCCCCTTCAGTTTGGGCACCTCTCTCTCTCTCTCTCTCGGGTTAGTCCCTCACCACTTGGTCCAAAGGGTCCAAGGGGCCCTTCAGTTTGGGCCTCTCTCTCTCTCTCTCTCTCCCTCTCTCTCGGGTTAGTCCCCTCACCACTTGGTCCAAAGGGTCCAAGGGGCTCCTTCAGTTTGGGCACCTCTCTCTCTCTCTCTCTCTCTCTCTCTCTCTCTGGGGTTAGTCCCCTCACCACTTGGTCCAAAGGGTCCAAAGGGCCCCTTAACAGAAGGGTGACCATGGTGCTGGTGCCGTGAACTCCAGCCATGGTGCTCGCTCGTGTCGTTCTGGGATGGGTTTAAGCTCTTATTTATTTAATAGTGCTTAAAATAAGACCTAGATCTGGTCCATAACCCGAAGGTCCAATGCAGTGTGGGTTGATATCCCCAATAAGCCAGCCTGGCACTTTGTTTTTTTTTGTAAGCCAGCCTGATCCATGTGCATGTATATCTGATGTATCAATATACACAATGCACCCTATCTCCCATATCATATACGTGTTCTGTGAATTCATAAATCCACACCGTTCAATAGGTGGTGGAGTACCTCTTGGATTTGCAATACATCAAAAGATATTACTAATCGGATAATCTTAACCGTCCGTTCCCTAGCTAAGACTTTGATGGCTAAGAGAAATAGAAGGTAGAAAAAAATGCCTCAAATGGGGTCGGGCAGAAACGTTCGTACAGTTTGGCGGGAAATTCCCAACTGAACATGGCGACGGTGGGAGGTGTTGGTGGTAATGTTAAAAACGAAAGCTGACGCAGGCGATTTGGCTTAAGAATGACGAAATTACCCTCTCTCTCTCCTCCAACTTCGTTCTCTACAATTCTCACTCCAAAAGATGCCTCCGACATATCCGTGCTCTGGTAATTCCCCTAATTTGCTATGGCAAAGAGCAGAATCTTGGTAATCGGGGCGACGGGGAATCTAGGGCATCACCTCGTTAACGCCAGCCTCGAATTGGGTCATCCAACTTTCGCTCTCGTCAGAGATTCTTCGTTTTCCAATCCTGAAAAAGCGCAGAAACTCCAAACCCTTGCCCACGCTGGAGCGAAACTCCTCATTGTGTGTCTCTCTTTCTTTCTATTCTTCATTTTGATTAGATACCTTTTCTTTTGTTTTATGAATTTAAGTTCTCTGGTCTATCAAATTCTAGGGTGCTCTGGAAGATCTGTCGAGCCTCGTCGAAGCGATCGAACAGGTAGATGTAGTGATCTGCGCTGTTTCAGCGAAGCAGGTGTTGCATCAGAAGCTCCTCATTAAAGCTATTAAACAAGCCGGATGCATCAAGGTAATCCCCCACCTTTCGCATCCATGGAAATTACTCAAATTACTATTCTTTTTCTTTATCTTTATTGCCAAATACTTTGCCATTTTAAAATTTGAGGACATTCTAGGACCTAGGTCCCTGTTACATACAAATGACACCAGGTGCACTGGGGTTGGAAACTTACATTCAATGGGTCACTATACCGACCCCACTGAGTAAATAAAACCATTCGATGTATTACGTTATTCTGGATGGACCATAGTGCCCAAAACCTACTACTGGGGATGGACTGTAGTATCATTAGATGTATTACATTCCTTTGAAATCAAATAGAAGTAGTTTTCAAGGTCTATACATAGGGTATGAGCAAAAATGCAGTATTTGGTATCAAAACAAGTTTGTTGCTCCTGGTATTGTTTGAATCATTCGATTTGAACCACCACTACGAAGATAAAAATTTATAGTGAGAGTTGATTCGTGTAGTCCCTTATTGTTGCCTCGAATCGTCTTCACCGTTGACCATCATGCGCCTTCATCCATTGCTGGCACTGTTCCTAGTCGCCATCAATTGTCACCCTCACTTTACCATGTTCGGTCACACTTTTTTTTTTTTTTTTTGATTATTGAACTGTTTTATTAAAAGGGACCCTTGGAGGCTAAGGAGGCCTACCAAGCGATCAAAAGAAATACAAAAAATGAAGAAAGAGACCAACAAAAGGAAAAGAACAACCTAACAACAAACCGAAACAATCGAACACCCACCCCTAATCGTGCCCCCTGCAAACTAACTCAGACCATTTGAACACCATGTCCTCAAAAAAGAGCCCCTTCCCTTCCTCATACAATTTAACCCACATATACACCAGACCTTTAATTTCCATAACCAGATGTTCTATATGAAGACTCCTGCACTCAAATACTCTTGTTGTTTCGCTCCCTCCACAATCCCCAAATAACCGCCAAAGGAGTCAAAACCCACATCCTTTTTCCAAGTCGGCTTAGAGATTTACATCCCCAGGCGAAGAAGAGCTCCTTCACAGACTTAGGGGTTACCCATGATACTCCGAACTCTCTAAGCATGTTCGGTCACACATCAATGCTCTTATTTTTTCAATCACCATCTACACATTCACAACTGCCCATTTACCCTGTTGGAATCTACATCATTGCTGCATGTTACTATTTACATCGAATTAAACGAATTAATTCGATGAATTTTTGTAATTTTTTTAATACATGTAAACTTTAATTCGGTCATTAAAAATTTGGAATTAATTCGGCTAATTTCGCCGAATTTTAAAACCATGCATGGGATGAACCACTGATTCTTTTTGCCTGATATAGTAACTTGGAAATTTTAACGGACGCAGAGGTTCATTCCATCAGAATTCGGATCAGATCCCTATAAGGTTCAGATATCCGATCTTGATTACAACTTCTATGCAAGGAAAGCTGAAATCCGGCGTATCATAGAAGCTGAAGGCATTCCTCACAGCTACATCTCTTGCAACTTCTTCACAAGCTATTTACTTCCATCGCTTGTTCAACCAGGCTTAAAGACCCCTCCTAGGGACAAAGTTAGGATCTATGGAGATGGAAATACAAAAGGTTTGTTTATTGACTTTTGGCTCAGCTCCTTGTTTTGATGTAGTGGGTAGTAATCTGTTATTTGTCATTTTTTCGTTGTGGTTTATGATTGGGGACTTTTTGGCAGCTGTTTTTGTGAAGGAAAGTGACGTCGCCACCTTCACTATCAGTACGGTAGATGATCCTAGGACTTTGAATAAGGTGGTGTACCTGAGGCCCCCGGGAAATGTTTACTCCATGAATGAGCTGGTGGATATTTGGGAGACTAAGATTGGGAAGAAGCTTGAGAAGGTTTATATACCAGAAGAGGAGGTTCTTAAGAGCATTCAAGGTAATTGATAGTCTAATATGAGGTGAAATATTCATGAAATGTGCGGATTGACTCCGAACTCTACCTGGCTGACTCCATTTGACTGGCACCTTTGTGCCAAGTCAGAACTCTGAGCTTGCAAGAATTTAGCATGATACACGATTTACTTTGTCAATTTCTCCTAAACTAAACAAGATCTTTGTGACCCGGATGACTTGACCTCAAAACTCGTGAGGGAGAGTTCTAGCCTAAGTCAAGAATTGTTGGGTTGAGGTATGACAGCCTACTGAAAAAGATGTAAAAGGCTTGTCAAAGAGAGAGAGTATGTAGGTGCATTTCTGACCATTTCAAAAATTGCTCAATTTTGTTTCCAGTTGTTAATAGTGGCCTTGAGAGGCTGAAAATCTGTAAACTATACGTTTATGCTTACATGGTTATTAATTGAGAACAGTTTAGGTATTAATGCAATGATCCATCATATAGAGGAATGACATGATAGCCGTGGACTACATTAAGAATCCACCTGGATCCCAGTCCTAGGATCTGTGACCATGAAAATTTGTATAACTTGAGGTAAATAGTTGGGAAGCAGGCTTCAAATTAAGATAAATCCATTAGAGCCATCTCATTGTAACCCTCACACATAATATTCTAGGCACTAGAACCGGTTAAATAGCTGATTTCACACAAACCCAACATTTTGTTCTTGCTTGAGATCAGGCCAATGCCTCACTCTAATGGTGATCAATGCATACGTTGTGCTTTTTTTTTCCCTGCTTACCTGCCGGTGAAGAAAAGATGATTCAAAGATTTGGGTCTGCATGAAAGAGCTAAAGGAAACCTTTGTATGGCTGCTTTGGGATGTCTGAAAACATCATCTTATTGTTTCTCTACTTGATTTTGAATATAGGGCTGATTTCTGGGTCTCTTTTCAGAAAAAGAAATATACAACAATTTGTGTTCGGTGAAACTATACTGGGATATGCTGTTCCTGTCATCTGTTTATTCTATTTCTCCTTCAATAGTCTTGCTTTTCTTGATTAATGCTGTGGTCTTAGTATTGTACACTTGTTGCATTTCAGAGACTCCATACCCAGACAACATGGAGATGATCTTTATATATTCTGCTTTCATAAAGGGAGATCAAACTTACTTCGACGTCGAACCCTCTGGCGTGGATGGAACGAAACTCTATCCAAATGTGCAATATTCTACAATCAGTGAGTATTTAGACACTCAATTGTAATCTTTATCCCAGTAATGTTGGTAAAATTTTACTGATCAACAGAGTGTTGCAGATTATGAAAATAATAAATGTTATGAAGGTACCGCAGGAAAGCGAACACCTTACATTTGGACACAGAGAAATCTCGGGTACAGTCTACTATCCTCAGCTGCACTTGCTGCCTGTGCACAGTGGGGTGGCATACCCACTATTTGATAGTCCTAGTTAACTCCCATGCCCAAAACGGTCTGGTCAGATGACCATAAGCATTCAATTTATCACGTTCTTTTGTATGGTCAGGAAAAAATAGTAGTGAGAGATCCTCATAAGAATCTAATAGAATGGATCGTGGTTATGGTCACCCAGACAGATCGGCTTATGGCAAAGGTAATCTCCATGGTGTCATGTCAAATCTAACGAGCCCGTGTGTGCTGGTGTAAGGATGGTCTACCATCCTTAGGCCAGCTCAGACGGGAACTCTGGATCTCTTCTTTGATCAGACCTACTATCTTGCATTTACGGTTTGGTCAATATAATTGTTTGGCTGTCTTGAAGTTCCTGGTATTGACGTGACAACATTAGTGAGGCTTACGAAGAGGCATTTGAAAATGAACCACTTAAATAGTTTTTCATGCAGATTCAACAGGAAACTTGGCTGTGATTGGGCTGCATTTACCTGTAGTATTGACCCCCATAATCTAGATCAATCGTCTCAGGGGGGGTTTCTCTCATCAAAGGGCCTTAGGCGACCGCCTTAATGGCCTCTTAGAGACTGCCCTGCTTGGGAACAAGTTGATTTGTGAGGATATATATATTTGAGGATTGGACTTAATGGTGGAGCCCTTTGGTTTTCCAAATTTGTGCCCTTTGGGAACAACTACAGGCGCGTGCACCGAGCCGTGTTGTGTTGCACATGTGTGTGTGCGCACGTGTACTAGGGACTGGGTGGGCTCACCTCTCCTGATCTTAATGTCTTTTTTGTCCATTGGGATTTTGGGAACAATTATAATTCTTCCGAAACCCCAGGACCTGTCTTCTTCCCTGTCTGGGTGATTGTTTAGAGACCAAAGGGTGTCTGCAACAGACAATAGTGGTTCTGAACGTCCATCTTTCTGTCTATAAATCTACACTTCTTTGTAACACTCTTGAACGTTCTTGTACACAAAATCTTTGTCTTCTGACACTTTTTTTGCAATTTAAAGAATTACAAAAGTTTTTGTTCTTCATTTTTAGAGCACATTTACGACTCAGAGACTTGGAGTGTGATCTCAAGTCCAAGACAGTTGAATATTGGGAGGTGGATACCCACAAGACTATCGACACCAGAGCAGTGGTGAAATCTGCCTTTAGAAAATTATGTTGAACGCTTTAGTCATCGATAAGTAATTTTTTTCTTCTTCTTATAAACTTCCTTTAGAACCTAGTATAGCTTTTTCATCTTCTTCTCAATTCCTTCTTCTTTTACCAATTGTTTGCAATTTTGTCCATTGTTTGGTTGTTTTCTCATCTCTGAAACTAGATTTTTTCCAACAATCTAAAGGCAGATTTTTCTTACTTCTATGTCTGGTTTCATTGTAAATGAATACCCCAGGAAATCAATCCTAATAAGTTCAACGGGAAGGACTTCAAACGATGGTATCAATAAAAAATATTCTCATTGAATCTGGTCCACTTCCGAAGAAGACTAGTTTGATCTTGCAAGGACCCTGTACTTCAGAACTGGGAGAGTAATGACTATATGTGTCAGAATTTGATTCCAAACGAGTTGGATAACATGTTATGTAATGTCTACTCTTCTGTTCAGTTTGCAAAAAATATAGAACAGGAGACATTAAAACGAAAAAATTTGTTGTCGGCCGATTTCTAGATTATAAGATGGGAGGATTCCAAATTGGTAATGTCACGACTCCAAGTGGCCAAGTGAGCCCACCTCTCCCTATTTTAATTTCTTTTTTGTTTATTGGACTTTTGGGAATAGTTATAATTCTTCCCAAAACCCTTTAGGGACTAAAGGGTTTCTGCAACAAACACAGTAATGGTTCTGAACAACCATCTTTCTGCTTATAAATCTACATTTCTATGCACCAATTGTTTGAAATTCTGTCCATTGCTTGGTTGTTTAATTTTCTCTGAAACCAGATTGTTTTCCAACAAATTGTCTTTCTTGGAGCTTGCTGATACAGTTTCAGCAGAGACGGATGGAACTAATTCACATAGGAACTTCAAATAAACGTGTCAATCACTTGGCAAAGTCAATACCAAAACCAAGTCTTTAATCCAAGGTTTAAAGGAGCCCGTTTTAACGGTTAAACGGACTGGGGGCGTTACCGTTTAAACGGCTGCTAAAATGGATTGATACGGCCAGGGGCAAAAAATGGAATTTAACGGAAAAAATGGTGCTGAAATTCAAATTTTAAAATTTGAAAAAAAAAAAGAAAAAAATTTAATGGAATTAAAAGGATTTAACGGCCGTTGTTTTCACAAATTTTTTTAGAATTTAACGGTTGTTTAAACGATTTTAATGGCTGTTAAAACAACAAAAACGTTAAAATGTGTTTAAATGGTTTTAACAGAAACGGGCTTGACCTTTTAAAAGGCCGTTTTAAAAACCATGCTTTAATCCTCGACAAAGAAAACCCAGTACTCTTGTAACAGGGGTAGAGAAGGAGAAGAGGATTGCAAGTGACGAAGAGACATTTGAAAATGAACCCGCTTTAATAGTTCACACAGATTCCTTAGGAAACGGTGATCGGTCTGTTTTCAGCTACAGTCTTGACCCTAGTTGCTAAGATCGCGTATGGCAAATATATGGTACGGGAAAAGTTTATAATTTGGGTTGTCAAATTCAAAATTTTGGCAAAAAAAAAGAAGATAGTTTATTAAGTTACTATCTACTAGTCAAAAATGTCACTTTAGTTATTTGCTTAACATGCATGAGTGGTTGGGGGTTCAACACGCCACAATTACAAATTGAATTTTATTTCTATAATTTGATTAAATGTTTTAAAATGTTTAAAACTCATTTATATTAAAACATTACAACCAAGGTTTAAAGGAGGCCGTTTCAACGGTGTAACGGACTGGGGGTGTTACCGTTAAACGTATTGAAACAGCCAAGTGCAAAAATATAAAAAATGAAATTTAACAGATTTTAACGGCGTTGAAAATCATATTTCAAAAACAAAAAAATGGATTTAACGTCCCTTTATTTTCACAAAATTTTTCAGAATTTAACTGCTGTTAAAATGATTTTAACGGCCGATAAAACAAAAAAAATGGCCATTTTTTCTAAGTGTAAAAACAGCTTTTAATGTAACCGGCTTGGGGCATTACCGTTTTAACGGCCGTTAAATCGTTTAAAACACCGTTTTTTTTAAACCATGATTACAACATTATTTGAAGGATTTGGGTAGGTTATTTCAATCATGGGAGTTGGTGATATAGTTTTGGAGTGTACAAATAAAAATCGAGATCTCTCATAAATGTTTCAACCACTTGACCTACTCATTCAAACCTCCAAACCAAGTCTTCAATCCTTGATGAAGACAACTTCGTATCTTTATTAATACTAGTAATGAAAGCCCGTGCTAAAGCACGGGTGGAAATAGAAAATACAAACTAACAACAATTAATTTTTAAATCTACAACTAATTGTAGTATGAAATAATACAGAAAGATTGTTTAACTATTCCATTTCCCTTTATCTTCTCTAAACATGATAAAAAAATTTTAAAAATTGCTAACACCAAAAGAAAATAAAAAATAAATTTTTATAATCTTCATTTTTACATTCAAGCATCGCACAACAGCACACCCACTATGTTTATAATAGTGACGACCCTTTCATCAGTTCTCTCCATTTTCATATTATTTTTATTCACAATCATCTCTTTGTTATCTTCAACAACATCTCCTTAGACTGTAAAACATGATAAGAAAATAAAGAAAAAGGATTAACAATGGAAGAAAATAAAAAAAATTCACAATCTTTGTTTTACCTTCAAAGATTTATACAATCTTAAAAAATTGAAACCCTACGAATAAACAAACAATCATTCTAGAGTATAAACATAAACATGAATGTAAATAATTGAATAACAATTTTTTTAGATGCCCAAATCAAATATTTATCAGAGACGGCTCATTGAAGGAAAAAAATATTTTAGAAGAGATGGTAAAGATATTGAACCATATTGGCCTTTCTCCTGCTTTTGTGTCTTCGTCATTCGAAGAAGCTCAGTCGGCAAGAGAAAATGTGAGATACATGCCTAAACCCTAATATTTATATATGATCGAATTAATGGCTAATTAATTGGATATTTATTTATTAACGAAATATGGAGAGACATTAGATGTCAATAATAGAAGTGATGTTAATGGAAAAAATATTTCAATTGAAACAAAAATAGAATGTTGTGAAAATTGAAGGAAGGAGATGGAAAGCCATTAGAAGGCCATAATGGAAGCGGTGGTAATGGGATAAACGTTTTGATTGAAACATAAATAGAAAGTTGTGAATGTTATGTTTTGGAAAATAAAAGAGTGTTAAGAGACGTTGAGAAAGACGAATTTAAGAACGAATGAATAAATAATTTAAGAATGAAATAGAGAATTAAAGAATAAATAATTGAGATTTTAAAGAAAAATAAATTAAGTTGGTTAGAAAGTCTAAAAAGTCCTTAATGTTTGAGGTGCATTACTTAAAGTGTCAAGGGATGTTTTTAGAAAAGACAAAAAGATAGGGGAGAATCAAGTGGATGAGAGAGGAAATAGAATTTTAGGTTGTTGACATGGCACTTTGCATGAGGAAAGCGCCACGTCAACTTAATGTGGAAGAGAGAGAACGACGTTACTCACTTCTCTGCTATAGTATAGATATATAGATTAGTAGAGAAAGTGAAGATGGCAATATTTATAAGTAGGAAAATGTTTTCTGAAATTGCCTTGGAAACCTCTTTTTCTAAATAATATTTTTTCGATAAATAAATATTGGTGAATTTTGGATACCCCGTCAATTTCTCTTCTTATCCCCCACTTAAACTATAATTAAAATGACTTCTATATCTCCTGTGTTTTCTCTCATCTTCCCCCACAAGATATATAAAGTATCAACTTTACATCATTTATTTATCTAATTAACCATTTTTTATTTCTACTTATTCCCTCTAAAATTCAAAACCGTTAGAGCACGGGAGAAAGCAAGGTGAGACTATTGAAAAAGCAAAAGAAGAATACCTAAAAGATTCTAGAGTTGTATTGTACATCTTCTACAACTCTCATTGGGAACTTTTGCGTAAAACTATCAATGGAAGAATCAATGGATGTATGTATTTGAATTCAATTTTTTTTAATCAACAAAATCATTCTAAATTCATTTTCAAAACTATTCTAACAAGAATTTCTAATAATCTCACCGAAACGATACATTGGGGATTTTTTCTCGTGCACTCTCGGTCATGATCTTTGAATTGATTGTTCGGATTGTTAAGTCCAGACAATCATTCACTGTTTGGACTTAACAGTTTGAACAGTGAAGCATTGTTCGGACTTGGCAATCCGAACAACGACGAGTACCTGCGGAATGAGAGGTGCCTCCACTCTCCGGCGACCAACAACGACGGAGAAAGAGGGTGACCCATGACTCTAGAGAGAAAATGGGGTTGGCGGTGTGGTGAGGGTCGATGGGGAGAGGAAGAGCGACATAAGGCGATATGCATGCATGCACATCGAGTCCGTCTAGAGCTACATCCATATTCTGACATCTAGTTCTTACACCCGGTGGTAGGGCCCACATGGAGATCATGTTGGACAAACCAACCATGCAGTGAGTTTTTCATACTTTGGTTACCCTCCTCACAGAAATAGGACATTTCAACATTCATACGGAATGTAATGTCAAATATTCAATATGATTACACACATAAAAATTGACTTTAATTTGAAAAATTCAAACTATGCTATTAAATTATTATTGACCTAGTCAATTTTTATATGGTTAACAATGTCGAACTGAGCTAATTTTTGGAGATGATCATCATGGCAAGAAAAACTCAATGTGCCATTGGATTGTCCAACATGATCTCTATATGGGCCTCACAACTGAGTGGTTGGTCAGGCAAGATTTTCTCTACATCGGTGCCTGACCATCAGTGGTAAAGAAAGAATTTCTCTACTTAAAGCTATCTACCATGGCACGCAAAAGACTTGTTATCGCCTTTTTCAAGTAACACAGATATCATGATCCAAAGAATAATTTAAGTCTTAATTCTTATTTTGTAAGCATTTGATCCAAGGTCGTACATCGTAACTTGTTAGTTTGTGGAAAGCTAAAACGAAGATTGCACAAGGTACACGTTAGGAGGCTCGTAGACCTCATGGGACACGAGTCGACAATACACCCTGTCATCGAAGGAGATGACAGGGTAGTAGATCACGGCACGTGGATTTTGTACCGGCAGACCACCTCGGCCTCACCACCCATGTACACAGGTGAGTGTTTTGGCAAAAAGCACTCTAATACTCACCTGGGTACGAGTGTGGTGAGGCTGAGGTGGTCAGCCCGTACAAATTCGAGATCTGCTACCCTGTCAAGGAGATGACAGGGCCCGGTCATCAAAGTTGAGGAAAACTTCTATCACAAGAAATTGTAAATCACACAATCACAAGCCAATGAGCTCTCGGCACCTACACAAGTACTTTGCAACGTACCATGTGCTTTTGCTTTGAGGTGTACGTGCTGAGAATTAATTGGCTGTGATTGTGTGATTTGCAACTTTGTTGTGACAGAAGTTTTACTCATCAAAGTTTTATCTACAACACAACCCTTTTTCTGACCCCTCTTGGTATTCGCGTGCTCAGCCGTGAATTTTAGCACCCCCAAAAGTGATGACAGCTCGGTGCTGACAACCACCGTTGGATTCTTGGAGTAAAACTTGCCTGACCATTGGTGCGGTGTTCCGCTCGTGGATTTCGAGCAAAACACCGTTGAGTGGCATGTGCGATGAGGTCCTTTTGCTTTTGCATTAAAAATTAAAAGAGAAATCTTTAAAAAACTCACCTAGGTACGTATTTGGTCGTGTTTGTCAGTCATATAAAATCCATACGCGAGCACTGCACCGATGGAGACCGTCGGTGGTCGAGCAAGTTTTACTCGAAATTCTTGAAATCCACGGCCGAGCACACGAAGACCAAAGGGTCAGAAAAATGGGGTTCCCCTGAGCCCGACCCACCCTTTAATCATTTAATGGATTTTTTTTTTTCTGGTAAGCACTGTTTAATGGACTTATTAAATTCGCTAGTGGATGCACTTATTATATTCTCTAAAGGAAAACCATTATATATCATCACTTGCGGAAAACGAGGTAGATCGTGTCAACATTCTGAAAGGGAGCGTATATTTGCACACCCCATTTCCCGACGGGTCGGAGTCCTGGTCCGGGCGCACCAAAGAAAAAAGAAATCTCTCTAAAACGAGTAAAACTTGGCAGGCGGTCACTGACAGCCCACAGTATGAACACATTTTTAGAGGACACTGACCGTATGGATGTTTGGCCAATCCCTAGGTGGACCAACATACCAAAAATCAGTCTGCTTAGTGAGTTCAAACCTTTCGATCTTATACCCCAAATAACGATTGATAATGCTCAAATTCCTAAGGTTAAAATCAACCCATGAAAATGGCACCCATCCAACCCATCCAGTGTTAACCTGGCGCAATATCATTGCCCCTACACATAGGTGTACCTGGTGCAACATAATTGGCGCATGATCGCTGCTTCTAAATTTCTGCCCCTTCAAAAAATTTCTCCAGACCAAGCATAAAGTTAAGATCAAGGTTTAAAGGGTACCGTTATAACGGTATAACGGACTGGGGGCGTTACCATTTTTTCTGTTCTAATGAAAAAAACACATAAGGGCAAAAACGGAAAAAAATGAGAAAATAACGGAAAATAACAGAAAAAATGGCGCTGAAATTCAAAATGGAAAATAACAGAAAAAAATAGAAAATAAAGGAAAAAAACGAAAATAACGATCATTTTTTTTTACAAAATTTTTCAGAAAATAACAGTCGTTATTTTTGTTATGATGAAAAAATAACGGAAATTTCTGGGCGTTTTAACTGTCCATAACGTAACGGAGTAGGTCCGAATCCGTTATAACGGCCGTTATTTTCGTTATAATGGCCGTTTTTTAAACCTTGGTTAAGATACTCGCTTACTTAGCACGCCTCGCTTTTCCTTGAAAATAGACAGATCATAGCGAGCATATCGGTGGGTCCGCACTCACCAATGTGACCCATACAAAAAGCTGTATGCCCCCACCATAGCGAGCACGTCCGTGGGTCCTCACTCGCTAATGTTACAAAAAAAAACGTCTCAATTACTCATCATATAAAGGACTTTATCATTTTTTAAACGGAAAATTGCAGAAAAAAAAACCAACTTTAATTCATTTACCAAAAAGAATACAAGTTTTCGCAAATCCCAAAAAAGATAACGAAACGCTCTTTAAAAGGGCGTTTCATGACGTGGCACATGTTTATTAAAAAAACGCTCTTTAAAAGGGCGTTTTTTCTGACAAACGCCCTTTTAAATGGCGTTTTTCAGTAATAAACGCCTTTTTGAAAAACGTCTGTCAGTGTCAGTCTGACATCTGACAACCTGACAGACGTTATTTTAAAGGGCGTGTGTCAGTAAAAAACACTCTTTTAAAGGGCGTTTTTTATTGACAAACCCCCTTTTAAAGGGCGTTTTTTGAGACCCCAATTTTTACGCCCATTTTGGCGTACCCAGAAGATGAATCAATGGCTGATTTTTGGTGAGGATGATCTCTACGGTGAGGAGATCATCCTCACAAAAATTAAGATCATTCCGATATTCGTAGATTGGTTTAGAAGTTGAGAAATTATGGGACGTTTTTTAAAATTTCTCAAGAATAAACGCCCTTTAAAAGGGCGTTTGTCAGACGTGTCAGCCATCAGTCATTCGTTAGTCAGTCGACGATTGATTGGACTGACAGCAGACGAAACGCCCTTTGAAAGGGCGTTTCGTTTTCTTTTTTGGGATTTGCGAAAAGTTGTATTCTTTTTTGTAAATAAATTAAAGTTTATTTTCTTTTCTGCAATTTTCTGTTTTTTAAACGCGACGTACCGGTTCATCTAAATAAGAATTTAATAGTCTTAATTCTTGTTGGGAAAGACTTGATCCCAGGTCGTAAGGCATATATTTGTGAAAAGACTAAAACAAAAGAAGTACTCTAGCACAAGGTAAACGTGTTGTCACGAGAATCTTCATATAGGATGGTGGGGCCTCACGACAGAGTAAACAATCGATGACACCGCTGACTGCAGCTAATATGAGGCACGTGGCACATTCTTAGGAGGACACTGACCGTATGGATGTTTGGCCAATCACTAGGTGGACCCACAAACCAAAAAAAAAAAAACTTGATCCGTGATTTCTAAGCGTTGGATTGAAGTTATTTTCATGGGTTGATTTTAACCATATGAATTTGAGCATTATTAATTGAGCATTATTGGGGTACAAAGATCCAAAGGTCAAATCACTAATTAGGCTGATTTTTGGATTGTTGGTCCACCTAGTGGTTGGCCAAACATCCATACTGTCAGTGTCGTCCTAAGAACGAGCCACGTGGCTCATTTAGCTGCAGTCAGCGGCGTCACCGAGTCGACTGCAGGTGTCATCCAAGGTTTACTCATGACAACACACCTACCGTAGGGCACTTGTCATAACTAGGATTGGTTATACTTTCGTGCAATGTTACCTTAATGTCAGCCCTTGGATTTGGTAAATACATTTTTATCACGTCATTATACTTGAATCCGTTGGCTAACATTGAGGTTAGTCATACTTGAGAGCACGGTTTTAACGGCCGTTTAAACGGTAACGCTCCCAGCCTGTTTCCGTTAAAACCGTTTAACGCGTTTTATCGTTTTTGAAAAAAATGGCCGTTTTTTGTTTTAACGGCCGTTAAAATCGTTTAAACAGCCGTTTAATTTTGAAAAATTTTGTGAAAAAAACGGCCGTTAAAACCATTTAATTCCGTTTGTTTTTTAATTTTCAAATTTCAAAATTTGAATTTCAGCGCCACTTTTTCCGTTTTTTTCCATTAAAATCTGTTAAAATCGTTAAAACCATTAAAATCCGTTAAAATCTGTTTAATTCCGTTTTTTTCCATTTTTTGCCCCTGACCGTTTCAATCCGTTTTAACGGCCGTTTAAACGGTAACGCCCCCAGTCCGTTTAACCGTTAAAACGGCCTCCTTTAAACGTTGCTTGAGAGTAGCACAGGGGTTATTGGCATCACTGTTAGGCGAGTAAAACTTCTATCACACGAAATTGTAAATCACACAATACAAGCCAATGAGTTCTCGGCACGTACACAAGTGCTTGCAACGCACCATGTGCTTTTGCAGAAGTTTTACTCACTGTTAGGCCATCTCCATCTCATTTTATCGTTTTGCATGGTTGGTGGACCATCACACACACACTCTCTCTCTCTCTAGGGTAAGTAGATGCTTTCAGTCTTCACCTAACTCATTTCACCCGAAATCATATTTAGTGGGCGTGCTAAGTTGCAATAATTAGCTTAGGCCCATACCTTAACCCATTGCTTTAAAATTTATGATTTAAAGCCCATCCGGATAACCACTATTGTTATTAAATAACACTTTAAAAAGGAAAAGCTTAATTCATTAGACATCATATCAAAAATCTGCGTGACAACTTCTAAATTAAATCTGTTGGGCCCATAATCTTTGAAATAATTCTGCAATATTTGAGAATTACTGTCAATACCGCAGTGTAGATCAAAGACTCGGTGGCATACTCACAACATGATTCGAAATCTCAGAATCGGAGGCCGGCCCATCTCGCCCGAGACAAACACAGTTGGGAAACAGTGATCTCGGGGCGAGACGGTCCATTTTTTGATCGGGGCCCACTGGAAATGTAAGAGGAAAGCAAGGAGGCATGCCCAAAAAGAAAGAGAAAGAAAATTATGAAGAGAAGAAATTTGGCGTCCAGTGCAAAACAACCCCTTCTCCATTTCAAAAGAAACCACTGGAGAAAAAATCATGAAAGCGGCTAAGTCAAGAATGCTATGTTGAAATGACAATTTATGGATAGGTTCCTTTGACAAATTTAATGGGGTTAGTGATGGTGGCCAGGTGGCAAGGACGTAATGGTCCTTCATGCATTTGTGTCAAGAGGGGTTAGGTTGTGTGGGACTGGGGGTGTTAAAAACGGTCAAATTTAAATTTAAATTATATTTTCAAGGTACTTCAAAAAAAATCCTAAATTTTATGGGCTGGTTTTCTTAGCCCATGGAACCCTTAAAAGTCCATTGGGCTACCCAATCCATTGACGGTTGAACCTGGACGAATACATGAACCATATGATATCAGACCAGATACATTGCAAAATAAAATAAAAATTTAAAAGGAAGAAGATAGAAACCACGAAGTAAAGTGTTTAATAAACTGGAACCATTTCTAGAAGGCCATTCGGTTGAACATAGACGAATGCATGAACCATATAAGATCACGGCCAGATACATTTCAAACGAAAAAACATTAAAGAAATAAGAACAAACGATATTTCGAAGTCAAGCGGTTGTTGGGGGGGTAAAACTTGCCTGCCCTCACCGCCAATAATATGAACCACGAGTCGTACACTTTTAGAGGACGCTGACCGTGTGGATGTTTCGCCAATCTCTAAGTGGACCTATAAACCAAAAATCAGCCTGATTAGTGATTTCAAACCTTTGGATCTTTGTACCCAAATAATGGTAAATAATGCTCAAATGCCTACGGTTAAAATCAACCCATGAAAATGACTTCAATCGCATCGCTTAGAAATCACTAATCAGACTGATGTTTGGTTTATACGTCCACCAAGAGATTGGCCAAACATCTATACGGTCAGTGTCCTCTAAGAAGTTTACACGTGGCTTATATTGTTGGTGGTCAGGTAAAATATAATAAGCTAAACTCAGGCTTTTTGTCGTCAATAGCGCAATTTTTGTTACCGCTGCCCTGTCTGGGCCCACTGACTGAATCGATGTTTAGCCCACCACTTGGTGGATATACACCCCAAAAAATAATCCTGATTGGTAATTTGTAGCCATTACATTTTAAGGCATGATATTAGCCGTTGGATCCAACCATTTTTTGTGTACTAAAATGAACGGCTAAATATTATCAAACGAAGTGATTGTTGGAGTATCTACCAAGGATGGGCTAAACATCTATGCGGTCAGTGGGCCCAGATAGGCAGCGTTAGAGTAATCAAAATGCGCCTTATTTAAATGCAGCTCCCTGCCTGTCCAAAACTCCATAACCTTTCTGTTTCGTTTCGACGCTCTCAAGTCCCATACCCTCTGCGGAATTTTCTCGTCGGATACTTACAACAATGGCAGGGAAAAGCAAGATTTTAATCATCGGAGGGACTGGATACATCGGAAAATTCATCGTAGAAGCGAGCGCTAAATCCGAACATCCGACCTTTGCTTTGGTCAGAGAAAGCGCACTTTCTGATCCAGTGAAGGGGAAACTCATCGAAAGCTTCAAGAACTCCGGCGTTACTTTGCTCCACGTATGTAACAAACCCTACTTTCCCGCCTTTTCTGATCTTCAGCACATAAATTTTTGTTTCGTTAGGGTTTTGGAGGATCAATTGACGGAGGATGTTTTGGTTTTCTTGGCAGGGAGATCTTTACGATCACGGGAGTTTGGTGAAGGCGATTAAGCAAGTTGACGTGGTGATCTCGACCGTCGGTCACGGACAGCTAGCAGATCAGGTGAAGATCATCGCTGCCATTAAAGAAGCTGGAAACGTTAAGGTAAAATCGATTCTAACTCCTCAAATTACAACTGCTTTTATGAGTTTAGATTTTTCTTTTTTCCTTTTTTTGAGGATGAACAATATCAACAAATACTTGAAAGAATACGGGCTATCTAGAGAAAAATACGGAGGTGTGTGAGTAAATATTTGATGACGGACCACAGTATGAACCACGTGGCATGCTCTTAGAGATTACTGACCGTATGGATGTTTGGCCATCCCTGGGTGGACCTACATACAAAAAATCAGCCTGGTGAGTGATTTAAACCGTTGGATTGAAGTCTTTTTCTTGGGTTTATTTTTAACCGTGTGAATCAAGCATTATTTTGGCTACTCAGATCCAAAGGTTAGAACCACTAATCATGGTTTTAAAAACGGCCGTTTAAACGGTTTAAACGGCCGTAACGCCCCAAGCCCGTTTCTGTTTAAACCCATTTTATCGGTTTTGAAAAAAACGGCCGTTTTTTGGTTTTAACGCTGTTAAAATCGTTTAAACGGCAGTTAAAATCGTTTAAACAGCCATTTAATTTTAAAAAATTTTGTGAAAAAAAGGCCGTTAAAACCGTTTAATTTCCGTTAAAATCCATTAAATTCTAATTTTTTTTAATTTTCAAATTTCAAAATTTGAATTTCAGCGCCACTTTTTCCGTTTTTTTCCGCTAAAATCCGTTTAATTCTATTTTTTTTCCATTTTTTTTTCATTTTTGCCCGACCATTTCAATCCGTTTAAACGGTTTAAACGGTAACGCCCTCAGTCCGTTTAACCGTTAAAACGGCCTCCTTAAAACCTTGCCACTAATCATTCTACTTTTGTCATACACCAAAAATTAGAGTGATTGGTGATTTCCAGCGGTAGGATTCAAGCACTTTTACATCATGGGCTTCAAGAACAGGCCTATGGATTGGTTTCCAAGCTCATGATGAAAAAGTTTCCAAATTCAATGGCTAGAAACCACTAATCATACTGATTTTTGATTTGTGGGCTCATCTTAGTGTCGGCCAAACATTCAGGGCGATAGCGGGGACAAAATAGTGTAGTATTTGGCAATTTGAGAGACTTTTGCATCAAAATACAGAAGTCTGTATCAGAGATTTTTCCAAGATTTCTCGGAGGTGTGTCATTCGGTTCGGACAATGAATGGGTTACAGTCCGCACTCCGCACTAGTGATGAAGTCCACTTCTACAGGAAAGAAAAGTGGTGGACCCCATCAATCATCATCACCGATGCAAATTGATCACCTCTTTTTCGACCTACATAACAAAATCAATTATGATCTCTAGTCGTAGATTTGTGATTTCAATGGTGTTCTAGCCGTATCAAATGTAGGTCCACCAAGAGGTGGGCCAAACATCCATACGGTCAGTGGGTCAGAAAGAGTGTTCTACGTGGCAATTTTTGGAGAGAAGACTTCAAACTAAAGTCCTATGATCAGCAATTTTTTCTGTAACCAGCAATAATTTTCTTGAATTCTAAAAAAAGAAGAAAGTAAATAAATAAATAATGATCTGAGTTTTTCTGTAGAAGCATGAGTGTGCACATATTTGTGAATATAACGAAATAGAAGAATAACTTTTTATTCCGTTCACAAATAAAGGCCATTATAACAGTTTTATAACGGATTTAAATGCCATATTTGTGAGAACTTATAAAGAAATTGAAATTCGAAATTCAAATAAAAATACATTTTAAACTATTGAAAAAGGAAAATAACAGACATTTTATTTTAAATCGTCATAAAAACATAACGGAGTAATTTTTTTTTTTTTTTGGTTATAGTGGCCATTATAACGGGATAATGTTCAATCAGAAATAGCGCAACGGGGTGATGAGAACATTATTTTTAAAATAACTATTTTTTTTTTTTTAGAACCATGGGTCAATGCACTTATTATATATTCCGTATTGGCAACGAGATATATATGCCCTTATTATATTCTGTAGTGGAAAACCATATATTATAAAATCTCTCGTGCAAAACGAGGTAGGTAGATCGTGTCAATATTCCAATGTGCCGTATTGATACCGACGGCTTTGATTCCTTAAATTTTCTGTTCTTTTACAGTAAACACAATTGTCACTCAATCTCAGTATCGGAGGCCGGATCAGTGCTCTCTGATCCGGATCGGTCCGATCCAGAACCAGGATCAGCCCATCTCATCCGAGAAAAAGTGAGCCTCTTTTGGGAAACAGTGATCTTTGGGCAAGACGATCCATTGTGGGATTGGATCGCCGGGCTTCGATCCCACTCCGGATTGCCCGATCCCGTTTTTACCCGATCCAAAACGGGATCGGCCGAGACTTCGAATGCATGCACGCTCCACTGTACTACTACTATATTGAATGATGCTCCACTGAACCATATTGAATGATGAGACATTAGGAGGAAAACTTTGCCCCTACCCCCTCATGTGGCACAATCTTGTAGGTCCCATTGACCATGAATATTTGGTCCACCTCTCGATGGACCTATGCACCAAACATCAGCTTGATTGGTCCACCATGAGACTTTATTACACTTGTTTTTTTCTCATATATAGTGATGCTTCTGCTTGTTATTGTGTCACGAAACATTCAGAGATTCTTCCCTTCGGAGTTCGGAAATGATGTGGATCGTGTCCATGCTGTCGAGCCAGCAAAGACTGCATTCGCAATCAAAGCTCAAATACGGCGAGCTGTTGAGGCAGAAGAGATTCCCTACACTTACGTCTCAGCCAACTTCTTCGCAGGCTATTTTCTCCCTACGCTGGCACAGCCTGGAGCCACAGCTGCTCCCAGAGAGAAAGTCATTATCTTGGGGGATGGAAATCCCAAGGGTAACTAACTCGACCTCTGTATTATATTTTCTGCTTGGGACTTGAGATCGACTTGAGACTTGGGAGAGCTGAATCTAAGTTTTAGATCTATTAAATACATTTGACACTGTTTGCGTCTTTAAATATATCTGCAGCGGTTTTCAACAAGGAAGATGACATTGGCACTTACACAATCAAAGCAGTGGATGATCCAAGAACCTTGAACAAGGTCCTTTACCTCAAACCCCCAGGCAACATTTACTCATTCAATGATCTCGTCTCCCTGTGGGAGAAGAAGATTGGCAAAACCCTTGAAAGGACTTACGTTCCAGAGGAGCAAGTTTTGAAGGACATCCTAGGTCAGTAAGAAGAACTCTACATACATTAAGTAGTTTCATATCTGAATGCTGGCAGGGCATTAAAGATTTTACACTCCTTGATTTTTGTATGTTTTTTTTTCTCCTGTTTGTGCAGAGGCCCCGCTGCCAATAAACATCATATTGTCTATTGCGCACTCAGTATTTGTGAAGGGAGACCATACAAACTTTGTGATTGAACCTTCATTCGGAGTCGAAGCATCCGAGCTTTATCCTGATGTGAAGTACACTCCCGTGGATGAATACCTTAACCCATTTGTCTGAGATACACCCTTTATGTTTAGCTTCACTTGCTGAGTAAATAAAGAACGAGTCATCTGTCTTAAGATCTGTATGTGGGTTCCTCTGCTTCTTCGTTTTGTTTTTCTTCTGCACAACCGTTGGGGATGTACTGTGTAAAGTGTAAACTCGGTGATTTGACATCAATAGCTGTTTGAAGGGCTTTGCTATGAATTCTGGATCAAACGACTTATATTATTTTTTTCTTTTTCTAGTTCTTTTTAATATTTGGTCAAGCTATATTAAAGACTTATGAACATTATGATCCAACTCTCTGTACAAACGTGGGTTGATGTTGGGCTTCTGCTCATAACTTCAATTCACCACCCAAATGTAGGTTGATGGATTGTCTGATCAGTGTCATTTTAGGCCTATGGGCAATCCTAAAGGGTGGCCCATCAATTGGACTTTCAGGTAGTGATAGAGGCCACAGGGCTAGGATTTAGTTCAAGGGGCACAATCAATTAAGGCCATGTTTGATTGCACAGAAAATTTTTCTGAGAAAATTCATCTGGGAAATGCCTTAAATGGCTGATTGATTGCAACTGAGAACACATATTTCAATCATGTGAAAAAATAAAGGTGCATTTTCAGGTGGAAATGAATTCTCACCTATCTGGATGGAAAATGAATTCTGGGTTTAGTAGGAAATTTTATCCAGATTTAAATGGCTTGGTAGGGAAAATTATACAGATTTAAAATGGCTATCTAACAAATGGACAGTTGTGTTTTCCCAAGGAAAATGCAATTTTCCCACTTGACAATTAAACACGCCCTAAGAAAAAAATAGTCATTTAAAAGAATCAAAAACAAATTTTTAATTGAAAAATAAATAAAATTAATTGCACGTCTCACTAGGTAAACACCAATTGTTTCCACATATAAAGAAAATACAAATCGAACTTCATTAAGAGGGAGAATTAAAACCACTTCTCATTTAATCATGTGGTCAATACCTATCTTTAATTGCTATAATTGGGAAGATTAGCACATCTTATTTAATCACGCCGTCAATACATATCAGCCAACAATTACAACACCATTAAGGAGCTTGAAATTAAGATCGGTGACATGAAGGCCTTTCTAGCTAAATTAGATGAGAAATTGGATGTGATTGCCATCTCGGAGAAATCGTCTAACGAACAATGGCGCCAAGAGATCGACAACCTTAAACAAAATATTGAAGGTAACTATATATTCTGTATATTGGAACTCCAGAGATCTCAATGATGGTGGACGCCTTGCTAGATCCATCATTCCCGTACTGCTCTATTCCCAGTCTTCTCCTGCTCTGTTCCTACTCTTCTCCCTCCACGCTCTGGTCACTTAGGTCTTAACACAAAACTTAAAGACAAAAAGACAATTTTTTTGAAGACAATTTTTTTGAATTTTTTTAGTTTAGGGCTTCTATTAGAGGACGCTGACTGTATGGATCTTCTGGCAGTCCCTAAGTGGACTTACTGAGCAAAAATCAGCCTGCCGATTAATGGTTTCAAACTGTTGGATATCTGCACCCCAAATAATGCTCAAATTTGACGGTTAATAATGAACCCATGAAAACAACTCTAATCCAACGCTTAGAAATTACTAATCAGGCTAATTTTCGATCTATATATTCATCTTGGGTTGCACCAAACATCCATACGGTCAGATATCTCTAAGAATATGCCACGTGGCTCATATTTTAGGTGGTTCCAATGTTTAAAAGGGGCTGTTATAACGATATAACAGACTGGGGGTGTTACCATTTTTTCTGTTATAATGCCCAGGGGCAAAAATAGAAAATAACAGGAAAAAATAGTAAAAATTACTGCAAAATCACAGATAAAATGCCCCATTTTTCACAAAATTTCCCAGAAAATAGGGAACCGGGGAGGTCCAAGTCCGAAATTCCGAATACGTCATATCAGCAGTTATTTTCGTTACACCGTCCGTTTTTTAAACCATGGGAGTTTCTACTCAATTGAGTGTGCCCCACCTTGAACAAAATCCTGGCTCGTCGCTGTTTGGGGGCACCCCATAATCGATGGGGGGTTCACCATTGCTTATCCAAAAAAATAAGAGTGTGCATGTATGCCGCACATCCGTGGGTCCGCACTGAGTCACCAAAGTTACCAAAAGTCTCAATGGCCTGCAATATAGTTAAGTTATCTTTTTCACGTGACGCATCAATTCATCTAAAGAGGAATTTAATACTCTTAACTTCTTATTAGGTAAAGCCTAGATCCAAGGTGATAAGGCGTAACTAATTTAAAACAGAAGCAGTCTAGAACAATGTAAACGTGCTGTCGGAAGGACAGGGGTCACGACAACACACTTAGGCACTTCAGTATGTCATCCAAATGTCGACTAGAACTTTGCTGACAGAGTACGTCATCGACTACAGTATAAGCCACATGGCATATTTTTTAGAGATCAATGACCGTATGGATGTTTGGGCCAACCCTAGTTGTACCTACGGATCAAATATTGGTCTGATTAGTGACTTCTAAGCGTTGGATTGGAATAGTTTTCATGGGTTGATTTTTAACCGTGGAATTCGAGCATTATTTAATTACAAAGATCCAAAGGTTTGAAATTACTATTCAGGATGATTTTTCATATGTCGATCCACCTAGGAATAGGGTTTATGACATTACTGGTAGTGGTAGACCATCTCTTTCTCATTTTATCCTTTGGTGTGGTTGCTGGACGGTGGGCCATCCGATGGTGAGACAAAATACAAAATTTCAGCCGAAAGGATGTTTGGCCAGTTCCTCGGTGGACCTATATTCCCAAAATCAGCCTGATTATTGATTTACAACCTTCGGATCTTTGCACCCAAATAACTCTCAATAATGCTCAAATTCCTACCTTTAAGATAAACCCATGAAAATAACTTCAATCGAATCGCTTAGAAATCACTAATCAGGCCGATTTTTGGTTTACAGGTCCACCGGGGGACTGGCCAAACATCCATACGGTCAGCGTCCACTAAAAGTGTGCCACGTGGCTCGTATTGTGCGCTGTGACGGAAGTATCTGTCACAACGTTGTGACAGAAGTTTTACTCCCTGTCGAAAGACTACGAACACAATAACCATTCTATAAATGAAACTCTCGGTCTGTCCAAAGACTCCAAACACAACAATGTCAGGGAAAAGCAAGATTTTGGTCATCGGAGTGACTGGACTAATCGGAAAATTCATCGTTGAAATGAGCGCGAAATCCGGACATCTGACCTTTGCTTTGATCAGAGAAAGCACGCTTTCTGATCCAGTGAAGGGAAAAGTCATCGAAAGCTTCAAGAACTCCGGCGTTACTTTGCTCCACGTCTGTAACAAACCCTACTTTCGCGATGAATTTTCGTAGATACCTCCACATAGAGATGAACAAAACAAGTATATGGTGAGTAATCTTTAAATGAGTGCCACGTGTAAATTGTTGCCACAGGTAAGGTGAATGTACATCGCACGTGGCCTCTCCTTAGTCTCTATAATTGATGAGAGTGATAGATGGGGAGGGGTGGGAGTAGGGTTTCTTTGTTTATTATGTTCATTAAGCTGCCAAAATTTTAAGGTCTTTTTGATATGAGAAACAGCTTTCAACTATTTTTTATAAAAAGACTTTTTGAATTTAAAATATATATTTTATGGAATAAATAATTTTAAAGAAATGGTCATCGAACAATCTGTTACTTTTAACAAAGTATTATTGTAAAAAAAAGGACTTTCAGATCTAAAAATGGCAATCCAAACAGGCCCTAACTAACTCGAACCTCTTTAATTTCTTTTTTTTTTTTTTTTTTTTTGTAAGCCAATCTATAATCTATTACCACACAAAAAAAAACCCTTACAAAATCACCCCTGAATGGACATGACAGATGTCTGCCTCAATGGCTTCGCGAAGCCAAGGAGGTGGCATACTAGTCCAATTCAAGGAGGGGAATTAAAAGAACGTGCCCAACAGGCAATAGTATGAGCAGTGAGATTAGCTACACGACCAAAATAAATAAATGATAAGTTTGAGAAGGAGGAAATAAAGTATAGGATAACTGTATAGGTCCCAGATGAAAAGCAGCCTGCCTTCGAGGAACCCTGCCTAAGAACCTCATTAAATTCTTTTCTTCTAAACAAGAAGCTTTATACCAGCATAATTCGGATGCTAGATCAACCTATTGGTGCAAGTAGGAGTGTCAACAAGTTGATTCTGGTTTCGGTACCAATCTACCCTAATCGGAACCTATTATGTCTGACGATTCCCTTTCCCGTCGGGTTCGGTTTTGGTACCAAAACAAGTGTTCCCAAAATCGATAAATAGTCAGTTTCCCTGTCAGTTACAGGATACCTGTATACTGTAGAGAGGGTATGAAAAAAAATGATTTTCATGTTAAAGTTTAGAAAAAAAAACTTGACATCTTTAGCACTACTATATACGTCGATTTTGGGTCCTATCGATTTCAGTTCCGGTACGAATACTAGTATACGAAAAAACTAGTATATAAATCTGCTCTGGGTCTTTTTGGGTCCAGTTCTGGAATAGTTGAAGCAGTAACCAGCATAATTGGGTACTAGTTACAAGCACCATCAAAAAGGTTATAAGTCAGCCCAAAATTTCACTTCATATGACACAAAACATTCATGAATTCACACATGGGCTGTGTTTGGTTCGATGAAAATGATTTTCCAAGAAGTGGGTTTTCCAGGAAATGTCACTTCCTGGAAAGCTACTTCCTTGAATTTGTTTTCTCAATGTTTGGTTGAATCCTTGAAAACAACAAAAAACTCTTTTTCTTTATTTCTATCCAGTTGATTCCGGTTGAATCCTATAAATGCTCTCTGGAGCATTTCAGCAAGCAATTGATGTGCGGGTTGCATATCATCATACCTTCATGTGTAGTTTTGAGATCCCGGCAAACATGAAGTATAAGAATCAAGGTGGAGATGTTGGGTCTAAAGCCTGCAACATTAGCTTGCATAGACAACCACAATCGTTCCTTGGAAGCACCGTGACCAAGGTACCCATGGGTCATTGTATTCCATGAAACAGAGCTCTTGCTCCCCTTACAAGCAAAAGGCCTAAAGTAGCAAAAATCAAAGAAAAGAGACAAGAAAAGAAAAAGTAGAAGGATTTTTTCATAGATGCTCCAACACCTCTGGAAGTCGTAGATCCTTCCACCATGAAACCCAAGTTCTCACAGGGATCCCGCCGTTGACATTGTAGATCTCCATCATCTACCATTGTTGCTTGCCTCCACCAACGAAAAGGGAAGAAAGAAGAAAGAAGAAAGAAGAAAGTAAGAAGAGAGGATCATTCCTCAAACAAAAAAGATGAAGAGCAACTCACCATCATCGTTGTGAGCGTGGAGCGCCTTGAGAAAATGGAACAAGACAAAACACCAAAACAAAGAAAGACGTGTGTACTAGCTCGCTGGAAATCGACTTCCGCTTATGAGGAGCGGAAGTCGTTTTCCTGTAAAACGGGTTGTGAAGGAAGTTGTTTTCCGTGGGACCCACTTTTCAGCTTGAACCAAACACGCAGAAGTGGCGCTTTTCCGGGTTTTTGTTTTATTTTCCCGGAAAAGCGCCGAACCAAACGCAGCCATGATGCTTTAGAATTCTCCTACCTTCTCTTATTTTGTCCCAGTAGTTTTGCTGGTATACCAAGTATTTGCATCTATCTTAATTGGAAATCAAACATCTGAAGTTTGTGTTATATATTTACTGTTTGCGTCATTTCATCTTCAGCGGTTTTTAACAAGGAAGATGACATTGCCACTTACACCATCAAAGCTGTGGATGATCCAAGAACCTTGAACAAGATCCTTTACCTCAGACCCCCAGGCAACATTTACTCATTCAATTATCTCGTCTCCCTTTGGGAGAAGAAGATTGGCAAAACCCTCGAAAGGGCCTACGTTCTAGAGGAGCAACTTTTGAAGGATATCCTAGGTCAGTAAGAAGAACTCTGTTCACATTAGAATAAGGGCTGTTTGGAATCTGGATAGCCATTAACAAGTTTTTTAAAAACAAAAAATCTTCTTCATGAAGAAATGGAGATCGAAGCAGTTCATAAGTTTCATTGATTATTTTGATTGTTGTCTTGTTTTTTCTCCTGTTTGTGCAGAGGCACCAATTCCAATAAATCTCATATTGTCTTTTGGGCACTCAGTATTTGTGAAGGGAGACCATACCAACTTTGAGATTGGGCCTTCATTCGGAGTTGAAGCTTCTGAGCTTTATCCTGATGTGAAATACACCCCCGTGGATGAATACCTTAATCAGTTTGTCTGAGATATAAATTCTATCCAGGGTTTCCGATATAAATAATTAGTCATCTATCTTAAGATCTGTTTGGGAGAGACTCTTGTGGGTTCATCTGTTTCTTGTTTTTTTCTTTTTTTTCCACAGAACCTTTGGGATGTACTATGTAAACTCAGTGATTTTGATTTGACATCAATAGCGGTTTTTGAAGGACTTTGCAACAAATTCTGGAGGTTAGATGGATTAAATGACAAATTTTTTTCCTTTTTACTGTTCTTTTTTAATACTAGTACAATAGTGTTTGCAAAAATTGTAGCCCGGCCCCGACGGTGAGGTGCAATCCCCAACCCTTGTGGCCTGCCCCCCAGCCTGTTCCATTAGGCTCGTGCTGTTTTACCCTCCCCCTTTTTTGCACTCCAGCCTTGCCATCTCAGTCCGTCCTGAGGTGGGCACACTTGAGGACCAGGCCCGGGTTTGGGATTTGTATTGCAACCTGGCCCTTTTACAACCCTACTTGCAAGTCGTCGAAAACACCAACAACCTAATTTCAAAGGTAACTATAATTACTTTAAAAAATATCACTTTTTAGTCCGTCTTGAACTACACCCATTTCTTACGCCGGATGGTAAGGCCCACCAGGGCTGTCTTAATACAAGTTGAGGCCTTAGGCAACAATTCTAAATGGGGCCTTTTTTTCAGATATAGCCCCAAACCCAAGTGAGAAGATGTTTTTTTCCCTTCTTGGTAAGCTGTAGCAGACAAATCTAGTCTGCAACTGTTTGAGGACTTAAAGTATGCAAACATTGTCAGTAATGTTGGATGTCCCTTGAAAAATGTGTTATTTCAATGTTTTCAAAAAAATATTTTATAAATTAAAAACATGTTTTTCAAGGAGAATTCAATGGTGGATACAATGTTTAAAGGGGGCCATTATAATGGTATATAACGGACTGGGGGTGTTACCTTTTTTTTTCAGTTATAACAAAAAAACACTCAGGGTCAAAAATGGAATATAATTAAAAATAACGGAAATTAAATAATCTTTTTTTCATAATTTTTTCAGAAAATAACAGCCATTATAACAAAAATAACGACCATTAACGGGGAGGTCTGAATCCGTTATGGCGACCGTTATTTTCTGCAAACAGTTGCATACTAGATTTGTCCAGCTCTAGCATATTCTTGTGTGATTGGTGGGGCCTGACGCAAATGGACAGGTGGGGGCCTTTTCATTAAAAAAAAATATTAAAAACACTTCAAAATTTCTAGAATTAGGCGGCCTTAGGCAACACCCTCATCTGCCTAATGGTCAAGCCCGGCCTAAGGCCCACATAGGCATCGTTTTGGACAATCCAACCGCACAAAAATCAGTTCATTTCGACAGTCCTAACATCATGAAAATTTGACTTTAAACTGTTATTTTGAAAAATCCAAGCCATCCAATTAAACTGTTATTTCGGGTCAATATTTTATATGGTTAGCAATGTCAAAATGAACTGACTTTTGGTATGGTTATCATCATGTCAACGACAACTAACTGTATGGTTAAATTGTACAAAATGATTTATATGTGGGCCCAAACACCGAATGTAAGAATCGGATGTAAGAAATGGATATAGCTCTAGATTTAAGTATTATAGACATGAAGTCTCCATAAGCATTATAGTCGGATCCGTAAGGGTTAGGGTTAGTGGAGATTTTTTTTTTTTGTAATTGGGGTTAGTGGTGATTGATACAGGATCATTCAAGATCAAAATAGTAATCGTTTCCTTTTTTTGAATAATTGGGAACATAAACTCCAAGTAGAGAATAATACTAGGGGCGCGAGACAACTTTCTCTAAGGAACTCGGCAAAATAGTCCCATAACTTCGGGAGAAGGGCCAAGATGTGATCTATCTCTTTCCTTGGTTGGAGTGGAATTTTTCTTTGATTGATAAGTTAATGTAAAGAACCTGAAATTGGTTATAACCATTGTTCATCTTAGTGGACCCCATAAATTTATTTTACATAATTCTTTTAATTGTTTAGAACTACTTTCAATTTGATTGTATCGATGTTTGGCCCATCCCTAGTTGGACCTACATGCAAAAAATCAGCCTGATTAGTGATTTTTAAGGATTTGATTGGAGTGTTTTTCTTTGGATGATTTTTAACCGTAGATTTTGAACATTATTTGGAGTACTCATATCCAAAGGTTTGAAATCACAAATCAGATTGACATTTGATATATAGGCCCCTATAGGGATGGGGCTAACATCCATACAGTTAGTGGTCTCTAAGAGTGTTCCACGTGGCTTAATCAATAGTCCCTCATGGAGGTCGGTGTACCCCACACACGTGGGTGACAACCCCGGGGCATTTATAATAGTACTATATATGGGAACGCAATGTGATGCATGTGCTATGGGGCATTTATAATAGTACTATGGGAACGCAATGTGATGCACCTTACACGTGGCACTCTTAGAGATCATTGACCTATTGATGTTTGCCCCATTCCTAGGTAGACCTACATGCAAAAAATCAGACTTATTGTTATTTTTTAAGGATTTGATCGGAATTGTTTTTATCCGTTGATTTTTAATCATAGATTTCAAGCATTATTTGGGGTACTTAGATCCAAAGGTTTGAAATCACTGATCAAGCTAATATTTGGTATATGGATGGAACAAACGTTCATACGGTCAGTTATCTCTAAGAGTGCACCACATGGCTTATACTATGATCCCCCATCATCGTTGATGAGGCAGGTAGGCATGCTGGACAACACAAGTGTGTTGTACCCCAACCGGGTTTTTGCTTTAAAAGAGGGGACGGAATATTGGTACCCGCCTTTTGCTGAGAAGACCCACTTCCTTACCAAACCCACCTAAAAATCTTCCCTAACTCTTTACACGCAAAATCGCAAATCACTCTTAGCACCTCACAAAAAAAAAAGTTGCAAGCACAAGAAGAAGAAGAAGAAGAGGAGGAGCCTCCATAGGCGACGCCAGTAAGCTCCACCACTCACTGCGTCTCTTGCACTCTCTTTCTGTCTTGCTTTCTCTCGGCACGCAGCCCTGTCTCTCTCAGCCTCGGCAGATCAAGACCGAGTGTGCCTGCAACCCGAGGCCAAGAGTGATAGAGGGCAGCAGCCCGAGAAAGAGAGAGAGGGAGAGGAGGAGAGAGGTACCTGCTGCTGTGGAGACGGTACCGTGACGGCCTCCCATCCTTTCTTCATCATCCTCCTCTTCTTCTTTTCTATTTTTTTCAGGGGTTGGGGGTGGGGGTGTATGAGTGAAAAGCAAGGGATATTTTTTTACTTAAGTGGGTTTCTTGAGCGCATACATGGGTGTCAATATCCCGACCTTAAAATAGCATTTAAAGTGAAAGGCATTTAATTGAAACCATGTAGTATGTTGTGGCTTTATAATAGTATAGATAGATACATGGACAATGGGTCCACTTTTACGTATTGCATGACGCCCTTATTCGTCAAGCAATGCCTGTTATGAAATGTTCCCCAAAAAATTGGAAGGTCGGGGTAATTCTAAGTTTGGGCACTTTTCAGGGGTAGTGCAAAAAAATGGTGCTAGTTCACGCAAAAGATTGAGCTACAGCTTGTTACATCGAAAATAACAGCTGTTATAACAGATTTGGACCTCCCCGTTACGTTATGTAATGTTTTAACGCTCAGAAAATAATGGCCATTATTTTCATTATAATCGCCGTTATTTTTCAGTTATAACAAAAATAACGACCATTATTTTCTGAAAAGAAAATGTGTTAAAAAATTCTGTTATTTTTGGTTAAAAATTTTATTGATAAAATTTAAATTAGCGCCCTTTTTTTCTGTTATTTTCCCATTTTTTTCTGTTTCTGCCACTGTGCGTTCCATTATAACGGAAAAACTGTAACGCCCCCAGTTCGTTATACCGTTATAACGGCTCATTTTTAAACCTTGCTTTAAACCAAGGTTTAAAGGGGACAGTTATAACGGTATAACGGACTGGGGGCGTTACCCTTTTTTCCGTTATAACGAAAAAAAACACTCAGGGGCAAAACGGAAAAAAACAGGAAAAAATGGCGCTGAAATTCAAATTTTGAATTTCAATTTTTCAAAAATGGAAATAACGGAATATAACGGAAAAATAACAGGAAAAAAAAAACGAAAACAACAGCCATTTTTTTTCACAAAAATTTCCAGAAAATAACGGTCATTATTTTCGTTATAACGGCCATTATTTTTTGGGCGTTTTAACAGTCCATAAGGTAACGGGGTAGGTCCAAATCAGTTATAACCGCGTTATTTTTGTTATAACGGCCGGTTTTTAAACCTTGCTTTAAACGTCTCCAACTGTGCTGGTTTTCTTGGCCAAATTGAGCATTATTTGGGGTACATGTCTACAAGATCGAAAGGTTTGAATTCACTAATCAGCCTGGTTTTGGGTTTGTAGGTCCAGCTAAGGATTGATCAAACATCCATACGGTCAGCATTCTCTAAAAAAATGCCACGTGGCTCATATTGTAGGCGGTCAGAGCTTAAATGACCGTCGGCCGTCATGCAAGTTTTGCTCAGATCAGCACCTCAAATGATAGGGTCAACATTCTAGGCAACCCCATTCCCTTTGAATTTGGACGAATATATGAGCAACATACATGACGACCAGATAACAAAGAAGAATCTTCTTTTTTGTGGGTAAAATCGGAAAGGGTCGGGCTCGATTGACAGATCTAAAATGACGGGCATCTGTTCAGGATTACAGGTACATAACGTGGCTCACTCTTACAGGACTCTGACCGTATGGATTTTTATCCTTTCCCATGGTGGACCTAGAAACCAAAAATCAGCGTGATTAGTGATTTATAGACTTTGGATCTTTGTACCTCAACTACTGCTCAAATTCCCACAGTTGAGATCAGTCCATGAAAATAAGTCCAATCCAAAGCCTATAAATCAGTAATCAGGCTGATTTTTGGTTTGTAGGTCCACCATGGGATAGGACAAACATCCATGCGGTCAGAATCCTGTAAGGGTGTGCCACGTAGCTTATATTGTGTCCCTGTACAGATACCTGTCATTTTAGACTGTCAACGGAGCCCAACCCAATCGGAAAATATTTAGATGCAAGGTGTGCGGTCTCCCGATGGAGTCGTTGCCCTACATCGACCACATGGATGTTCCCCATGCACTGAAAATCGGCTTGATGTATGATTTATAGCCATTGGATGTTGTACAAAAAAATGCTTAAATCCAACGTCTACAATTAATCCTAAAAATGTGCTAAAATCTATGGCTAGAGAAAATTATTCAGACTGATTTTTGGTATGTATAACTGTATAAGTACCAAGGGGTGGGCTAAACATCCGTACGGTTAGTAGGCCCAAAACGGTGTGTTATGTAGGGCCATGAGGCCCACGTGAAATCCCGAAAAATCAGATATTAGTCAAGGATTTCCAGTTCTTCTATAAATGCAAGTCCCTGCTGTCCGATCAATTGCCTTTCGACGGTCTCATCGCCTCGCCAGTGGAAAGTTTTCTCGCCGGATAAATTACAACAATGGCAGAGGAAAGCAAGATTTTGATCATTGGAGGGACTGGCTACATTGGAAAATTCATCGTAGAAGCGAGCGCAAAATCTGGACATCCGACCTTTGCTTTGGTTAGAGAAAGCACACTTTCTGATCCAGTGAAGGGGAAAGTCATCGAAAGCTTCAAGAACTCCGGCGTTACTTTGCTCCACGTCTGTAACAACACTACTTTCAAGCCTTTTTTTTTATCTCCAGCACATAATTTTTTTTGTTTAGTTAGGGTTTAGGAGGATCGATTGACGGAGGATGTTTTGGTTTTCTTGGCAGGGAGATCTTTACGATCACGGGAGTTTGGTGAAGGCGATTAAGCAGGTTGACGTGGTGATCTCGACCGTCGGACACGCACAGTTAGGAGATCAGGTGAAGATCATCGCTGCCATTAAAGAAGCTGGAAATGTTAAGGTAAAATCGATTCTAACTCCTTAAATCATAACTACTTTTATGATTTCTTTTTTCCTATTTCGAGGATGAACAAGATCAACAAATACATGTGAAAGAAAGAATACGGCATTTCTTTAGAACATCGTCCCAAGGTCCAGACCACCTGCTACTACTTAATTCCAGTGTTAGGGACGATATACTCTAGAACATCGTCCCAAGGTCCAGACCACTGATGTTCATCGAGATTCCCACCACATGAATCCCAAAGAGCACCCAAAAATTTCAAAGAACATCAACTGGTTTTAAGTTTTAATCAACATACGGATCAGTATCGTCTTAAGAGAGATAGTAGGGATTTCAACGGGTTGGGGACTAAGTATATCCAGACCCGATCAAATTATTAATCAGACGATTCAAACCTGTGAAACAGAGGCAGATTGATCAATTTTTTGGTTAATCGGGTCCAACAGGATGATCTCAACCCAGAATAATCAGATCTGGCTCTTCTGGGCGATTTCGTAAGGGGAAGAGTCCGTCCAAACCCTAGCTTTCCCACTATAAAAACAAAAGAATGGTTATTTAATTTAAGGGTACCCTTAATTTAATATTTTATTGCACTTTTTGGGGTTAGCTTCTAAACAAGGTAGATGATGTCAACATTCCGAAGTCCATATAGAATGAAAAACCATAAGAGGAAAACATTGCTCCAACAACAACCACCCCCTTCCCCCCACGTGACACAATCTTTTGGGTCCGTTGACCATGAACCTTCCACCCAAATCATCTTAGTTGATGATTTCTGGCCATTGGATTTGAGTTTTTTGATGAAAAAAATGCTAAAAATCCAATGGCTAGAGATCACTAATTAGGTTGATTTTTGGTGTGTAGCTCTACCCAGGGGTGGAAGGGGTAGGAGCAAACCGGAGGACATGATGGGAACCTGGTCAAATCTTGCATTATATTTTTTATCTTTTTTTCTGTTTTTTAACCCTTTTAAATAATTTTACAAGGACACTAATCCTAGTTTTTACAGTCGATCTTGCTGTTTGTAATCCAAGAGAGTGCATTTCACACTTGTTTTCCCATATGTAATTTCTAAGTTGTCTGTTAATATCTTAACACCATGGTCTGGTTTTAAAATGCATCACATTAGATGATGGTAGATGATGGTTTTGCTAATAATTTATGTCACAAATCATTTAGAAATTCTTCCCTTCGGAGTTCGGAAATGATGTGGATCGTGTCCATGCTGTCGAGCCAGCAAAGACTGCATTCGCAACCAAGGCTCAAATCCGACGAACTGTTGAGGCTGAAGGGATTCCCTACACCTATGTCTCCTCCAATTTCTTTGCAGGCTATTTTCTTCCTACGCTTGCTCAGCCCGGAGCCTCAGCTCCTCCTAGAGACAAAGTCGTCATCTTAGGGGATGGAAGTGCCAAGGGTAACTAACTTAAACCTCTTTAAAATCCTCTTTTTTCTTCTAAAAACTTGACCTCTTAACATCTTCCCTGAGCATGGAATGCATGGGTTTATTTTCATCACTGATCGGAGCTGTTGGCTGTACATTGAAAAATACACTCTTTTTGCAAGCTGTATAGCGAATGTAGTTCTTGCTCGGACACTGGAACCTAGATTCGTTGCAAGCACCATCGGAAAAGTTTTATTTCAGCCCATTATTTCACTTAATGAAACACCATTCATGAATTCATTTAAGCATGATGCTTTAGGACTCCTACCTTTTTTTCTCTTAAACAAGACCGTACGATGTAAACTGATGGTCTTGGTCTTGTACCATTGATTTTGTTGGTACCAAGTGATTTTCTCCCAATCTTAATTGGAAATCAAAGATCTGAAGTATGCTTGTTATAATTTTTTGCTTGGGACTTGAGAGAGCTCAAGGTGAGTTTTGGATCAATTAATCACACTTAACCATTTGCATCTTTTCATATTCAGCTGTCTTTAACAAGGAAAATGACATTGGTACTTACACCATCAAAGCCGTGGATGATCCAAGAACCTTGAACAAGATCCTTTACATCAAACCCCCAGGCAACATTTACTCATTCAATGATCTCGTCTCCCTATGGGAGAAGAAGATTGGCAAAACCCTTGAAAGGATCTACGTCCCAGAGGAACAAGTTCTGAAGAACATCCAAGGTCAGTATGATGATCTCTGCTCACTAGAAATTGTATTGATTTTATTTTTATTTTGATAAGCAAGCTGAAAATCTTAACTGGACTAGAAGACTGCTAAATGTTCAAAACGTATACATCAATATAATTGAACAATTTAGTTCTTTCATCTAAGAGTCGAACTCTGTGATATCTGAATGCTGTGGCAGGACATTTAAGAGTTTACATTGCTTGATTCTATTTTTTTGGTTTTTCCTCCTGTTTGTGCAGAGGCCCCGATTCCATTAAACGTGATAATGTCAATTGGGCACTCGGTCTTTGTTAAAGGAGACCAGACAAACTTTGAGATTGAACCTTCATTCGGAGTGGAAGCTTCGGAGCTTTATCCTGACGTGAAATACACCACCGTGGATGAATATCTTAATCAGTTTGTCTGAAATAGAAATTCTACCTATGGTATCGAAATATGTTTAGCTGCACTTGCCTGAGAAAATAAATAAGTAGGATCTGTCTAGGACAGAACCTTTGGGGATGTACTGTTTAAACTCAGTGATTTGAAGTAAATGGAGTACGAGGTAAACTCTTTACAAACTGGGTTGATGTTCCACTGTTCTGGCCACCTGTTTGTTAGGCACTCTGGACTTTTTGTTGGGCTGCTGCACAAAACTTCTATTAACCACCCAAATGTAGTGTTGCTTTCGGGTATGGCCCATCGATGGACTGTCCACTGTACGTAGAGATGATCTGTGTATACTACAACTACTCAAGCAGACGGTCGAACACCACAAATGGCTCCTAACCTTTTGATTTGACCATAAATCCCAAGCATATACATGTAATAGATGGCTAGGAGTCCAATAGGCGAATTGGTGCTTATTTGTCTTGCAAATTCTTGGTTTACCAAAAAAGAATCTCCATTGTTGAAGCTATATGGAGCCTAGTGTCGAAGCCTGGTTTGGAGTTTCTGCACACTGACTGATGAGATCACCCATCCATGGCACATCTAGTATAGGGGCATGGTCTCCTTGGTTGACCGAGGGCTTACTCTGAGCTTGTATTGACTATTGATCCAACATCAGTTGATCGAAGGACTGTGGACCAATTCAAGATTGGCAACTTGAATGCTACTTTAATTCCCTTTGATCGGCTGATGGGATCATTTCCTATATGGTATATCTATTCTACTTATTAACGAACAAAGGAGTTCTTGGGTTACACTATTAGTCACTTTCGAAAATGTCCCTCCGTTGATTCATTCTTTTTTCTAAATTATTATTATTAACGGAGTTCGTTTAGTCTTTACCCAACTTTCGTGAACGCTAGCATCAACTTCTTTTCTTTTTCTTTCTTCTTTCTTTTATTTATTTTTTTTTTTTTCTTTTTTATGCGCCAACTACTCTCCCCTTCTCTAAACGACACCCCTACTGTCTTCGGTGGAATAAAACTTTGATGACAGGACCCAATATAAGCCACTTGCCACACTCTTAGAGGACTCTGACCGTATGGGTATTTTTCCAATCCCTAGGTGGACCTACAAACAAAAAATCAGCTTGATTAGTGATTGTAAACCTTTGGATCTTTGTACCTCAAATAATGGTCAATAATGCTCATATTCCCACGGTTAAAATCAACCCATGAAAATATCTAATCAAACACCTAGAAATCACTAATCAAGCTGATTTTTAATTTGTAGGTCCACCTAGGGATTGGCCAAACATCCATACGGTCAAGGGTCATATAAAAATGTGTCACCTATCTCATATTGCTCCCTGTCATCGGCCAAAGTTTTACTTGCCAAATCAGTTTATCATCCGCGGTCATCTTTGACGAAGAAAAGGAACAAAGAAACAAACAAGCAGGACAAGTAATTTATGTGGCACTTTTTCATCCATAAAACTTTTTTTGCAAATTCTTCAAAAGATTGAAACACTCCAAAACAGATGTGTACAAAACACATTGGAGTGGATCATCACTTTGATGCAGAGCAAAGATAAAGAGACAGCAGGACAAGTAGAAGTCACTTATGTATACCCACAAGGGTACATGGGCGATGCATGTGCCATTTTGCATTCTATGTATTCGTTTACCAACATGTGTATTATGTCTGTAATCTTTATGGCCGGAGATTATTACTGTGACGAAAACAATTGAAAACAGAATCTAGAGATGTTGGGGCCCACCATTCTATGGGTTCCACACTTCCACTTAAAAGATTCAAATGATCGTAATCATCCGATATTCCATATTACTTTGGATGGTTAAAACAATGGTAAATGGTCTTGGAAACGATAGAACGGATGATGGTTATCGTTTAATCAGGTAAATCTTTGGCGCAAAAGATCTCCTTTACGAGCGGGACCCATAAAGTGGTGGGTCTCGATCATTAGTTTTGTGTAACGAAACTGGTAGACCATTCTTATGATCTACCTGGACTGTCTCAAATCACGAAGAAGCACTATAATTGAGGAACACAGACCACTTGCGTGGGGATGAACGTGAGAAGTAATTCCAAGTTACTTCCTAGTTTACATCTGAACGCCAACAGTGACATGGAAGGTTGCTTGGTTTCGAAATCCGTTTGTTTTTCTTCTGTCCATGCAGGGACTCCGATTCATTAAACACCATTTGTTGGTCAGCCACTCGGTTCTCATGAAGGGGAGAGACAACACAGACTCCGAGATTGGGCTTTCATTAGGGGTGTAGACGTGTGAACTTTTACTAGAGGTCAAATGCAAGGCTGCAGTCAGAACACCTCCATCTGACAATATGGGCCACGTGGCAATCTTAGAGAACTATGACCGTATAGATGTTTTGTCAATCCCTTATGAATTACCTTACCTTCTAGCTAAAATTCTGGACAAGCAAGGGGTCCGTCGACAGCACAGTTTGAAGGTTTCAGTTGGTCTAAAATTTTACTCTGCCCCGTCTATTGTAAGAACCTACCTTCAGCAATTGATTGGCTTTCAACAATGTGAGGAGGAAGAACATCTACCAATGACAAATCAAGCAACCTTCCTTTCTTTACACACTTCTGGCCTATAGAAGACATCACTTCCAAGGGACCTGAAAAGCTGATGGAGAATACATATAATGCCTACCAGACAAAAAAAAAAGGCAATGAAACATCAAACAGCTAACATTCTGGATTTCTTTTACTTTTATTTTTGTGATAACATTATGGAATTAAAATCATTCAAATTAACATCGTAAGCAGGAAGATAACGAAGATTATGACATCAAAATATATCAAATAAATTAGGGCACCTATCCAAGCAGTAAAAATCAAAAAAGAAAACCTCAACTGCAGAAAAGTAATCATGAAACCCACTCATTCAAGGAAGAGAAGGGAAGGAACAATAGACTGTATATTTTCATCAAATTGAAAGCTCAGTCACCCATTCTCATCTTCTTTCCCTTGTTCCCTTTCTGTCCATTTTTTGCTGAAGCTTTTGCTGACCCTTTACCTCTCTGACCCTTTGTATTCTTCCCCTTCTTCGAACTGCCCTTCCCATGTCTGCCCGTTCCTCGAGATCTCATATCCTTCTTCATTCGCCGATCAACTAGTACCTTCCCCTTGCCGGGGGCCTTGACTTGGACCCCCTTCTTTGCAACCACGTACTCCTTCTGGGGCTTCTTCGGCGTAGCTTTCTTATAAAGTTTATCAATCATCTTCCTCTTTGATAGATCAGAAATATCAGTCTGGTCTGAAATGGTGTTGGCCTTCCTCCGAACCTTTTCGAGGTTCCTCATTGCAACTCGCTTCTTTCGGGCTTTGGCCTGTGCCACCTTCTTGGCAGGGCGGGCATCGATCTCTTTAAACTGTGCTTTCATTGCAGCAATCTCCTCTTTCGTGACCGGTTTAATCAGCTGGCGATGCCTCTTCTCCTCATCCAGAAACCACGTGGGCAGACCCTCATCGTCAAACACGTACCTATTGTAAGCGTCATCAAGCATAAGCTCCCTCTGCTTCTTCCTTAGCATCTTCTTTGCATAAGCTAATATCTCGGCTTTTGTATCATCGTCTTCCACTTCCTCATCCGTTTCATCAGACGAAGAGTCATCACTCGAGTCTGTAGCTGGAGCAGGGACAATCTCGAAGTCCTCTGCAATAGAAGCTCGGTTTTGAGGGAGATTAGAGACCTTGGAATGATGACCCATATTTTCTTCGGTCCTTCTTGGGATTGAGTGTTTTTCCTCTAATTCCTCCATCTCATCTTCACTTGCGTTCTTCCCCAAATCCCCCTCTTCCACCGCCTCAGCAAAGAGATCCTGACTAAACCACTTCTCTGTAATTTGCTCTTGGGTTTGCAGTTCCTCCTCATGGAGCGGTACTATGAGAGGATTCACCTCACTATCACCCTGATCTTTGTCAGAATCATGATCGGAATGAACAATTTCATCATCATCACCCTGCATGAAAGAGAACTCCAATCCATCAGGTGGGGTAGCACTATGCAACTAAAACTACCTAAAGGTGCTGTTAAGGTTGATGAAAGAAAACTAGTTACTTAATACAAGAATCGTATACCACCTCCACAAAGTAGAAGAAGGTTAACACTCGGTCCAATTCGTGGAAACACATATATCTATCCACCCAAGTGCAACCACTAAATATGCTTCACAAAAAAGAAAACTGATGTCTGAAGACCACGGGATGGAGGTGGGAGAAACAGGGTATTGTGATCAAGTGGGAATGAGTAAGGAAAAAGAGGTATAAAATAAAACTATTTTAAGATCCATAATTAATAAAAAATGAGACACTTTGAATCGAGAGGAGCAACCCAAGTAGAGGGTTCATGCAACAATGGGCATGGTAAAAAGAGACAAAAGGCACGGACTCACAGACAAGAAACATATGACACTGTCCAGGAAAAAAAACTCGCCATATTCCAAATGGCTTTCTCCATACCTCAAATAGTTCATTGCCATCTTTAGAGGCTCGCTTTGCACGCTTCCGCTGCTTTGTACTTCCTTCTTTTCTAGTGACGTATCTTTCATAAGCTTGATCAAGGAACTCCTCGAGTTGCTCATCGTACCTACACAGAATATTTAGTCATAATGGTGTATATTTATTAATAATTATCCTCAAGCATATCTGAAGCAGAATTAAGGGATTAAGAAAATCACCGCATCTGTTCTTCATCAGTATCAATATCACTGGATAAATCCACATGAGCACCAGTCTCATGGGTTTCTTCATTATCACTGTCTCCTAAGTGGCCATTCTCATCATCGAAATCCTTGGAATCAACAGCTGCCAGATCTTTCTTTCCCTGAAGGACATGGACCAAGCACATAACAATGATATAATGTACATAACAAAGATATACGCAAGTATTTGTATATGTGTATTGATAGCCTGATTGAGTTCGAATAGTTGGAAAACAAAGGATCCATTGACAAGGAGTCTTTTTGATGATGAATCATGTATATTCAACAGAGCATGACCACAGCCCATAATCAAATAAAAACAACAGAAATGAAACCATATCTCCAGCCATACATACACATACAATACCAAAAGCTTTAGGTGAGAAACATAAAGAACAATATAAAAACAACAAAAATATCCTCAACAATATCTCTAGCATTTACACGTGCATATATTGCTAGCAACACAAAAGTTTAAAATTAAAGATTCAAGGTCACTGGGTACTAATGTGTGACAGCACCATGGTCATGAATCGTCTATGGCATTTATTAGTTTGTGGGTCATTTGGAAAGGTCATGAAGTGAAGAAGAGAGATGTAGAATAGACCAACCAAACCTCAAACTATGGCACTACAGTACTTGTTAATTGGCAAAATTAAACTGGGGAAGGTGAGAGGGGATGCCAAAACTATATTTGTTACAGAAATATTTGGAGCAACTCTCAAACCAGATGTATCATGGCGTATCATCTAATGGGGGACCCTTATGACAAGGATTACCAATGAACATAAAGTTTAGCTAATCATATGGAACATAGTCATGGGCCAAAGAAGAAGTTTCACTTCACGTAACTCAAATTGAGAAGAGCAAACCAAAGTGTAAACAAACCTTGATAGAAGAAAGAGAAAACAACTCGTGGTCAACATAATCATCTGCCAATGCATCTATCTGCATCCCGGTTGCTTTGCGTGATTTATCCTGGAGATTTTATAATAAAAAGAAAGAAAGAAAGAAAGAAAGAAACAATCAGCTAAAAATTGCTTAATAAAGATTCCACTCTCTGAAGAATCACATACAAGAATTTATCAAATATAAAAAGAATGTTTCTTATAAACCTTAGCCTGTCTTTTAGCGAGAAGTTTCTTAGCCCGTTTTTTCTTGCGCTCCATAGCGTATGTCAACTCCTCCATTTCATTGAGTATCCTCTCATCCTCATCACCCTTATCCTTATTGTCATCTTCAACATCTGTAGCTTTAGAAGTAACCTGTTGTGTCGGCGACAGGGCCTTTCTCATGTGCATCCGCCATCTAACACATGAGGAATAAAAATAAAACCAGATGCAAAAAAAAAAAAAAAAAGTCTCGTACCAAACTAAAAAAATCTAGGGTACAAATCAATAGAGCATAAAGATGAAATCAATAGAGCATAAAGATGGTCTACCAATTACACACGCATGGGGGATTGGACCAACCATTCAACAGATCCATCCTAGGCGGTCTCCAGCCTCAAAACAGATTCTACACATGCATGCTGGTAGGAGCCAACATTCAACATTTACAGCCTATAGATCTCCAGCACCCAAAAACCAATCTAATTGAATAACCCTAATTACACAATATTCTTGTGGACCACTTGCCAATATTCTCGTCTAACCATCCAAAAAGAATAAATAAACTAGATTGTGAGGGTCATCTGGTTGATCTTTGACCTAGCAGATATCCTGGATGAGTGCAGCTTGTGGAGGGTCACATCCCTCCACCCACAAGTACCATTATGCTTGGTCGAACCTCTTTTGGTCCACCAAACAGCTATCATCCTTGATCTCCTCGTAACATAATTGTCTCCTCACATGAAGAAGGTTTGGTAGAAGGTTTGGTACTTTGTTCTGAAAAAAGAACCATGTGTGACTTACTTTAGAAGTTGCTTGAAGTCTTGCTTTCCCAGAACACGTAGATCATCACATAGAGCCTTAATCTGCAAAGGAAATAAAGCCCCAAAGTTAGTTGAAACAAATGCAACGAGGATACTATGACAGAAGGGCGACACCAAATGATAAACAAAATCATCAACATGTAAAACTACCTCTTCTGTTGTTAAACTGTGGTCCTTTATAGATAAGCAAGCAGGATCCTCGAAGGATATAGAAGCAACTGTACCAAGAATATCAAGTGGAGTCTCGGACCACACGAAGTCAAAAGCCAAACAAACCTTCCGCAAAGTTGTATTTCCATCCTCGTACCTGCAGTGAAGTAATTAATAAATGGGATAATGACAACCACAACATATTACACATTTATTTATATAATGATAATGAAAATCATAAATGCACGTGATTTACTAAAATATAGTTATACATAAGAGGAATCTTCAAGGAGTGATGTCAGCACACATTTGCATTTCTTATCCTTGTTGTATTGATGTCTCCCCCAACATCATAGGTTTCAAAACTGTGATTAGGCTTGCTAAATTAAAAAAAATAAATGAATTCAAACAAAAAAAGGCAATAATCCTCACTTTTTATTTATTAAATAATTAAAGCACGAAAAATGATGTCCACATAGATGTCCTAATATGTTAACCAACTTGATGAGACTCATGAGAAAAGGAGGAGTTACCCATCACGGTGTCTCTTTTGCTTTGTTCCTCTAAGAACGTCCACCACCTACATGAGGAAAGTTGATACAAATCGGACACAGCAATAAATAATCGGAAAGGGAAATGAAAAGAGTGCATTAGTTATTCCATTTACTCCACTATGTTTATATGAATTACCTTAGGTGGTTCAATAGCCCCTTGAAATAGATGTTTCACATCGAGAAGACGGGGATCAATCTTCGCAGGGGCCTTATAGTTTTGACCCACAACAAAAATTTCTGCGGATGTTGAACGACTAGCTTCCGGTTTAGTCACCTCAACCTTCCCAAATAACTGCCACGCATATTCTAGAATCAGATGAATGATCCATAGAGAGAGACATAATAAAGTTAACTTGAGTAAAGAAGAAATAAAACCAAACCTGCTTGAGACAGTAGAGGACGGCACTGTAGTCTTGTGACCTGAAAACCTATCACAAGATGATGGATAAATAAACAGTATACAAACAACAGTGGATCAAATCATGCACTATAATGGAAATGGTTAATATGAAATATTCATGAGTAATAGCTTTAAAACCCATAATTCAAGCGAATAGAGAACAAAGCAGTGCTGAACCCAAAACAAATAAATAGTAGAAGTTATTGGTAACAGATACAGAGACTAGTAGCACTAGTCCTAGGCACACATCCAAGCCATTTAGTTTCACACGGGGCAAAGCGAACAGGAAAGCAGTGTTTGCAGTAAGTGATGCAGCAAAGACGAGACATAGGGAGAGAAGAACTTTTGTAACAAATAAAATTCAAAGATTCAAATCTGTAAATAGGGAGAAAAACAACATCATAAAAACAGATTTAACAATATCTCAAATCCAAAAATATAAAGAATTCTCCTCGGCCTAGTAGGTCATCTCGACCTCTTTTTGCTGAGGTGTTTGTAATCTTGTTTCCTTTTCAATAACATTTATACTTATCGAAAAAAAATATAAAGAATTGGTGACCAACGGACCATAAAAGTGGATTGTGTGGAATCATGCTAGAGGAAGTTCTAAACGGAGATTTAGAGTAGCAGCATTAGAACTCAAAGCAGGAAAGTCGCCTTACTTATAAGATCTATAGTAGCAAGACGCACCTAAAGTGCCTTAGAAGGATCAAGGCAAGGCGTGTTTAGTAAGGTGCGCGCCTCAAACCAGGCTCCAAGCGCGCGCTTCACTAATATACATGTTTTTTTGTAAAACTTTTGTACTTTTGGGTTAAGAGTAAGGTCTCAATCAAGGTCAAGAGTAAGGACAAGGGCTTAAATAAGAGAACTAAAAGAGGAAAAGGCCAATTCGAAGGAGATAAAAGAAGAAGAATATATTGAGGCTTACACATCCGATGATGATGGGGATGGAGTTAATGATTATATTTTAGACGATGACAATGTTAACTAAAACTAATTGTCGACTATTTGAGACTTTGAACATTTGCTATCTTTTATTATGACTTTTTGATTACTTGTTTAGTATTTAGATAATGACAATGTTAGCTAGAACTGCTTTTGAGTTACATACTTACATGAGATTTTGGACATTTGCTATCTTTTATGTTATATGGCGTAATGATTACTTGTTTTGTTATTTTATGATGTTGTTTTTCTTAATTTTTTTATATTTCTTATATTTATTATTATAATTTTTAATATATTACGTCTCGCTTCAGTCAAGCGCGTGCCTCGCCTTACGCCTTGAGCCTCAGGCACCAGGGGTCCTAGCGCCTTACGCCCTTAAATACCTTACTTATAAGAACCCTACTACCAAGACTGTGTCTCTGGACAACATTATATTTGTGCCAATCGCCATTTATCCACAGAACAAACCCAAATGCAAAAGGTTTTGTTTGTTTAATTCTATTTTACTTTTTTATCTATAATGGAAAACTTTAATAAATAAGGAAGACAGAATACAAAAGAAGGGGAAATGGAAAAAAAAAAAAAATAAAAGAAAGAAAAAAAAAATACAAGGATTAAACTAGCATCTCCACTCCACACAATAAACCAACCCTAGACACTCCTCTTTCTAAGGAATCCAACAAATCATTAACCTTAGGACAAGAAAGCCACACTCCTCGAAGACCATAGACCATAGGTATAGGAGCGCCTTGATGGATATCACTATGTCAAAGAAACAAGCCTCATTTCCATCAAAGGTTCTTCTGTTTCTTTCCTTCCAGAGGCCCCACCATATTGCAAAAGGAATGAGACTCCATAATCTACGGCCACAATCGGAAAGACCAAAGAGAGCCCAACTTCCTAGAGTCTGATAGACTGAAGCAGGAAGAACCCAACAAATATTGAAAGACTCAAAGAAGAAACCCCACATTGCCCGAGCTATTCTGCAATGTAACTGGAGATGGTTGACATTCTCCAGCTTCCTTACACAAAACACAATAATTCTCCAATATCATGTGTCTTTTGATGAGGTTGTCAACCATAAGAATCTTCTCCAGGGCCGCACACCACGCAAAGAAAGCTACATTCGACGGCACCTTCGATCCCCAGATCTTGATCATCGGAGAGTCTCTAGACTCTAGAGGTGGAGAGGAGCCCATGGAGGATCTCCACTCCCTGTCAAGTATGAAATAAAAGGATCTGACAGAGAAAAGCCCATTTGGCGTACCATTCCACCACATGGCATCTTCCTTGGAGTTATCCAAAGCTACCCCTTCGAGCCTCTGAAGGAGGGTCGCCAAAGCATCGATCCCCCAATCATTAAGATTGCGTCTCAGACCAAGGTCCTAGAAAACTCTAGACTCGGACTGCACCAGAACATCCTATACCGTACAGTCTTGCTTCTGGGATATGACGAAAATTTGTGGGAAATCCTCCTTGAGGGGGTCATCTCCACACCAAACATCTTCCCAAAAGCGCAACTGATTGCCCTTCGCTACTTAAATCGGATACCAACTAGCATGGAAGACGACGACGAAAGCAGTCCCCTCCACAATCAGCACCCATAAGGAATGCAGATTTCCTTGCTGAACCACCCCAGAAGACTGCTGCCATGTCTAGCCTCGATGACTTTTCTCCACAGGCTGTCCTCCTCCTGAGCATACCTCCAGATCCATTTCTTAAGAAGAGTTTTATTCATAAGACGAAGGTTTCATTCAGGACCAGAAATGCAAAGTTGGCAACGATTAGATAACTCCGAATTATCGAAGATATTGATACAATGACCAAGCCCACAAGCATCAATTTATCACATATAAGACTATTTGAGCTGTAGAAGAAGACCTTAGATATGAGAAAGGATGAGTGTACGCCCAATAAAGTGATAATGGTGACAATCTGATAACAGCAAGGGATAATGAAGATGGTGGTGATGACAATAATTGTACCGAATAGCATCCCTCCTTGGTGATTCCTTGTAATTAAATATACAGTAATCATGTAAACATAAACCGTTCAGCAATTTCATGCCAACCCGAATATATACTTGCACGGTTATACTTGGCTGGATTCCACGATATCAAATGTACATGTGGAACACATGATCACAAATTGTCCGGATGTTACACCAATCCCTTTGACCATTTTCCATAAATTCACTCATCAGACAACCGCAACACTTCGATACATGGACTTCCAAACCATAAATTCACCTAATTTTATTTAGCAGTCCACGCTTAAGCTACCATTTTTTTTTATCAAAAAGTCAAAATCATCTAGGTTTGAAATAGCAACTGAAATTACGCTAAGTTATACTGAATACGCTAATTCCCTTTCAAATGAAACTAAGGGCCTATTCAAGACTCCATTTTTTGTGCCAAACATGTTTTTCTTGCAACATAAAGCTCTTAAAAACTATTTCCCTTAGGAGTAAGAGTTGTCATCCAAATCGGCCCTAGAATTTGGAGAATCCCGTGAGGAATCCAATAGATGATTTTCATCAGAATCCGGTATATCGCAAATATGCAGTGGAATGCTACTATGCTTACTAAATGGCTTATTGGGCATTACAGGGAATTATTCAGATATTTTTACAGTAAAAACAAGCAAATTGTTTTCCGGGTCTTGAAATCAAGCAAACTGGGGGATTCTCTAACGGACCATCTGACCATTGATTGAAAATCTAACCGCAGATCATAAATAAGAATAAATAAAAAAAGATACCTTGGTGACGAAGGTCCCTTTGGGTGCCAAGAACTCGCTAGCCAGCTTCACGGCATCGATAACCAACGACGCCTGACTCGTCGCCTCCTGTGCCCACGCTCCTCCGACATTGGGCGAGCCATCGTGCAAGACGACATCGAAGGCCCGGCAACCGTTGTCGCCCATCAGTTTCTTGATCGCCGCCCGGCATTTCTGCGTAGTAATGTCCTCCTCGACGGATTTTGCGCCGTGTATTTGCCGGATGGGGAAGAGGTCGACGCCGAGAACGAAGCAACCGACTGGGGCGCGTTGTACGGCCACTTGCATCCAACCACCGGGTGCCGCACATAGATCGAGAACCGAGTGTGCCGACCCAAGAAAGCTGAACTTGGCTTCGAGCTGAAGTAGCTTAAACGCCGCTCTAGAACGGTAGCCCTGCTCTTTTGCTAAGTGGTAATATTTATCCAACCGATGCTTTCCCTTCACCTTCCCCATCTCTCTCTCTTAGGGTTTTATGTTAGTTTTTTTTTCTGAAGGGAGAGGTGTGGGAGGAAGAAAGATGATTTTGGGGTTTTAGGGTTTAAAGGGATCTTTGCGGGGAAGAGTTTGTTATGTTGAGAACCTATCATATGGAACGCGAGCCAGTTTTATTAAGTGGTATCACGGTCTATGTAGAAAACTAGGAAACTTTAAACATGATCAAAATTTGCTGGGCTTACGTCATACGTCAAACACTTTCCCTATGTGGGGTCTCTACCCTAGTTAGGAATCTTAGGATTCGGTGGCAAAAATCGAAAAATCTATGATACCGACTTCTGTATCAAAAATTTGATGCAGAAGTCCCTCAATTTGCCACGTAGTAGATTCTTTTGGGCCCACTGCTTCCCTGAATGTTTGGTCCACATCTTGGTGGACCTACACACCAAAAATCAGTGTGATTATTGATTCATTACCATTGAATTTGAGTACTTTTCATCATAGACTTGGAACCAACTCATAGGCCTGTTCATAAAGTCCATGATGAAGGAGTACTCAAATCCTATGGCTAGAAATCACCAATCATGCTGATTTTTGTATGTAGGTCTATCATAGCGTGGGCCAAACATTTCAGGGACTTCTGCATCAAAATTTTGATACAAGAGGTCTGCATCAAAGAACAGTCAGGCAAAAATATGGTACAGGAAAACGGATTTATCAATTGGGAAATTCAATATGCACCCCCAAAAAATCTATTAGCACCCGCACCCAAAAAATTCTGAAAGCACCCCCATCCCAAGACACTCATGTGTGCGTGTATTAGAGAGAGAAATAGTGGGAGAGAGGAACATAGGTGGAGAGGGAAAGAGCATGGTGAGGGAGAGAGGTTGAGAGGGAGAGAGAGTAATGATAAAAGGGGGGGGGGGGGGGGGGGGGGGGGGGGTTGTATGCTTTCAGTTTTACTTTTTGGTTGTGGGGTGCATATAGAATTTCCCTTCATCATTCAAAAATACCTCAGTAATTCAATTTTTATCAGCGACACCCCTTGACGAATCAAAATTCTGGAACACCCTTCTCAACTATATAATTCAATCATTAACTAGGATTTAGATTAATGAGGTCCACGTTTGATCATGAATATCTACGACTATGAGAATCATGTGGCACATTCTTGGAGACAAGTGACCGTATGGATATATATTTGCCTCATCCCAAGGTGGACTTGCAGACCAAAAATCAGCTCAATTGGCGATTTCTACCCATTGGATTTGAGTCGTTTTAATGGGTTATTTTTTAGCCGTGGATTCGAGCATAATTTTGAGTACTAAGATCCAGTGACTACAAATCACCAATCGAGTTAATTTTTGGTTTGTAGAGCCAAACATCCATATGGTCGATGGTCTCTAAGAATGTGCCATGTGATTCATATAGCGGTGGACATCCATGACCAAAGGTGGACCTCAATAATCTAAACCCTAGTCAATGACGGAATGGTCTGGTCAAGGGGGTGTTTTAGATTTTGATTTGTCTGGGGTGTTGCTAATTAAAATTGAATCACAGGAGGTGTTAAACAAATGCCCTACTTTTTTCAAATATTTGAAAATAAAATTTGTGGATAATTTTATAATATGAATCCTTCTAAAAGATATACACTACCGAATCTTTGAATAATTAAGCCGTAAAATATGTTTTGTTAAAGACTAGTAAATGGCACGTGCCCACAGCACTCTCCGACAAAAGCGTTTGCAAAAATTGGGTGCCTTCGGCACTCAAACGGTATAACGGACTGGGGTGTTACTATTTTTTCCATTATAATGGTTGTTATAACGGATTGAAACGCACAGAGGGAGAAATAGAAAAATAGCAGAAATAACAAAAAAATAACAGTGTTAAAATTCAAATTTTGAATAAATTGAGGTCAATGAGGCGGATTGAGTGGCTGAAATCTAACCGTCCACATTAGATCGATGGATTTGATCTCAACCACTCTTTAGCTTCCACATTAGATGGATGGATAAGATAAGAGAATACAACTGAGTTGTCTTGTTATATACATGGGTGGCCCGTGCCCATGACACTTTACGACAAAGTGTTTGTCAAAATCGGGTGGGAGTTAATCTCAACCATCGATATGAAGCATAGTGGATCTCAACCACTCATTATTGAAGTCATATAAGATAAGGGGGGGTATAAGAAAACCACAGTCACTTGTTATATTGATAGTGTGTGGCACATGCCCACGGCACTCCCCGACAAAGCATTTGCCCAAATTGGGTGTGAGTGGCTGAGATCCACCATCCAATTGCGGATAAGATCTCAGCCATCTATATATGAAGCCTATAAGAGGGAGAGACAACTGAGCTGATTTGTTATATATAGATAGTGGGTGGCCTGTGCCCACGGCACTCTCCAACAAAGTGTTTGCCAAAATCAGGTGTGAGTAACTAAGATCCACCGGCTATTTGGGGGATAAGATCTCAACCCTTCTTTGTTGAAACAGATAAGAGGGGGCATAAGTGGGGAGACAACTTCCCTGTTTTGTTATATAGACTAGTAAATGGCCCATGCCCATGGCACTCTCCTACAAAATAGTTTGCAAAATTTGGGTGCCTTCGGTACTCAAACGGTATAACGGACTGGGGCGTTACCGTTTTATCCATTATAACGGCTGTTATAACGGATTGTAATGCACATAGGGAAAAATGTGAAAATAACAGAAATAACAAAACATAACGGTGTTGAAATTCAAATTTTGAATAAATTGAGGTCAAATGAGGCAGATTGAGTGACTGAAATATAACCCGTCCACATTAGATCGATGGATTTGATCTCAACCACTCTTTATCTAACCGTCCACATTAGATGGATGGATAAGATAAGAGAATACAACTGAGTTGTCTTATTATATGCGTGGGTGGCCCGTGCCCATGGCACTTTCCGACAAAGTGTTTGTCAAAATTGGGTGGGAGTTAATCTCAACCATCGATATAAAGCATAGTGGATCTCAGCCACTCATTATTAAAGCCATATAAGATAAGAAGGGATATAAGAAAACTACAATCACTTGTTATATTGATAGTGGGCAGCCCGTGCCCTTGGCACTCCCTGTCAAAGCATTTGCCAAAATCAAGTGTGAGTGGCTGAGATCCACCGTCCATTTGGGGGATAAGATCTCAGCCCTTCTTTGTTGAAACAGATAAGACGGGTATAAGTGGGGAGACAACTTCCCTATTTTGTTATATAGATATGTCAACAAGAAATTGCTAACTAGGGCCTCTACTATTAGAGGTGAGGTTTTACACACACATGCTTGTCGATCTATATACTCTCCCATGCATGCTTATCAAAATAAAGTCAACCTTTGATTTAGAAAACCTCAGAGTGATCTAGGTTCACATCATTGGCAAGGCCATCTCGACATAAGTTGGGGCCTAAGGCGAAAACTCTAAATGAGAAAGAAAAGGGTTTAACGACTCATAGTCACAATGTTAGAGGAGAGAGAGAGAGAGAGAGAGAGAGAGGAGGAGGAGGAGGAGTCAATCTCGTAGCTGAGTGCTGTGGAGAGGAGAAAACTAATTTTCAATACTCGTGGCGAGTGGTGATGGGTACATCTATATTTAACAAAAAAAATTGGGGCCTTCTAATATTTGGGGGGCTAAGGCGCCTTATGCTTGAGCCGGCCCTAATCATTGGATACTAGATCATCAAGATGCACTCCTATATAATATATATATATATATTATATGTCACGTTCGGGCGACAACAATTATGGGTCACGTTCGGGCGACAACAATTTTTGCATATCTACATAGAAGATGAATCAATGGCTGATTTTTGGTGAGTAGGATCTCCTCACCAAAAATCATCCCATTCCAAAACTCCTAAGTTATATATTGGCCCGTGCCAATTTTTTGTTGTGAAGATTTTTGACGGGGTCGCTCTACGGGCACCCACGAGGGACCAAAATGCCCCTGTTTTGTTTGCGTACCTACATGGAATAATCCATAACTCCAACCCTCTTTTCCTAAGAAAGTCCAGTGTCTGAAGTCTTCCTCAAACTGCACGCCAAGCTAATTGTTTTCTATTTTCCTCATGATATAAAATATTTAAGGGTCATTTTTGTATTATCTATGTAACAAAACATGGAAGTTGTCTCCCCTCTTATTCAGCTTCATAAAGGATGGCTAAGATCTTATCCCCCAATCGACGGTGTATCTCCACCACTCACCGGATTTTGGCAAATGCTTTGTCAGGTAGTGCCGTGGGCACTGGCATCGTTATAATGGGTAACAATGTAATAGGATCGGGTGTTACTGTTACCAATTAATGGGCATTACTACTTTCACCCTATTTTCCAAGGGGCGATAATAAAATGCCCCATTTTTTGGTAGGTAAGCCGGTCGCTGGGGTTAGGTAGGGACATGGAAAAATTTTGAATTGTGGATTTCTTTGATAGCCAGAAAAGTGTCACCAATCGGCATGTGTTACCATCATTTCTAGTGGCCTTCGTCCCCAGGTCCAAACGGCTAATGGAGAAATTTTTTGAAGCAGTGGATCATGCGCCCATTCATATTGCGCCAAGTACACCACTGTTAGCCTGGCGCAACATCATTGAACCTGCATTTAGGTGTCTGGTGCAATATGATTGGGCATATGATGCGCCACTTCTAAATATCGGTCGCTTCAAAAATTTTCTCCGACTAATGGTCCTACTAGGGACAGCAATACTGTAGTATCTCATTTTCTGACACGCACCCCAATCCCTTAATGCAACCCGCGTTGGCCCCTTGGTTAGTGGTTAACAAGGGGTACTTGTCAGACACTTTGGGAGGGGTACTTCAAAGTTTGAAGTCCCCCGCGGGCAGCGAATTTTTTCCCGCACCGAGAAGTCCTTAGAGAGAGAGAGAGAGAAAAGTGGATGAAAAACAAGAGCTTTTCATCAAAATCAGACCACAAATTGTTTAGAGAAGAAACTAATCATTGAGCTACGGACGAATTTTTTCAACTTTGAAACTTATGGAAGCCTCATTTTTCACCCAATAAAAAGTATACAAAAGAAGAAAGAAAAGTATATTTATACAGTCATGCCTTCCCTTCTTATGTCGATCCCCTTCATAAGAAAAGTATATAGCCACCGCGTCGGTGTTGGTGCCGGTGCTGGTGCTGGTGCTGCTGACGCTCTTATTGAATTATTTGTCTGCAAATAACCCATCATTCTCCTAGCCTTGATTCCATCAGTCCCTCCTTCACCTGCCCAAAACAACCAAATTCACGTTATGCTGCAATTATGTCTCTCTAGCTATCTATTTTCCTATCTGTTAGCATTCTTACCGTTGGAAGCGAAACTGGGTTTTGCAGAGGCAGACCAAATGATAAGAGTAGGGGTGACAATGGTGAGCACAGCCCAGAAGAAAAAGATCAATACAAAGGCTCTCCCCCTCATCTCTAGGAGAAGCCTGAAACAGTACTTTCTAAGCTCATTAGAAGGTTTTATATGGAAGGTGGGAAAAGAAGAGAAGAAGAAGAAGAGAAATGGAGACAACGATGAGAGCTTAGCTGGCCATGTTTGTGAATTGCAAATCATTGATTTTAAAAGTTTAAAACTACTCCTCTTTCTTAATGTTTAATTTCTTTGAGCAAAGTCAGATTTTTAATAATAAACTTCGGCAGTTTGTTGCTCAGTAGTTGGAGGGTTGTTATGAGACTGTGATTGAGATTCTTTTATCCAATTTGTTGCCATTTTCTTTCCTTTTCTTTTTCTTAGAGCACCCGACTAATCCCCCCGAGCACGATAGTCACCCCTTCCACACGTGCCGGAGTGTACAGGGAGAGTTAATGTGGACTCAGCCACTTATCTCCCTACTCTTTCCCGGGTTGGCCCCAAGGAGAGTTGAACTCATAACCTCCTACTTTTTGGAGTGGAGTCCTGGGCCTCCTGGCCACCTGCACTCAACCCTTTGAGGTTATTTGTTGGCATTTTTTCGTATGCGGGTTGAGTCAAATTCTCAATAATTAACATACAGTGGTGCTTGGTTGCCAGTTTCCACACTTAGAAGGAGGGCGATACAAATGAGACAATACGAGACACGTGGCACACTATTAGAGGGTGCTGATCGTATGGATGTTTGGCCAGTCCCTCGGTGGACCTGCAAACCAAATCAGCCTGATTAGTGATTTGCAACCTTTGGATCTTTGCACCCAAAGAACGTTCATGAATGCTATAATTCGTACAGTTAAAATCAAGCCCTGAAAATAACTTCAATCCAACATTTAAAAATCACTAATCAGGCTGATTTTTAGTTGCAGGTCCACCGAGGGACTGGCCAAACATCCATGCATTCAGCACGCTCTAATAGTATGCCATGTGGCTCGTATTGTGGGTTGTCACAACCCATTGTGACTGAGGTTTTACTCCATACCAATTGGATAATTGTTGTGTCCAACACCAATAAAGTAGCGCCATGTGTATTTAAGAAAACTTGACTACCTTGCCAACCGGTTTTCCCTCATTCTTTTTCATCTTTTTTTATTTTTTTCGGTCAAAAGAGGGATAAATTCCTAGGTAGCTAGCCTGTCACTCTCATTAATGGTTGGATGCTTTAAGTGTCCAACTACAGGTGACCTTATAACAACCCATACGAATTAATTCAATAGCTAGGTTTTGCCATACAACTTCAAACAGGTTGTAATATTCAACGTGGGTGAGCTAAAAGATTTTGTACAGTCTGGACTTTCCTAACGACCTGTCTCAAATCCTCGAAAAGGTTCCCCAGGATATTTTTATTACAAATTGTGAATTCTTTTTGTGCTTAAAATCAGGTAGCAGGCGTCCGCCTAACCCAAGCTTAATTACCAAACAATAAGAAAAATCTTCAAACCAGTTACCAAACACCCCTATAAGTATATGTATGTCAGACATAGCGCTGAGTACTTGCAACTTAATCTCGTGATAAGAATAGAAAGAAGACGCCCGCCAATGAAATTATACAGGCAAAATAATGCAAATTATCGGTGTAGATCGGGAGTCTTAGGTCCGAAGCATGTTTCATAACCTTAACGACAGTAGCGTTACCCAAGGTTTTACATGTTATTACCTTATGACCGTTGTAACGACCACATCAGTCCCATCTGAAGTTCAAAAAGTCTTATTATTATTATTATTTCATTGTGCAAGTGTTGGCGTGAGCACTGCATCTGTAAGCCGAGTCTGGGGTGCCAAGTCCCCGCCCTTTGTTAGGCCACGTGTATGTCTGCCACATGTCATTGCCTCCGAGTCGCCACATGTCTCCTTAAAAAACAGACAATATTGTTACCTTGTTTTCATAGGTGAAAAAATCAACATATTTGGATGAACAAAACCATACAATCTATAACTTTTTTTATATATAATTAATCGTCAATTTTTCTCAAGGGTCAAAGGATCGATAAATCCAACGGTCGAGATCATCTAATCATGATGATTTGTGACCTAGAGCTCTAGATGGTCAGTTCTTATGTGTAGTAGTATTGACACCGCAGATTTCTACCAATTTTTTTTTTTTTTTGATAGGCACAAAAAATAATTAATTACCATATTGTGACACACGAGTGCGAATTTAATTTTGGTCGTGGACTTTGTCAATGAACAGAGAGCTCGAAGACTAGGTCATTCACAACTTTTATTTGCTATTCTTTTATACAAGTTGGTTGAGAAAGGTCGATCGGGAGCTTCGTTTTTCTGCCTAGTGGTAGTATTTTTCATTCCTAATTGGCTGGAGAGGGAGCGTCAAGAAGGGTTTTGCTAGTGTGTGGCTCTGGCTATGTTACTAATCCTATGAACTATGATCCTATTCCACAGATGGATCACGCCAGGGAGATTTCTCGAGTCATTTTAGTTTGAGTGGAGGAATTTTAGCGGATCACGCGTGGGAGATTTCTCTAGTCAACTTAGTTTGATTGGAGGAATTTGATCGTTTTCTTTTTAAAGCTTCTTTAAGAATTCCTAGATGCATGGGTACACAGATCCATTTGACATGCTGATATTTCTAACCGTTAGATTAGAGGATTACAAGTTACAAATTAAAATACTTATGAATGGTATGTCACTTAATTTTTAAGTGCTAAAAGCTTAAGTACTGAATATAAAATGATTTCAGTAAATTTAAACTGTTTGGTAATTTCACTTTTGTCTGAAAATTAAGATAAGGATATATTTGATATTTTTGAAATGTTTATTAGAGCATTTTTTTTTTTTTTAAGATTCTTGAAAAAATCTTAAAATCTTGGGTATTTTTTGCAATGCACCCCTAAGAAATCAATGATATTTGAGTTACCCTCAACATTTTCATTTCCTAGGTCTTCTTCCTTTGGACTATTTTTTTTTTACCCTCATTGATTATGAAGCTGACATGATGACTTTGACTGACCCATTAGTGTAATATTTTTAAGACAAAACTACCCTTATTATTTTCAAAATGACATAAACCCATTTCAAATTATCATATCTATTATCTATACTAAAGCTCGGCACTGCTGAGGTGGCGCTCTCTCCATCTTTTTTCTATCGATTTTTCCAAATATACCCTCTTTTTAGTTTTTTCAAAAATAACCCATTCACACTTACTTTAATGTTACTAAACTACAAGGATATATTGGACTTTATCTTAACAAAAACCTTTACTCTTCCAACCTCTTTGATCCCAAACGTTTACTCCTATTAAAATCATCTTCATTAATCCTCTAAAACCCCCCAACACTACTGAGGTGGCGATGTTTCCATTTTTTTCCAAAAATACCCTTGAACCTCTTTAACATGGGTCGGGTTCGGTGCCAACATTTTTGACCAACACCTTGGTGTACCCTCATAGGAGATGAATCAATGGCTGATTTTTAGTGAAGATGATCTATATGGTGAGGAGATCATCCTCACAAAAATTCAAATCACTTTGATATTCGTAGACTGGTTTAGAAGTTGAAGAATTATGGACCATCGATTTTTACTGTGTAACTTGAAAACCACATTTAACGGGGTTAGAAATTTCAGAATGGGCTGATTTTTTGTTGGGGTTATCTATATGGTGAGGAGATCATCCTCACCCAAAATCAGCCATTGATTCATCCTCTATGTGGGTCCACCAAGGTGTTGGTCAAAAATGTTGGTTACCGAAACCCAACCCCTTTAACATCTCCTAAATTCTAAAAAAATCCTTTACACTTCAAAACGGTTCAAAACCCTATTCGTGTTTTTAATTCCAAGATGCCTCTTACTCTACAGCATATACGGCTCCCCAAGATTTCTCTCTATCTCCCCCATTACTCGTGTTGAACGAAAAACGATTTGATGGTATTTGAACGGTCTCATTCCTGTCTAGCTCTAATCTCTCATATCTCCTACTTCTAATACTCTAAGTGCTAAATCCCAAATCGTAATTTTATTTATTTTATTTGTTCTAGATATTGAGCAATATGCAGAGATTTTTGAGGTGTCATAAGCTACATACATGAGACATATTCAAACAAGTCTGCAAATAGAACACTGTTTCAAAGGATTTGACACCGATCATCGGACACTGCTAAGACGATTGAGATTTGGTTTTAAGTAAAGACAATTATATTATCTGTTGTTCTTCAAAAAAAAAAAATTTCCAGAAACTTCACCCCTTTTTTTTTATTTTTTGATTTTTATAAACAAATCGATAAGATAAAAGAATGGTTGCCATATGCGTCTCCCATTCTTTTTTCCCTAAGGCGTTGTCAACTATTCATCTTCTATCAGGTATTTTTTTTTGATTTATTTTTCTTTTTAATTAATTTTGATTTTGATTTGTGTTCTACTTTATTTTACTTTAGAAATGGAATAGAGATCTTGAATCAAGTATTTGTGTTTATTGTTTGGGTTGCAATCAAAATGTATATTTAAACATCGTATATGCACAAAAAAAAAAAATTGGTTCTAAATAATTTTGGGAGCAATGACTTACTGATGGATTTAAATAGTAGATGGACCTACAATCAGCCTGATTAATTGTTTCTAACCGTTGGATTTAAGTCTTCTATCAATTGTTGTACTGTCATGGGTTTTGATCCTTACGCTTAACATCACCATCAGGCTTAGTTTTTAGTCTGCAGGTTCATTTATAACTTAATTTATGATTATTGTGATGTCTAAACGTTGCATTGGCATTGGATTTTGAGGGATTTTATTTTTAAATATATAACTTCTAGAGTTCACCAATCAATCTAACTTTTTGTGTATGTGTCTATCAAGAAGTGTGCGAAGCATCCATGCAGTTTGTGGGCCCATCGCCTATAATCTCAAACATGTAACATTTTGCAACAAAATTTCATTCATTTTTCTCTTAATATTATAACCTTTGAAAAGTGTATAAAAAAACTTCATGGTAATTAGTCTAATATTGGTTCTCAGAGAGAAATAGAGTGCTATTGGAATGCGATTCATCATTGATCTCTAAAAACTGTGTAACATTGCGTTTTAAGGGAGATGCGCACTGGTTCTTTAAGGTGCCCATGTCCTCTCTGACATGTGTCACTAGATGTTAGGGGTTAAGATGCCTAAACTAAATGTTCGACAAATCTATATCTATATATCACCAAATCATAGAAGTGATATATATCACAAAAATCATAAAATGTCTTATTTTTAATAGGCAATGTGAGGTGAACGTAAAAGTTTGAATAGGTATAGTCCACACACATGTACCATAAACACAATAATAATTATTTTTTTAACATTATGTAAGTGTCAAAATAAAATATAATTGTATATACAAAAAAAAAAAAAATATTCCTTTTACTGTGCCCGTGCTAAGCACAGGCTATTGATTCCTAGTTGAGCGTTAATGTTGTTGTACACCAACCTAGAGTCAACATGTGGAATTTGTACAACTAAATGTCACCTACCTCTCCTTTTGAATAGGTGATCCAGATTGATTTGAAAATAAATTTCGGCCGTCCACTTATAAAAATTAACAATTAATTTTTTTACTATTGGTCTAACAAACCCTAAGTAGTAATTGATTTGACAATATTTAACCTCGACTGGATGGATCAAATTCCAATAATATGTGACCGACTGACTCATTGATTTGAACCGTTCAATTGATCCTTAACAAATCATAACTTAGCAATCAAAGTGATGATCGGTCTTATCACAGTGTTGATGTATGACTTCTAGTTGTACGTGTTTTTTTTATCAATAACCCTATCTCAAGTGTGTTTTCTTGATTGAGGGCTCCAGATCTATGAATGAGATGGGAAATACAACCATACTTATCTTTTTATTGATCACCCATCTCAGATTGTATGTGTGTTTTTATCAGTAACCCCATCTTAGACCATATGTGTTCTTGATCTGCAACCCCGTCTTGAAGGGCATATAAGTGCAACTGGTGTCATTTTTATTCCCACCCCTCCAAAAATACCGCATGGCATACTCTTTCGATCACATTGACTAATGGATGTTTAATCTATTCCTTGGTGAACATACACATGGAAAATCAACATGATTGGTGATTTTCATTCGTTACATTTAAGTATCACAAAAATTCTAGAATCTAACAACTAGAAATCATCCATGAAAAATGCTTGATTCCATCCAAAAATCACCAATCATGCTAATTTGTACGTCCATCCAGGAGTGTGCCAAACATCCACATGTTAGTGGGCCTAAAGAGTTTGCCACGTGACATATTTTAAGGGTAGACATCATAGTATTTCTTAAAAAATATCTAAAAAAATGATGGTTATAATCAAAGATAGAGGTTTGATATCTAACATTTATTCTTCTAAATTTATTGATACATGTCATACTGACATAAGTTGGATGAGAATTATATTAGTGTCAATCACAATTTTAATTTTACATAAATGGACAGCCGCCCGTTCAAATTTCAAAAAGAAATATGGTATAGATTCTTGCACCACATATCAACTTGTGGTTGGCATCCAAAAAAAGGTAACAATAATAGGTAACAATTGGTTTGAATTGACCAGGAAGGTATTAATTATGTTATTTTTAAAAAATGAGGGTAGTTTAGTCTTTAAAATTATGATGTTAATAGAGAGGAGGCAGGTTGGCGGTCAAAGATGGTTCATAGAAGTCTAAGGGGGGAGATCTAAAAAATAAAAAAACCCAGGGGTACTGCAAATTTCACTGATTTCTTAGAGAGTGGAGAATTACATTAGAGAGATGGAAGAGAGAAAACGAAGGAGAAGGGGTGGGCGCCCAAACTAAAAGGGGGCATTTTGGTCCAATGTGGGTGCCCGGCCAAATAGCGTGGTTGCCCGTAGAGCGACCCCTCTTTGAATTGAAAGTACAAAATGGAAGTATAACTTCCTTTCACTAAACAATTAGAGCAACTTCGGACCCTAGTAATTTAGTATATGAAAAAAATTTATGGGAAAAGCAGGAGTATTCGGTTTGGATATTTTTGAAATATGATAAAAATACAGTCAAATATAAAGGGAAATAAGAAAATGTACGGGGAATAATCCATGTTTAATACATTTTAATGTATAGAGTTCAGTGCAAAAAGTTCGGGATATATATATAGGGTCAGGATCAGAGGACAACAACTTTGGCGGACGAGACGGAAGATGAATCAATGGCTAATTTTTGGTGAGGATAATCTCTTCACCATATAGATCACCCCCTACAATTAGCCTGTTATGAAATTTCTAACCCCATCAAATGTGATTTTCAAGTTAACGGTAAAAATAGATGGTCCATAATTCTTCAACTTGTAAACTAGGCTACGAATATCATAATGATTTAATTTTTTGTGTGGATGATCTCCTCACCATATAGATACCTCAGGGTGGCATTTTGGCCCGTCAGGCCAGGCTCGGACTGCATCTACAGTGTCAGGTCAGGTTCCTGGCCCGAGGCCCATAGGGGTGCGGGCCTGGCGGATCAGGCTGGGCTAGGATGGATGGACCAAGTCCGGCCAAATCAGCCAAAAAAAATGTAAATATGTGTTTGTTGGGCTGGATGGGCCTGGGACAGAGTCAGGGCGGGCTAATTGGACGGGGACGGGTTCATCGGGCCGGGGCCAAGAGGATGGACCAGCCCCGGCCCGGATATCACGACCCGACCCGGGCCAGGCTGCGGGCCTTGGAAAAACATAACTTATCATTGTTACATAGCCATTACATTTGCAAACAGCCCTTGCCTTCTTCTCCCTTGGTTTTACCCATCCAAGCCCGGAAATCACATAGGTAAGAGTTCGTTTCCATATGAAAATTAGCCTTTATTTTCTTACATAATTGAAAAATGCCTTCTCAAGTGCAATCCAACAGCCATTTAAGGCACTCTCAGATGTATTTCCTCGGGAAAATTTTTATCTGCAATCAAACATACCCTATGTGTGGGGGACGATGGCCAATAGGGAATTTGAAAATCGTCTAAAGAAAACCACAAATCGTTCGCAAAAAAACCAATGAGATATCATTCTCCTAACAAAGAATGAAATGAGATAGATCATTCATCCAACATAAGTACTTGAATAACCACCGATGGTGGTGGATTGAGGAGCCGACGAAGGTCGTCTAGATGACTGCGTCTGCGTGAAGGGGAGGGGGAGATGAAGACAAAAGTGAAGTCTTGGGAAAAATGTTTTGAAGAGAGAGAAAGAATGAGAGATTGAAACTTGAAAGGGTTGTGTGTGTGTTTTTACTTTTGCTTTAGTTACCATTTTATTGGCAAATCTTTTTTGGCACAGGCTCCCGGGAGTCGGGACTTGGATTCTCCTAAATTTTTAGACATAAATTTTTATGGAAAATCTCGTCCGTAGATCCCCAGAATCGAACGGTGGTTGACAATGCTGAGCTGGCATTCACTTTTGTCAAAGTAAATCTACCGTTGGATTCTTGGAATCCACGCCCAAGAGCTTCGGTGAAATTTTATGTCAAAAATTTTAGGTCATCGCACCTGAGTAAAACTTGTGTCACAACAAACTTGTGTCACAAGATGTTGTGAGGAAAGCCGGTAACAGCACTCAATATGAGCCACGTGGCACACGATCAGAGGGCGATGACTGTATGGATGTTTGACCAGTCCCTCGGTGGACCTACAAACCAAAAATCAGCCTAATTAGTGATTTACAACCTTTGGATTTTTGCACCCAAATAACGCTCAATAATGCTCAAATTCCTACCGTTAAAATCAATCCATGAAAATAACTTCAATGGAATCGGTTAGAAACCACGAATCAGGCTGATTTTTTGTGTACCGGTCCACCGAGTGATGGACAAACATCCATACGGTCATCATCCTCTAATAGTATGACACTTGGCCCGTATTGAGTGCTATGACAGGCTTCCGTCACAACATCTTGTGACACAAGTTTTACTCATCGGACCCTATCCTTCTTTTTTTAAATGTATAGCCATTTTGCCAAATTATCCATACGATTCAAAAGTGACGGCTGTTGAATATGTTTAGTAAAAGAACATATAATTCGTGTATAATACGTGAATAGTACCTGATCATTGCTAACTAGGCTTGGGACATTGCTAATCTCAGAATGCTGCCTGTTTAACTGTAAATTTTGGAGCCTAAACCCCAACTACAAGCTACCTTTTCCCAAATCACGGCTAGGCCTGCTCTTTGGGATTTAAATATTGACAGGGTACCAACAGACATTGACACTAACAAGCCCAATTTTGATACACTTCAACCCTTATAGTCTAGCTCTCTATAAGGTAGCTCGCTCGACCCGTGACCATAGTTAGCAAATCGTGAAGTAGCAAAAATTCGTCCACTGAAAAATACAAGTTTAAAACGATTTGAGTTCAAAAAAACCGTCAGAAAAGGGGTCATAAAGATTGATAACAAAGGATTTAGGTTTAATACCTTTTTAGTCCAAAATTACGCACTTAAAAAAAAACTGTAAACTCATATGTGCATATGCATGTAATTTGTGTAGAGTGGATGGTAATATAAGTATAATAGAACCTGAAGTATATGATATTTTCCTTAAATCTAAGTAATATGAACAAAATTTTCTTAAACAAAATATAATTTTAAACTATTTACAAAAACATATATAATTTTTAAAAATTTACAAAAAAAATTAACTAGACACCCTTTCTCCTTGACAAAAATTAATGCTGACAAGGGTGCCTATCTGTCAAGTACAGAGGCCCTTTGAAAGGGCGTTTGCCTATTGAGGAGTAAAACTTCTGTCATAATACAAGCCACGAGGCACACTCTTAATGGACGCTAACCATATGGATGTTTGGCCAGTAACTAGGTAGACCTACACACCAAAAATAAACATGATCAATGGCTTATAAGCATTGGATTGCAGTTATTTTTATGGGTTGATTTTAACAATAGGAATTTGAACATTATTTGAGTGCAAAGATCTAAAGGTTGTAAATTATTAACCAGGCTGATTTTTGGTTTGCAGGTTCACCGAGGGACTAGCCAAACATCCATGCGGCCAGCGTCCACTAAGAGTGTGCCATAGACGGGCTACTAGTTACTTTTTTTTGTAAATTTTCAAAAATTATATTTGTTTTTTGTAAATAGTTTAAAATTATTTTTGTTTAAAATTTTTTCCGTAATATAAAGAACTCAAAAATTCTCATTTATCAAGGTTTCCAAATGTGTAGGAATCTGTCAATCTTTTTTCAAAAACAAATTTTTAAATATAAAATTGGTGACATCTATTATAAATAAAATAATATTATTTTAATTTAAAACAAGAATGAATTTTGTTGATGAATTTTTTTTATACATAAACAAAAATAAACTTTAATGTATTTACAAAAATAAATTTATTTTTTTGAAAATTATAAAATAAGTAACTAAAAGAATGTTTTCTCAAAGTCAAATTTAACATTGACAAATGCCCTTAAAAAGAGCGTTTGTTAGGAAAAAACGTTTCCACCTAACAGACGTTCTTTTAAAGGGCGTTTGTCAGTAGCACGCACATGCTTTTAAAAAAGGTCTCTGCCACCTGATATACGTTCTTTTAACGGAAAATTTCTTAAACGAAAACTAAATTTAATGTATTTACAAAAATAAAATTAACTTTTGAAAATTCTCAAAAAAAGTAACTAAACGCTCTTTCAAAAAACGTTTGTCAGTCGAAAGACGTCTGACAGACGCTCTTTGAAAAAGCGTTAAATGTGGTTTTCAAGTTGCACGGTAAAAATGGACGGTCAATAATTCTTCAACTTCTAAACCAGTCTATGAATATCATAATGATTTGATTTTTTGTAAGGATGATCTCTATGCCTCACCAAAAATCAGCCATTGGTTCATCTATGTGGGTACGCCAAAATGGGGGTCCCCGAAGTCTGACGTGGAACACCAATAGAGGGTGCAATAGAGCCATGTGGCACTCTTAAAATACTCTGACTGTATGGATGTTTTTCCAATCCCTATATGGACCTACAAACAAAAAATCAGCTTGATTTGTGATTTCAAACCTTTGGATCTTTGTACCTCAAATAATGGTCAATAATATATGCTCAAATTTCACACAGTTGAAATCAACCAATGAAAACAGTCCCAATCCAACGCCTAGAAATCATTAATTTTTGGTTTGTAGGTCCACCTAATGATTTGCCAACATCCATATGGTCAGAGTTCTCTAAGAGTGTTCCACGAGGCTCATATTGTGCCATGTCATCAAAGTTTTATTCGGCGCTGACGGTATGGACGTTTTACCATCTGTTTGGGAGAAAAGCTCTTTTAAATAACGTTTATTCCTGACAAATGGTGTCAGCATCAGATGGTCTTTAAAAGAGCCTCTGTCAATGTTAGATTTGACTTTATATAAATGTTTTTTGAAAGAGCTTTTAGTTACTTCTTTAGAAAATTTTCAAAAGTTATTTTTATTTTTGTAAATACATTAAAATTAATTTTTGTTTAAAAAATTTTCCGTTCTTTTAAAGAGCATTTTTACTTGATAGGTGTTTTTTGAAATGACGTTTTTCCCTGGGAAACACCCTTTGAAAGAACGTTTGGTGAGGATGAAGAATCTCACAAAATTTCAAATCATTATGACATTCATAGACTAGTTTAGAAGTTGAAGAATTATGAACCGTTGATTTTTACCATGTAACTTGAAAACCACATTTGACGGGGTTAGAAATCTTAGAATGGGCTGATTTTTTGTAGGGGTGATCTATATGGAGAGGAGCGACTTGAAAGAGAGGAGAAATGGTAGGAGATGGGGGTTTAGAAGGAGATAGAGTGAAGTTGCGTCTGTTATGTGAAAACGTTCTTTGAAAGAGTTTTTCTCCTGACAAAGGCGTTTGTCAGTGTCAGATTCGACTTTCAAAGAACATTTAGTTACATTTTTTTTGCAACTTTCATAGTCTTTTTTTTTTTGTGTACATACATTAAAGTTTATTTTTGTTTATATAATTTTTCAATTTTTAAAATTACGGAGTTGTTTTGGATTATTGAGTATTTTGTGTTTTTTCGTGATTTTTGAAAGGGAAATTCTATTTGCACTCCACAAATTCCATAAGCACCCCATTTGGGTGCTTTTTGGACGGAACTGCCCTTAAACCATAAAAAAAAAATAAAAAAAAACCAGCACCCTCTCTCTCTCTATCTCTCTCTCTCTCTTAAATGGGGACTGTATAGCCCACGGCCAGCCTAACCGTGGCTACTACAGTCCCCACGGCCAGCCCAACCGTAAGGCCTATTCAAGAGAGAGAGAGAGACACGTACTTGTGGTGGTGGAAGTGGCGGCGACGGCGACGACGACATCCTCTCTTTTTTTTTTTTTTCTGTTTTGGGTTTTGTTCAGGGTGAGAGAGAGAGGTGGAAAGGGAGGGACAAAGAGGGGTGTTGAGTTTTTTTGTTTTTTCTTTTTTAAGGCATTTTTGGCCAAAAAGCACCCAAATGGGGTGCTTATGGAATTTGTGGGGGTGCAAATAGAATTTCTCTTTTTGAAAACACATGCCTATGCAGTTTGGATTTTGGACAGTCTCCAAATATTCGATTTATAATTTATATCGGACCCGGTTATAATACTGTACACGAGTGGACTCGTTCGTTGAACTCGGCTTGGCAGTTAATTACGTGTTCATGCACCATGGCGCGCACGCTCTATTTTAAAAAAAAAATATCGCATTTCGGCACGCTTTTTCAATTGGAGAGCAGACAGATCCTTTGTTTTCTCTCACATTCCCGCACGAGTAACTGATTCTTCGTCGAGAAAACAATACGACAAAGCATCCTTGATGCTGAGCTTAGAAATTGCAGAAAATCCATCTCGTCTTCGGTTGTAAAACCGCTGGAGAGAAAACTCATCTGAACAGCCAACCTTGTCTTCAACGATGTCTCAGCATCGTAAACTTCGCTTTCTCCGTCTGCTTCTGAGGAATCTTCATCTTCTTGCTGAAATCGTAACTTTCGATGTCTTTTCGAGTGCTTCGCTGTTCGATTCAGCAGATATTCGAGCTTGTATTAGAATAACTAGGTCTCCACATTTTTCTAGGGTTTTCACGTACGATACTCTGAGATATCGAATTCATTTCGACCATCTTTCACAGAATCCAAACTTTTGGGGGAGAAATTCAAGAGTTCTAGCGTTTGATTTCCCTGATATTCGATCTTATTTCGGAAACAGTCGACTTTGAGTACTTAACGTCGACCTTTATGCAGGAAATTTGGTGCTTTTGTTCGTGTTCCTGCAGAATCCTTGCTTTCAAGCTCTTTTACTGATCAAATTGAGAGACTCTTGATTTTCTCGCAATGCTTGCGATGGAGAATTCGTCGAGATACAATAGAGCTTCTCACTCCAATTCCTCATTCAAACAGAGGCGAAGCGGTTATGAACCTTCGGATACAGAAACTGAATGGCTAGATAGCCCATGGAATGACCTGAAGAATGATCGTCATCCAAGGGATGGAGCTTTAGTTGCAGACCGGCCGAAAACTCCAGCGAGATATACCAGTCCTCTGAGTCGTAACCAGAGGTATTCTTCTTTTAATCCTGATCTCTCTTATCCTGTTAGAGCGTCAAAGACCAGCCCCATTCGAAGAAAGAATAGTAAATCTCCATTTAAACCACGCAGAGATGATGGTAGTCTTGTTTCCCCTAAATCAGGTGGTTCGGATCTGCGAAAAAATATCAGTCCTTTTTCAAAATCTGAGCGTCGGAAACATATTTCTCCATATAAAACTATGAGAGAGGAACCGGACGTGGATAGAAAGCAGAATCATAGATCGCCTCATAAACATCTTGATTCAGAGGAAAATGGAGCTCATTCACAATTTCAAGAACCTACTAGAGTGAGTGAGAGATCAAATCACAGCCTCAGATCACTCTCTGCTCCCAAACCAAGAGCAAGGGAGAAGGAGCAACAGATCAACCTGGGTCCCATGGAGCGGAGAGGAGGCAGGAGCCCCTCACCATTGTCAAGAATCCGGAAACAGAGGGAAACCTTCTACGCGCAAGCTCCTTCAGCAAGTGAAATCAATGAAATTGTTGCTAATGTGAAGTTTTCAAAAGGTCCCATTTCCGATGCTCAGGTGGAAAGCACAGAGTCGATTTCGCAAGGTAATATCTTTTTTTCTCGTGACTACGCAGCCTTGGCCATGCAGAAGAATGTTGTGGCAAAGAACAGTGGTTTTGCAAGCAGCTTTCCTGTAAAGCCTAAGGTAGTTTCTGAAAAAGATACTGCTTCTCATCAACGAAGTAGAGTAAATGCTAGTTTTGATCAGAATACCCATGTGGTTTCATCCAGTACTGTTGCATCGCGAACAAATACAACCTCCCGCTCTGCTGTAAGCAGGCAAAGTAGTAGTAAAAGTAGCATTGAGAGTAGTAAGATGAGTGATGGTGGTACACGGTCAAGTGAGAATTCCAGGAAATTCGCAGCAAATAGGCAGAAGAACCAAACAGATTCATGGTTTGGTTGTGTGAGGAAGGGACCTTGCAGGACCTCGAAATCACCCGAAACTAGGGAGTTTGATGAAACTTCATTTATCGAAAAGGCATTTGTGGTTGAAAAACTGAGACAATTCTGGGCTGATAAGCATCAACCTGGTTCATTGAATGGATTCACTTGCCACAAACAACAAGCACAACTTCTCAAGCAACTGGTAAGGTTACTCCAGGCTAGTAAAACTAAGTTTTGATCCTTTTTCTGTTGCTTCAACCTTACCTTTGTATTTATGCTGAAACAATATGGCAGTAGTGTTTTATATATTTCATGGTAAATTCACATAGTGCATTGAACGTCCAATAGCTTCTATAAATTAAGGATCTAATTCACTTACATCATGTACTCTTCCAAATTATACATGTAATAGATGCAGATTTAAAGTTACTTATACTTATTGGTATGTTTTACAGAACCATACTGTTTAGGATAGATCATGGTTTTAATTCTCTTCTGAGAATGAAGCTTCTGTTGTTATATTTCTTCAGGATTGCTGATATTAATCTTCTGTACTTGGTATAGATATCCCACAACAGCTGTCCGCATGTTTTGTTCAAGGGACCTTCGGGTTCAGGAAAGAAAGCACTATCCATGGCTTTACTGCGTGAAATCTATGGCGACCCAGCTTGGAATGTACGTGGCATGTTCATGAACGTGGTAGCATTTAAACTGAAAAATTCCATTCAAATGTTGGTTGTAAAATAGGTTAACCAAAATTTACCAATTTTATTGCAGATATCTCATGATTTAAGGTGCTTCCCTGTTCAGGTAGACTGCACACTGATAAGTTTCTACTTATATTTTTCTCCCAGTGACAAAGTATTGTTAAACATGGAAAAATTAAGAAAATGCCCTCATGAATTGACCAAACTTCCATCTTTTCTTGAGATGAAAAACATTTTAAGATGGCGATTTAAACATCTGAGGGTGGCAATATCCATTTATCAAAAGATGTTTTTTTCTTTTTCTGGGCCTCAAACACTTGAATCCAGGGCCCAGGTATAAAGTAACCCAATTCTCTTGTCAACTAACAAAAAGTTGATCTGTGAAATAACTAGGTGTAGTGCTCTGAAACTTGAAACCCTTGATGTTCGTCTGGAATGAACTTATTGTATTTTAGGACGGCTTCATCTTGGGTCATATTTTCACTCACGCTTTGACCTGAAATCATTTCTGAAAAAGGTTTATTAGATTGTACACAAACCTGTTGCAGCTCTTATTAGGTCTTTTAGATATTTTCTGAATAAAGATTGCTTCGCTGCTTAGTTCTCAAAAAAAAAAAAAAATGCCTTCAATGGGGCTTTGTTTCTTATCCAAGGCAGGCAGAAATTGGAAGATTTGAAATAAAATAGTATAAATGATTCTACGACTTGTTTGTGTATCATGAAAAAGGAGAACCTTTGACCAAACTTTTCTCATCTTTAGGAGGAAAGTAAACCTTATGGTGATGAGATTTGAGTTTGGGTTTCATTTTATTAAATCAATGTTTGTTTTCAAAGCAATAGAGGTGTTTTCTAGGGTGTCCGAAGGTGGAAGAATATTCTGCTCATGTCTAGGAATGGAAAGTGTTTTCATTTTCTCCTATTATGATATCCACACTTAAAATAACAACTATGCACTTCTGTACAAGACCTCCAACTACAATGTCAGATCTCCCTTAACGCTCTTGACAGGAAAACATGCCAATGCAAGTAGTTGTTCCAGTAACTTCCAGCCCTCATCATGTGGAACTTAATCTAAAGTCAGAATCAAAGAATGCTAGATATGCACTAATGACTCTAGTCAAGGAAATAATCAGCAATCATGCAATTACTCCTGAAGTCAGCAATGCAAGTTTCGGGGCAGATTACAAAGGTCTAGTGCTATGAAAACACTCATCTCTCATCCCTGTAACGTAATGGTATAATCTGCTTGTATGAATTTAATATGGTTTTATTGCAATGATTACAGTGATAGTTCTCTATAAGGTTGACAAACTAGCAGAGAACATTCAGCACTTGATAAAATGGATAATGGACTGTTATACGGATGCATGCAAGATCATACTCTGCTGTGAAGATGATGTGGACATCCTTGATTCAATCAAAAGCCGCTGCAAAATTATCACAGTTGATGCTCCTGTTACTCATGAAGTAAGCATTACTCTCTCTCAGTGTGAACACATTAGTTTTGCTATGTTGGCCTTGAATGCAAGTTTACTAAATAGTGGATTTTTATTAATGTAATTGGTGACAGAGAGATGATGTGGTAGCCAGCTATTGCACCATTTTAATTTAGATAGGATGATAGGAAAAAGGTGTTTCCCCCTGCGTCTACAATACACATGCCACACATCCACAGGGTTGGAACTGAAGCAATTAGATGATCCTAACTATTGATCGATAGAATTTTGCTTTCTGAACCACTCCCATTACTTTTATCCTGACCATCCAAAGAATATAAAAGATCTGTTTATTATGATCATTCTATCAGGTCCATTTTTGCTAAAGAGATCTCCTTGGTGATACCCATCAGAAGGCAAGTTACTATACCCTTGTATGTGTGCACTAGAAAAGAGCTTCGGAGGCTTTTTCTTGTTCCCCCAACCTGACTTAAGTGACGAGGCATATTTGCATCACGATGGGCGATCAGGAAGAAAACTCCCTGCTTCTGCCATACACATGATACAAACGCAGGAGCCTTTCATTAGATGGTTTCCTCAAAGATCACCTTGGCCAAAATCAACGCAACTGGATGGCATGGCAATGGGTGACTGACATCATAATATGAAGTTTCATCCATAGATCACAATGGAATTCAAGACCCACCAATCTCTAAGTCATCTTCTAATTGTTTCTCTGTCTCAGATCATGGAGGTTCTTGTTCAGATAGCGAGGAAGGAAAACTTTGATCTTTCCATGAGCTTTGCTGCTAAGGTTGCAACCAAATCAAAGCAGAACTTGAGGAAAGCAATCATGGCACTTGAAGCATGTAAAGCACACAAGTAAGAACAGTGAAAAAGGCACTGATGTATGTGACTTTCCATTTTCGGTTTTTCCCTTAATTAATGTGAGGTGTGTTTCCCACGCAGCTATCCTTTTGTTAATGAACAACCAATTCCGCTAGGCTGGGAAGAGGTCCTGGTGGAACTTGCTGCTGAGATTCTAGCCGATCCATCAACCAAAAGGTTAACCTCTAACACACTTACAAAGTGCCCTTGTTAAACAAGCTGAAAGTTAAAAGCATCTATTAGTAGTACTCTTAAGTTCCTTTTGCTTCTTTTATTAGCTGAACAAGGATGAGAACATTTCATCAAAGTCTGTTGGCTTGTAACATCAAATAAATGAATTGCATTACTGAAGGAAAAAACTAGACGCAGTTCATTGGTACACGTAAAGGGTGCTTCTTGCAAGAATCAGATTCTTGGCCTACTGCATCCAGAACCACGAACAATACACACCACCGGAAACAAAGTCCCATTCAATCTAACAACAGCCTTATCAAAATGGAGCTCTTATCTTGTGATTTTATGGATAAAATTTCTACAGCTATTTCAAAAACATGGACCTTCCTGCATCAAGAGATTCATTACAAAGTAGTAGCAGCAGTTGTTTCTTCTGCTTGGGCCACAGTACTATTTGTACTTTTTATCAGCACTGAAGAACATTAGTTTTTGGTTTCTTTGATGTTTTAAAAAATGTTCATAAACTTGGATTTGACCAAAAATAAATAAAAAATTGGTCCTTAGGCTTCTGTCTTTTTGCCAACTTTATGGAATAAAATCAGGGACTCCTGCCAAACAAGCAACTCAGTTGAGTCCTGATTTGGTACCAGTGATGTGGAACACTTGTCAACAAAGATGAACATTTGAGTAACTTGAAAGGTTAGATTAAATCAAAGCCATCTGTTGAAAGGCTTAGGGCCTTTTATGAGGACCTAAGGATTTTCCAAGTAATAGAAAAAAAAGTTACCGGGAGATATTGAGTAGTGGCAATAACAGCTGTTAAAAACCTTGTAAATTATAAATCATTTATTGATAATTTTCTTGAATTGATTGTTATAAGAGTTGAGATCAATGTTCCACATGTATTGTTTGTCAGATTATTTTTTATACGGGGGAAGATTCAGAAACTGCTGGTGGATTTTGTTCACCCCAAACTGATTCTCCAGGTAATGCATAAAACAATTTGTGAGTTTGGTTTATTTCCAATGGGTTTTCTTTTTTACATTCTTCCTACTCGCAGAAGCTCGTGGAACAGTTTCTTATGGGAGTCGAGGCTAGTTTAAAAAGGGAACTTTATTACTGGCATGCTTATTACGTAAGTTGTATACCCTCTTCTTCTGATTTTGTTGGAGGACAAGGAGAAAAGAACATTAACATCCTCTTCTACAGGATAAGAGACTCCCAACTGGAACAAGTGCGCTACTGAAACTGGAAGGTAAAATGGATCATACTTCCGTATAAATTGGTCATTTATAAAGGCATCCCTGCATGGCATGGTTCAAAGTACACGGTATCGTTCATGGGCGATACCAAAATGTATCGGAAGTATCGTTCAGTTTTGGACGAAACTTCGTGAATCAAAACAAAACGTTAATTCAAATTTACACATAATCGGATGAAACCAACCAAAACGTATGTAGTTTTGTCATATAGTAAAACTGACATGAAATCTCGGCCGAAACTTTGAACCATGATGCATGGGTAATGTTAATATCGCTGGCTTCCCAGGGATGTTAGTGCTACCTCACAAACTTTAGGACAATAAAACAACTCCTATGGCCTTACCTAGCAGAAAGGAGAAAGTGTGGGATTTTTTTTCTTTTTCATTTGGGCTAATGACTTGATTAGATAAACAAAACAAAATAAAAAATGAGGGAACTGGTGGCCAGTCAATAGTGTCAATGTGCCGAGTGTTGGTTGATACAGATTTCCCCCAGGAAGAGCCTCCCCCTCCCCATAAATCAATGGAGACCACAGCCTGCTTAAATCCTGCCCAATGTGAACTGGATCATAGAACCCCATCTGAAATTGCCAGCATATACTTGTGGGAAATATTGAAGAATTTAAAGTATAAGCTCCATTTGTTTCATGGAAAACATACATTCCTAGAAAATTCGTACGCTGATACAGATTTTTCCAGGAAGTGTTTTTCCGTTTCACTCATTCTAGCCGTTTGGTAGTGTCAGAAAATCCAGAAAAATTCTTGGATTGGCCCGCATAATAAGTGGTACATATCTGACATGTGGGGTCCATCTAGCATGTTTGGCCTTGATATGTGGCTCATCTAACATATGGGGCCCTTATATATGGTACACACTTAGCATGTGTGGCACTAATATGTAGGGCCCAACTAGCATGTGAGGCCAATCTATGCATGGATCCTTATATCTGAGGCCCAATTAGCATGTGTGGCACTATTTTGTAGGGCCCAACTAGCATGTGAGGCCAATCTAATGCATGGATCCTTATATCTGAGGCCCAATTAGCATGTGTGGCCCACTTATTTAATATACGGGGCCTACTTGATATTTGGGGTCCTTATACCTAACATATGTGGGGCCCATCTGCATGTGGGGCTTACTTGACACGTGAGACCTTGATATTTGGCATACCTGATATTTTTCGGGCTGTAACTAGGGCATGAAATGGGCTAGACCCGTGTTAGATCTAGATCCATATTCTAACCCAATTTTGAACAAGCTGGTCCAGATCCAGATTCATTTGGGATTTGAATCCAAGCCAAGATCCGTGTGTGAGCAAGGAGGATTCATATCCGACCCACATATAGATATATGGGACTGGTCCACACCAAAAATGATTTTTATAATAACAATTGTAGACTAAAGATTGGATCCGACCCGATATGAAGGTCTAAATACAGTATTTGTGTTCCATCCAAACCCAAGTTGGATCTATTGTCGAACCAGGTTTTATTATTATTATTCCGATCTTGTTTTAAGGATCCAAACCTGCAAAATACGGATTCAAAACAGGTTAGGTATCTTACATTTTGTGCCCTAACATGTGTTGCCGTGGTATGTAGCTCTCTTAGCACGTGGGGCCTACCTGATATGTAGGGCCCACCTAGCATTGGTGGCCTTGATACGTGGGACCTTGATGGTGGTATGTTTTGGTGGAAGAGGATTGGACTAAGGGTGCATTTTGTTGAAATAATAACATACTACCTTGAATTGTCCACAAAACAAATATCTGAAAATCCAGAATTTAAAAAAAAAAATTGTTTCCAAGTATGAATTTTCTGCGAAACAAACAGAGCCTTAGGCGTTGTATGACAAGCCTTCTAGAAAAGGCAACCAGACATGGCCAACAAATCATATCGGGTTGATACTGGCCCGTTGGGGAGCATTGAGTATCAAAAGCTGTATTTTGATGGGGCAACATCACATGCTCTTATGCTTAAACTGATGAATGGTTTTACTGATCTCTCGTACATCTGTGCAGAATTCGTGGCGAAGTTCATGAGTATCTACAGAAAAAGCTCAGTGGCGGTCCATATCAATAGATGAGAACATGATGTTGTTGCGTTATTACGATCCTTTTGGACACCTGCCGGACAACTTTGCATTACACCTGAAAGGATCTTTTTAAAACTATGGACGCGAATGTAAGAGCCTCTATGTTTATGATCATATGAAATTAAAAAATTCAGTTTTCTCAGGGGTCCCCTTTGAGCGATTCACTATTGTTGAAAATTTGTATGGATCTACAACTTCTTCTTTTTTACTTTGGTGTTTTTGTACTCCTTTTGGCTCACTTATCTGAAGGATGATTTTCCCGTAATATCATTTTTCTATTTATGGGGTTTCTAGTTTTAGAAGTTAATTAACAAAGAGACTCTTGTATTCCTATTTATTGAGGAGCTGTAGGGATGGGCTGCCATGAATAAGAACTCTCACACATCTAACCCGAACCATGTATTTCTGAGTGCTTCTGTGTTTCTTTATGATATCAAAGTGATCGTTCTGATCTGGCTTTTGCTCCCTCATCGATTGGGGAAGAAATGAAACTTCTAACATGCGTAGATTTTTTTTTCTTTGAAGGTTTCGATCAAACACGCGTAGATTTACCAATGCAGTGGAATCCATTGTTGACGTTTTAGCCATAAAAACATAGTTTTAAAGGTGGTCAAATCTCAGTTTTAAGCTAGATTTCTCCGTTATCAGTGTTGTTTTCACTTGCATCTAGAAGGCAGGGTTCTGCCTCTTACATCGAAGATTTGTTCGGACAAAACTCGCACAGTGATATCTGCCTAGTAAGTTTTGTCTTTCCATTATTTTCTTTAATTTAATGGTTGAGTCTGAACATGAGGCTTGTCACTCTACTTGAATGGACTGAACTACGTTCCTTGGTCCCAAGCAGTCTCTTTATCGCTCGGTGGAAAATCTAAGTTAGGACACATTAATGGCATTGAGACTACTCCTGTGCCGAATGATATCAAGTTCGAAGAATAGCAATCCGCCTGATCAAGTCCTGGCTCCTTAATTCTATGGAACCAAAGATTGCAAAGATATGTACGTTCTCCGAAACTGCTAAGTATTTTTGAGTCTGTTAGGGACCTGTATAGTTACCAAAATATTGTTGCTCGAATCTTCTAGTTGAAACATAAAATTAACGAGTGCAAACAGGGTGATGACTTCTTTATTGAGCACTTGAGCAAGTTGAAAAGTATGTGGGATGAACTCAATATGTACCGTCCTACAATATATCTCAAGACACTACAGAAAAGGGCAGGGCATAATAAAATGTTTCAACTATTGACCAGTCGAAAGCCTGAATTTGAAAATCATGGGAGTCAGATTCTAATGGGATTAGAAGTTCCCTCCCTCTCCAATTTCTGTGCTAACATCTAGCAAGAGGAAACCAGAAAAAGGGCTATGAGTAATGAATCTAAATCCACCGCCACAAATCCCGAGGTGAGTGCACTAATGGTGGATAAAAAGAAATAGGACAAGAAACAAGCTTATAACACTAGTAAGGAACAAAACACCTCTCGTACTCAATGGAAAGGGCGTCGTTGCGATCGTTGTTGGATCCTTCATCCAAACCCGAAACCAAAGTTTGATAAGGGCAGCAAAATTGACAGTGGCCAACAATGTCACCTCAAGACACTTCTATCTTGGTTGTGCAATTAGCCAAACTTCTGCAGCAATTGAGTAAGCCTAACTCTTTCAATTCCGATCAATCGCCCTCATCCCATGCCTCAAATAATCTTCAAGCCTGTCTTTTTTCTACCTCTAATACATATACTTGGATTATTGATTCTGGAGCTACAGATCATATGACCAATGAACTTGCTGGCTTATCCAACTTTGCATCTCAAACTAATAACTATGTATCTGTTGGCAATAAATCTTCTATTCTCATTCATGGTTGTGGACAAATTAAATTTTTTTATGATTATCTCAGTTCTGAAGCACTTTACATTCCCTCATTTTCTTTTAAATTACCCTGTTAGAAAACCAACCAATACCCTTTTTCTCCAAACTTCGGTGATTTTTCAAGATCGAGTCATGGGGAAGATGATTGGTGAGGGCATCTGCTCTCATGGGTTGTACCTGTTGAAACAGAACTCCCACGCTTTGCTCAATCTCTGCCTGGCATAAGCGTTTGGAACACCCATCTGATCATGTTTTGTCTGCTTTTTCCTAATGCATCAAGTGTGCCAATTTTTTTAAAGAGACTCGTTTACCATTTGATCATTCAATTTGATGTTTGGGGCCCCACCGCAATTGATGCTTATGATGGATGTTTAGGAAATGACTTGACCCTAGCACCTCTTAAGGACAAGTAGCAAGAGGCTTGACCAAAATCTTGTTAATGCTCCCCACAGTACAGATAACCTTTGGCTTTGACAATTTTCTCGTTCTCACTTTAACCCATCACCCCAATTTTCAGCAAAAGAGAGCATCACTCAAAATGCATAAAATTTCCCATCTTCTCAACCTCGTCTTTTAAGATCATTTTTGAGAATTTCTGAAATAATTAGAATATCTGAGATCAGATACCATCAAATATAACTAAATATTATATTACAGACGATATTTGTATCACAGTGGGCGACCATCAATAATATCACACACCACATTCATTTGAGGCACCTATGAGGATCTCGGTAGTAAAAGATTTTGAATTATATAAAAAAAAACAGTTTCGGGTTCCTACAATACACATTTATCGTCCACCTCAGTTGCCTGTACCATCGTATTGGCTAATCCTTCAAAGGTTGGATAACATAGGGTAGATCATGCCCTGCAAATGGGCCCCCCCTTCAAAAATACTGTTAAAAAAAAAATGAAAAAATGAACGACCCTTTCAACCTGAAGTGAAAAATACCCATTGTGGTAGAAATGTGATAAGTGGACACTGAAACTAGTAGTCCATACCATGAAATTTTCACCCTGACAAAGAAACTAACAAAATAAACCGGGAGAAGTGAGGATCAGTCATCAGTTAAGCAGATTACACAGCCTGTAAATTGGGAAAATAAATAAGAATAAGAAGGAAAGAAAGAATCTTCATCATATTATCCGTGCACACGATTCACTTTTGCATGATATTTGGCCTCAAAAAAGGTCAGAGGCTTAAGTGACCTTTGCATCTCTGAGCATTACAATCCCACCACGACAAGAAATATATGTTCTTTAAAAAAAGCTAAAAGCAAGAAATTTAATGAGGCCCGTGTTTCTCCATTCCTTCAGTTCACTCCAAAACATGGATGTAACTTCAGTCCCTGGATAAGCCACTGCTACTTGCAGAAGACTTCTTCCCGGTGTACCTCTGTCAAAATCAAAGGAGTTGAGTATCATGTTTCAAATCCATACAATGAAATCGGATGTGAAAGGTAACAGCAACTGCCCCAACATCGCCACCACCAGGGGCGACAGCAGCTTTAACAGTGATGGAAATGATTACGAGTACTTAAAGCTCACCTGCTTTCCGACGCTGAATGGGATGTATTTGTATCTGATCATGTGTAGGATTTGACGCTTCATCGTAAGGACAAATAGAACAATCCAGTAACACAGCAATATGGGCCAGAAGACAGGGACATCAAACACAGAGAAGAAGGTCATGAGAAATGCTACACAGAATGCCTTTGTGATTGAATACCTAAAACCATGGAACAAATGAGAAAAGGTTATCCAAGCATACATCCGCACCAACATTAGAAAGCTCAAGCATTTTTGCTGATTAAAGAAATATTGAAAAATGACAAGTCAAAAATGATTGCAGCAAGGTTACAACACAATACATTACTGTAACAATTTTTTTTGATAAGGTTTCTAGGAATTGAAGGGCCTTTAGTAGAAGAACCAACAACAATACTAATAAGGAAGAAAACAACCAAACTAGGCAACCGAACCACAACTAATTATATATGCCACAGGAATTGGAAATTGGAACAGAAACCCATGAAGTCCCAAATCATTGATCATGCGATTGAGAAGGAATGCTAAAACAGTGCTTCCTACGAAGAGAGAAAAGGCATTCAAATAAAATTCTTTGATCAATAAGGCATTTAAATAAGAAAATTGGAGAAAATAACAAAATTGCCAGAAACTAAACTCAATCACCATTAATTAACAACCAATAATATATAATAATGCAAGTAGAAACTTGTAAGGAAAGTGTCGTTAAATGAAATATAGAATACATGGTCACTAAATAATTTCCACAGAAACATGTATTTATGCAGTATAACAATATCTTAAAGTTGATTATATGTATGCATGTATAACGCAATACATTTCGAAAAAAAAAAGTCCATAATTATGAGCAGCGTATGCTTCTTCACAATTTCACAAAACAAAACAAAAAAATTCACAGTATATCATGTAAATGTTAACAGGGAAATTGACCACATTGACATTATGCAGTAACTTACAGTAAAATAGTATTAATCAGTAACTAACATTTTAAGAAAGTTGAGCTAAGACCCCTTGATACGCGGTTAACATTACGACATTACTCAGTTGATTCCTTAAAATTCAACTAAATCAAGTTCTGGGAGATAACTGAAATCTAATCTAGTATTGAATATTAGACATAAGAGATCGAGATTTAACTTCTCATTTTTAAGTATATTTATTGTCACAAGAGTTTGATATTTCACCCAAGTTCTCTCCGTATTGAGAGATTCCAATGTGGCTTTTGGATAGTTAGTACTTAAATGAGCCTGAGTCCTAGCAAACTTCATAATCATGTACAAATCAGACAACTAGTTTTGGTGATGGCCAAGATGCACACTGAAATCAAGTATCCCTGATTGGTGGAGGCTACAAATCTTCTCAAGGACCTCAACATTTGATGAGGATCAAAGTAAACATTCCTTGTATTTCCTCTCTTTGCATGTTTGTTAAGTCCTTCAGCAGCTTCATGCAATTTTTCTAACTTCTTCTGAAGAGCAAAAGATCATGGACAATTTTCTCCCTCATTCATTTGGGAGAATATTTTGCAGATATGGGAAGCCAAAATACACAGGAGACTGCCACCGATCTAGATCACAGACAACGGTATTTACACACAAGTTTTTATATAGATAGATAGATGTCCATACTCGTAGGTGGCATTTAATGTGAAACATGGTGGGTTGTCAAGGTCAATTGTTATTAATGAGAGAAAGAAAGCATAATTTCCAATTAAGAGATTTTATTTAGTGCATTTTCAGTTTTCCCATTAAACACATTGAAGTGTGCACTTGATCGATGTGTGTGCATCTGAACCAATAACACTTCAGGTGCAGAGGAATAAAATTTCATGGGATCTATGCCTTTGGGTTCATGCCTCAAAAGTCTTTTTGGTGTTCTGTGCCTCAAGGCGTGTGCCCCAAACTCTTTTAAGACATTGCACTAGGGGTGTAAACAGGACAGCCCATGAGAGGTTTTAGGCTGATTTTGAATTGTATAGACCAAGCCTCCACTCAGCCTATTCAAATTAAACAAAATCCAGGCTCAGGCCCGGGTCATTTGCACCCCCTACATTGCATCATACCATATAACAATTTCAGTTGATAGCTGTAAAAGATTGCTGTCAATAAAACTGTTTTAGATATAATTTTGCAGACCTTAAGAGGGCACAAGATTGCAGAAAAAATCCGTACTGAAATTGAAGAACGGCAAAAACATTCATGAGAAATGCAACTATATAAGCCCTGAGCACCAGAAGAAAAACTACCTATCAAGTGAATAGCAAAAAATGTGGTCATTTTTTTCTACCTAGGGTTTAGCAATCCACGAGCTTCTTGATAACAATCTAAATGACCGTAGAACTGATTGTGGAATGAGTTATAGCATTTAACTGAAACTGACTAAGTCTGGTAATTAATAATTATGCAATAAGTACACAACCCAACTTGGTAAGGACAAACAGAAACACCAACTCTCAAGATCCACACCAAGGAGAACGGTAACATATTCAGATCAGCTAAAGCATCGTTGAATCACAAGTAATAGTTAAGAGCAAAAAACAATTTTTGTAAGTAATAGATGACAACAACAGGAAATAAATAAGTCCCAAGAAAGGAAAGACAACGTTACCAGAACTTAAACTCAGGGAGGCGGCGAATGAAAGGCTTGAACTCATCTGAATCTTTGGTTGGCAATGAAGCCCCATCCAACACTTCCAGCTCCGGATCAACCTTTGGCGAGAGAAACCCAATCAAAAGATTCAAAAGATATATTCCCAGGCCGTAAGAGACGATGTAAAACCCTTGAATGTAATAAACACGCAAAACATATATTAAAGCCACAGCTAGTGTTCCCAGCCATCTCTGGACTGGATGAGGAGTTGATCTATCTAGATAGTGCTGAAAAGTCCTCGAGAAATCATTTCTCCATTTGGCTAAAGGTGCCGCTGCAGATTCACCATCGCCCCCAACTCCCTCCATGAAAATTAGGTTTGGACCGTCCTGAGATCTAAATAAAAAACGAAACACCAATAAAATTTAAGCTGAGACCCCTTAAGAGCGAGATGTAAAAAGAAACTAGGGTTTTAGCAAAAAAGGATAAAAAATGCAGAAATTGAACAACAATTCAAGCAAAAGAAATTAAAAATCAGACCTCCATCGAAGTTAAGGATCTAACAATAGATAGATCTGAAAAGCCGGAATAGCACACAAGAATTTGAACAAATAGTACCTGTTCTCAAAGCTTGACTTGCAGATCTCGGACGGAGAAAATCCCGGATACTCAAATTAACCCTAGGTTTCCGATCAAATACAGCAAATATCACCCAAAATCGAAGAGAAAAACCCTAGGAGCTCCTGATTCAGAAAACGTAGAGCTTCACAAGCAGAAATGCCCTGAGCGAGAAAACCCTAAATTTCCAGCAAAATTCAGTAAGGTCGATCAAGATTAGAGTTTTTTTTACCGGTAAAAGAATCTGAAACGCAGATTACAAAAATAAAACAAACACGAAGTATAAAAGAATCGGAAAAACCAGTCAACGGCGAGATCTGTATGCGAAATAGGGTTTTACAAGCAAAAAAGAGAACTAAAAAGCACCACAAAATAGGAGATGAAGTACCAGTTGGCAGGAGAACTAGGGATTCAGCAGCAGATCTCCTGAAAAAAATGGCGAATCGAAAACTGAGAGCATTTTCAGTGAATCGAAGCAATCTGTTTTATCACGCTTCTTCTTGAACGCAGACAGGTATGGCGAAGAGAAGACCGAAAGGTTGAGCTAGTAAGAGCGTGTACGATATAAACAAAGGGAATAAACCCAAATGTAGCTTTTCTTTTTATTTACTAAGACGAGGTATACGATTCCTTAAATTACTTATATGGCCTTCTTTTTTATGGGAATGACCCCAGAGTTTATCTACGCTTTATAAATTTCGCAGTGGCATAAATGTCAATTTACAATGCGCGTTGGATTTAAATTATTTAATAACGAAGACTCTAGTACAATGACTCTTTTGCCATTGCATCTTTGCTTTTGCCTTTGTCTTTTCGTTGAATTTTGAAGGGCATTTCTGGGACTTCTTCACCGACATTTTAAAGGAACAAGAACGGCAGCCAAAAACCTTAAGGGAGTGTTTGGTCACGAATTTCAAGTTGTACACCAAAAGATGATCCCGTTTACTCTTGAGAGCGACAAGTAGCACAAAGCGATGACACCCCAAGCATTTTCTAGTTTTCTTATTCCGTATTAACGAGTTTAACTAATATTTGTTAGCGATGTCACTTACCTCGCTAAAAATAATGCTATAAGGATATTCTCTATTAGTGATTTTTTATTATTTATTTATTTATTATTGTGTGTGTGTGTGTGTGTGTGTGTGTGTGTGTGTGTGTGGGGGGGGGGGGGGGGGGGGCCCCCCCCATACGAAAAGGGAGCGCATATTCGCACACCCTATTTTCTATCGGGGTGGATTCTTGGTCGGGACATTCTCTTTCTAAAAACTTAGCTGATCGGTGATGGTCACTGACCACCCAAAATATGAGCTATGTGCACACTTTTGGGGGACATTAACCATATGGATGTTTGACCAATCCGTCGGTGGACATACAAATCAAAATTCAACTTGATTAGTGATTTCTAAGCATTGGATTGAAGCCATTTTCATGGGTTGATTTTAACCATGGGAATTTGAGCATTATCAACGATTATTTGGGGTACAAGATCCAAAGGTTTGAAATCACTAATGAGACTGATTTTTGGTTTGTAGGTCTACCTAGGGAGTGGGCAAACATCCATATAGTCAGCGTCCTCTAAAAATGTGCCATATGGCTTGTTGTGGGCGGTCAGTAAATGTTGCTGGTCAGCTAAGTTTTACTCGTTTTAAAGAGAGAGAGAGAGAGATCTTTTTGGGGTGTGCTCGACCAAGAGTTTGCTCCGACAAGAAATGGGGTGTGCAAATATGCGCTTCCTAAGAAGAAAAAAATCAAATAAAAATACAACTAAATACATGTCTGTATGGCCGTACCCTATACATATTATACTTACGGCTTTGTTTACCATTTTTTTATCCCCTAGTAATTTGGTGCTAATCAATATTGATATGGATTTGGTGGTGACTGGTTTGTGGTGGTGAAATTTGTGGGCACCAACATTGATGATTCTAGCTAGGACATAGCAAAAGGTGAGTAGAAAAGCACATGGACATACTACTGGCGACCATGGAGAAGATAGAAGAAAAAAAATATTTAAAACTTAACATAAGAAAAACATCCGCCTACTTTGAAATTTTTTTTGGTAGGCAAGTGGGCTGGTTGGTTAGCAGTTTATTATGGTCCAAAAAATGTTCAATTATGGGGTTGATGACGAATCACATTGTGAGCCACTTGGCACACTATTAGAGGCTACTAACCGAAATGGATGTATGGTCCATCCCTAGGTTGACTTACACAACAACAAATTAGCTTGATTAGTGAATTCTAACATTTGGATCATAAAGCTCAAAATCCACGGCTAAAATTAAACTATGAAAAAGAATCTAATCCAAAGGATAGAAATTACCAATCAGGATGAATTTTAGTATTAGGTCCACCTAGGGATGGTCCAAACATCCATATGGTCTCCAAAACCAAGAGTGTGCCACATGGCACCAATTATTTGGTGTCAAAATTCAATATTTAAAGAAAAAAAGTTTACTAAAAGTTCTCGTACTTATTATTAAAAGAGTAATGATCACGTGGTCCAAGGTCTTGGATTGCATGGTGGCATTGTTTTGTTATTGGCATAAAAATGTATCTCAATTGTTTGTTAAATATTAATGCTCAAATTCCACCGTCAAAAATCAACCCATGAAAATGACTCCAATCAAATGCTTAGAAATCACTAATCAAGCTGATTTTTTGCATGTAAGTCCACCTAATGATGGGCCAAACATCCATACTCGGTGACCAATGGTCTCTAATAGTGTTTTCATGGTTTGTTTTTAACCGTAGATTTTGAGCATTATTTGAAAGAAATGACACTATTAGAGACCATTGGTCACCGAGTATGGATGTTTGGCCCATCATTAGGTGGACTTACATGCAAAAAATCAGCTTGATTAGTGATTTCTAAGCATTTGATTGGAGTCATTTTCATGGGTTGATTTTTGACGGTGGAATTTGAGCATTAATATTTAACAAACAATTGAGATACATTTTTATGCCAATAACAAAACAACGCCACCATGCAGTCCAAGACCTTGGACCACGTGATCATTACTCTTTTAATAATAAGTACGAGAACTTTTAATAAACTTTTTTTCTTTAAATATTGAATTTTGACAAACATCTATTCAGCCAGTGAACTTTAAGAGTGTGTGCACATGCATCGCACATGATCCCCCCCCCCCCCCCCCCCCCCCCCAACACTAAATCCAAAATAGTAGTAAGGGCAAGGACACGAAAAAGCGGAAAGTAAGGGCAAGGACACGAAAAAGCGGAAATTTCTAGGTGTTGGAGTGTTTTCTCTAACCTTCCGCTCCCTTTTAAGGTTGAATTGAAGGTAGGTTAAGACGAGATTAAGAATACGTCTAGTGCAAAGGGAAGGGTGAGAGCCTGAGAGGGACCTTTGCTATGACCGATCCATGCATCCCCAACAAATACTCTCCATTCATAAGAGATGGGGAGCACGTCATTTTCTTCCATCCCCTTTTTTCAGAGACAAGGCACCTTGAGGCCAAATTTCATGGAGGCACTATCCACATCAACTGCTCCCTTTCAATAGAAAAAGGAAGGGCAGAAAACATGGATCTGAGTTTTCATCCTTGAATGGGATAGTGTGTCCTTGTAACCAAATATCTTTATTGATGCAATTTGCATCTCACCCAATGTTTTTAAAATATTTGTGTCTCACCCTTTGACCATGCTCAATGTTATTGACCATAGACAGTCTCGAGATGGACATCCTAATATTTTTTAAATGACTATAATGACCTTGAGTAAGACGCAAATATTTTAAAAACATTGGGTGCATTGCAAATTTCATCAATAAACTAAGGGGGACAAGCAAATAATCATTTTTTTTAGGTTTTTTTTTTTCGAGGATTGTGAACTATAAAAGGCAAGGTTTAAAAAACGGCTGTTATAACAGCTTCGAACCTCCCCCATTATATTATGGACTGTTAAAACGCCCAAAAAATAACAGTCATTATAACAAAAATAACAGTCGTTTTTTTCCGTTATAAAGAAAATAACGACCTTTAATTTCTGAAAAAAAAAGTGAAAAAAAGGACATTTTTCCGTTATTTTCCATTTTTTCCCGTTATTTTTTTGTTTTTGAATTTTTCAAATTTTGAATCCTATTTTAAATTTTCAAATTTTGAAATTCAAAATTTGAATTTCAGCACCATTTTTTAAATTTTTTCCGTTGTTTTCCATTTTTTCCCCTGTTTTTGCCCCTGAACATGTTTTTCGTTATAATGGAAAAAACGGTAACGCCCCCCGTCAGTTATACCATTATAACAGTGCCCTTTAAATCTTGCTAAAAGGAAGTCACCTTCATAGGTTGTGAAGCTTAAACACGCTAATGTCCCTCATCAATGATGATGAGGGGCTACAATATGAGCCACGTGGCACACTCTTAGAGGTCACTAACCGTACAGATGTTGGGCCCATCACTAGGTGGAGCTACATACCAAATATCAGCCTGACTAGTAATTTCAAACTATTGGATCTTTGTACCCCAAATAATGCTCAAATTCTACAGATAAAATCAACCCAGGAAACGACTCTAATCCAATACTTAAAAATTAACAATCAAATTAATTTTTGGTCTGTAGGTCCACTTACAGTTGGGCCAAAATTAAATAAAAAAAAGTTTTGAGCTCACAATCCTCAAAAACAAAAATTCCTGAAAAAAAAATTTAATTTTTTGCTTGTCCTCCTTACTTTATTAATACAATTTGCATCGCACCCAATGTTTTTAAATATTTGTGTCTCACCTAAGGTCATTATAGTCATTTAAAAAATATTGGGATGTCCATCCGTCCATAGTCAAAGGGTGAGACACAAATATTTTGAAAACATTGGGTGAGATGCAAATTGCATCAATAAAGTAAGGGGGTAAAGCAAAACCTTTTGTACATATTTCCTGAACAAATGAAAATAGTAAACTTGCTTTCTCCAAACGTAGATTTTTTTTTATAAGTGCTTAAAAACCGCAAAAACTGGCTTATTGCTGTTTTTAAGCTCACCCAAACTCAGCATAAAATGACCAAAATACCTTAAACTCTGTCTTCTCGACTTTCGTTTTCAAGGAAATCTCAATCTTCAAAATTTCAAAAAAATTCACTCGCCCTTGGAGACTTCAAACTTTGAAGTCCCCCACCCAAAATGTCTGACAAGTACCCTTTTTTTAACCACTAACCAAGGACTTAACGCGGGTTGAGTTAAGGGATTAGGGTACGTGTCCCGGATTCAGATGGGTCTCAGTGGAATCGGGTTGAAAAACATCATGCCTAATTCTACGAAAATCGGGGGCCTATATGTCAAATTGTTGACTATGAGGGATGTTTTGGTAATTTGATCTTCCCATAGCATTGGGATCTTCTGCCCTCATCTCCCCCCTTCGTCTCTCGCACTCCATGTTTCTCTCACAGCTAAACCCCCCGCCTCTCACAACAGTGTAAGACAAAGGAAAAAAAAAAAGAGTGAGAGAAGGCGGACCAAATATCTCCGTAGAAGAAGATGGGGACGTTGGGGAGAGCGATCTACACCGTTGGATTCTGGATTCGTGAGACTGGCCAAGCCCTAGATCGTCTCGGCTGCCGCCTCCAAGGCAACTACTACTTCCAAGAGCAATGTACTGCCCTATTCACTATAACCCCAGATCGCTTCTTGTTTATAATTTCAATTGCCTTAGAAATCCATCATATTTCTGATTGCAAAATCTCCAAATTTTTTAATGCTTTATATCTGATTCAGTGCCTCATTTCTGGAGTGTTCTGGAAAGAAATTGGGATCGAGTTATACGTAATTCGATTGTGGTCAGTGTAGATTTCTGTTTGTTGGGAGGTCAAACTAGGTTTAGGGTTTTACACAACTTTCACTTGGATTTAGCAGTTTTCCATTTGGGTTGGAAGAAACCTAATCCTCTTGCAAATGGCAGTGGCAGGAATCAGGAATCGGCCGTTGAGGCCTGTCCATCTTTATTAGAATTTGTTTTTGACAAGTCCGATAAGAATGCACTAATTCTTGTGGAAAATATTGTTTTCGTGTTGAAGTTGCTGTAAGAATATTAAGAATCAGGACTTACCTCATTTTTAGATTCTAAAGCAATGTGATTGCTTTGTAAAAAATTGCATTAGAGCACTTAGACTTGTCTCTTAATCACCCAATATTGGATAAGACCTGAAAATGGCCCTTTTATAATATAACTCATGGTAAAGATATATTGTGAATTGTGAAGAATCCCTGAGTGCAACCCTATAGTTAATCAAAAAAAAAAAATTAGTTCTTGGTATTCGATGGCCATATATATGCACTCAAAGTAGTCACTATAGGATAGTTCAAGCCATCTAGCTTGGACATTCAATTAAAGTGGTTACAGCTGAATCACTTAAATATTGGACTTCACATGTAGGGGTGTCAATGGATCGTCGAAAATTTGATTCTGAATTCAAACAGTATTTGAATAATCGGATATTACCCGAAAATATGGGATATCGGATTCGTATATTGATATATATGCTTTGATAATATCCAATCTGATAAATTATATAAATATAATAATTATATTTATTGTATATGTACATATATAATATATATAATATAATGTTTTTTTATAAATAAATGTAATAGTTTATTATATATATCTGATTTACTAATCGGACAAATCTTATATTATCAGATATCCGATAAGTTAATCGGATTCGAATTTCGAATATTGATTCAGAATATCCGTTGAATTTCGTATCGAGTTCGGATATCATATTTCTTTTTTTGGATCTGGATATGCTTATATTTGATTTGAATAATATCCGTTGACAACCCTATTCACTTGTCCATCCCAGTGGCTTGTCAACGCTAGGTATCAACTCACCAGTCTTCCTTGGTTGTATGGTGTCTGAGCCGTGGATATGCTACAACTTGGTAACTCTGATACTAACTGAGTGCTGATGGACAGAAATTTACTTTTTGGCTGCTCATAAAGTTGTTTTGGGTTTTGATATATGAATATGAAATTTAAGTTTACAGTTCTGAATCTGATTGTGAAGCTTTTATTTATTTGTGTGTTAAGCGGTTGAGAATCAAGACATTTGGGAGTTTATTTTTATGCCTTATTGTCGGGCATCTGAGTTGATTCTGTGGCCAACTTGCATCTTTCTGTTCTCATGTTGCTTGCTTTGTCTTCTTGGTGTACATTCAGGATTTTACACCTCATAGATTTTAGTCAAACCCTGTTGAAATAATTGTATGTGTCATGCATAGGGCTCTTAATGGGTTGGGTACCGGCATGTCCTGACCTGACCCGATCACACTCTGTCTGTAAAAGGATTCAAACCGATCGGGTCTATAGGTTATTCAGGTATTGGGTTTGGGTTATGAATAGGAATATCTATATCAGGGTACCTGAACCCGATCTGATTTTAAATCAGGGATCCAAAAGGTGAACCTGAACTGGAAATTACAGGTAAACAGGTTCATGTTGACACTGTGTGCACCTCATGACTCATGTTCTTCCATGTTTCCTTTATTTTTAGTTCTACGTGTAAGTCTCCTAGTTTGTTTTTATCCCTGATTTAAATTTGTCGCATCTCTAACATTTACTGTATTCACATGTACATCACATACATATAAACACATATATACACTCCATGCCTCATTTTTTTTCCTTTTTGATGTTTATCATCTAAATGGCCATCTCCGTGTTATTCTAGTGTCGAGGCATCGAACGCTTATGAACATATTTGACAAAGCTCCAAGTGTTGATAAGGATGCATTTGTGGCTCCAAGTGCATCTATCATTGGAGACGTTCAGGTGGGACGGGCATCCTCAATTTGGTATGGATGCGTTTTGAGAGGTATGTTGAGCTGTGAACAAAATTTGAGGTTGTTTATCTTGTGCTTTATGCTATTATAACCCTCTTGTTTTTTCTTTTGAGGAAATTTTATGTTTTTCCCCATCAAGAGATTGGATATGTGAAGTATTGTTGTCCGATAAAAAAAAAAATGTGAAGTATTGTTGTCTCTAGATGTGGAATTTTTGCAGTTCATATTAAGATTTTACACAACTAAGTCCTTGTTCCTTCCGGATAAGTCTTTGTTAGCTCTAGTAGATCAATGGTCATAAGAAGATCTCGCTTTAGTCACATTAGGTGCTAGCTTTTCATAATTTAGCCTTTATTGATATAATTCAAGAATAAAATCAGCTTAAAACTTTATTTGAGATGAGTTGAAGCTTAGCATAATTGGCATATTCAAAAGGTAATTGATTTTTTCAGTGAGCTTTTTACATCTTCCTGTCAAAATTGTTCACAGGTTGACAGAAAACCTTGCGTGTTGACACCAAGCAGCCGAAATTTCTGGCTCTACCGAAATCGAAACACAATGAATTCTATAATTTCGGCTAACTATTCAATTTAAATAGAAAAAAGAGATAATTAATACATTTTTCCATTAATTAAGGCATAAATTAAGATTTTCTTATCTTAGGGAGATTGTAGAGAGAGAAAGAGATAAGATTTTGTTCTTATAAATAAGGGGTTTTAAACAATCTTACCACTAACCATGCATTATTTTTTCTAGGATTTTACTTAAAATTTTGAAATTTCACCCGAACTTTTGGTGTCGGCTAGGCCGAGACCGAGTCGAAATCAAAATTTAAATCCTTTGTTGACACATCATAGCAGATGAGAACACGTATGGCCATGCCACCCTTTATTTTAATAATTTTTAATATAAAGTTGATTTCTAAAAGAGGGTTAGTGTGTTCCATCCTCCATACAATACTTTATTTTAAATTTACTTATATTTAATATGTTATTGGGTAACTCTTGGAATACAGACATGTTTTATTTTACATTTCATATATTTCTTTCCTTCTTTTATATGTAAAAATAACTAAAATATTATATTTTAATACTTTTGTATGGATGTGTCCGCGTATCAGGCTTCTTAAAGGTGTAGTCAGATACCTCGTATCTGCGTCAGACACACGTGCCCGTATCATTGTTACATAGACTATTTTTAACTTTTATCTTATAAGAGCATTAAAATTTGTTATTATACATGAAGTTGCAGGCTATAACAGATTTAACAGCAAAATACATTCTTACATACATACATACATATAGGGTTGGGAATCTTGGGATAGTATTACACGCTCTGTAACAAATAAATTGAAAATGGCTGTGGGGCCCACATGCAGATGAGTTAAGGCTGATTTTTGGTGAAGATGATCTCCTCACTGTGGATATCATACTCACAAAAAATCAGCACTTTCTGAAACTTCTAACCCTATCAAATGTGGAGAAAGTTAAACAATAAAAATGGACGGTTCAAAAGATTTCAACCTGTAATCCACTTTTTTATAAGGCTAAAAATGTCAGAATGGGCTGGTTTTTTGTGCGGTTGATATCCATAAACCATGTTGAGAATATCCTCACCAAAAATCAGCCCTTAACTCATCTGCATGTGGGCTCCATGACCATTTGTTATTTTATTTATCACAAAAGCATATGTCATCTCAAACCATATATATCTATTCATATTTATAAAATAGGGTTCCACATGGACATGAGTTAATAGCCGATTTTTGCTGATGATGATCTCGCCATGGAGATCACATTCACAAAAAAATCAGTCAATTCTGAAACTTCTAACCCTATGAAAAGTGCACTCAAAGTTAATGGTGAAATGGACGGCCATGATTTTCAACTTGTAACCCATTTTTCATAGGGCTATAAATGTTGGAATGAGCTTCTTTTTTGTGCAGACCTCGTAAAAATTAGCCTTAATTTGAATATTTTATTTGGATAAAATTTTAACATAACACAAAATATTTAACCACATCCTCTTTTCTTCTATCAATAAAATATTTAACATGCCACGAAAAAAAAGATTACAAGAAAAGTGGAAGCTGGAATGATAAATTAATTACAAGAAGTAGCTCCCAAGTAGCAAAGGAAGTGCAATAGCAGTAAAGTAAATCCCACTCTAGGACGAAGGGATCTCTTAAATCCACCAACTAATTAGCTAAATACTTACTGTTTAATTGGTCAGGGTGATCTTACCATTTGGGCGTTTTATATATAGAACGTTCAGGTGTTTGGTGTCAACATACAGATGATCTCTCTTTCCTGTACTCAGAACTTGGGGATAAAACACAAACAGTAGGAAGTTATTCAAGATTCAACAATTTACTATTTCATATTAAATAACAGGGTGATTCAATGTTTTCAGTGTTTCCCTTCAAACCTTTACATGCTTTCAGCAGTAAAGTTAAGCGTTTAGGTTGTGCACTTGACCTGTACATATCTGTCGGTGTTAAAAATAGACAGAAGATGTCGCACATGCCGCCTCAGAAAACACAACTCATGGACATGTCTGGACGTTTTTATGATAGAGATGAAAATTTGGTGTCTGTTGCATTATTCTTGAGGTAATGAATCAACAACCCTGCATTGCAGATTTCATGGTCTTTGACATCTGGGATGTTTACATCTATATAAATGCTTACTATTGCTTTTCTTGGGTGAAGGCAATGTGGATGCCCTGGAGTCAATAAATAATAGTAACCATGGCTCCATACGGCAAACATGTTGGCATGGTGCTAATGCTCATTTATACATGTCCAATTGATGGGTCACCTAATGTATTACTTTGCCTAAAAAATCACATTAATTGAATTATCCTTGTCGTCTATTCAGTAGAACTTTTCTTTGGAACTGTTTAACCTGATTTTGTTGACCATTCAAAGTTGGTAGTTGGATTGGATGGTTAGGGACATCCAACTCAAGTTACTTTTGGGCCATGTTAAATCTAAGATGTCAACCGTTGACTATAGTCTAGAGAGTACAATAGTGATTGATCACATAAGGGAGTGAGCGAGAGGATGGACCATTGTTTTTCTCACACTTTAAGGAGTGCGAATGAAACAAACACGTCAGCAAGAAGTGGTGTTAATAGAAACTCCTTTTACACGGGGAATCCTATTACCCCTAACTATTGTATAATATTCAAATTATAATCATCATCATTGTAAGCCCTATTCTAATTGTATGGGATTAGCAACACGAATCCTATTCTTCCATTCAATTCTATCTAGAGACATGTATTTTGTTTAGGCAAGAATCTTTATCGTATTTTACTACCTCAGCCCATGTCCTTTTTTCTCTTTTCCTTGCCCTTTAAGAGCCTTCAATTTGCATGTTCCTTTTTATAGGTGTTGTCATTGATATTTGTTTTATAACCAAGCCATTTCAACCAACTCTTTTTTCTATTTTTATTTTTGTCACCAATTGGGGCTACTATTATACTCTCTGTTGCGTTCATTCTTGATTTTGTCGTTCATAGTCTTTCTGCCCATCCATTTCAACATACCCATCTCGACAGCTCATTTGATGAACATACTTCTTGATTGTCCAACATTTTGCTCAATGAAGTATAGCCAGTCATATTGGCACCTTATAGAACTTTTATTTGTAGTTTGTCTAGTATGCTTTGGTCGCATGCAATCTGAAAGCAAATCTCCACTTCAGCCACCCAAACCTATGGGCAACATCCTAGTCAATCTCCCCCTCCTTGAGGATAAGTGACCAAGATAATGGAAATGGTTGCTTTGTGGCATTGTCTAGCCATCAATCTTAATGGGTGCCCCATCTTGTGTACCCCTGTTAAAGTTGCACTAATTCAACTTATTTCGAAGCCCCTGGATCCTGAAGTATCCCTCCCATACTTATAGTTTTGCATTTAGCCGCTCTCTAGTCTCATTAACTAATAGTACATCATCTACAAATTACATACCCCAAGGAACCTCTTCTTGAATTTGAGCTTTTGATTCATCTATAACTAGAGCAAAAGGGCATGCGATGAAGAACAAGTAGTGGATTCGTTCGTGGAGCTTTTGGACCGTCAAAAGCTCAAACGGTACTAAAGGAACACAACGGGCATTAACAGAGTTGTCGATGGAATGGGACACAACGGGTATTAGCGGAATTGTCAACAGTGTCAAAATCGCACAAGGCCAAACATTCTTGAAAGGAAACGACGAGTTTCACAATATTTATTGCTTCGCGGTGACGTAAGTTGTTTTTCGGCCAAATTACATAGTTTAGTAGGGTGAAAACGACAGTTTTGTTATTTTAGGAAGGTTTTTATTTTAGCGATAACTTTAATTATAGAATTTAGAATCACACGCCGTCGATTCTAACATGTTTCTAGGCTCTAGGATTATCAGATTTCATGCTTAGTTTGATTTTGTCATTTTTAGTAATTTTCCTATTTTGCTTATTTTTGTTTTTACATTAAATAGGTGTAAGCCGAAAGGCAAATGCAGTTTTTTCAATAAGATATCGTGATTTATCTCCTTTGAGAGTTCTTCATCTTTTGGTAGATTCCAAACCTTGAGATATTGACGCTTGTCATATCTCTTTATTGTTTCATGCTGCGTCAGATGGACTCAGGGCCGAACCTTGGTGGGAACCCATGGTAAATGGGAACTCATTTGTAACACCACCAATTATTCTCACACTAGTCATCTTGGGATTCTCTTCTCCTAATACCAATTAGATTTACTTTTTTGTTTCAAGTACATTTTTTTAGATTTACTCTAGTAATTCCATTGTATGCTTACTGTAATTCTTACTCTTAAGTTAGCAAGGACAATGTGGAGATTCTTTGTTTGTCTAAATTTCTCTTTCATTTGTCTAAGAAAGAATATTGCTTCAATGGTTGACTTCCTTGACATGAAACCAAACTAGTTCTCTGATATCCTTTTTTTTGTTCCGATCTTTGCTCCATCACTCTCTCACATAGTTTTATAGTGTGCACAATCCAGTTTATTCCATGCATATCCACATCTCTATTGGAGTACCATCTAATCCCAAAGCCTTACCTATCTCCATCCTCACTAAAGCTGCTTTCACTTCTGTTACCCTGATTTTACAAAGCTGTGTATGCTCTCTAGTCTTCCAAGTTCTAAACGTCTTCTTTAATCTTCATTTGGTAATTTATGAAAATTACCTCGCCACCTTTTCTTAATCTTTTGATCTTACACCTGGACTAATATTTGTTATGCATAATAAAAAATGTACAGTTAAGGCTGGTCATTACAATACAACGAACAATGGAGCTATCGCATCGTTTCTCTTCAGACATGCTTATGTGAATGCAACTGTCATGTGTATCTTGTTCTCTTGTTTCGACTGTTCTCCAAATAATTCATGTTTTTCTCACAAGAATGATAGTCATAGGCATTTTCTAATTGCTTCAGCTGAATTTGATGTATATTTGTATTTGGTGGTGCTAATATTGTCATTAAATTGCCTTTTTTTGGGTGCAGGTGATGTGAACAACATCAGCGTTGGGTCTGGAACGAATATACAAGATAACTCCCTTGTGCATGTAGCAAAATCTAATCTAAGTGGGAAGGTCTTACCGACTATTATTGGAGACAATGTTACTATAGGTAAGTAGCATGTCAACATTTTTAATCAAGATATTGTTTGCATGTTAACTGATCACTTGTGCATTTTGAAGAGCTGGGTAGGTTTAGCCTGTTAGACTCATACAAAAGTTCCTTGAATTATGATTTTAGAGTTTGAACTGGGCAGGTCATAGTGCCGTCTTACATGGCTGCACTGTCGAGGATGAAGCCTTTGTTGGTATGGGTGCGACCCTGCTCGATGGAGTGGTTGTTGAGAAACATGGCATGGTTGCTGCTGGAGCCCTCGTGAGGCAGAATACAAGGATCCCATGTGGGGAGGTTTGTCCACAAACACTCGTCTCCAAAGCACATTTGTGTGGTTTTTACGCCCAAAATGACAATACCATTATTTTCATTACAAATAATCTCATACAGTTGTACTGTATCTGAGCTAATTTGGAATGCTTTGAAAATCCTAGGACTTCCCAAACTTCATTATGAGCCTATCTTGCTCTCATGGTATATACAAACCAAAGCTCAAACTTGTAATAGGCTTGACGAATGGTTTCATGAGTTACGACTTCCTAGTTCAATTTGGGTGGGTTGATAAAAAAGATTGTTGGTTCCATAGAAAAATTGGAGTTTGGACTTGGGGAGTCCGGCAAAATTGAGTTGACTCAGACTGATTTTTAGGCTGATTGATGAGTCTTAAACACTGGCATCTCTGGGAGTCTCCACTAGATCTGTTGAATACTACAAGTAAAATGAAATATCTCATCTAAAACCCCATATACTTGCTCTGACAAAAAAAAATCCAATTGTTAACCAACTTTTGTTTTTGCACACCAAGTAATTGCTCAAGTTATGCATGTACAATGATGCCTAGACAAGGTTGGTCTTCTTTATGTTTCAGCTCTTTTGGTTTGTGTAATTACAGCTATTGGCCTCTCAATTTATAAGTTGACTTGGTCAAGTGAATGAAAAACTGACCAATTTATGAAGTGAAGGACAATGGAAAGCCCAGTCCTCTCTTCCCATTCCATACGTGTGGCACATACCCTGTGGGATTGGGTCCCACTAAGATCTTCTGGGGTAGAGATTGGCCCGATTGGATTAACATCATTGTCAACCTGCATATATTTTTCTTTACAGCTTATATTTCATTTTCTGCCCATCCCAAATCAGATGGTTACTATCATCTTAAATTGTTTTATGATCGTGAGTTCTCCTATGTGGGATACATTGAGTGTTAGATCCAAAGCTCTCTGGGAAGACACATGCATGGCAGGTTCAGGGTGGATGGCATCTTCCATCCTCTTGCCCTGACTTGAGTATACCTGTTTTGGTGCAAAATTGTTGAGTGGACTTGGTATTCAGATTCTGGCTAGACCTAGTCAGCCTGTTTCAAATCCTAGCCTATCAACTACTCCTTGAAATTGATTTACTTTCTACAGAAACCTTGAAACATGATTAATTAATTCCAAAGCTATCTAATGTCACAGGTCTGGGGAGGTAATCCAGCAAAGTTCCTGAGGAAGCTCACAGAAGAAGAGATAGCCTTCATCTCTCAGTCGGCCACCAATTATTCCAACTTAGCGCAGGTCCACGCAGCAGAGAATGCAAAGACCTTTGACGAGATCGAGTTTGAGAAGGTGCTGCGCAAGAAGTTTGCTCGCCGAGACGAGGAGTATGATTCCATGCTTGGTGTTGTTCGTGAAGTGCCTCCAGAACTCATCCTGCCTGATAATATCCTACCGGATAAATCACCAAAGGCTTCGTAGAGTGAAATTTGCCTAAGGTGGGCAAGTCTCCTTCCTTACGAGGTCTGTTGTCAAAGGATATTTGTTGTTATGTGCGGATTTATGGCCAATGGATTCTTTTCTTTTCCAATAAATTTTTGGTGCCCAGCTGTGTTTTAGGATCAAGCATTGTGTACCCTTCTGGCATCCGGGTCGCCTCTTGCACTCTGGTTTATCAGAAACTCCATTTTCGGTTTCTTGAGAAAACTGATGCTACATTGCAACAAACTACTTGATGTTCTTTTTTCCATTGCCTGTACCCAATATCCGTTTTTGGAAAATCTCTATGATATGTACTTTTAATTTAATTTTTTTTATAGACGGGGACATGGCAGGAATAATTATGGCCTTAAATTAGATATTTGGCACATTTTCCAATCTAATAGTGTCATGATGTTTTTAGCCTTAGTCATTATCCTCAAAGTGCTTCCTTCCCATCAATCTTCACTCTTTGGATTCTGTTTGATGGGTTTGCCAATACACTAACAGTCATGAATTGCCCTCAATTTTACCAAGAAATTTGAATTTACAGGAGTACTGTCAAAATGATCAAGTTGGAACTAACAATAGCACTATAACTATCACTGCAGACCTGCCTTCAAGTTTCCTTCTATATATATGAGATGGGGGAATGTGGGTTGTATTGCAAGAAATGTATATCTACTGGATAACTTGGAGAAGCTAGTGAAGACACACAAGTGTGATCTTTACCCAGTCCAAAGATGTCCTTTGGTCTGATTTTATAGTAGCAAAATCTTGTTCCAGATGTTATATACTCAAGCTTGTACTGTATTTGAATTGCCTGTTGGGTATTGCCTAAGCATGTTTTAATAACTAGTAGAATGTGGAAATAAAGTGTAATGGTTTTTTGTCCTCTCCTTCACATTATATACCGGATCAGCCGGTGTGCTGTTGGTCGGAGCGCATGGAGAAACGGGTCCTTGTTTTTCAGTTGATTTTTTGTTGTCTTCTGGGAGAAGGAAAGATGAGATCTCAAAATTTTACTGTTAGAGCGTCTCCAACGCTATGCTATCCCACCATGCTATCCTAAAATTTGGCACGGTGGGTGAAAAAAGGGTGCTCCAACGCTGTGCTATTGCAATGCTAAAATATAGCATATGCTATTTCCTGTGCTATATTTGGCACAGGATATAGCATATGCTATATTTTAGCATGTGGCAGCTTTTGGCAGCTTGATGGGTTTTCACTGTTTTGACCCATTCAAACCTTTGGATCTTGTACCCCAAATAATGCTCAAAATCCAACGATTAAAATCAACCCATGATTGGCTGATCCACAGTCCACGTGGCACATTTTTAGGGGATGCTGACCGTGTGGATGTTTAGCCAATCCCTATGTGGACCTACAAACCAAAAGTCAGCCTGATTAGTGATTTCAAACCATTTGATCTTGAACCCCAAAGAATGCTCAAATCCCCACGTTAAAATCAACCCATGAAAATGACTCAATCCAAAAAATAGCATTGAGATATAGCATTGCACCATTGGAGCATGTCATGCCAAATATAACATTTTGGCACTGTAGCTGTCTCAAAATATAGAATTGAGAGGGCCTTTTAGCATTTTAGCTTTGGAGATGCTCTTAAGGGGTCTTATCTCAAAATTTAACCCAATCACTCCTAAAATCTATCAGTAAACCTACATCTAATCTGATCATCTGAATTTTCCAAACTCAAGTTAACTTTTCGTGAGGTTAAGAATGTCTGAATGGAGTGATTTTTTTTTTGAGGATGGTCTGCATGTTATGGACACCACACTTTGCCGTTGGATTGATTGGATCATAGATGGACTAGGTTAATCACTCTGTGCCAGTGATCGGTCTTTATTTATATGATTAGCTAGGCCACTATAGAAGCATCAGTGAGAAAACTTTTCTATGCCCTTTAAGTTTCAACAATTTATTGCCAATCAAAAAAAAATCAACAATTTTTCACAAACAAAATCTGTGAAATTATGGCCCATCATTTCCCTTATAACACTAAGCCATTTTTTTTTTTTTTTTTTGGATTTGGGCATTATTTTCAAAATAAAGGAACAGGGTTGGGGCGTCACTGTTATAATGGCCGTTTTGCAAACCATGGTTAAGATTATTATTGGATCCCTCTCATCCTAGGACTGCAACCCTAGTCGATCATCTTGCAAGGGTAGATTGCTCAGTGCACGCCCAAATCTCCAGAGAGGCGAGGCTCCTGTAAATCTCTCAATTCATCTGTACCTCAAGGTAAGGCATTTCTTGCTATACTGATAATTTTACGGATGTGTGACCCGGTAAGACTCATAAGTCATTTTACAAGTTGGGGTCAATCAATAGTCTGACGAATGTGGGTAGTAGTTTAACTGTTTAAATGGATCATCAGAATTTTTTGGATGATCCATCTAAGAGTCTCATGGGACAAAAGTCAACTGAATTGGATGATATCATGAAACATCTGTTAGGATTGCATAACAGGAAGGAGTTTTTGTCTCCATGGGTTTGGCCAGTTTTGAGGTTAGGCATTGCTTGGTATCCTGTCAGTGGTTTGCAGGAAAATATAGGCAAATATTTTATAATCAAATGTTTGATACCGTCGGGAGGGGAGAGCTGTTAGCTAGGGGAGACCAAGGGAGGACAAGAGAGTCATTTGCCTACTGTTTGCAGCCACTTTTGGGCAAAAAATGATTGGGTCTAATCCAAATATTTGTTGGATGCTGCGCCACCAAGCATACGCAAATGCCACAAAACGTTTGCGCACAAACATTTGTAGTGCTCCAAGCAAGTCCTGGCTTCGTAATTGCCTTATTTTGGTGGGGTGGATTGAGTACTACACTACTACAAGCCTCACAAGTGAGCTTATAAGAAACCTAATGTTTTCTTAGTTTTCTAGTGGAGTGTTAGCCCATGCGCGGCAATTGTGTCGCCACATGAACACCCGAGAGTATTGTGGTCATTGCATGCAATTATACGACATATATCGCATGTTGCTACTATTCCATTTTCTAATGTAGATACAAATATAAAGCGAGAAGCAGTTATTTGAAGTCAGAAGTTTTGCTTCCATTTATAACCTCCAGCTTTACAAGAAACTATAAACATAAACCATGCAATCTTTAGCTAGTTATATGCTTACCTAAGTGCAAAATAGTCTTTTGATCTAAAATTCATCTAATAAGAGGAGATAAACTTGTGTGCTTAATAAATTTTGGGTCGCGATGTAACAAGGTAGAAACGCGTCAGGTATAGCCATTTTTGTTAGTGCTGCATCTCGGTCCACTGACCGTGTGGATGTTTGGCACACCCTTTGGTTTTGTCTGATGATTTTGGTTGTTGGATTTAGTACCCAAAAAATGGTTGAATCCAACGGTTAGACTCACGCGTTAAAAAGTACAAAAATCTAATGGCTAGAGAGTACCAATCAGGGTGATTTTTGGTGTGTAATGTATATCCATTATGGGGTGGACTAAACATCCATGTGGTCAGTGGGCCCAGAGGGCAGCGGTGAGTAACAAAAATCGCTATACCTGAGTTGTTACATCTTCTTCCATAAATTTTCGCTTTTACAAAACTGAATTTAGGAGACTTTTTTTTTGTTTTTATTTTTTTTACTTTAAATTTTTCAAACGATCAAACCTGTGAACCCCGTAAGTGGTTTGCAGTAGAAATGGTACAGTTGAAAGCTAATGCTGAGATCTTTCCAATGAAATAGATTTACCTGCTATTTTTATTTTCAAGTATAAATTGACATTTACATTAATTTAAGATTCCTAGATACCCCCTATAAGCTAAAATTTTACGGCTAATAATGAGGTACAAAAGAGTAGTGTGAGACTAACAAAACAAATTTGACCGAAGGGTCAAGCCACATACCAAAGTGGTTATAACCCAAAGTGATCACAAATCACAACATCCAGTTAAATTGAGCTCACACTTTAATATGTGCCTAAGGCTCCTCATCCCACCCTTGTTTATGTCAACTGAAATTCAGCATTCAGAACCCCACTTAAATTTTAAATTCAAAATTCAGATAAAAAATGAATTTTGACACTCAGAATTTTAATACACTATCAAAAAATAATGGATGATATTTTTGTTATAATAGGATAATGTTACATCGGAAATAACATAACAAGGTCAGGGCTGCTATATGTCAGTTCAAAAGATGATTGCAAACTGTAGATCAAAATTCCAGAAAAAAGATCAATTGCCAAAAAAAAAAAAAAAACCTCATTGTTAGTGCAAATTCTTTGCAAGGTCTTCCACATGCAAAACTGAAGCAAAATTACTACAACACAGTAACTGAATGTGATCCAGATCTCGGATCCAAACTACAATGTATACTTACCGTCTCCAATCAATGTAAAATATTGAGTAAGGTTCATCGGACATTAGCTCAAAAAATGTGGGGCACCAAGGCAACAAGGAGCATGGGATCATACAACAAGATCCACTGATAAATATTGTCTATGACATCATCTGATTACCTTACCTCATTTCCAAAAATAAGTCCTAGGCATCACCCTATGAGAACAAGGGAGGGGGCACTGCTGATGCTGCTTCTTGCATCATTAAATATCCATTGGGGCTGTTTCTGGGCTCCTCTCTTCCTGCATTGTGGCTCCCTGGTCCACAGCCTCCTCCTCCTCCTTTATCTCAAATGACTCAATCAACTCTTGAATTGTTTTCTGATCCATTATGTGGAATGGCTCCTCTACTCCAACCACAGCAACAGTGCAGATGGAGCTGGTCAGCTTCTCACCTTGTAATGTTTCCTTGATCGCAAAGAGTGCATCCTTGATGAGATCTTCACGAGAAGAGCTCATGAAGTTCTCAAACTTGCGCTCCAAGTAAGTTTTTGCAGCTTGTGAGCGGGACCCGATAGCAAAGGCCTGATATTCAAAGTAGTTCCCACTTGGGCAGTTGTAATAGAGGTGCGCTCCACATTCGTCCAAACCGGCAACCAGCAGACCCACGCCATAAGGCCGTTTCCAAGACCTCTGTGTGCAAACCTGCAACCAAAAGAAAATGAGTAACTTGAAAGTCCTGGGCAACTCAATGAAGTTTCAGATGGGTAAGTATTCTTTAACAGTGGGGACTACTAGTAAGTAGATAACAAATAAGGCTTAAAATCCACTATTGTTGACATTTGACAATGCGACAATTGGTAAGTACCCTCTTGGCTATTACCATCACTCTATTCTACTCAGAAAATGTAAGTGTATGTTCCACTCGTATTAGCAAAGGCCCTTTTGCAAGGAAGGTTGTGAGTTTAAACAATGATAGCTCCTATTGGCTGTCAGGTTTTATCTGACCTTGAGATAGGTTATCATTAAAGGCATGATATAGAAATTGCGTAAAAGAAATGACAAATATATCTTTTATTCTGAATGAAGAAATGAAAAAATGACAACAGTACAACATTATATGGTACCAGTAAATGCTATATACGTAAATATATAGCTACTTGTGTGTGCATACAAAAATTAATCCACAAGGGATCACCCAGTGCAATGCGTGTTTTTATGTCCACTAAGAAAAGAGAAAATGGTACATTAGTACATCCCATTGCAGACGGGGCAACCTTGAGTGCATTAGATAATTTGTGCTTCAGAGGATTCCTTCTAGACTTCAGTAATGTGTGCAGCCATGATACTTTTTTTTTCTTTTTTGATAAGTACAGCCATGATACTTGATATGAGCATCAATGCATATGTCTAGATGAAACTAGGACTGAGTGAGTGAGTGGTGCCATATGGTCACATGCCAGTGAAGCTAAGGTGGTCTCTAATCGCTCTAGATCAAAGAGAACCACACCTTGATGCATAGAAAAAGAAGAGGACATTCATGCAAGAATTTGGTAAAGCAAGAGGACAGCACCCCAACAACAAAAGCAGATGTCTAAGTCTAACTTAAAAGTAACTCCAGTAGTCCTAAAAAAAAGCCCAAAACATAAATTGAAGTACTGAACTCGACCCTTAATCTCATACCTCCAATTCTTGTAAATCCCGCATTCTATTTCCTTGACTTACCACCAACTTTATAATTATTTTTGGACTAACTAAAGTTCCTATTCTAAGTCCTCTGACTTACTGAAACTCCGAACTTAGTTCTATTCCCTCACCCAAGTCCTTCTCCTTTAAATACAACAATAAATAATAAAAAACGATCTTAACTTCTAATGCCCTTTTGCCAACTAAACCTAAACTCCTGATTCCTTTGACTAACAAAACATCGCTACCTTCTAATTCTTCAAATATTACCAACCTCCCCTACTTTCTAATTCTTTTTACCTACCATAAAAAGCCTCATTCTGTGATTCTTTTAACCTAAATTTGACCCTCAAGTTACTCATCAAATCAACCCAAGATGACACTTCTTTGTGTCTTGCTTATTGAACCGTGGTTGGATTTTCCATTCACTTCCCTATTCCCTGCCTTCTACCACCATAGCAACTAGGATCAATAACGGTTAAAACACATCATTGCAGAGACTGCATCACTATCTACTAATCAAAATTTGAATTGGGGAGTTAAAGACTACTAATCATTGATATAGATTTTCATTTAACCTCTTCACTTCCCTTTTTAAGACCCACACACTTTCCCAGAGAGACGTGAACAACCTTCTACCACCAAAACCTTGTCATAAGCACCTTATTAGGTGTGAAACAAATCACATCAAGAAAGTACAACTGTACAATAGTTCTTCTCAAGGCTTCTTTGGTAATCGTTTTCCCACTTTTGATCTTTCGCTTGATTTTATTTTTATTTTTTGTAAGTATGAACTTTATTATAAGCATGAGAAGAAACAAAGCCAGAGGGCAAGGAGACCTCCTAAAGAACCCAAACATACAAAAAAGAGAAAAAAGATCAGAAGACAAAAGAGGTCTACTATCCTCTATACAACAAAGTCTCTCACCCAAAAACAACCCTCTACACTCTTTAAAAAATTTAGACCACTCATACAACAAGGCTTTAATAGACATTATGATAGGGTTGGAGTCTCCTTTATCTTCAAACACCCTCTTGTTTTTTTCTTTCCATTTGCCCAATACAATTGCAAAAGGAAGCATATGTCAGAGTCTCCTACCACATTGAGAAAAAGTAAAGGCTGCCAACCCGCTAAAAGTGTCCCTCACCGAACCTGGCATCACCCACGTCGTCCCAAAACGGGATAAGAAAGAACACCACACTTCTTGGGCTACCTTGCAGTGGTGAAGAGGGTGGTTTACTGACTTTCGATCCTCTTTACATGTGGCACAAAAGTTGACTATGCATCTCCTCCTTTTAATCAAATTACCCACTGTTGATATCCCCTCATACACCGTACACCAAACAGAAAAGCTACCTTGGAAGGAATCTTGTAGCCCTGAACGGAAGCTGCAGGAAATGTGAGACCTGACCAAGAAACAAGAGATGAATAAAAGGATCTGATTGAGAACAAACCATTATTGCTACAAGACCACTGATGTGAGTCTTTAACCCGACGATCAATGCTACACCTTTGGATACGACCCAATAAATCAGCCACTAAATCCACCTCCTAATCATTGAGATTCCAACGAAAACCGAAGTTCCATGAAAGGTTCTCATGCTTCCTTCGCAAAAAGTAATGAACCAACTCCCCTTTCTTATCAGAGATATTGAAGAGAGACGGAAATACGTAGCTAAGAAGGATATCACCACACCACAAATCTTCCCAAAATCGGACTCTACCGCTTTTGCCCACCTCAAACCGAACATACTTGGAGAATTCCGACACCATATTCGTGATTCGTCTCCGCACACTGCATCCACACGAAGACCTAACCACTTTGCTTATCCATCCACCATAACTACTACCATATTTTGCATTGATAACCCTCATCTGCAAGTTACAAGTTTCCACTCCAAACCACCAAAGCCATTTACCAGCTTCATTCATTATCTTCAAGTTCTTCACCCCAAGACCTCCTTGTTTCTTGGAATTGCAGAGCATCTTCCATCTTACAAGATGAAGCTTGTGCCCCTGTGTTCTATTGTCCCAAAGAAAATTCTTTATCAGTCTATCCAACTTATTCAACATACTAATCGGTATGGAGAAGAGAGAGAAAATAAATGGGCAAACTAGAAAGTTGCTCTTAATAAGAAACCACTTTCCCCCCTTTGGACAGATAACTAGATTTCCGTGAAGCCAATTTTCTCTCACACCTCTCAATGATTGGATCCCAAAGTGCCTTTGGGTAGTAATCTACCCCCAAAGGTAAGCATGGGGGAAAGAAAACAACTCCGCAACCAAGAGCTTTGATGGCCCAGGCAAGTCCTCCACATCTCCAACACCGAAGACCTTACTCCTATCCAAGTTGATCTGTAATCCTGACACCGCCTCAAAACAACACAACAAGCCCCTAGAAATCTAGTTGCCTCTTAGATGATATCAAAACTAGTAAAGTATCATCGACAAATTGAAGATGAGAAATGGACAACCACAATGAACAAGAAGGGGGATAAAGGGTCTCCCCGTCTCAAACCCCTTGAATTCCTGAAAAAGCTTATCAGAGAGCCATTGACCAACACGGAAAATGAGAGTGACGAGATGCGCGTTCTGACCCATCTCCACCTCCACCCAAAGCCCATCCTACCTAATAAGTACTCCGAGAAATCCCAATTAACATGATCATAAGCTTTCCCCATGCCAATCTTGCATACTAACCTTGGTACCCTCGTGCATTTCCTAGAGTCAATGCTCTCATTAGTGATAAGCATACCATCCAAGATTTGTTCTCCTTTTACAAAATCCCCTACTCATGTGAAATAACAAAAGGCAAGTCCTCTCTAAGTCTGAAGGCCAAAGTCATGGACAAAATCTAGTACGCGCTGCCCCTAGACTGATCGGTCTAAAATCAAGATATCCAATACATGTCTCTTCGGGATCAAAGAGATGAAAGTGCAATTAGAATAGTGGTCGAGATAAGCCTTTTCTTGAAACTCAAATACGACCCTCATGAAATCTTCCACCACCGCATCACAACACTGACTGAAGAATCCTAAGGAGAAACCGTTTGGCCTTGGGGCCTGGTCCCCTTCCAACTCCCTAATAGCTCAAAGAATCTATTTCTCCTCAATTGGTTTCCCTAGCCATTGGCTTTGCTCCATAGATATCCTATAAAAAAGGTGAAACCCATCGAGGGATGGTCAATAGAGCTACGTCTCCGTGTAAAGCTTGGAATAAAAGTCCACCGCTCCTGATCTAACAGAAGCCTCATCATCGAGATGACTACCCCCATCGAAATACTAGATATGTGATTGGACCTCTTGCGAGCATTAGCAATCTGATGAAAGAATTAAGTATTGTTATCTCCTTCCTTTAGCCACCTCATCATGTACTTTTGCTTTCAACTAATCTCCTCCATCTTGGCTAGACTCTGATATTCTCCTCTCAAATCTTGCCTCCTACAAATCTCTTTAAAGAAAGAGGCCCATCCTCCTATTTCCTATCAATTTGCGCTAACTTTTCAAGGATGAATTTCATCTTTTGATCTACCTACCCAAAATCTTCCGGCTCCATTTGTCTTTCTTTTCTTTAAGAGCTTTAAGTTTCCTACTAAATACAAAGATTGCATTACCCTCTACAGAAGAAGAATTCCACCACAACTCCACATACTCCAAAAATTTAAGAACGAGGTCGGGGTGCCCATTTTTCTAGGACTTATCCCCTAGACGAGAGGTTGTTCTTCTACCTTAGGATGGGTATTGTCGTGGGAAACGTTCGTCGACTCTTTATTAAACGACAGTTGTCCTTGGGCCCCTCAAACCCTCAAAAGCTATCCCTTGCTGGAATCTAAATATCTAATCCATGTTTTGAGTCTTCAAACGCCTACTCTGCTAACCTTGATCATTGTCTAACCCTTTCTCCTTGTGATGCTGCGGAACCATGGCAATTAGGATCTCAAGATGCAGCAACACCTATGATGCAAGGAATAATGGACTTACATCACAATATCTTTTTCTTCCTCATTCTAATTTTGGTTTTCGACAGGCATGGTGCATGGGACCAACCAATTCTTTTTCTTGCCACGCCAACCAATTCATTCAATCATATGTACTATTGTGGGACAAATTCGATTACTTGTTTTTCTTTCTATAAAAACTGGGGACTTTCTTACCTTCTTTATTAAAAGGCCAACGATAAAAGAGCAAAAAAAACAAGGACCCATAGACAATCATTCCTTCCACAAATAAACCAAAATAACCCCAATATTTTAGACATTGCAACTTCCACAAAAACCAAATACCCCAATATTTTAGACATTGCAATGACTATCTATATCCCTTCTACTTTCAAGTTCTGTCCTATATCATTTTTTTGTATTAATTGATGTCATTCCTGCACATTTCCACCACAGGCCCTAGCATCTTTACTTGTTCTAGCATGTATCGCAATGCCAACAATTCTAAGATGGGGTTAGGTGAATGTCCATTAGTCAACCAATTTTTTGACAAATCAATCGACATTATGAGATGCATCAGTTAACACCTAACCAGTCTACAACAAAGTTGAGTAAAGACATTGTAAATGATGATCATGAGATGCATATCACTTTCATCATAACTTTTATGAAGGTGCTTGATACATTCATTGAGGAATAATCAAATTTAACGGAAGTTGCTCATTAAATTGGAGAAGAATTGAGTCCTAAACAAAATGTCAAGCATAGTTTCTGCAAATCGAAGAGGAAATCTATATTTCATAGAGATCATCCACAAAAATCCACCAAGTACCAGGTATCATCAGCTCTAGAGTGAACAAAGTCAGTAATGCAATCATACTTCAGCATACCAATCCCTTCCTCAACAAGAATACGACTTGCCTCCAAATTTCTTGATGTTCCGTTGCACTGGGGGAAGGTCAATCAGCACTAGGAATTCATGCACCCTAGATTCTCACCCAACTCCGAAAATCAAGCCCAGTGACCCGAAGTTAGTCATCATACTCCTATTCAGCTTCTCCTTTGCTTCTACTGACAAGTGATAGGCAGTAGACTTTATCCACCCTCCATATTCACGGGACTACGAATTCATCTTGTTCTCAAGCTCAGAGCCCATAAAGGTATTGTGTAGTAAGTTGCACACTTGCATATTGATATGCTCAATCCATTGTACTTTGATGATAAAATTCATCTATACGCTTCTTAACACGCTTTCACGTTGACTTATATTTTGGTAACATTGGAAGAGATTAAGCATAATCAACTGGAAAAAGTTCTCATCAAATTTGTATTTAATCTTTTACCCAGCATAGATTTTTTCCTTTTATTTATTCCTCATTTCTTGATAAGTTTATAGTTGCACACTCCAAATTGAGCATAACTTTCTCTCACTTCAAGAACTCCGCCTTACACTCCTTCCTTGATTCCTTCCCAATCAATGAACTTCTTTACACAATTATGCAACAAGGACACCGCACTTTTAAGGATTTTGTTGTGTCGGACATGTCAACACATGGCTTAAGTTAAGTTAGTTGGATGAATCTCTTCCCATAAAGTACCCGATATTGTCCCCCTTTATTTTAATAATTAAATAAATGGTTTCTGTCAAGTTGACGGCCGATGTAAAAATCATATCAAATCCTTTCATATTTAACGATTTCTAAAAGAGGTTTGATGTGTTTCATCCTCCATATACTATTTTTCAAGTTGTTAAACATAGCTATAGTTGTTTGATAGTCTACCATCTTATAAACCTACTCATATTTATTATGGTATTGGATATTTCAATGGAGATTAGACTCCACAAGTTCCAGGCACTGTACTCTCCTCCATCTTCAAACCAAGAAAACAATTAAGATTGGAGTTCTCTCAATGATTGAAAAACGAATCTGAAAAAAAAGAAGAAATAGAGAGAACGAAAATCAAAAGTAGAGGGTGAAATATAAACCCCATTTCCAAAGCCCTAAACTTATGACATCTCGTACTCGCTGCTTCTTACTCAAAACCCCAATCCTGTACTTCTCGTGGTCCAATAACTATGTCACCGATATTACTATTAGTCGCCACATGTCAAACGCAATTCAACCATAGCGAAATTCAACAACCTTTTGATTTAAAGAATAGAGAGGACAAAATATTGAAAAATCAAATCTCATCGTCAAAAGCCCAAAACCCTAAAAAGAGAATTTCCTCTCCTACTTCCAGACCTAAACGCTAAACCCTCTACTTCAGCGGTTCTACTATCACTACCACTATGAAATCAAAATCAAAATATAGTTGGGTTGCGCACCTGTGCCTTGTCAGCTAACTGAACGACCAATCTGCCAACAGGAAGCGGAGACTCGTAAGTGAAGCTGTAATTGATGCATTCGGATCGCAGGTACCTAGAGAGAACCCTACCGTCAGCGGTGAGACCTGCGATGGCCACGCCGATGTGGTCGTCGACCTTGAAGATCTTCTTCTGGTGGGAGGAGAGCTCGGAATTGGCCTTGTTGACGCTGGCCAAGACGACGTGGGTCTTGGATCGCATACCAATAGCGGCCGACCCTTGCTTCACGGCCTCCATTGCGTACTCCACCTGGAACAGCCGACCCGCTGGACTCCATGTCGTCACGTCTGTATCGTATTGGTTTCTGAACATCTTCCCTTTTGATTATCTGTTCGTTCACTCTCTTCTTCTTCTTTCTTCGTCTTCTGTTTATAGAGTTTCGGGGTTCTCTTCTCCTTTCTTTTTCTTCAAGTATTGAAAAGGCGAGGGCGAGAGAGACTTCGCACTTCGCAGCGAAAAAAATGAGGTTAATTGGAATAGGATATTATACGGTAGACCCCGGTTATAGTAGTTGCCAGAATTACCATAAAAGCCGTAGTTAGGAGCACGTTGGTCATATCTGACGGTACAAAAAAATGTCGCCCGATTTAGTCATGTTTTATGGCTTGGTGGATCCATAAGTCTTCTTTGGTTACTTTTACTATTAAATATATTTTAAATCAGAATGAAAAGACGACAATGTCCTTATCCTTATCCTGACTGACAGGTACAATTCCTCGTTTATGATACTTGAAGAATTAATTCCTTTGAAAAACTCTTGACATCCGTTTCACCATTGTTACTGGCTCAATTAATTCACTGAAACTAAAATGGTGTTGGTTCAACCAGTTTGAGCTCAATACTCAAACTTGAAATAAAATATCGACTTAACAAAATGGTTAGAGAAATAGATAAAGTATTGAAAGTGAACAGAGTTTTAAACATGTCTTAAGAAATAGAAACAGTCAGGGAGATGAAGCTTTGCTTGTAGATTTTAAGATTTAATATTCAAACTGAAAACAAAATCTTGAAAATTGTACTGGTTCGATCAAGTTTAACAATTTCTTTGACAGAATTTTGTCTGATTTACTATTGTTACAGGGGTTCCTCTTCGTTGTGCATTTTTTCATCTTCTCTTCATTATCATCTAATTTTGTTAGTGATTCAACTAAGTTGTGCTCAATACTTAAATTGAAAACGAATACAGGTTTCATGAAAATGGTACTGGTTCAACCAGTTTAGAAAAAAAAAAAAAAATAGTTCGGTTTCCAACAATGATACATGGGTTCTTCTTCGTTGAGATGCATTTTCTTATTATCTTTTTATTATAGTCTAACTGTGTTAGTGTTTCAACTAAGTTGAACTCAATACTCAAACTGTAAACAGATACATACATCATGAAAATAGTACTGGTTCAACCAGTTTTGTGAAAATGGTACTGATTCAACCGGTTTGGAAAAAATGGTACTGATTCAACCGATTTGGGGAAAATGGTTCTAGTTCAACCAATTTTGTGAATAGCATTATTAAAACTTAAAAGATGATTTTTGCTTGACGAAAATGAAAGTGATAATCATCTTCTTCAACTTCTTTCTTGAAGATTCTTGCTTAACGAAAATTAAAGTAGTAACCATCTTCTTCAGCTTCCATCTTCACCTTCTTCTTTCTTAACTAACCCTTGAAACCAGTGTCACCTTCTTTATTCACCTTTAATGGCACATAGACAAGTTGCAAAGAACTGTAAAGGATAACATGGATGTTATAGAATAGATGACTGGAAGGAAATCTTTTAAACTTGCATCACCTTCATCTTTCTTCACCTTGAATGGAGTATAAAAGAGTTGCAAAGAGCTATACAGGAAGAAAATTGAGGGAAAGAGTTGTGAAGCAAGAAAATGGATGAAAAAAGCTATGGAAGAGCAGAAAAATGGAGGAAAGGAGCTGGACAAAACTGACGTTCTGTACTATGTCGTCAGTCAAACCTCAAATCAAATGAATCTATCAATTCAAACTGATATTAGCAGGAGGGTAGTATGGACATTTCAAAAGAAAGGCCTTAATGGGCAGACGATTAAACCAAAGTGTCCATAGTTGTATACAAGGAACTAAATGGTCGGTATTTTTGTAAATATAGACTTAAAAGTAATTTTCCCATAGTTTAATATAGTAATAGTAGTAGTACATAGACAACATACTACATACGTTCATCTGGTGGGCCACCCCATGATCCCCGTGATGGGGAAGAGTTAGAAAACGAATTATGATCCAGCTGTTTTGAGCGTGTGATTGGTATTTGATGCTTCTATGAGTAAAACTTTGATGATGGCACACAATATGAGTCACGTGGCACACTGTTAGGGGACTTGACCGTATGGATGTTTGGCCAATCCCTAGGGGACTTCCAAACCAAAAATCAGCCTGATTAGTGATTGCAAACCTTTGGATCTTTGTACCTCATATGGACCTACAAACCAAAAATTAGCCTGTTTAGTGATTTCAAACCTTTGGATCTTTGTACCTCAAATAATGGTCAATAATGCTCAAATTTCGACGGTTAAAATCAACCCATGAAAATAACTCCAATCCAACGTCCATAGTAAGACTTGCCTGACCACCCACAATATAAGCCACGTGGCAATTTATTAGAGGACACTGACCGTATAGATGTTTTAGGTGGACCTACAAACCCAAAATCAACCTGATCAGTGATTTCTAAGCGTTAGTTGAAGTCATTTTCGTTGGTTGATTTTACAGATAATTGTGAAAAAAAATACGAAATTAAATCTATTTGTAGAAAACAATACTTGTTTTCAAAAATTGTAAAAACGAATACACATAGTTGTTTCTATCAGCGTCAATAAGTTGACGCCATTTCCTTCGGCGCCAAAACAACTTTTTTTTATTATATCCAATCTTACCCTCACCGTTTTGACTCCGATTGAAATGGAGTCGAAACGAATTTGGCTCCGTTTTAAACGGCACCAAAACCATTTTGGCTTCGTTTTAAATGGAGTCAAATCTGATTTGGCGCCATTGCAAATGGAGCCAAACTCATTTTAACTCCGTTTCAAACGTGTGATGAGCCCAAATTGACACATACATATAAAAGTTTGTGAGCAACGGTCATGTATGTGCGCAACGGTCGAATAGTTGATTGAATCGGAGCCAAATCAATTCTGGCGCCGATTGAATCGGCGTCAGATCTGAGTTGGCTCCGATTGAAACGGAGCCAAATCAATTTTAGCGCCGATTGAATCGGCGTCAAATCTAATTTGGCTCCAATTCAATCGGCTACTTAAAGGACTTTTTGGGTATTACTTTTGAAAAAGTTGACGCCGATTCAAACGGCTGTGTATTTGTTTTTACAATTTTTGAAAACAAGTATTCTTTTCTACAAATAGATTTAATTTTGTATTTTTTTTCACAATTTTTTGTTGATTTTAACCCTAGGAATTTAAGCATTATTTACCATTATTTCTGTACTACGATCCAAAGGTTTGAAATCACAAATCAGGCTGATTTTTGTTTTGTAGGTCTACTTCGGGATTGCTCAAACATCTATACGGTCAGCATCGTCTAATAAATTCCGCTTGGCTTATATTGTGGGTGGTCAGGCAAGTCTTACTCCAACGTCCACACGGACAGATTCCTCTAAGAGTGTGCCACATGGCTTATATTGTGGGCTGTCATCAAAGTTTACTCACTAAATTCTACATAATAGAGTAAAACTTCTATCACAACAATGCAAAACACAGGCCACATAGCACACTCTTAGTAAACGCTGATGGTATGAATATTTTGCCAGTCCCTCAGTGTACCCTCTTGAGTAAAACTTGTGTCACGGGATGTTGTGACGGAAGCCGGTCACAGCACTCAATACAAGCCATGTGGCACATGATCAGAGGGCACTGACCATATGGATGTTTGGCCAGTCCCTCTGTGGACCCACAAACCAAAAATCAGCTTTATTAGTGATTTACAACCTTTGATTTTTGCACCCAAATAACGCTCAATAATGCTCAGATTCCTACCATTAAAATCAACCCATGAAGATAACTTCAATAGAATCGGTTAGAAATCACTAATCAAGCTGATGTTTTGTGTACCGGTCCACTGAGGCATTGGCCAAACATCCATACGGTCATCTTCCTCTAATAGTATGCCACTTGCCTTGTATTGAATGCTGTGACCTGTCACAACATCTTGTGACCGCCTGATTAGTGATTTCTAAGCGATTGGATTGGAGTTATTTTCATGGGTTGATTTTAACTGTAAGAATTCGAGGCCTTAATTGGGTGCAAAGACCTAATCAGGCTGAATTTTGGTTTAGAGGCCCACCGAGGGATTGGCCAAACAACCATATGGTCAACATCGACTAAGAGTCTGCCATGTGGCCTGTGTTTTGCATTGTGACAGAAGCATCTGTCAGAACTCTGTGTTAGAAGTTTTACTCCTACATAATCTACCAGAGCCGATATTTGCACACCCCATTACCTTGTACTCCTAGTCGGGGCACACCCCAAATAGAGATCTCTTCCTAAAACTTGGCTGACCGGTGACCGTCACTGACCACCCACAAAATGAGCCACATAACATATTTTTAGAGGACACTGAGCGTATAGATGTTTGGCCAATCTCTAGGTGGACCTACTAACTGAAAATCAACTTGATTAGTGATTTCCAAGGGTTGGAATGGAGCCATTTTCTTGGGTTGATTTAACCGTGGGAATTTGAGCATTATCGGCCATTATTTGGGGTAAAAGATCGAAAGGTTCGAAATCACTGTTCAGGCTGATTTTTGGTTTGTAGGTCTACCTAAGGAGTGGCCAAACATCCATACGGTCAGTGCCCTCTAAAAATATGCCACGTGGGTCATTTTATGGGCGGTCAGTGATGGTCACCGGTCGGCCAAGTTTAGAGAGATCTCTCTTTTGGGGTGTGCCCCGACTAGGAATCCACCGGGATAGGAAATGGGGTGTGCAAATATGAGCTCCCTTTTTTTTTTGTCGTTGATGTACCCAAGGTTTAAAAAACGGCCCTTATAACGAAAATAACTTATATTTTGTGAAAAAAAAAATCCGTTATATTCCGTTTTTTTCCGTTAGTTTTCATTTTTGAAATTTTGAAATTCAAAATTTGAATTTCAGCGTCATTTTTTTCGTTTTTTTCTGTTATTTTCCAATTTTTTCCGTTTTTGCCCCTGAACGTTTTTTCGTTATAACGGAAAAAATGGTAACGCCCCCAGTCCGTTATACCGTCATAACGGTCCCCTTTAAACTTTGGACGTACCTTCATCTCTACTGTTTATGGTGAAAGATTTCCATAAACACGCCACCGTTATTTCTTCTTCAAATAGAGCTAAGGCATCAGTAGACGAAGAGAGCAATCAAGTAGGGCGATGACGAACCTGCCACATGAGATAATCGTCGACATACTCTCAAGGCTACCCATCAAATCCCTCTTGCGATTCAGGTGCGTATGCAAACCATGGCGCTCTTTAGTTCGCGACCCTGATTTCGTTAACACGCACCTCAATCGAGCAATTGGAAACGACAACCTCAGCCTCGTACTTAAATCCGGTCCCAACTTGTTCGACCTCTGCTCCCCCATAGATTATGAATCATCTAACCAGCCGGTAAAGCTCAATTTACCATTTAAGACTTCGACAACAACAATTTTGAAAGTTGTGGGTTCTTGCAATGGATTACTATGCTTATCTCTTTATGCCAATTGCGTATTCTTATTCAATCCATCCACCAAAGAATTCAAGAAATCACTCTATCCACCCAACGAATTTCCGGGTCACAACGTTTCCCGTTTCCCCATTTTAGGATTCGGTTACAGTTCCACGATTCAAGAATACAAGGTTGTAAGAATTGTGTACTTTCATTGTGGCCGTTCCAACGTCAATTCGTATCGACCAGAAGTCACAGTTTACACACTAGGCACAGATTCTTGGAGAAGGATCGGAGATATTCCTTGTGACATTCGTAATCGATCATCGGGAAAGCTCGTGAATGGAGCGCTTCATTGGATAGCAAGTCGTGGAGGTAATGGATCAGATATCTCCAATGTAATCATTTCTTTTGATATTGGGGATGAGTTGTTTCGGGAAGTGCCACAGCCGCAAGTTGGTGACGGCGAGCTCAATATGAATATTTTGGGGGTGTTGGGAGGATGCCTCTGTATGATTTGTACTTCCTATGCCCAACATGTTGAGATATGGGTAATGAAGGATTACGGCGTTAAGGAGTCTTGGACTATACAGTTCACCATCACACAACCAATGTTACTTGGGTCTTTGAAATACTTGAAGCCTTTAGGATTTTCGAAGGATGGTGAAATTCTAATAGAGAGGACTGATGGGAAGCTAGTTTTGTACAACCCAAGAATCGGAAGTGTTAGGGATCTTTCCATTCATGGTAATCTGCATTGGTCTCAAACAGTTACTTATGTGGCCAGTCTGGTTTCACTTAAGGCCAACAATGAAGTTGAGGATCAGCGACAAACATAGAGGAAACGGTAAAACTATCACATCCTCTTATGTACTCTTCTTTGCACAAGTCATTTACTGATATAGTTTCAATTTCACTCTTTTGTTATTGTCTTCGTCATAGATACAATCTTGAATCTTAAAATGGCCTAGTTGTAGTTCAATTTAATGGTTAATAATAGAGTTCAGTTTATTTTAGTCGGTTCAAGACTTCAAGTGGCTTCGGCCTGCTTATGTGTGTTAGGGCTGCAACTTGGGCGGGTCTGAACCAGCCCATGGTAAGCCCTGGCCCTGCCCAATATTGTAAACTTGGTGTAACCAACACCAAGGGGGATCACAGTGAACCCCTCGAAGAACACTAGACCCACTCCCTGATAACTCAGTGAGTGCTGGTTAACTCGCCAAGCCATTTGAAAGAGTTTGACATCTTTTTCACTACTATATATGTTGGTTCAGGGTCATATCAGTTCGATTCTGGCTCGGTTGGATACTAGTATACGAAAAACAACTAATTACACTGTTTGATTCTGAGTCATAGATACAATATTCTGGATTGGTTTCGAACAGTTACTTATGCGCCGAGTCTTGTTTCACTTAAGGCCAACAATGAAGTTGAGGCCCAGTGACAAACAGGGAGGAAACAAAGAAGGAAAAAAAATAAGAAATGGTAAAACAATCACATCCTCTTATGTACCCTTCTTTGTACAAGTCATTTATTGTATACAGTTTCAATTTCACTGTTTTGATATTGTCTTTGTCATAGATACAATATTGAATCTCAAACTGGCCTAGTTGTAGTTCAATTTAATGGTTAATAATAAAGTTCAGTTTATTTTAGTCGGTTCAAGTGGCTTGGCCTGCTTATGTGTGTCTATCTTGTAATGTCTACATCTCTTCTTCGTGTAATCGAGTGAGAGTATTACTTCCCATCTTCTCCCCTTATTGATATTGATGCCATTCAATCTCTCATGTGTGAAGCCTTGTTTGTCTCGGGGCTGATTTTAATGGAGAGGCAACAAAATGAGCAAATGGGAAAAGAGGAAAATGGGGAAAAAGGAAAGAAGTGGTAAATTAATTTATGATTGTATATAGTTTAGGGCGTGTTTGATAGCACAGAAAATTTTCCCGAGAAAATACATCTGGGAAATGCGTTAAATGGCTGATTGATTGCAACTGAGAACACGTATTTCAATCATGTGAGAAAATAAAGGTGTATTTTCAGTTGGAAATGAATTCTAACCTATCTGGATGGGAAATGAATTCCGGGCTTAGTAGGGAAAATTATCCAGATTTAAATGGCTTGGTAGGGAAAATTATACAGATTTAAAATGGCTATCTAACAATGGACAGTTGTGTTTTCCCACTTGGAAATCAAACACGCCCTTAAATCCTTTGTGATCAAGTCAGCTTGGAGTTGCATCTGTTTGTCTTGATATCTTATTTACAGAGTTCTATCGAATTGTGTGGATACATCGTTTTGTAAGTCGATCTCTATATGACTGGCTTGATGGTGTCAATTATCTTTTGTATTCATCGGAGTGTTTCTGCTTTCTTGATCTTTTCTGTTATCTTTTGTTTTGAAAGTAGTAGTTATTTCCATGTCAATAGCCTTCAAGATGTCTTCTATGGAGGTAAAATAAGAAAGAAAAACATTATGAGAAATGGTTAAGGTATGTAATCGAGAAACTTTTAAATTTTATTGTAGCAGGGAATGTGATTGCTGAAATTGGAGAAGACCAGAACTCGATTTGATTGAAGGAGGTTCTCTTATATCAGTTGGTTGACTGTTATAAACTTTTCTGGGTACTCAAACAATAAAGAGCTGTCATTTTTATGGTCTCAGATTTTCGTTAGTTGTGCTAGTACTTTTCACTTAGCTAAGCCAGCTGATATATCCATGTGTTTCAGTAGTTGATCTTGAAAAATTTTAGATGCAGAGGACTTTGGATGCAGAGGGCTCTTGTGGCCCTGCATAGATCAATGTTTTGGGCCCACCCTTGGTGGATATACATACCAAAAATCAGCTTGATTGGCACTTTCTAGCTGTTGGATTAAGTACCCAAAAAATATGCTTGAATCCAACAGCTAGAACCAATCCTTACAAAGTGCTAAAATGGATGGCTAGAGAAAACCAATCAGCCTAACACCCCTCTTCTTATTTTTCTTCCAAGTGCCCTTACCCTTTTTTTTTTGACATTTCCTTCCCCCAAAACATGCAGAGCAAATTAGTGAGAGAGATGGACAACATCCCACCCGAGATAATCTTCGACGTATTTCTAAGGTTACTCTTGCGATACAACCGCGAATGCAAAACTTGGCGCACTTTAGTTAACGATCTGGGTTAACATGCACCTTACTCAAGCATCCCAAAACAAAAACCCTAGTCTCAATATAATGTGTGTGTGTTGGCCTTGGGTTGGGTCAGGTTGGGCAGCCTCAACCCTAGCCCAACCGATATAATTGGGTTGTTAAAATTCAGGCCCGAGCCCAGCCTGAGTACTGAATGGGCCAACCCAACCTGAGCCCAATGTCGGGTTGAACCTGTCGGGCTTGGGTTGAGCTGCCCAAGTTGCAAAAACCCTAGTCTCAATATAATGTGTGTGTGTGTGTGGGGCTCGGGTTGGGTCAGATTGGGCTGAAGCCTAAACCATAGCCCAATCCAATTTAATCGGGTTGTCAAAATTCAAGCCCGAGTACTGAATGGGCCAACCCAACCCGAGCCCAATGTTGGGTTGAACCTGTCGGGCTCGAGTTGAGCCCACCCAAGTTGCAAGAAGCCTAGTCTCAATATAATGTGTGTGTGTGTGTGTGTGTACCAGGCTCGGTTTGGGTCAGGTTGGGCTGAAGTCTCAACCCTAGCCCAACCAGAGCCCAACATTAGGTTGAACCTGTCAGCCTCGGTTGAGCCCGCCCAAGTTGCAGCCCTACACAATACGCCCACAATGACAGTTGCTCCTTTCAGAGGAACCAGGGTCATTTTTTAACTTCCTTGATTGGATGGTCTTAACGTGCACCTTGCACAATATTGACTCGACTGTTGTAGGTATAGCTGTATCCTGGTCTAGAAGACAGTTTATCAGTTTGTTATATTAATGAACTTGAGGTTTCTTCTTTGCTTCCTGGTGTGTTTTTTGGAGGTAAACCGTTGAGTTTGGTGTTGACAACCGCTTTACTCTAAAAGCTTAAGTTGTTAGAGGAAGGCATATGAATGTATATTAAAGGATCCCCGGCACACACATGGATCACACAAGTTCAGCGTACATGCACAACAACAACATCCCGCACATGCGGGACACACAAGGCACAACATGGAGTATTTTCTTTTACAGGCATGTGGTCAAACTGCACATGCATGTCGAGTTAAGCAAGCGTGATATGGTTAGGGCAGGGCTATCCCTACAATAAACTCACCACAGATTTCTTCAAAAAGTACAGATCACGAGGTGGGTGAACAAGAGGTGTAAACATGTATCTTTCAACTAACTCTTCACATATAAGTTTGGTGAAGGTGTTTGGTGAACAATGCAAGTCTGTCTATTATTATGCGATTCCTCGGATTATTCGTAGCCCAAAAAATTATAAGAGCTAAAAATTGGACAACTATAAAAAGAAAATCCTGTTTGGGTGGTCCCAATTGGTAAGAGGATGGCCTCAATTGATAAGAACCGTGTGCCACATGTCTCGCATGCATCGAACAACAGATAATTCCACGCTGAGCTGTTCGTCTGACAAGTTAGGCCTGTTAGGTTCCTTGGAAACTCATGAATGCAACATATCTATTTTCGATTTTAACGTCCTACCATGCATATTACATGAAAGGGTAGGTGTGCGAGTTGCAACGTTGATTAATGTTGTCGGCAAAGCCACGTAGGTTGCGCGGTTGTTGCATATCCATACGAGTTTATCTTATGTTTTTCTGATAATGCACACAAAAAATATGACTCACTCGTGTGGTCCCAAAATGTATCAAGTTGATCACACATGCTAGGAAGGCCCCCACACAGTCAATGTCTCATAGTATATGAGTCATACATATTCAGGTGGCCCCCATATATTTATATCAATCAAATATTAAGTGGATTTCATAGGCCACATGAGCCCCACGTAATATATATGTAATCCACCATCAGGTGAACTCTACATGTCAAGTGGACTCCCACATGCTAGGTGTTAATATACCAAAGTCCCACATGTTATGTAGGTCCCATGTGTTATGTGATTAACATATTGCAATAAGTGCGGCAAGCAAGTCATGAACACACACATCTTAGTGTAACCGAACGCACAAAAATTGATGAAGTAGCACACATTCGCATCTGATGCGGTAAACAAACGCATCCTTAAGAGTCTTGGTACATATGCTCCCATCGGACGTTACTTTATCCCATATCGCAATCAATCATTGCATTTAGATGTAAAATGGTAGACTTTATGACTTGACCTCTTTTTCAGTCTTGATTCTTTTTAACTGTAGTCTTTTGGCCATTTACAATAAAGTAGTGGGTTTCATGACACTATTACAAGTAGCTTTGTCTTTCAATTCATCGAGTTGCTGACATGGCTGAGATGGCGGTCCACGATTTAAGGAGTAAAACTTCGCTGACCGCTGATGGTCAGCACAGAAGCTGACTGCCCACAATATGAGCCACATGGCACACTCTTAGAGGATGCTGACCATATGGATGTTTGGCCAATCCCTAGGTGGACCTACAAAGCAAAAAATTCAAACCTTTCAATCCTTGTACCTTAGATAATGGTCAATAATGCTCGAATTCCCACGGTTAAAATCAACCCATGAAAATGACTCCAATCCAATGCTTAGAAATAGCTAATCAGGTTGGTTTTTGGTTTGTAGGTCAAGCTAAGGATTGGACAAACATCTATAGGGTTGGTGTCCTCTAAAAATATGCCACGTGGCTCACATTGTGGGTAGTTATCGACTTCCCTGACCATCCGTGGTCAGTAAAGTTTATTCCGATTTAAGCATCCCCACTAAGGCCGAGGAATCCAAGACTATAGCTTCATTAAAAGGATGATTGTGGTTGGATACAAAAAAAAAAACGTCCAACACCAATGAAGCCGTGCCCACATGTACCTAAAGAAACATGGAGACTATGCCACCGGGTTTCTCTCTTTCCACGTGGTCAGGAAGTCTCATTCATAGTTGGACGCTTTAAATCCAACGATCTTACAATAACTCTTATAGTGATTTCTAAGCGTTGATTGGAGTCATTTTCATGGGTTGATTTTTAACCGTAGAATTTGAGCATTATTCGGGGTTATTTGGGTACAATGATCCAAAAGTTTGAAATCACTAATGAGGCTGATTTTTGATATGTAGGTTTATTAGGGGAGGGGCTAAACATCCATATGGTCGGTGGTCTCTAAGAGTGTGCCATGTGGCTCATATGGTTGTCCATTATCAAAAGTTCCACTCCCACCAAAGGATGAGACAAACATTCATGGGTCGGTGAACCCGCAGGAGTGCCAAGTGCATTTTTGGCGGTGGACATCAAACTTTGCTCTCCACACTGGAGAGCCAAATATTTTCTCCATGGGATTCTAGCGAAAGTGCTTTCGTGATTCCACGTCAACTTAGTATCACTAGTCATCAAAGTTAAAAAAAAAAGAGTAATGCTCCTACGAAAAAAAAAGGGCTCAGGCTCTGAGGACTCCCTTTTTCTGACCCTCTCGGTGTTTTTCGGGTGCTCGGTCAGCACCGTCAAAAGTGAAAAAAGTGATGCCAGTTCAGCACTGGTAACCACAGTTGGATTCTGGAAATCAACGGCCAAGCACAAGAACACGGAGAGGGGTCAGAAAAATGGGGGTCCCCTGAGCCCGACCCAAAAAGAAAAGGTAAAAGAGTAATGCTGCTGCTCTCTTTTTTTTTCCCTCTTCTTTTGCGTAACATTGCTTTGTAGCCGGAATTAGTTGAAACTTGAAACTCACATGACTTAATCATCGAAAATAGACCCGGAAGTATATCAATCGTCCTTGGCTTATACTTTGTGGATGCCATTGCCCTATCACCATTAGATGTCTCCCACCTAAATATGTAAATTACGTGAAATCCGATTAACTGGATGATCATCAAAAGCACTTGGTCCCACATAGGATATCACATTCTTTTGTATAATCATAACATATATTAACAATGATCCAGTAAAAACAAAAGTAGAAAGTCTATAGATCAGATGGTAACAGTCTTTTTAATAAATCTCCTGGGTGGGGTCCATCAAATTATTGATCCGACACCAAGTATTCTGTGTGCCATATAGTTAGATCATGTAGAAACTGTGTACGGTAATGTGTGTAGTAGAAAAATTACATTGAGATTCAGTTTCAATGTACATCTAATCAAGGTTTAAAGGAGGCCGTTTTAACGGTTAAACGGACTGGGGGCGTTACCGTTTAAACGGATTGAAACGGCCAGGGGCAAAAATGAAAAAAATACAGAAAAAATAGAATTAAATGGATTTTAACGGTTTTAACGATTTTAATGGAAAAAAAAAAGGAAAAAATGGCGCTGAAATTCAAATTTTGAAATTTGAAAATTAAAAAAAAATGGAATTTAACAGATTTTAAGGGCCATTAAAACAAAAAAACGGCCGTTTTAAAACCATGCATCTAATTATAAATTATTTTTTTATGTCTATCTTACTTATTAATGGATGAAGGCCCTTCTTGTGTGCCTCACCTTAAATCCAATGTATCTCAAAAATGCCCATGTGTTTGCTTCTTTGTGCCTTTTGAACTATTCACATAGAAGGGATTCTTTGGTCTTTTTGGTGTAAAAGCACACGTCACCCTCCAAACACACGTCATCCTGCAGCTCACTCAACGCTCTCTTATTAAAAACCATAAAAAACTCCTTATTCTTAATATGACCATCCAATTCCTTAAATTGACACATTTTTCTTTCATTTTTTTTTAAATTTGTAATTGACACTACAAAAAAAATGACTTTTCTTGACGAACAGGTTTTCTTTTACTGGCGGCTATAAACTGTCGGTGCATTGAGATGGTTTAAAATTAAACCGCCAAGGAAGACAATAAATTGGCACAGAACTTTTATTTATTTATTATTTTTGCCAATGGCATTGTTGACGGTTGAAAACCCTAGAGAAAAGTGTTTCCTCCAGCGGCTTTGAACCACCGAGAATGTCAATCTCAAAGTAAAAAATTGGACGGAGCGAACAATAAACAAACAAAAGATAAATATGTAAACAACCACAACATAGAGATTTATGTGGTTCCTTCTAGATTGAGGTACGTCCATGGATCCACACCAACTCCACTATGCTCTAGGGCAAAAGAAATACTCACAATACAAATGGAATATACTTGTCTCCGATCAACTAAGATATATCTCTATGTAGAAATACGAAAATGCCCTTAAGAAAAAGTCCTCAAAAAAAAAAAAAAAAAAAATCGGGGGCACTACACCCTTGTTACTCCTAAGCTAGCTCAGCGTGAAGTTGGGCCGCAGTATTGTGCCTTCATGTACAGTACTTCTAGCCTATGTTTTAAAACTCGCCGAGTCGACTCAACTCGATTGTATTTTGAGTCGACTCGGCATACAAACTCGGATTTGCATAGTCCGGCGAGTTGACTCGAAAAATCATCTAAGTTGACTCACAATTCAGCCAAGTCACCCGTTTAAAGACTGAGTCCAATCAAAACTCAAAAAAAAAAAAATTCTGATTTTCTAAATATGTTTTTGTATTTTTTAAAAATTTTCTTAATAAATATTATTATTTATTTATTTAAATAAATGATAATCAATTTAATTACTTGCCGAGTTGACTCCCGAGTCATCGAGGTGACTCGGCCCAATGGACTTCCGAGTTCCGAGTTTTAGAACATAGCTTCTAACACCATTAGGCTCCATATAACATGACAAACATGTCCATGCAATGCATGCCTAGCCTCTCTCATTGTCTCTAAGATCTCCCTCTCTCTCATGCTCTCTTTGATCTCCATTTTTCTCCTCTCTCTCTCTCTCACACACACACACATTTTCGTTCTCTTTCTCTCTCAACTCTCAATCTTTCTCCCTCTCTTTAATTTTATCTGTAAACTCCATTGACCAGAAACCTACGAATTTATTCGCCAAATTTTAGGGTTTTTGCTTCTCACCTCTCTCAGATCTACTGAACTTCCAATCCAAATCTATTAATATCTAAGTTATTAACTTCGATTTCAATTTTGTTTGGCGATGCGCGCTTTAAATCTGTGTTGCTTGTAGAATCCTACAAGAACTGCTCATTCTTGATGATTCTAGGGTTTAGATCGTTTGTATTTCTATATCTGTGTAAGAATGGCTTGTTTTCATGGTTTTAGATTTTCTTCTTTCGGTGTCACCATTCTGGTGTTTCAACCCATCGATGTGATCCGACTACTATCAATCTTTTTATGTGAAATTGTTTGATCGTGTTACAAATTCGATTTCTTTCTTTTGTGCCTAAAAATTACATTTTATACTCTTATTTTTCACATGCATACACTAGTCTTAGCATTTTACCAAGTTGACGTGCATACTGCCCACAACACTTTGCATTATCATAGGACAAATCTACTCTGCAACTGTTTGCAGACTTAAAAGTATGCAAACATTATCAGTACCGTTGGATGTCCCTTGAAAAATGTGTTTTTAATTTATAAAATATATTTTTTTGAAATCTAGTCTGAAACACATTTTTCAAGGGACATCCAACAGTACTGACAATGTTCATACGTGGCGCACCTACACATGGTGGTAGGAGCTTGGTATGATGGGTCCCATTAAGTAGATCTCCTAGGTGGACCTATCATATGGTGGGTCGAACCCAATGCATGTGTGACACAGACAATCATCACACATTTATAATTATCCGTGCATGTATTGAATTTGAAGTAAGAGAAAAGAAAAAATTAATAAAAAGTTAATATATATTAAGCTTTTGGTTGATGTGACACAATGTGGCGAACATGAGGGCCCAGGGAGCCGTCTTTGGTATTGGTATTTGGAGATGGGGTTATAAAAAGACAGATTTGAATAAAGGAGGAAATAGATTTCAGTTCTCGAGAAGCAAGCGGTCTTGTTTTATGCTTCTTTGGTGGGTGTAAGGAGGGCAAACACTAAAGTGATCAAAGAAGATACTACCATCGTTTGTGGGTCCAATGCATAGCTCTATTGCTCTGTTATCTCCTCTCTTTTTTTTTAAAACAAATTTCAAAATGGATAGAGCAGAAAAAGCTGTTCCTGATTTGACCAAAGTGACCCCATATCTCTCTCTGTTTGAAACATGATTTGCTAATAATTTTAAGTGTTAAAATCTTTTTAGGACACTCTATATTCATGTAGCCGAGTACAACTTTGATAACAGTCCACACTATGAGCCACATGGCATACTCTTATAGAACTGACCGTATGGATGTTTTGCCAATCCTTAGCTGGACCTACAAGCCAAAACTCGGACTGATTATTGATTTCAAACCTTTGGATCTTTGTGCCCCAAATAATGGTCAATAATGCCCAAATTCATACCGTTAAAATCAACCAATAACGAAAATAACAGCCGTTGTAACTGATTTGAACGACCCCCATTACGTTATTTACCGTTAAAGTGCTTAAAAAATAAGGGCCATTTTCTTGTTATAACGGCCGAAATAATGACTTATTTTCTGAATTTTTCTTTTGAAAAAGGCCATTATTTCCATTATTTTCTGTTTTTGAGTTTTTGAAAATTTGAAATTCAGATTTCAAATTTTGAATTTCAACGTCATTTTTTCCGTTTTGCCCGAGTATTACAATTTGTTATAACGAAAAAAACGGTAAGGCCCCAAGTCCATTACACCGTTAAACACTGCTTTTAAACCTTGCCACAAGTTTCTCAGTCTTATTTTTTTTTTTTATTTTGAAACTTGTGGTAGCAAAGAAACAAATTTGAAAGTGAGAAAGACAGAAAACCACTAAAGAAACAAAATTTGTTGGAAATGGCATTTATGTAATTTTAGAATGTGAAATATGGAAAAGAATAAAGAAAAAAAAACCTCCCATCACTCGAGGACCGAGGTATGTTTTGTTTTAGTAAACAGGGGTTGAGGCTCCCACGTGAAGGCTCCGCGTTTTGAACTTGGAAAGTTCGAACATGAAATTATTGGTAAAGAATCTCCAGATTATCCATCGCTGTCCCGATTCTTTCTTAATCCTGGCGTTCCCCCCCCCCCCCTTTTTTTTGGTGGTATATGTTCATCCTATTATTGCCAACAGCTACTCTGGCTTAGAATGCTTAAAACAAAAATCTCCTCTTGCTTAGAATAAATATTTGCCCTGAATTTCACGGTGCCAAATCACAAGTGTGTTTTAGTTGGACCCATCGATCTGAAAGTCCCATAATACCAATAATCGTCGTCGTCGTCGTCCTTTTTCGTCATCATGATCATCAGTACTAGCCCCAAAGAGAAGTAACTCCATCCCATTTATAAAAATATTTGTTGGCCTCCCCTTCCCAAAAATGTCATTTGGATCTTAGTTTAGGGCCTATTGACCTTATGGGTGTTTGGACCACCTCTTTCTTGACCTATACATGGTTTAAGAAACAGCTGTTATAACGGATTCAGACCTCCCCTGTTGTGTTATGCACCGTTAAAACGAGCAGAAAATAACATCCGTTTTGTGCAAAAAATAGCCGTTATTTTTGTTTTTTCCCTTTTTTAAAATTTGAATTTCAAATTTTGAATTCAGGCATCATTTTTTCATTTTTTTTTTCTCTTGTTATTTTCTGTTATTTCCCCATTATTTTCTGTTTTTGCCCCTCAGTGTTACAATTCGTTATAATGGAAAAAATGGTAACACACCCAATCCGTTGTACTGTTATAACGGCCCCTTTTAAACCTTGGACCTATATACCAAATATCAGCTTGATCGGTAATTTATAAGTCATATTTTAGCATCCGAAATGAACAAAAAAAAACTCAGATTCAATGGTAAAAAATCATGTTATTAAAATACTAAATCCAAGGATTATTGATCATTAACTATACTGATTTTTGAACTGTGGGTTCATCAAGAGGTGAGAAAAAGATCCATAAGGTAGGTAGGCCCTAAAGAGTACTCCCCGTGGCATTTTGTATGTGGGCCATCATACTTCGAGGGCCCCTGGGGCAATCAAACACGGGCTCAAGTTATACATACCCTGTTGTGCCGTTTCATTCGGTCCGAGCCAGTAAATATGATTGGAAGAGGTCTTGTGCGGACGCTCACCAATTGTCCATGAAGCTGTTGACCGCCCACAATATGAGCCATGTGGCATATTCTCAGAGGACACCTACAAACCAAAATTCAACCTCATTAGTGATTTATACGTGTTGGATTAGACTCATTTTTAGATTTTAACAGTGAGAATTTGTACATTATTGACCATTATTTGGGTACAAAGATTCAGAAATTTGAAATCACTAATCAGGCTGATTTTTAGTTTGTACGCCAACCTAGGGATTGGCCAAACATCATATGGTCAGTGCCCTCTAAGAATGTGCCATGTGGCTCATACTATGAGTGGTCAGCAGCTTCATTGACCATGGGTGGTCAGCAAATTTTTACTCGTCGTCAACCTTGTGCGCGGTATTGGTTTATTGAGAATTAATGAGTCAGTAGTTGACGCGGTTGGTTGGGATGTTTGGCACCAAGAACCTTGATGTGTTGGGCACCATCTCAAAACTCATTTTATAATTGATTTAACAAATTAAATAAACTCTTACCCATGTTTTTAAATAAATTAAAACTCAATCTGGCAGCTGGACAGGCAAAAACTAAAAAAAAAAAAAAAAAAACGAATATGGTATACAGAAAAAAAAGAAAAAGAAACAGAACAATAGTTTAACTAATTTTCTAAAGGAAAAAAGATGTAACAAGGTATGCCTGGAGCTGTAGCAAATGGGAAGCACGATTTTTGATACTCACCACTGTCATCTGGGTCCACTGACCGCATGGATGTTTATCCCATCCCTTGGTAGATATATACACACTCAAAATCACCCTGATTGGGAATCTATAACATTAGATTTTAGCATGTTTATAACTTTTTAAGGCGTTCTTATAGCCGTTGAATGCAACCATTTTTTGAATACTAAAACCAACAACTACAAATCATTAAACAAGCTGATTTTTGGTATGAATGTTTATTAAGAGGTGGGCTAAACATCCATGTGGTCAGTGCGTCCACATGGCAGTGGTGACTACCAAAATTGCCGCTTCCACAAATTAAAAGATCTCAGGTATACCTTGTTACATCACGACCCTTTTTTAAAGGGAGGGGTTTTCTGGAGTTACACTCCAAACTTCTTCACAGGAGTGGCAGAGTTGTGATGGCAGGCTAAAAAGGAGATAATTTTTGAAGCAGCGATGCTGTGGCCAATCACATTGCGCCACAATCTGCTGTTGCTCAGCAATGTGATTGGCTATTGCTTCGCTGCTTCAAAAATTTTCTCATGTGTTTTGCAGTCTCAGTAGGGGCAAGTGTCAGCCAACTCTGCCGTGTTGCAAGCCATCCAGAGAACCTTTTCCCATTTTCAAAATCTTTGAATTTTAAATAGGGTCGTAATTTAACAAGCTGTGGCTTACGCAAAAAGCGTCAGATAGCACCATTTTTGTTAAGAACCGCTGCCATCTGGGCCCACTGATCGTATGGATGTTTAGCCCACCCCTTGGTAGACATTCATATCAAAAATCGGCTTGTTTGACAATTTTTAGCCATTGATTTTAATACTAAAATAAATGATTAAATTTGATGGCTGAAATCTAAAAAGTACTAAAATCTAATGGCTAGAGATAACCAATCACGATGATTTTTAGGGTGTATATCTACCAAAGGGTGGGCCCAGATGGCCCAGCTTATTCGATCGCCGCCCGCGTAAATACTACCATCTAGGGGTCATGTTATGTACAAGGAGTTGTTCGTAAATGAAAGAGAAGGTACGTAGGAACTTGGGCTTGGGACAGTGGGGTGGAGAGAAATCGGTCCATGTCCCCAGAATTCCAAAATCCAAATATCACTGTCACAGGCTTCACCGGTCATTCCTCTCTCAAGTCTCACCCGGCCGATCTTTTTGATGCACCGTCGATAAAAAATCGCCGATTATTGAAAAAAACTGGTAACTGCGGCTGGAGCCAGTACCGTACAGCAAGACCACGTCTGTTAGAGTAGAATCTTGACGACTGAGTCCGTCATCAACGTTGATGACGAATCACAGTAAAAGTTAAGTGGCACATTTTTAGAGATCGCTGACCGTATGGATGTTTGGCCCAACCCTAGGTGGACCTACAGACCAAAAATTAGCCTGACTAGTGATTTCTAAACGTGGATTGGAGTTGTTTTCATGGGTTGATTTTTAACCCTGGAATTCGAGTATTATTCGGGGTACAAAGATCCAACAGTTTGAAATCACTAAGCAGGCCTATTTTTTGTTACGTACGTCCACTTAGGGATGTGTCAAACATCGATACGGTCAGTGGTCTCTAAAAATATGCCACGTGGTTTATACTATGGTCCCGTCATCACGGTCGTGACGGACTCCGTCATCAAAGTTTTACTCCATTTGTTCTGCTTTCCATCTTTTTTTCTCTCAACTCTCTCTCTTTCTCTCTCACCGATTCAAAGTCAGTCTTTCATCCCTCATTTTCTCCCATTTTCGGCTTTCTTCTCCTCTGTGACTGACTCCGTAGAGGACCTCTCTGCGGAGAAAGAGAGCAAAGAAGAAGAAAACACAGAAACCCTAAGTGCTCTCTTTCATGGCGGATTTCTCTCATTCTCTCCACCGACCCCAAGCTTCTGCGACTCTTTCCAAGAAAATCTCTAATGGAAATGGGTTCACCGCAAAAACAGTCTACGACGACGTCTTCGGAGGTCCGCCGAAGTTTGGAGTCCCGACTTTCTCGTCTCGGATAGAAGATTACAGTGAGATTTTCGGTAGCTTTCACGCTTCGCGTGGTTCCTCGATTCCCATTCTGGATCTTCCGGTCGTTGATGAAGCCGATGTTTCGAATGATGCCCAGAGCTCGAAATTCGATTATTCTGAAGTTTTTGGCGGTTTTGACAGTGTAGATTTTGCTGTTTCTCATGAAGAGTTGTTCGCCGAACCGAAGGGAGGGGAAAGTTCATCTGAGGATGTCTGGTATGTTCTCTTTCTGTTATAAGTTGTAACTTTTGCTTCATTCATTTTTTATTCTTTATAGTGAACTTGAAGAAGAATGTCTGCTGCTAATAGTATGCCATGTTGTATGACTGTTTTTTCTGTTATCATGCTCGTCGGTACGGCAGTTAGTGTGTTCAACCAACAACCTTGAAGAACAATGTTAGCCGCTTTGAGTTTTTTAGTTAAAATTTGTTTTTTTTGGGCGAAACATGTTTATAGCACTTGATCGAGACTAGAAGATTAAGAAAGAATTTTGGTGGTACAATGGTTAACAATGAGGAAACATTCATAGTAGGGAGATGTAGTTTCATAGTAGGGAGATGTAGTTTTGAGGTCCAGTAAGTGAGAAAGATTCAAGTGAAGCAGTGGCCAGGGCTCTGTAGAGGGAATTTGTTTTTTCGTAGTTTTATTAATGGGTCCATACATTGTGGAAGATGACTTGCTAAATGTGATAAAGTGAGCATCAAGAAATTATTGGGGGCTGTGGAGACTAGAATGCTCATCAAAGAAGTTCCGTTGGAAGGTAAGTGTTTTTGCCAATTCTTTGGCTAGAAATGGCATGTGTACTTGGTTTGGATTCTTTACCCTTTGTACTTGGTGTGGATTCTTTACCCTTTAACATTTGTTCTTTCAATAAAATGTTATTAATGGCAAAGAAGGGCGAGAAAGATCAAGAACGGTACATGTAATGTGGTAAAAGGGTAAATATTTAACTCTGTTTAAGGAAGCCCGTTCTATAAATTGTTGATGTTGGAAATGGTTGTCCATTTAATCTAGGCAATACACCAGTATGGCTGTAGGATCTTCAAACCATTAGCCGATGGTCTAACTAACCTAAGATTCAACTTTTTCAAAATTATGAAATACTCAAAATTCCTTACACAAATTGAGAACCCAAAACACTAGAATCGTGTGGCGTTGAAACTTTAGAAACATAGGACTGGGAAAGTTCCTTTCATTTTTCATACCCAACAAGAGTACCCAATCATTATTTGGCAATTTTCATTCTGGGATCTCTCTATGATACTCTGCCATACACAAAGTAAAAAGATGAAGCTTACTTATCAAAAAAAAAAATGCGAAGCTTGAAATATGGCCAGGTACAAATACCATACTCATCCACAAAGTCATAAAAATATGGAACGAGTATAAAATGGTTAAAATGTGCTGTTGTTACAGTGCAAGATGCATGAAGTCTGGTGGAAAAGAAGCAACCTTGTCATTGTTGACGTCAGTCTTCTGATAGGTTCCTAACTATTCTAACATGCCGTGTATCTTCAGCATTCGAAATTTCATACTTGCAATTGGTAAGGAGCAACAACTTCATCATTCTGATAGGTTCCCAACTATTTTAACATGCCGTGTATATTCAGTATACGGAATTTCATTCTTGCAATTGGTAAGGAGCAACAACTTCATCATTCGAGTGCTATTGTTAGAGAACAGGTCTGGCGGATCAATGTTCTAGACTTGTGGTGAGATGCCAATTTGGTGGTTTTGAGTGGTGTGCGTAAGGAAAGTTTATCTGGAGTGGAAAGAATTTATTGGGTGCACTCTTAATGGAAACTTTGGCCTTCTAGTATTGTTCCTATGATTAGAAAATGAGAAAGGTGAAGAAAGAATGCTTTCTCTTCCTTGATTGGCTTGCAAGAATCTGACAAGTGGGTATAAGTTTGTTGAAGGGCCTTGGCTTTTTTTCTTTTTACAGTTCTTTGATGGGCCTCCTCATTGTCAAACTGTCTCCTCCACTGTGATGATGCATATATTGAGAAAGATTCCAAGTCTTTATGAGAATTTGGATTGGATTAAGAATATATTTTGAGTATGTTCTACATGAGGCTAATAATGTTGGTGACTCTCTTGCTAGAGAGGGAGTTTTGAGGTTATTCTGTTGTGGGGTTCTTTGCCCTTTTTTTTATAACTGTGTCATCCTTTTGCTAAAATTTCTAAATTAAAGAAAAGAAAAAGGAAAATTTAAGTCGTTTGGATTTGGTTAACTCATTATTTTACATGTTTCTGTACTTACAAAAAGGGTCAGCCTCAGCAGACAAATATTTTCACACACAATTTTGGTGTACCCACATGGAAGATAAATCAATGGCTGGTTTTTGGTGAAGATGATCTCCTCACCATTAGATCACCCCAACAAAAAATCACCCATTCTGAAATTTCTAACACCATCAAATGTGGGTTTCAAGTTAACGGTAAAAAATAGACGGTCCATAATTCTTCAACTTTTAAACCATTCTATGAATATTAGAATGATTTGAATTTTTGTGAGGGTGATCTCCTCACCAAAAACACCCCATTCCAAAACTTCTAATTTATATATTGGCCCCCGACAATTTTTGTGTGTGAAAATATGTGTCCGCTGAGCTTGACCCTATAAAAAAATATTTTACATGTTTATGTTGCAATTTTGCTGCTACAGATCCAATGCAGTACTGTTTATCATTATTTTTTCTTTTTATTTTTCGAATCTTATCTGTAATGATGTCTAAAAGAAACAAATAGCTTTGTTATTTGTGGGTATCGATCTTAAGAGGTCAGAATTTGATCATACATTATGTTTTTTCTCTTTCCTTCTTTATTGCATGTGCAGGACTCCAGCTGAAACAGGGTCTCCTTCAGAAGGGTCAACTGAAGATCCTGCTTGTTCAGAAAACAATCAAGCCTTTTCAAATGGAGAATCTCATCATTCATATGATGGTGTGAAGCAGTTCAACATGTCATATCATAAGACTAATCAGAGAAGCGAAGAAGATGGGATAAATGGGACTACACACATAGCCCAACTCCATGCTGTTCCTGGATTTACTTTTATAGTTGATGAAAGCACTCCTTTGCAGAAAGCTGAAGGTGACGAACCAGTGAAACCACAGCCCCAGGTAACTGAGGATCGCAGTCTCAATGTGGATTTTAGTGGTGAGATTTTGGCAGGAAGACATTTCAGGAAAACCATGCCGCATCAGCCTGCGAGTACTATCACAAAGACTTCTGGGAGTGACCTCAAACCCCAAAGAAAACCTGGTTGGAATGGAATTTCTCCTAATGAGTCGTTTTTAACTGTCTCTGAAATCAACCTTAGAACACAGCCCTCTCAAGTGCCACCTCCCTCAAGACCACCGCCCAAGTTAACTATTAAACAGGGAGATTCCAAGAGACCAATGACTCCAAACCTCAAAGCTTCTGAAAATTGTGCCCTTGAAGGGGCTGCAAGTGATGGTTCACCACCTTTCTTTGATGTGGAGGTAGACGCAAGTTCATCTGCTTTAGCCTCTGCAGCTGCTATGAAAGAAGCAATGGAGAAAGCTCAAGCAAGACTAAAAAGTGCAAAAGAATCAATGGAAAGAAAGAGGGACAGTCTTCAAAACCGTATGAAGTTGGGGTTGAAGGATGACTTAAAAGGTAAGGAAAGAAGAGAGGGTGAAACTGCTCATGAAGCCCACAGCTTCACAGAAGAGAAAGCTCGTGACACATGTGCAAGAGAGGATAGCGAAATGCAAGGATTTGCCAGGGAGGAAAAGCAAAATGCCACAAAGGTAGCCCAGGTAGCTCCAGATTTTGAAGCGAGACTTTTAAATGGATCTAAAGAATCTGTTGTGTATAAGCATGGGAAGGAATCTAGATCAACACAAGAATACCATAGGCGCGAAGGAGTAGGAGAATGGAAAGCAGAGAAACAATTCTATGAACTAGTAAAAACAGATACATTCAGAGCAGTTCTGGAGGCCCCTCAGCAGGAAACAAGTGAAAAGAAATTGATGTCAACTACAAAATCATATGAACGCGAACAAAATGAGAACAAAGCAGCTAAAGGGGCGTTTGAGAAGGATGGCGAAAATGATAACAAATCAAATGCTAAAGGGGTTTGCGAACAGGATGAAGATGGGAGGAAATTAAAAATAGTTAAAGAGGCACGTGAACGGGAAGAACATGAGAAGAAATTAAAAGCAGCTCAAGAGGTACGTGAGCAAGAAGAACGTGAGAAGAAACTAAAAGAGGCCTGTGAGTGGGAAGAACGTGAGAAGAAACTAAAAGATGCTCGGGAGCGGGAAGAAAATGAGAAGAAATTAAAAGAGGCTCGTGAACGGGAAGAAAATGAGAAGAGACAAAAAGAGGCTTATAAGAGGGTAGAAAATGAGAAGAGATTAAAAGAGGCTCATGAACGGGAAGAAAATGAGAAGAGATTAAAAGAGGCTCGTGAACGGGAAGAAAATGAGAAGAGACTAAAAGAGGTTCGTGAACGGGAAGAAAATGAGAAGAGACTAAAAGAGACTCGTGAATGGGAAGAAAATGAGAAGAGACTAAAAGAGGCTGTTGAACGGGAAGAAAATGAGAGGAGACTAAAAGAGGCTCGTGAAAGGGAAGAAAATGAGAAGAGACTAAAAGAGGCTCATGAACGAGAAGAAAATGAGAAGAGACGAAAAGAGGCCCGTGAAAGGGAAGAAAACGTGAAGAAACAAAAAGAGGCTCGTGAACGGGAAGAAAATGAGAAGAGATTAAAAGAGGCTTGTGAACGGGAAGAAAATGAGAAGAGATTAAAAGAGGCTCGTGAACGGGAAGAAAATGAGAAGAGATTAAAAGAGGCTCGTGAACAGGAAGAAAATGAGAAGAGATTAAAAGAGGCTTATGAGAAACAACAAAAAGAGGCTCGCGAACGGGAGGAAAATGAGAAGAGACTAAAAGAGGCTCGCGAACGGGAAGAAAATGTGAAGAGACAAAAAGAGGCTCATGAGAGGGAAGAAAATGAGAAGAGACTAAAGGAGGCTCTTGAGCGGGAAGAAAATGAGAAGAGACAAAAAGAGGCTCATGAGCGGGAAGAACATGAGAAGAGACAAAAAGAGGTTCGCGGGAGGGAAGATAATGAGAAGAGAGCAAAAGAGGCTCTTGAGCAGGTAGAAAGTGACAAGGGACATAAAGAGTCTTGCGATAGTGAAGACAATGAGAAGCAACTAAAAGCATGTCAAGAGGCTCATGTGCGAAAAGAGGAGAAGAATTTGAAAGCAGCTATAGAATCTCACATGAGTGCTGAAAGTGAAAAGAAAATGAAGGCAGCTAATGAGGCGTGTAAGCTGGGTGATGCCTGTGAACATAAAGAGAATGAGAAGGCACTGAAAGCAGTTGAAGTGGCAAGTAAGCAGGATGAAAATGAGAGGTTAAAAGAAACACATGTGGCTCAATCTCAAAGTGCTCCTGAGCATGAAGAGTATGAGAACAAGAAGAAAGCTGCTTCAAAGGCCAAGTTAGATGACAATGAGAAGAAAATAGGAGAACATGAAGAGGGTGTTGGACAAGAAAAAAAGAAGGATAAGAAAGCAGACCAAGTAGCCTTTGATCGGGAAGAAAACAAGAATAAATATAAAGCAGCTCAAGAGTTAAGACAGTGGGCTGAAAATATGAAGAAAATGGAAGCTGCTCAGCTGGTTAATGTGTTGGAAGAGAAAGGAGACGGACTGAAAATAGCCCATGATGGTGACACTAGCCAAGATACAGAAAGAAAAGGCAAGAATTTTAATGAAACCCTTACAATGGAAAAAGAAGAAAGGATGCAAAGAGAAAGAGAGCAGGAAAAGGACCGCCTGAGAAAAATAGAAGAAGACAGAGAGAGGGAAAGAGAAAGAGAAAAAGATAGGATGGCTGTTGAAAGGGCGACACGTGAAGCTTGTGAAAGAGCATTTGCTGAAGCCCGTGAAAGGGCAGAAAGGGCTGCAGTGGAGAGAGTGACTGCTGAAGCTCGACAAAGAGCAATGGCAGAGGCACGAGAAAGATTGGAGAAGGCTTCTGCAGAGGCTCGGGAGAAGTCATTAGCTGAGAAGGCTTCTATGGAAGCCAGACTCAGGGCAGAGCGAGCTGCAGTAGAGAGAGCAACCTCAGAGGCTCGTGAACGTGCTGTAGAAAAAGCAGTGGCTGCGAAGGCTGCTTTGGAGGCAAGAGAACGTGTAGAAAGATCTGTTTCTGAGAAGTTCTCTGCTACTTCCAGAGATAGCGGAATGAGGCAATGCTCTTCGTTCTCTGTGAGTATTATTTTCTTTTATATAATACTATTCTCTGATGTCCCTCTATGAATATTGGTGCATGTTCTTTAGCTGCATGTTAACTAGCTGATGAATGGCAGGATCTGCGGGACCCACAATTTCAAAGCTCAAATTCTTCCAGTAGTTATCAGAGATACTCAAATTCATTAAATCATAGTGGTGCGTGATTCTGTAAAGTTGCCACTAATAGTTTTCTATAGACTACAGCATCTGTTCTATAACTTATCATTTTCTTAAGAGTTTTTGTTGAGCTTCTTTTTCTAGGTTTCTTCTAAACAATATATCTTTTCCATTATGAAGCTTCCTACGCTACTGAGAAAGCTCAAGGAGCCGAAGGTGAATCAGCTCAGAGATGTAAAGCTAGGTTGGAAAGGCATCAACGAACAGTTGAACGTGCGGTATGTGCTGTCCTTCCATTTAACTTAAGCTATGGGTTTGTTGACCTTTAGCAAGATGAACTCATGCTTTTTCTGGGTCCATTTCAGGCAAAAGCTCTTGCAGAGAAGAATAGGCGTGATCTTCTTGCTCAGAGAGAACAAGCAGAGAGAAATGTAAAATATCTGTTCACAGTGAATTCCCGTAACTACTGATCATGCATGCATTGATTTCTAACTCTCCTGGATCTAATTTTGATTTTAGAGATTAGCAGAAACTCTGGATGCAGATGTCAAAAGGTGGTCGAGTGGGAAAGAGGGGAACTTGCGTGCATTGCTTTCAACACTGCAATACGTATGCACAATAATTTTTACATCCATCTGTGCTTATATTTGTATATCCTGCTTCTGTTTACTGCCACTTCGTTGTTTTACATTATTTTTCTTACCTCGGAAACTTCTTTATTAATGTCCTTCAAAAGCAAATCAACTCCATGAGCAACACATCGTATTTTAATAATATGAGGGTACTTTTCTTCAATCAATGCACCAGCAAGTTCTTAATTAGAGGCATTATCTATCACAAAATGCACAACATTTCCGAAAGAAATTAATTTATCAACAAACATCCCTGTTTTTTTATGCTCTGAAACTTCAAATGACTTCAAAAAGCTTGAGCCCGTTGGACAAGGAGCAACACAATAACAAAGGACCGATTTTTAATATCAATCCAAATATCTGACGTTATTGTGCATACTGAAAGAGCCAAAATACTTTTTAACGGAAGAAAGATACTGATCGACATCTTGAACCAATTTGGTTCGAAGGGTTGAGTAGCTTGGTACAATATCCCACCATAATTAGTACATGCCTCAACCATTTCAATAAATGATGGTGTGTTAATAATATTTAATGCAATGTTATATTGGATGAAGGCATTAGTTATTGCCTTATATACTAAACCTTTATCCTTCTTACTGTTTAGCATGGCCAGTTTGGAAGTCTGGTGAGTAGAATATGATCCACTAGTCCCACTATATTGTGTATAGGATATTAGGATGTGATTCTTTTTGGGGATTTATCAGCTTTCACTTATCTCAAGAATTGCAGATACTGCTAAGGCTGAGACATCATCGGTTACTTTAGTACAAGCTATAATGTCATTTGTCTTCTCCCTAGATATAGATGAAACTTGAATCAGGTTATTGTCCCGCAAAGACCTTGTTCACAAAATTTTCAATATAACAGCGAATTTTGTTCTTCGCAATACTTCCAGAATAGATCTCTTACCATTTTTGCTTGTTTTTATCTTTGAATAAAAACAATTATGCGATTAATTAAACATATACACTAGTACAAATAAACAAAAACAATTATGAACTACTACTTGATACATGAAAACCCATCCAATAGTTAGCTCTTTCTTAGTTGTAAAGAAATCTTTTAATAACAGAACAGTAATTCTTACCTTTCTCAATTTTTTTTTAATAACATTACCAAAAAGTAACTAATCATTACAGTTTGAATAATAATTGGTTAATACCACGTTGATTGAAGTTGCTTTTTCATACAAAGGTACTTTTTAGATTTAATTTAGTTGAAGATGTTATCTTATTGAAAGATTGAAGAAAATTACACTGACATCTTTTCCTTCATATTCTATTGGTAGATGAATTAAAAAATCATATGATGTTTCAGAAACTTCAAAATATCGTCTTTTTTTACCGATGTTTTTAAAACATTGTTGATTAAAACTTATAGAAGAAAGGTGTTGATTTAAAGAAAAAACACATTTAAATCAGCGATCTGCTAACAATGGTCATGAATCCCTCCGCGAATCCCCTCATATGCAAGCCTCTATGCAGCTCATTGCTTTCGCACAGACATTTTACCTGATATATTTGGCCACCCTTGGACAGTCCGTATAATCAAAATCACGTTTATTGACGCTGTAGCCCCAAGATTGAACAATCCTAACTGTTTGATCTGGCACTGTTCCCCATTGAACCATTTGCCCATATTTTCTAGGTCATTCAGTCGCTGCAATTTTTGTACCCCAGCCAATTCAAGGGATGGCCCAACATTTAAATGATTTGGATTGATGAGCATATGTACCACATGTTTGACATTCATATCATACGCGTGACTTCTGCTAAGTACATGTTACATGCACTTGATGTCCAAGAACGTAATGAAAATGACCCAGTAATAATTAGCAACATTAAAAGTTTATATTGCTCCCATGTCCATAAAATTATGCCCAAACATTATATTTGTTATTTCTGCACTCATTTTTTATTAATTTATTTCCTTCATTCATCTTTTTTTCTATGTTTATTCATATTTAAATGTTGGATATAATTATGGATGAGAATATGGCCCTTTTGTCTTCAATTTTTATTAACTAAGCATCATCAGTGGTTGTATTGAACTACCTGTTTTACATTGGCAGATCCTTGGGCCCGAAAGTGGCTGGCAGCCAATTCCATTGACAGATGTTATAACAGCTATTGCTGTAAAGAAAGCCTACAGGAAAGCCACTCTTTGCGTTCATCCTGATAAGTTGCAGCAACGGGGTGCAAGCATTCAGCAGAAGTACATATGCGAGAAGGTTTTCGATCTTTTAAAGGTTTGCTGGTTTCTGTCTTCATTGCTCCTAATATGGCCAAACAACATCTCCATCTAGACATTAAATTCTGGACAACTGTTACCATGCCTATACAAATCTAGATTAAATGATTAGTAATTGCTTTCTTAGCATAGTTGGCATAGTATATTTTATGCATGGTTTTTAAACTCGATCTCGGGGTTTGACATGTCCTGGGCAGGACCGGAGAGTCATTTTGGTCTAAGGACTGACTTGTCTGAGATAGTGTGAAAAAAAAAAGCGGGAGACTGTCTTGGGCGAGCCGTTCTGCTTGAAGTATGTCTCGGTCCCAGTCGAGATTGAATTGACTCACCTAGAACCATGATTTTAAGCTGAAATGAAAATTCTGCACTTAATTTTACAAGTAGAAAGTTGTAGTAGTGTTAATGGCTTTTTAACTTCCGAACTTATGGTGTATCCAAGAGTCTCAAAAGTACGGAGAATTAGGAAATATCCATGACTTTAATCTGGAATTTGTCATTTTGCTGTGCATTAAATTTTATATTTCGTTAATGAAAAATCTGTGTTCTAGTTGATCATTTGATAAATGGACTTATCTCTAGACTGTTGCCCTTTGTTATAGTTAGGTTTGGAAGGAATGTAATTGATTGGATGATAACTCAACCAATAAGATTAATTTTTGATCTAAGGAGAACTCTTAGATGGGGCACATCAATTGGACGGTTTGCATTGATAAGAATGTCCACCACGTGAATAATAGATGCCATTATATTACTAGTAGTCCCAGGTCCTACACATACTAATATATTACTATTACTAAGTAATGCTGACCCTGTACTTCAATTCAGTTTTGTACTCTGTGCTCTCAGTTGAATTGAAATTTTTTATTTACTTGTGAAAAAAGAATGTACAAAATTTTTATGCCGTTCTTTCCTACTAGATTTCCTTCATGTAATAGGTTAGTCTTAGATTAGAAAATGATGGAGCTCAGGCCCGTTGTCCTCACTGAACACCACTCTTACTGTATGTGTGGCCCACCAACACATCATTGGTATGGTTCAGTCAGAAGGTCACTCATGGTTGGGACATTACCCCAAATTAAAGTGACTCGAGGGTCTTAACCTTTTGATCTAGAGAAAGATGGGGCTTCTAAAATGATTTGTTTAAAGGTCGGTGAAAGAAGTTCACACGTTAGGCTCCTTGTATCGTCCGTTCAGTTTGAAGCTATGGTCCCATTCAAGTGGTAACTGTGAGCTCGCCGATTTAACATCTTGATCAACAAGTTCCTTGAAGATGATGGATGTTGGACTCAGTCCCTCATATGTTCTGTCTTTGGTTTTATAGACACATTTCTGCTTTGTTAGGTTTTATGGACTTTTTTCAGGATTGCCCGTGTAGAATTCAATGACCCTTATACTCTTGGGTTCAATCATTTTGAATTTTTTTTAAATGTTAGGTTATAGAATTGGTGGCGATGTTGATGTGTCAACATTTTTATAGGTTTGCATGCAACAAATCCACTTGGTAATTGTGGGGAAAATTTCTATTCGCCTCATGATCCTCAATTATTAGCTTCAACAAGAAGAGAAGAGATCTCGGCTCCTCTGCTGACTGGACGTTGGATGGGGGAACCTTTGCCGATGACCTGTATTTATAGGTTTTGAGAGAAGTCCACTCTTCGAAGGACTAGGACAGTAGGACTTCAGTGGAGACTTTCTATTTCTTGGATTAGTGTTCAGGAAAGTCTCCATTCCTATTGCTTAGATCCAAAAGGTTTCTATCTCTGGGAGGAATCAGTGTTGATTTAGGAGACTTTCTATTTCTGTGCTTGGCCAACTTAGAAATGTCTCCTTCCTCATTATGCCGTTTGAAGGGAGTCCAACTCCATGTTTGAACCTCTTCTATTTATTGGCCTTAGCCAATTCTTAGAAGGTTTCCCTTTGCATGGACGCATTGTTGTGCTGACTTAGCGAGATTCTTGCCACGTCGGTGCTGCTGTAGCTGGCATGGAATCTTGCTGAAATATTGACAAAGGAATTAAAATATTGTATTCATTAGGTCCTTGGTATTTTTAATTGATCGGTAGGTCCCTTGGTATTGAAGCAGGGGCTTAGGTGTCACGTGCCATCTCACGCATGTGCTTTCTTTAATATGCGTAGTGACACATGTACAGCTGAGATTAAGTGGTTGTATATGGTATCCACAATAAGTTATAAGATCTTTGAATAAATCAATAGTTTGTGGAATCCACACAACCTCCTCTGGGGTAAAAGAGGTTTGAGTTTGATAAATATTGATTCAAGATGATGTACACAGGGCCTGGACACTTTCTGTTAGGGCATCTTTATTTGGCTGGAATGGTTTTACAAACTTTTGGAGTTTTGTCAGTTCTTGCTTCGAGACATTCTTTTGAATGGTCAATTGTTCTTTAATATTTGGGTATAGGATCATACATCACTTATTCTGTGCCCCGTCCAACATAGCCTGGAACATAGGATCATCAAGTGGGACATTGTCTTCAATTCAAATACAGGAATCTAAGGAAACAGATCTGTGGGTAGATTTTAGCAAGACCATACACAAGTTAAAGGCCTTGGATAAATGCTCAGAAGTGATGTAGACTAGAGGTAGGTATTGTGGATTAACTGTTATCCCCCAAATCTATCAGGTTTTATATCCAAAGGTTATTTGTTAGTGTTACAAATACCCGTACCTAGAGCATCATATACACAGCTTATCCCCACAACATGTCTCACCTTAAAAAGGCCTTTTCTTCATTTAGACTTTCTAGTATGCTGTAAAACATAGGAGGGCAATGGTTGGATCAGTAGGACTTTGTCATCTGTCTAATGTTTGAATATTTCATCATTCTAGAAGAAATGCATGTTTTTTACCATTTGAAAATACCATACGAGTAAAGGTACAACTTTTCGACGATCGTTACATGAATTGTAGCTCACAAACAATTTAAATAGAGCTTTTTGCAAATTATCTTAAGTTTAATATGTATCGGCATATCAATATTCTTCATTGATATGGCACGAGTGTCAAGAGTCGAACATGGGTGCGGAGTGTCCGATTCAGCCAATCTTGAAAAATAGGATTCGTGGACTCGACAATATATTTTAAATAGTGTGAAACTAAGTAATTGCTTTTTGATATAATAATGAGGATGATGGTGGATAATGTGATAAGTCTCTTCTACAATTCGTATCGTATACTTATAAACAAGGGAATAAATATATGCAATGTTATACTTGTTGCATGGAGAACTTCAATTGTAAACTCATAACATATTGCAAATGTTATTAAGTATCTTTCAAGTAAGGAAAGAATAAACAAAACAAAATTTTGAAGTGTCGCATCAAAATCCATATCACATTGGACTTAGATATGTGTCTGACACGGGTACTTCGTCCATTACTAAGAACCCTTGCAACGGAGCATGTGCGTGACTAACACGCAGGACTGTATTATGCTGTAAGCCGTGGGTAAAAGCAATGGGTTTGGGTCTTTTAGGACGATTTCCTCATTTAGAAAAATGTATTAAAAACTTGCAAGTGTAGTTTTGTTATTTAGAAAAGTTATTTTAGGATGCATTTTTTTTTTTTGATAAAGTAGAATATATTAAGAGAAGGGAAGAAAGATACAACGACGAGGAGGAGGTTGAGCAGACCTCCAAAGAAAAGAGAAAAGGAAGCCTAGGAGCCTCTATACATAATGGAGTCCCATCTAAACACTAGGTCCTCGAAAGACAAACCTCTACATTCCTCAAAGAGCTTGGACCACAGGAATAGCTAAGCCTTGATGGACAGAGAGATATCGAAAATAGAAGCCTCCTTTCCCTCAAAAGCTCTCCTATTTCTCTCTTTCCAAATGCCCCACCAAATTGCGAAGGGCAAAAAACTCCAGAATCTGCTACCGCATGACGAGAAGCTTGGGCACTTCCAGCTGCACAAAGTGTCTAGGACCGATTCAGGTAGCACTCAGCTTATGCCAATAGACCCGAAGAATAAGCCCCAAATCTCCCAGGCAATCTTGCAGTGTAAAAGCAGATGATTGACTGATTCACCGGCTTGCTTGCACATGAAACAGCAGTTGGCCAATGCCTAGTTCCTCTTCATGAGGTTATCCAAAGTAAGGATCCGATCCAAAGCAGCACACCACACGAAGAATGCAACTCTCGATGGGACCTTAGAGCCCCACACAATGGCTTTCGGGAAAGGGTGTCTGACAGAAGTATCACCGGGCTCGTGATCTGCTCTTCGGTTCTTGTCCAACAACTCATAGAAAGATTGGACAGAGAAGACACCATCAGACCTCCCAACCCACCTAATGGCATCTTCTCTAGATCTATGAAGAGGCTCCCCCTCCAGTCTAGCCAGGAGAATAGCAACAGCTGGGATTTCCCAATCGTTCAAATTTCACCTCAATCCAAGGTCCCAGGACGGGTCATTGCATGACCCTGCCTGGTGCTGCTGAACTGTCCCAAGCTTGTTTTTAGAGATCTCGAAGAGATGGGGAAAATCGATCTTTAAGGCCTTGTCACCACACCAAACATCGTGCCAGAATCGAACCCTATTCCCAACACCCACTTTGAACCTGATCCCTGTCATGAAAAGAGGAGTTATCTTCATGATCCCTTTCCACACGCCACATCCATACGAGGCTTTAATCTCCTTGGCATTCCACTCCATTGGCACACATCCATGCTTGGCCACGATAACACTTCTCTATAAACTGTCAACTTCTAGAGCAAATTGCCACAACCATTTTCCCAAGAGAGCCCGATTCATCATCCTTAAGTCTTTGATGCCTAGGCCTCCTATGTCTTTGGGAGAGCAGATCAATTCCCAATCAACTAGTGGATAACCTTTACCATCGGACCTCCCAACCCACAAAAACCTCCGAAAGACGGACTCCAATCTCTTAGCCACCCCGGCCGGGATGGAGAAGAGGGAAAGGAAATAGACGGGAATGTTAGAAAGGGTGCTTTTGATAAGGCAAAGTCTACCACCTTTGGAGAGATATTTTGCCTTCCAGACTGCTAATCTTCTCTCAATTCTGTCAATGAATGGATCCCACATCTTCCTTGACCTATAAGGCTCTCTGAGAGGCAAACCCAAGTAAGAGGTCGGGAGTGAAGCAACCGAAAATCCAATAGATGTGGCGAGAAACTCAGCATTATCGACCTTGCCAATTGGATATAACTTACTTTTGTTGAAGTTCACCCCGAGGCCAGAGACTGCCTCGAAGCAAGCAAGGATCCCTTTCAGCATTATGCACTGGTCCCGGTTAGCCCTCAAGAAGACTAAGGTATCATCGGCAAACTGCAAGTGGGATATCATAGGCCCTGAGGCCCCTATATGAAATCCCTCCAACAAATTGCTATCCACCGCCTTGACTATCAGTTTACCGAGAGCCTCCGCCACTGGATTGAAAAGGAGAGGGGAGAGGGGGTCCCCCTGCCTTAGGCCCTTGAAGCTCCTGAAGTAGCCCGTTGGCGACCCATTGATAAGGATAGAAAAGGAAGCTGAAGAAATACATTTAAAGATCCATCGCCTCCAAATCATACCGAAACCCATCCTCTGCAACAAATAGTCAAGGAAATCCCAAGAGACATGATCATAGGCTTTGCATAAATCAATTTTGCATACAATACCTGGCTTCTTAGCTTTGAGTCTGGCATCTATACATTCGTTCGCCACGAGCACTCCATCAAGGATCTGTCTCCCTGGAACAAAAGCACCCTGGGCTGGAGAGATCACTTATAGAGATAACCTCCCTCAATCTAGAGGCAAGGACTTTAGCAAGCACCTTGTAGAAGCTGCCCACCAGGCTAATCGGTTTGAAGTCTGAGATATTCACAGCTCCTTGAATTTTCGGAATGAGAACAAGGGAAGTGTTGTTCGACCAAAGATCTAGGAAACATTCTTGCTGGAAATCCACAATGGCTGCCATAAAGTCTTCTCTAACAATCTCCCAGCAATGACTGAAAAAAGCTAGAGAGAACACGTCTGGCCCAGGGGCTTTATCTCCTTTGATCGCCTTGATAGCACTGCGAACCTCATCCTCCTCCAGATGCCTTTCTAACCAGGAGGCCTGGGTTGGCGATATTTGGTCGAAAGGCAGCCCATCAAACTCGGGCGATGGACTGAGGTTTCAGAGTACAGTTTGGAATAAAACTCTACCACACATTTCCTGATCTCTTCGTCGTCTACCAAACTAGCCCCATGAATCTTGACCTTGGCGATGTGGTTGAATCTACGTCTAGCGTTAGCAAAACGGTAAAAGAATTTGGTATTACCATCACCTTCCTTGAGCCATTTCACACTAGATTTCTGGCGCCAGCTAGTCTCTTCCATCTTAGCAAGGTTCTGATATCTCGCTTTCAAGTCTACCCGTTTACACATCTCTTCCTCGGATAAGGCCTCTTCTTCTTTCCTGTCTAAGCTAGCAATATGGTCCAAAAGGTCACGCATCTTAGCGTCTATACGGCCCAACACATCTCGATTCCACTCGATCAGCTTCCCCTTCAGTGCTTTCAGTTTCTTGCGCAGAACAACTCCGGCTCTACTTTGAAAGGAGGACTTCCACCATCCCCTGACAAGGTCAGCGAAGTTCGGCTCCAAGAGCCACATGTTCTTGAACTTAAAAGGCTTGGCCCGATGAATGATACCCCCAGTGTCCAGTAAGATTGGGGCATGATCAGAAGTGGGTCTCGGCAACACCCGCTGTAACATTGAAGGGTAATGCTCATCCCAAGATCCCGAAATCAAGAAGCGGTCCAGCCTACATAACGTAGGATACATCTGATTGTTGGACCACGTGAAAGAACCCCCAGCCAAAAGAAGGTCCAAGAGCCCGAATCCCTGAATGAACTCGCCAAACTCCAACATACTCTTGTTTGGCCGACATCCGTTAGACTTCTCCGAAGGGAATTGGATAACATTGAAGTCGCCCTCGATGCACCAAGGGAGATCCCAATATCCAGTAATATCCTCCAACTCCTCCCATAATTGGGTCCTTAAACCTCTATCGGTAGGACCATAGACACACATGAGCGCCCAACAGAAATCATCAGCTATCGAACGGCACGCCAAAGACACGGAAAAAGCCCCAGTCAAGTCCTCGGTAACGTCAACAACTTCAGAGTCCCATAAGACCAAAATCCCCCCTGAATTGCCAATGGCGGGTAGAGCACACCAGCCACCCTCTCGCTTGCCCCAGAGTCCCGAGATAGCCCCCTCACATTCCACGACAAAATTTTAGGGTTCGACATAAAGCAACCAAAAGCGACCCTACCCCCGAATGAGATCACGAAATTATGGGCTTCCCACTAGACCTCCCTTGCGAGTTCTGAATGCCAAGAGATTTTCAGCCCCGGCTTCAGCAAGTCCCAACTTGCGAAATTCCCTTCGGGTTTTAGGGGACCATGAAACAATAACTTGAGTCGATGTGCTAGCTGTCTCACAAACTGGATCCTGATCTATTGCTTCTATGAAATTTTGCTCGTCTTCAGGGATTATATGAGCGACAGCAATGTCTGATGGGATGGGGCTCCTTACCCCCTCTGCCTCTGATTCTTGACCTCCATCATAGAAGTCCTCATCACCCGTTTTATCTCTATCTGCTGGCCAAGATTGAGGTTCCAAACCCCTGTTTGCTATGCTGATGAGGAGCTCAGCTGCCTTGTGGCCATATCTATTAAAAGAGACACCAAGTATAGCTCCCATGGAAATAATGGGATGGGAGTGAGTTAGAGACGAAAAAGGTGTAATCGGAATAGGTTACATACCTGGAGCTAGCGTTATCGATATAACCTCCCCACTAGTCCACTTGGGCTGATACGGCATCGGCTTCGGATCAAGGTTGCCCGACAATACTAGCCCCAATCTACTCGTGAGATCAGCCTCTTCCCCATCCCGAGATACCGTAGAACAGGTACTTGCTACGCTATTCTCGATCATAGAAACCCCTGCTACCTGATCTGCCACCGGCGATGAAACTCCACAAGGGAAACTGAGGTCATCCATGAGTCTCCGGAAGACACCAGTTAATGACACACATCCTCTCACTGAGGAGTGTCTATTGGCCCCCAAATTGTTCTGAAACAAATCTAGGTCCTGCGGGATCACGGTCTCCTTCATGCCTTGAGCAGCTGCAACCAAGGTCGAGGGTGAACCGTCATCCTCCTGAGATTGGGGCTTCTTCCCAGGAAGATGATCGAGCCGAGGTATTTCTTCCACTAAGGGCTCCTCCGAATCTACCTCTCTTATTTGGTGCGTATTGAGGAATTCGTGAAGAGCACTCAGCATTAGACGAATAGAGGGCCTAAGGAAACCTTCTGCAAAAGGGCTAGCTGCTAGAGGGCTCGATTCCATCTCCAAAACAGGCCCATCACAGTCCAATGGGCCTCCAGTGTTATGGACTTGGAATATACGTGGGCCCACCTCTTCTGGATAAAAAAAGGGCTGGCCCGAAGGCGCATGCGAGTGTTCCCGACCCAACTCACCAGACTCCTTACCGTTGGAGGGAGAGAGCATCGCTCCTACTGTTGGCACGTGGCGGCCTTTTGGATGCATTTGTCATTTAGAAAAGTTATTTTAGGCTTAGAAGGGATTGTTTTATCATTTAGGAAAGTTATAAAAGGCTAGAAGGGTAATTTTGGTCCGCACAAGCAATAAGCAATAAGTAGTTGAAAAACTGCTTCTCCTTATTTTCTGCAATGCCAAATGCAGCCTTAGTGTGACACACATCAAGTTTCCTCTTTTTTATATATATCTTCACTTCATCATTTATTTTTTCGGTCACAAATGGTCATGATGAATATGTTATCCATCCCTTATATATATTTTTATTTTAATCTTGTCCTTTGCATTTTCTAAAATTTCAACAATAAAAATGACTGAATTCAGAACTATAGCAACACTCCAGATATTTAAATAGTGGAAAGCTTTACCAGATATATGAAAAGAAAAAACCTGTAGCTATTATCTCATGACTCTAGAACCCTATGGTAAGGTAGAATTTAGTAAAACATGTAAGATTATTTTGCCTTTTAAAACACAAGCTTTTTTCTGAAAAACATGGATTCAGTGTCTTAATTTGCCACAAGCACCCAATTGCACACAATAACAATTTCAACTTTGATAATTGTTATGTTATTATGCTTTTGCACATTGTTTTCTTCTTCTTATCTCCATTGTTTGCCAAAGGGTTTAGAGATTGAGTTAAAGAAGCACACCACACCTTTTCCTAGTCTCACTTATTTTGTTCTGTTAATACCAGGAGGCTTGGAACAAATTCAATTCCGAAGAGCGCTAGCAAGGCATTCCACTTCTCTCAAGCATGCAGTCCAATGTGCACATCCTGTAATTTATAATCGTAATGTTTCTATCAAGAATCTGTAAGTATTCTTTCTGCTAATTTATGTAGTTCTAATTGTCAGCTGTAGCTCCATTAAACTGTTATCAACAAGGGATTAGAGAAAGAAAGAAAAAAGAGGCTGGGTGCCATTCCTTTTATTTACCTGCACAAGTCCTTGTTTTAAAGCCTTTTACACTGCTTTAAAATGAAGAAACATTAGATTTGCTGCAAAGTTAGACGAAGGCGTGAAGCATTATAGCATTCAGTGCCTGCACGTTATTCTCTGCCTGTGAAATTTCTCAACAAAAATAAAACCCCAAACCAATTGACAAAGATGAAACTTCTTCAGATTGGATGGGCCATCCCTGTTTTTTTTACTAGGACGCAAAATGCCTGATTGTGTGGTTGATCACAGAGAGAGAGAGAGACAGAGACCTGCGCCGTGGCGCTTGATCAGAGAGAGAATGTGCGTGTGTAACAACCCCCTGATATACTTTCAAACTTTATGATTACCCACTTTGACTATCGTTTTAATGTGAAATGCATCATGCGCCTGTTAATGTACATCTGAAAGGACAATAATATTGCAAGTACAATGCTAACCACGTGTGATTCAAGTCCGTTTTAACTTAAGGCAACCACTGCTAAACTCGATCAAGGGGGTAATCCTAAATTTAGAAAGTATAAGGAGGTATTATTAATTTCTTTCAAATTTCAGTTTTTACTAAAATACCTTTCTTCATCGGGGTAAAATTGGAATGAAATATGCAATACATATATGTATGTTTATGGAGAGAGAGAGAGAGAGAGAGGCATATAAACTAGTAGATCATCAATTCTAAATATGAGTGCAATGGATGGGTATTATTACATCAGATTAATATCTTGAACTCTGAAGATAGATGCTTATCTTTGCAATTCATTTTACGAGAAGTCTTTAGTCTTTTATCTTGAAAGGTTTTGTCCTTATGACAAACTAGTGGGTGCCCTGTGCCATCGGCACTCCTCGACAAAAAATTTGCCAAAATCAGGTGAGTGGCGGAGATTCACCGTCCATTTGGGGGAGGATTAGATCTTGGCCCTTCTTTGTTGATGCTTATAAGAGGAGGTATAAGTAGGGAGACAACCAATGTGTTTTATTATATAGAGAATAATAAATTTGATCTGTAAAAGCCTTTGCAAAAATTGGGTGCCTTTAGCATTAACAGTATAACAGACTGGGGCGTTACCGTTTTTTCCATTATAACGGCTGTTATAACGAATTGTAACACACATAGGGAGAAATAAAAAAATAATAGAAATAACGGTGTTGAAATTTAAATTTTGAATAAATTGAGGTCAAATAAGGCGGATTGAGTGGCTGAAATCTAACCGTCCACATTAGATCGATGAATTTGATCTCAACCACTCTTTATCTAACCGTCCACATTAGATGGATGGATAAGATAAGAGAATACAACTGAGTTGTCTTGATATATGCGTGGGTGGCCCGTGGCCGTGGCCCGTGCCCGTGGCACTTTTTGAAAAAGTGTTTGTCAAAATTGGGAGAAAGTTAATCTCAGACATCGATATGAAGCATAGTGGATCTCAGCCACTCATTATTGAAGCCATATAAGATAAGAGGGGTATAAGAAAATCATTAAATATCCCTTAAATTCTTTTTTTTTTTTCCAATTTTTAAATTTCAAATTTCAAAATTTGAATTTCAGCACCACTTATTTCTATTAAAATCTATTTTTTTCCATTTTTGCCCCTGGCCGTTTCAATTCGTTTTAACGGTAACACCCCTCTCGAGGCATAAAAAGTGGGCCTCCTGAGCCTGACCCTTGGGCTATATGTAAATCCAACCCATTTCATTCCTTATATGTAGGTAAATGGTAGGTGGCTGAGATCCACCATCCATTTGGTGTGATAAGATCTCGGCCATCCTTTATGAAGCCGGATAAGAGGGGGAGACAACCGTCCTGTTTTATTGTATAGATAGTTAGCTAAGTCTTGTTTGGTGACCGTTTTCATGTATAATTTGCTTTACTTGTATGGAATGGTAAGAGCGAGTGACTTGATAAAATCAAGCTAGATTTTTTTTTTTAATCTTTTTCTTTTGTTTAATTAGGATTGTTGAGACATTCCGTAATATTGTAGATGGTATATGATTTTAGGTTGATGCATCGTTGGAGCCTGGTCATAAAATTGGATACCATAAGAAGGCAAGTTGGCATTTCACTTCAATGGTTGTAAGTCAACATAGGTTTATGGCTTACATATGGTTTCTCCTTAGACATGGTAGCAAAGAAGTGGGTCTTTGCATTTCTCTTCACATTCATCTTGGTTGGGTTGTCTGTGAACTTAGTTATTAGGTACTCACATGAAGCCCAATATTCACTTATGGGGTGTGTTATTAAGCCTTCTTATCTCCAATATACAAGTGTTATCTAGATCTATCATTTTATTGTCTCTAGGACTGTACGGCCATCAAAGGTTGATGTCCACCCCATGGTTTTTAAAAACGGTTTTAACGGCCGTTTAAACGGTAATGCCCCAAGCCCGTTTCCATTAAAACCGTTTAAACACATTTTGTCGTTTTGAATAAAACGGCCGTTTTTTTTTTTGTTTTAATGCCCGTTAAAATCGTTTAAACTGCCGTTTAATTCTGAAAAGTTTTGTGACAAAATGGCCGTTAAATCCATTTAATTCTATTTTTTTCAATTTTCAAATTTCAAAATTTGAATTTCAGCGCCATTTTTCCATTTTTTTTCCGTTAAATTCTAATTTTGCCCCTGACCGTTTCAATCCGTTTAAACGGTAACTCCCCCAGTCCGTTTAACCATTAAAACGGCCTCCTTTAAACCTTGGTCCACCCCCCAAAAAGGCATTTGGTATACTCCTTTGGGCCCACTGACACAAAAAATGTTTGGCTCACCCCTTAATGGATGTGCACTTGTATACCCTTAAAAAAACACATTGTTTACATTTCATCAAATCATCTACACATGGATAATAGAACCTTACTCCATTTCTTTCCATTTTAATGTACTTGAAGGTACTGCATATATTTACATATAATTAACAAGTTAGTTATTTTTTTTATATCTCATTGACTATATAGGTTTTATTATAAATGAAAACCACTAAGTTTTATTATAATACTAGTGGGTGGCCCGTGCCAGCGATACTCCTCGACAAAGCATTTGCCAAAATCAGGTGTGAGTGGCTGAGATCCACCGTGCATTTGGGGGATAAGATCCTGACCCTTTTTTGTTGAAGGTGATTAGTGGGGAGACAACCACTGTGTTTTGTTATATAGATAAGTTTCATTATAGGGTTAGGATCAGGGGACACAAATTTGAACACAAAATTTCACACCAAGAAATTGGCAGGGGTCAATATATAAATTAGAAGTTTTGGAATGGGATGAATTTCGGCAAAGATGGTCTCTATGGTGAGGAGATCACCCTCACAAAAATGCAAATCATTCTGATATTCATAGCCTGGCTTACAAGTTGAAGAATTATGGACCGTCTATTTTTTACTGTTAACCTGAAACCCACATTTGATAGGGTTAGAAATTTCGGAATGGGCTGATTTTTCGTAGGGGAATTTTTATTGTGAGGAGATCATCATCACCAAAAATCAGCCATTGATTTATCTTCTATGTGGGTACGACAAAATTGGTGTGAAATTTTGTGTTTATATTTGCGTCCCCTGATCCTGATCCTTTATTATAAATGAGAACTGATTGATAATAAACTCTTTAGTGGGGCAGTATGCTCAGTCAGCAGTCGAAGACGATTAATAAAAGGCCCGTGCACCAGTTACCGCCCTAAAATGACAGGCTCCAGTCACATGACACAATATGTGCCACGTGGCACATTCTTAGAGGAATCTGACAGTATGGATGTTTGGAAAATCCCTTTTGTGGACTTACAAACCAAAACTCAGCCTGATTAGTGATTTATAGGCCTTGGATTGGACTTATTTTCATGGGTGAATCTGAACCGTGGGAATTTGGGCAGTATTTGAGGTACAAAGACCCAACGCCTAAAAATCACTAATCAGGCTGATTTTTGGTTTGTAGGTCCACCTAGGGATTGGCCAAACATCCATACTATCAGAGTCCTCAAATAATGTACCACGTGGCTCATATTGTGTCCTGTGACCGGAGTCTTGTCATTTTGGGGTGGTAACTAGAGCCCGACCCTTATAAAAATGAAGGAGAAGACTTCAAAAATGAAAACCATGGGTAATGCAAATATGTCGAAAAGAGAGCGGCTCAAATTGGTAGCTGATTTTACCTTGACATGAAGCAGTCATTGGGCTTGGTGGTGTCAGTATTTCTATCGCTATGTTCATTTTCTGTGACTTGAGAAGTCACAAAATCTGTGACTTTCACCTCCTCACCAAATGTCTGTGTGATGGGGAAGTGGAAGTCATAAACTCACTCATAAATAAAAAAAGACTGTCATAGTTTGTAATTCACAAAATTATAATTTAAGAACCAAACTAACTAATAAAAAATAGTTTTGGCCTTTTTTAATTGTTTATGCTTTAAACCAAGGTTTAAAGGAGGCCGTTTTAACGGTTAAACGGACTGGGGGTGTTACTGTTTAAACCGTTTAAAAGGCCATTAAAACGGATTGAAACGGCCAGGGTTAAAAATGGAATTTAATGGATTTTAACAAAAAAAATGGAAAAATGGCGCTGAAATTCAAATTTTGAAATTTAAAAATTAAAAAAATAAAATTTAACAGAAATTTAATGGATTTTAACGGAATTAATAGATTTAACGGCCGTTTTTTTTTCACAAAACTTTTCAGAATTTAACGGCTGTTTAAACGATTTTAACAGGCGTTAAATTCAAAAACGTTAAAACGTGTTTAAACGATTTTAACGGAAACAGGCTTGGGGCGCTACCGTTTAAACGGCCGGTTTTAAAACCATGCATTAGACCTATGATACCCGGACACATGTAGATGACCATCGTATCTGTGTTGAGATGACATGACACTGACACATATCCGTCGTAATAAGTTAGAAATTTTAGAAAAAATGAAAATTTTGAATTACAAAATTGAATACTCCTATCCGTATCCGAGTCCCTGACTTTAGAAAAACGGGGAGTTGTATCTCCATTTCCCTTCCTTTATTCATATCCTTATCTGGGGATCATAGCTTTGGACTTGGATTAATACAAGAAGCATTATTCATAAAATTTAGATAATTCAGTTTTATAAACAGACAATGTATATTGCCCCAAAAAAGAGCTAGAAATTATAGCATTGTTCCTAAGACCATGGTTTAACATAACATCGTTTTAATAGCCGCTAAAACGGTAACGCCCCCAAGCCTGTTGTGTTAAGAATCGTTTTGACGCTTAGAAACTAACGGCCGTTATTTTCATTTTAACGGTTGTCATTTTCTGGAAAAATTGTGAAAAAAATCGGCTGTTATTTCTGATAAGTTCTAGTATTTTTCCGTTATTTTCATTTTTGAAAATCTGAAATTCAAATTTCGGCGCCATTTTTTCCGTTTTTCTCGTTTTCCGATAAGGGCCTGTTTGGTATGTGAGAAAAAGAGTTCCGACGGCGAATATTTAGCCAGGCGAATATTATCTTGGCTAAATATTTGCTCATAGCAATATTTAACAATGTTTGGTACGTGTACGAGCTAGCTCACTTCAGCATACTTCATTTTCTTTCAATTTGAGTGGGTCCCACATATCAAAGTAAGTCAAAAATAGGTTGGGTCAGTGCGGGAACCACATATTATGTCAAAGAATAAAAAAAAAATTATTTTTATCTTTTTTATATATTAAAAAATTAATTTTTATTGAAAATAGTGATTTTCCGGCGAGAAAATAAAATTTTCTCACCAAGGCATAATCGGCGTGAAAATATTTTCACAGGGGGGGGGGGGTGACCAAATGTTTTCCCGCCGCGGAGGGCAAATATGTGGGCCCGGCTAAATATTCGCCAAGGGCGGGTGGCTGCCAAACACAGCCAGGCGAATATTTGCGCGGCTAAATATTTTATTTGCCCGCCGCGGTGCGTTACCAAACAGGCCCTAAATTCCGCTTTTGCCCGTCCGTTAAAATTCCAGACTTGCATGATGTGAATCTTGAGGACTTATAAGCGTTCTGGATCTAGGGACGACATCTACTAGGGATGATGCTAACACTACACAAAACCCCCTAACCTCTTCGGTTCTTCCTCCCTTCAAAGTTCTCAGTTCTAACCCCTTCAACTACTCTCAAGTCTCAACTCCACCTTCTCCCAAAACCCTAGCCGTCGTCCGCCAGTGGCCATCCGTTGTCAACTGTCATCCTCCTCTCTCACTTTACCGCGTAGGGTTTGTTTTCAGGTTGCTCTACATAAAAATAACAGTGGGTTTTAATTTCAATGAGATTCTTTCCAATGATGGATTGGAGATGACGACACACGATGTTTTGTCTTCACAGGTGTTCATGATCCATGAGATTTCTCAACCTTTCGAGCATGTGAAGCTTTCAAAGACATCCAATCAGATCGACTTCAGTTTAATGGATTCTGGGTATGCTTCTCTGAGTTCTGCTGCTCTTTTCAGTTCTATTTCTTTTTTAATCTTGTTATTTCAATTCAAAGAATCCTTCTCGAGCTTTTTGTGGTTCTTTGGCTACATTTGTTCCTAAATGGTACTCTTAAGAGCTTATGATACTTTTGTTTCTCCTCAAATTTATTGTGCATTTAGAAGAAATCTATCTGTTTTCCCTGAAATTGATCAAGATTTTCTCTATTCCAATCTTTCTTCTTGGAGAAATTTTTGCAAAGTTTTGAGAAGAAACTTTTCTTCTTTTTTTAGAAGAATTTTCTGATCTTTTAAATCCCTCTGATAAGAACTATGTGCTCCTCGCAGGCCCTCTCGCCCATTTGATGTCCCTAGTACCTCGTCTCGCTCGATCATCAAAAGACTCAGCTAGAAGCCTTATTTCAAAAAACACTTTTGAGCCACATAAACACATTGGATTCTTGTTTGATGAAATTCTCCACAGAGGCCTTTTCTCTCTTAATGCCCTCCTTGCTACTCACGTTCGCAGCGACAATGCACACATCGCATGGGTTCTTTTTCGTGAGATGCACCATAGACGCTCTGACCTCGATGCTTACACCTTCACTCCTGTCATCAGCGCATGCTCATCCATGTATGACACAAAACGAGGCCGACAAGTTCACACTTTGGTCATTAAAACCGGTTCACAATCTGAAACTGTTACAAAGACTGCTCTCCTCGACATGTATTCCAAGTGCGATCACTTCAATGATTCAATTCGAATCTTTGAAGAGATTAAATCGATGGATGTAGTCGCATGTAATGCCATGCTTTCGGGTTTCCTCCGCCACGGCTTGGCCAGAGACGCACTCAGTTTTTTCAAAGTGATGCAAAGGGAAGGAGTTCAAATTAGCGGGTTCACTTTGTGCTCCGTGCTCAAAGCCTGTGCCTCTCTTAATGCTCTTCGGCAGGGGAAGCAAGGTCACGCTTTGGTGATCGTTACGGGTTATGATTCGCTCGTATTGGGTACTGCTCTCGTGGATTTCTACTCGAATTGCAGGCTCACAAGTGAAGCTATGAAGGTTTTCTACAATTTGAGTTGCAGAAAAGACAATGCTATTTACAATTCCTTGGTCTCTGGGTGTGTTAGAAATCGGAAGTACAGAGAAGCATTTATAATTCTGAGAAAGATGAAACCAAATGCAGTTGCTCTTACCAGTGGTCTCACAGCTTGCTCAGAGAACTCAGATTTATCAAATGGGAAGCAGATCCACTGCGTGGCAATTCGGCTTGGGTTCGATTTGGATATCCAATTGTGTAATGCACTCTTGGACATGTATGCCAAATGTGGGGAAATCTTGGCTGCCCGTTTATTGTTTGATCGAATTGCTCATAGGAATGTCGTTTCATGGACCAGCATTATAGATGCATACGGAAGTCAAGGGCGTGGTGTTGAAGCACTTGAGCTCTTCAAAAAGATGGGGGAGGAGGAAAGTAGTGTTTCTCCAAATGCTGTGACGTTTCTTGCTGTTCTATCGGCTTGTGGACATTCAGGTCTGGTGAAACAAGGCTTTGAGTGTTTTGTTTCGATGACAGAGAAGCACGGGATTGATCCGGGTCCAGAGCACTACGCCTGCTTAATAGACTTATTAGGCCGAGCAGGCCTAATCGAAAAAGCATGGATTCTCTTCCGTGATATGGCTGAGAGGGGTACTAAGCCAACGGGTGCTGTATGGGCAGCTCTATTACATGCTTGTATAGTTAACATGGATGTAGTGAGGGGGGAATTTGCAGCAAAGCGCCTCTTTGAGCTTGAACCGGAGAAACCTGGGAATTATGTGTTGCTTTCAAACTTTTATGCTGTCACTGGAAGATGGGATCGTGTAGAGGAATTGAGAAATGTGATGAAGAAGAAAGGATTGACAAAGGAGGCAGGGAGTAGTTGGATCAGAGCTAAATGACTCAGTGGAGATGTCGATTGGCCCACTCAAGCAAAATGATTTTAAAAAGGGTATTTTATTAACACCCCATGAAATTTGAAAGTAATTAGTAATACCCCCTTATACTTTCAAACTTTAGGATTACCCTCCTTGACCTAATTTAACCATCATTTGACTATTAAAACGTGATACGCATAATGTGCCTGTAAATGCACTTGTGAAAGGACCATAATATTGCAAATACAATGCTAACGACATGTGATTTAAGTTCATTTTAACTTAAGTTGACCATTATTAAACTAGGTCAACGGGGTAATCCTAAAGTTTGAAAGTATAAGAGGGTATTACTAATTACTTTCAAATTTCATTGGCTGTTACTAAACTACCCTTAAAATATCAACATCCTTCTATTGTATAAATTGGTTTTTCTGTCAAATCAATGCCAATTGACTTTTGACATTAGTGTTCTGCCAAAGTAAGTTCTGACTTTTCTCGGAGTCAAGTCGACTAGTAACTCCTGTACTTCTCGTTCCCAAACGGACTTGCATTACTTAATCATGACACCAGCCAGTGTGTGGAGAGGAAATATGCTAGAGCATTACCTGTTTGGTACACATTGTGCACATACACTGGGTTAGGCCCCATAATTCGATGGGATCACCTGAGCAGGCAAGTTGCACTCACATTAGAATTGTGTAATGAACATTAGTGCCCATATTAGGGACATGGAAGACGAGCAAACGATGTGTCAACAAATTCCATTATGTTTCTAGTTATTTTGTCAGTTTATTTCAATCTCGGAGAAGCACGAGATTGATGCAAGTCCAGAGATTATGCCTGCTTTGTAATTGGGACATTGAATCAGTGGCAACTCTAGTTTCTCGTCTACTTGGTCAACACCTCTCTTGGGAACCAAGATAGGCGTCTGTAGAGTTGGTCTAGGGAGGGCATTTTATCCGTTTGCTCTTTCTATCTAGCATTGACTGGGCAATTCAGCGAGAGTTATCCGACAACTTCCACGTGGGGTTCTAAAATTCTGTCTAAGATCTCCTTTTTCTATGTGGACAACATCTTTAGATAAGTTGCTTACAGGAATCATTTGATTTCCGTCGGATGATTACTGTCGATTACTGTTCAATGTACAAACATGGCAGAGAGTTGATTAATCATCATCTTTTTGCTTTGCAATGTGACGAGAGGAGTATGGTCCTCTTTCTTCGCAGAATTTGGGATTGTTCGGGTAATGTCGAGTTCCATGCTTGGTTTAGTCTCTACTTGAAATTTGTCTGCTTTCTTTTCGAGAGGAAGAGTGTTGCAGAAGATGCTTCCTTTCGCGTTATGTTGAGTTAATCTAGATGTTGTAGGGGAGTTTGTTGTAAAGAACCTCTTTGAGTGGGCGGAAGAAACCTTGAAATTATGTATTGCTTGCGAATTGTTTGTGACTGCCAATTTTTATGATCGAAGTAACACCTCTTAAAAATGTTTGATTTCCCACATTCACGGGGGTACTGGCGTAGAGTCCATTACAAGATAGTTAACCAACAAAACTGAACATGACGGACTCCAGGAGAGATGTTGGATGAACTTGGCATTCCTAATAGGTGTTTTGACTGATTTAGCAATTTTTCACTGAATGCATGAAGGATGATCCAGATCAGTTTGGTTATGAAGATAACTGAGATAGAACTCCAACACCTTCGGGTGGGCCTTGATCTTCAAGGGATCGAAACCTGATAAATGAAGGCCATCCAAGCTCCTAACTCGTGAAAGTGCAACATAAACCATCCCACAACCAAACGCCCTTGAGAGATCGGTGTGAAGGCAGTCAAGAGTCATGCCTTGGCATTTGTGAATGCTGAGAGCCCATGCCAGTATGAGGGGAACCTGCTTGCGAGTTGCCCGCACGCTTTCTCCCTCCATCACATCCCATCTCTCAGGATCAATTACCATCTCCATCCCCGAGTCGAAGTGAACCTTGGGCAACAGACCTCTAGGACTTATGCTCCGGATCACCCCCTCCTGCTCAACAAAATCTATAATTGTCCCAGTTGCGCCATTCACCAGACCGATCCCCAAATCCTTGTTTTTGATCAGCATAACCCTTGCACCCAAACAGATGTCCAACTCCTCAGGTGCAATCCCTTGTTTAAGCTGGTTCTTCCAAGGCTCCTGCCCGCTATCCACTGCTCTGTATGTGACAATTTCCCCACCCAAACTTCTCAGCCTCTCATCATTCACTCTCTTAACATCTTGGTTTCTGGGATAGAGGCGCGTCACGGAGGAATTCATCTCACTCTCACTTAGCACTGGTCCATTGCAATGGCGATGTAGAAGTTGGAGGTGTTGGACATCTTTGCAACCTCTCCTTATCCCTTGAAGCAACTCTATCAGTCGAGGGTCAGACTGCCGGAAGACCTGAGTAAGTTCGACCTGCAGGTCAAAGCTTGCATTCCAGCATTCGGCTTCAAAAGCAAATTCCTTAACAGAGGTATGGGAGTTAATAATGGGAGGAAGCTGGAAGAAGTCACCGCTAATGATGAGTTGAATTCCACCCCAAGCAGCATTAGTGCGAGGTCGAATCTTGCTGGCAATGTACTCAAGTTTGTCGAAGAGCTCGCCGCTTATCATGCTCACCTCGTCTATGACAAGCGCCTTGGCCACATTCCATCTCTGGGAAGCAAGCTTACTCCTGGCAACTTTATTGAACAACAATTCTCCTTCCCCCTCCCCAAGTCCGACTCCAGCGAACGAGTGAAGGGTTTGGCCATTAAGGGCGCAAGCGGCGACGCCTGTGGAGGCAGTTACAAACACTTCATGAGGCTGGTGGATCTGCTTCAAAACGTTGATGGCTTGCAGGATCAAGAAAGTTTTCCCTGTTCCGGCGGATCCCGTAATGAAGACAGATTGGCCATCTGAGATAGCCCTCAATACTTCTTCTTGTTGTGTGGTCAAGTTCATTGATCCCCAATCGCTGCCGCCGCTTCCGCTGCTGCTGATTAAACTCCGAGCTGACGTGGTTCCAGCCATTCTGTAGGAGAGAAATGGGGTGACGCAGGATACGTATCTCATGAACTTGATAATCAAGCCCTCTCTCATCACCCTAATTAATCATTAACACTCCTTTTAGGTAAGTTCCTACAGTTTCCAAATCAATATGTAATCTAGCATACACAAGTTCGAAACACAACACTACATTTGCACAAATAGGTAATTAATCCCATATTTATACCCTCGCAGTTGATCTTGGATTGGAATTGTTCTATTTGCTCGTGCAGATCAAAATACTCATAAAAAACAGAATGAGCATATGGCTCAATCAAATGGAGCTTCGTGCCACAACCTTGAGATCATGGGGTTCTATGACAACTTTCTATGCAACCCACCAGAGCACAGACCCCATTGTTCTGAACAAAAATTTACTGAGAAACAAGAAAAAACCATCAAACTCCTTACTAACATAACCTTAAATCAGATGTTTACAACTCAAAAAGAAAGAGAAACAAACCCCACTTTCATACTAAGGAGAATACATGGGAAAACAAGAGATACCCATTAAAATTCAGATGTCATAAGTTACAAAATCAAACCATCAAACCACCCTTTTAACATAAAGAGAGGACTCATTTATTAGAACATGTTATAAAGATAAAAGAAGGTACCAAGAGAGAGAGAGAGAAAGGGAGGGAGTTAGGGTTTTTCGTACCGAAACTCGAAATGCGACGGAAAACTGAGATTCGTGTGCGAGAAGAATATTTTGGTGGCTTTCAGATGGGGGAGGGCAGGAGGTAGAGAGATCAGGCCGAGGATGAGAGGGTAGGAAGAGAAAGGTCCAGCAGCAGCAACAACTCTGTTTTTGGGTTGAGCGCGAAAGAAAAACTTGGATATGTGAGGGTGAGAGCCCGTTCCCAGCGTGGAAATAAGAGTCCCAGTGAAATATGATGCGAGGAAATGTATTTTCAATTCCGGGTTCAATTCTTGGTTACCAAACAGATCCTAAGAAGATAAAACTTTCAAAATTGATCTTGGCGGTTGTTTACGACAACATGGCCTTTCAAACCGAGTAAAACTTTGGTCACACCACGCTGTGACCGAAGCCGGTCACAGTCCACAATAAGAGCCACGTGGCACACTCTTAGTGGATGCTGACCGTATGGATGTTTGGCCAATCACTAGGTGGATCTACAAACCAATAAAAAACCTGATCGATGATTTCTAAGCATTGGATTGAAGTTATTTTCATGGGTTGATTTCAACCGTAGGAATTTGAGCATTTTTGAGTATTATTTGGGTGCAAATATCCAAAGGTTGTAAATCACTAATCAGGCTAATTTTTGGTTTGCAGGTCCACAGAGGGATTAGCCAAACATCCATACAATCAGCGCCCTCTAATAGTGGGCCACGTGGCTCACATTGTGGGCAGTGACCGAAATTTTACTCTTTCTAGCCCATATATGCACACTCTCTTATTAAAACCCAGGTCAAGAACACTGGCCTAAAATTGGAGCTAGGGCCTATCCTTAAACAGTTCGGCCGCGATGGCTCCATACCCGATACAAAAAGTACTCTATGGAGGCTGAAAAGCTCGATCTTAGTCTTGATTTTGCGGTAAGAATTTTTTTTTTTTTTTGGACAATTTCGCATAAGCTTTGGTAGCCACTAGAAAGAATATAATGACCGTATGGTTGAGATGTTTGAATCAGGTTGCTTAGATTAGAGTATGAGACCAACGAAATGGTGATCCGGATTCCCCTGCGTGTGCAACATATGTAGAGATAATTTAGATAATACAGAGTACAAATATACATTCGTGTACAACTTCAGATGCCACTTATCATGGTTTAAAAAACGGCCGTTACTTATGTATACATATATAAAATGGTCAGGTTATTTGACACGGCGATTTGACACTCCTTTTTGCCTTTTTGGGGTTCATATGAAAATGCCTCCAATGACTAACTTTTAGGGCCTGTTTGGTACGTGAGAAAAAGAGTTCTGACGGCGAATATTTAGCCGGGCGAATATTATCTTCGCTAAATATTTGCTCATAGCAATATTTAACAATGTTTGGTACGTGTACGAGCTAGCTCACTTCAGCTTACTTCATTTTCTTTCAATTTGAGTGGGTCCCTCGTATCAAAGTAAGTCAAAAATAAGTTGGGTCAGTGCAGGAACCACATTATGTCAAAGAATAAAAAAAAAATTCATTTTTATCTTTTTTATATATTAAAAAATTAATTTTTATTGAAAATAGTGATTTTCCGGCAAGAAAATAAAATTTTCTCACTAAGGCATAATCGGCGTGAAAATATTTTCACAGCGGGGGGGGGGGGTGATCAAATGTTTTCCCGCCACGGAGGGCAAATATATGGGCCCGGCTAAATATTCGCCAAGGGCGGGTGGCTGCCAAACACAGCCGGGCGAATATTTGCGCGGCTAAATATTTTATTTGCCCGCCGCGGTGCGTTACCAAACAGGCCCTAAAAAAAAGAGTTCCGACGACGAATATTTAGCCAGGCGAATATTATCTTGGCTAAATATTTGCTCATAGCAATATTTAACAATGTTTGGTACGTGTACGAGCTAGCTCACTTCAGCTTACTTCATTTTCTTTCAATTTGAGTGGGTCCCACATATCAAAGTAAGTCAAAAATAGGTTGGGTCAGTGTAGGAACCACATATTATGTCAAAGAATTAAAAAAAATTCATTTTTATCTTTTTTATATATTAAAAAATTAATTTTTATTGAAAATAGTGATTTTCTGCGCGAGAAAATAAAATTTTCTCACCAAGGCATAATCGGCGTGAAAATATTTTCACGGGGGGGGGGGGGGGGATCAAATGTTTTCCCGCCACGGAGGGCAAATATGTGGGCCCGGCTAAATATTCGCCAAGGGCGGGTGGCTGCCAAACACAGCCGGGCAAATATTTGCGCGGCTAAATATTTTATTTGCCTACCGCGGTGCGTTACCAAACAGGCCCTTAGTGAAGAAGAGGGGAGATCATCTCACAAAAAATCAGCTCATTCCAACATTTCTAGCCGTACAAAAAATGGGTTACAGAGAAAACCACCAAATCAATCACATAGACAAAAAAATTTACATAGTTCGACAGTATACCTATGTCCACGAGTGCGAAGTGCTCTCTCATTATTTCTAAAGAATTAGAGTAACAACAGTTTCCTCTCACTCTGCATGTAAAATTGACTTAATTTTCTGTGAACACGATGGGCATCATCTTCACTAAAGTCAGCCTCTCACCTCATCCATAGTTCGAAATCTCAGGATTGGAGGCCAGATCGGTCCGATCCAAATTGAGATCGGCGCATCTCGCCCAATACAAAATGGAACTTGTTTTGGAAACAATGATCTCAGGGAGAGACAACCCAGTTTTGGGTCGGATCGGTTGGCTTGATTCCGATCCGGATTGCCCGATCCAGAACGGTGAGACTTCGAACCATGAACTCATCTCCATGTCGACCTCATACACACGTGTGTATTAACCGAGTCGACTCGCGAGTCAACTCGATGTGCTTCGGATTTTATTTTTTTTCTTTTTTTTCCTTTTACGAGCAAGTTTACAAAAAAAAAAAAACACTGTTATAAATTACGTTTGACGGAAAACCAGCACAACCATGGTTTCCCGGTTTCGTGACCGGAAATTCTACTTTTCTTCGACCATTGCTCTCAACATTAGAAATGCTAGGAGTTCTTCTGAGTCACACCATTCCTTCCCCCTCTCTTCTATACCCTTCCAATGTCAGGAAACCGCTCACTAAAACCCTCCAAAACAGCCGACAAATCGCCTCTAATATCTCAGCAAAAAACGTACAAAACTCGAAAAATCCATTTGCTTGGAACACCAGAATCAGAATTCACATCGAAAAAAATCAACAGGAAGAAGCTGTGCTCTTATATCTTTCCATGGTTACTGAAAATATTCCACCCGATGAATTCACCTTCCCTTTAGTTCTCAAGGCCTGTTCTGCTCTGAAGAAGATCAGAGAAGGGAAACAGGTTCATACCCATGTTGTAAAAAATGGATTTTCGGTTTTCCAAAACGTTTTTGTCCAAAATTCTCTATTGTACATGTATGCAAGCTGTGGGTTTTTAGATATTGCCCGTGGAATGTTCGATGAAATGACGGGAAGGTCTCTTGTTTCATGGAATTCAATGATTGCCGGGTACTCAAAGTTGCCGGGTTGTGGGTTGGAAGCTGTTTCTTTTTATATTCTTATGTTGGAACAAGGAATTGCACCGGATGTTTTTTCTTTTACTGTTTTGCTTAGAGCTTGTGCTTCTGTTGTAGCTGTTGAAGAAGCTATTCAGATTCATTCACATGTTATTAAGCTTGGATTCGAATCCAATGCATTAATTCGTAATAGTCTGATCGATATGTATGTGAAATTTGGATCAGTCGAGGCAGCATTTGTGTTGTTTAATAGAATGACAGAACGGGCTATTGTCTCTTGGAATGCTTTGATTACTGGCTTAATTAGGATGGGTGATCTTGATTCTGCTGAGGCTTTGTTTAACGAAATGGGTGTGAGAGATGTGGTGTCATGGAACACGATGATCTCAGGGTACGTGCAAAATGGGTGCTGCAGTGAAGCATTGGCCTTGTTTCGGAGAATGCAACTTGAGGGGATGAACCCAAATTCCATAACAATTGTTAGCGTACTCTCTGCTTGTTCAATAGCTGGAGCACTGAGTTTGGGGAAATGGGTTCATTTGTACAGTGAGAAGAAAGGGTTGCTTGGTTCTAATGAAATTATTAATGCAGCTTTGGTAAACATGTATGCAAAATGTGGGGATATTGAAAGCTCCCATCAAATTTTCGAAAGAATGGTGAAAAAAGACATTGTTTCTTGGGATATTATGATTGAGGGCTTTGCATTGCATGGGCGAGGTGAAGATGCATTGGAACTATTTCATAAGATGAGGAGGGAAGGGGTGAAACCAGACGAGATCACCTTCATTGGCGTGTTGAATGCTTGTAGCCATGCAGGTTTGGTAGAAGAAGGTATGAAACATTTTAGAAACATGAGTGTTGAGTTTGAGATTGAGCCCAATCTAGAACATTTTGCTTGTGTTGTGGATCTCCTCGGTCGGGCAGGCCGGTTATACGAAGCTTTGCAAGTTATAGAAGGGATGACTATTGCTCCAGATGCTGTTGTGTGGAGTGTGTTGCTTAGCGCGTGCAGGACCTATAATGATGTGCTTCTGGCAGAGTCAGTGGTTGAGCACATCATGGAGTTAGATCCAGCATGCTCCTCAAATTATGTCCTCCTATCGAACATTTATGCTGCTCGAAACCAGTGGGAAGATGTTACTAGGATGAGGAGGATGATGAAGTGTAAGGAGACCAAGAAGGAACCAGGGTGTAGTTTAATCGAGATAGGTGGTTTGGTGAATGAGTTTCTTGCGGGCGACTCTTCTCACCCTCAGTTCAGAGAGATCTTTCAGAAGTTGGGGGAGTTAATGACGCAGATCAAAATGGTCGGTTATGTGCCTGATACAGATATGGTGTTGCACAATATTGGGGAAGAGAAGAAGGAGACCAATCTTCGTTTTCACAGCGAGAAATTGGCTGTTTCCTTTGGTCTTATCAACACTCCTCCAGGAACCTTAATTAGAATAGTGAAGAACTTGCGGATATGTAAAGATTGCCATTCTGCAATCAATCTTATTGCCCAGATTGAAGGGAGAGAGATCGTTGTGAGAGATCGGAACCGCTTTCATCACTTTAAGGATGGTCAATGTTCATGTGGGAACTACTGGTGAGGTTGATCTCAGTTTATCTTCTCATCCCTGCTTCATTAGAATGTCGAGTCCTACTGATATTCTGATTGCGGTAGCTTGGTCATTGATTTCTTTACATGGGCCGGATCATTATCTATAAAGTGGGGCCATATCAAGCCAAGGTCCCATCGTAACATTGGTGTCATGAGTCACTTATGGATGAGCAATTGGAGAACATTAGTTACTGGTAGTGGCAAGATTAAGAGCCAAGATTGGATGTGAGGCGAAGACACAACAACCGAAGTCAAGGTTTGAGAACTTGGGACTCAAAATGGCCTCACCTAGCTATAAAAAAATTGAGTCGGGCAACTCAATGTTTTCACAATTGGTGGATTTTATTTAACAATGTTTAAATATATTGTTAAAAATAATAAAGTGATTATAGCTTTGAATAGGTTATACAGGTTGCTATATTCCCTCATATAAAAATCGCCATGACTCATACGAGTGTTTGTTTGAGACAGTCAACAGATCATGCAATTCTGGAAAGGTAATAGCACTATTAATCCTTGTTGAGGCACCGTGGTAAGTGTGAAAATTACTTGACTTGGCCATGAGTTGCCTCATCAACTTCTAATTATTCTGAAAGAAGAATCTTAAATATGAGTTATCTTTCTTTATAACTAAAGCAATGTATTCTCTTCACTAGTCTTAAATTTTGAGGCATGTTTGGTTTCAAAGCTTCACTGCACGGAATCTTTTTAGCTGGCTGCAGTTATCGTATTTGGTTCAGACTTAATTTTAGGGAGTGCAGATTACATATTCACCTCACATAGGTGTGTTTTGACACCTTTTCAAATGTTAGCCTCTTCTAATGAACTTGAAGAAAAAACTTGGTTTCACTTGCATGAGCTATAATTTAGGGGCACAATTTAAACTCTGTTACAGAGCATGCCCTTGATGTTCTAGAATGGAAGATATAATGCCTGCAGTTGAAACTATGGTGAAATTGAAATGACAAAAAACTGCATTCCCCATCTTCCACGGCGCTTCTTGTCTTAACAAGTATAGGAGGTCCATTCTGGAAATTTGTAGCCTATGTTAAATGTATATACTTCACTCCTTAGGGTTGTGAGTTTGAATGGCGTTTTCCCCCCTTCTTTGGCAAGAGGTTGTTGGAGTTGATCCGTGTTCAAGTTCATGACATCAAGTTTGTGCATTTCTAGTAAGATGTTGTATGCTTAGAGATCTTTGGAAATACCTTTTTGACAGTCTAGAAGTCTAATTAATTAATATTATTTTTATTTTCAGGAGTTTACTGGAGGATTATACCTCCCACTCTGCGAGGCTATGGTTTTTCAACTTTCAAGAGGTATGATCGTAATGTTCGAAACTGAATGTGCTTTCTCATTCTCGTTAGTTCTCTTTTCCCTTTTAGTTTGTTTATTTTTGAAATATGAGGATATCCTTTACAAGCAAAAATTAAATAAATTGAGGTGGTGTCATAGGACGATATTTGCCAAAGGAGGAAGTCCTGTGTCTTTTTTGTCCAGTTGGGTGAAATTCAAGCCGGACACATCATATATTGGTTTCATATTTTGAATGGGCTGAACCAATGAGCTATCAATTCAACCCATTTCCAGCCTACCGGGCATCATTCAAAATTACAAGCACAAAAGACAAACAAATATGTGGAAAAGAACTATGGCTGATCCTCATCGTTTATGCCCTACCATCCTTAAACTCCCCCAAAGAAATCATATGAAAGAAAAGTACAAGAACAAACATTAGCCAGACGGAGATACTTTGTGGCAAAGAAAAAGTTTTCTAGTTCTTCGAGGTGTTCGAACTTGTTAGTAATCATTCATTCTGATGTTTGTAAACATTTTCTCTCTCTCAAGGCGGATATGGATATTTTTGTTACTCCCATTGATAGTTAGTCTAGATATGGGTATGTTTATTTATTACATCACAAGTGGGAAGTCTGAGAGATTAAGGTGTACAGGGCTGAAGCAGAAAATCAGCAAGAGAAGAAAATTAAAATTATCATTAATGTAAGGCAAATACAAAAATATGATGTTACTTAAGTTTCTAGAAAAACATGATATCGTGCATCAGAAAATAGAACTACTCGAGCAGAATGAAATTGTAGAAAAGCAAATCATATATTACAAGATGTGGTCGTCCAAAGTATGATGACTATGCCACTTAGCAAGAATCCCTCTGGGGAGAAGATTTGTAGACAGTAGAGTACTTGTTGATTTGGGTGCCAAGAAAACTTGTTACTAAAACACATAATGAGTTGTGAACTAGGAGAAACTAAGTTTAAATCACCTGCATGTTTAATATGTTTAGTAGAACCAAAGGGGTATGATTCGAATTATCCGAATCTTGATGCTAAAGACAGTATTTTCTTTATTGGGTACACATGTGTTGCCTCAACTGCCTAATGGTTGAGCTGGCTTTGAGTGTGCACACTGTGTATTTGTCTCTTTGTATGAAGGGCTTTATCTACAAGTTTTGAGATTGCAAGTCTTTAGAGGACTTGTGTACATGATCTCTTTTTTTATGGCTGTTTGAAGTACATGTGACTATTTTGTAGTTACATGGCTTTCCTTTTGTAGAGTGCCAAGTTCGTACGCATAAGTTTGTGTATGTTCTATCTCATATGAGAATGGAATGCTTTTACAGAAGAATAAAGAAAAGAAACTTTATCTTACCACATGTTTGTGTTGATGAAGTTGCCTTGAGATGCATGCACTGCGCCCGCGCCCTCCCTCTCTCTCTCTCTTCTTCTCTTTGTATGTGAAGAACTTTTGTAAAGTTTTTCTTTTAACCCCTCCAAAAAAAGCCTCACTTTGGCAAAAATCCCACCTTTTATATAGACAGGAGTGAGTTAAGAGCCTCCTCTCTTCAATTGAGAGAGTTTCATTAATGTGAACAACTCTTGTATGATCTTTATGTTGTTTCTCTCTTATGAGAGAGTAACATGTGGATTTCCTTACTAAAGAGGTTTATGGTTCAAAAGGTTTTATTCCTTTTAAGGCTTTGATCCTCTGGCAATCAACATTTTCTCAGGGGTTGAGAGAATTACTTCTTAGGACTCATGCATCTGCCAGATTTGGTCCATAAGCTGATATGTGTCGACCTGTAATTGGTCCCTTTTTGTAAGGGATCGAGGTTTGTCTGGGGTTTACAGATGTCAACCCATGGTTGGTCCTTTTTTAGGGACTGAACCCGGTCACTACCCTTAAAAAAACACCATTGTAATTGATGACTACCGTTTATAACCTTGTAACAATAAATAATGGTCAAAGTCCACTACCATTTCCCCATTTTTTTCATAAAATTAAACCTTGATTCGAACTATTAGATCATTTGAGTTCCTTTTGATGATGAGGTTATCCCACTTGGTGTGTTATCTGTCATGTCCTTCTACTTGGCTTTGAGATCGATCGTTTACCAGACATTCATTTTCGTTGTCTATTGTGCAGGGTTCTAAAATCTCTTCTCAGGCGGCCTTTGCCTTTTTTTTCTTTTTTTTTTGGTGTCCCGAGTTAGAGAAGCTTTTGACTATTGACAACCTCATCAAAAGAAAAAGATGTATTGTGGTGTTCTAAGTTGAGCAGAGAATCCGTTAACCACCTCTTACTTCATTTCATTGCATGACAACTAGAGAAATATAGTGTCATTTCCTATCTCTTTGGGGTGTTGTGGGTTATGCTCAAGATAATCAGAGACACTGTGCAGTTGAGCCGTCTATGCAGTGGTGGAGCCAGGATTTTGTTCTAGGGTGGGCAAAAGGATACTTTTCCAAGGTGGGCCAAAGGGTACTTCGAAAAAAAAAATTCCTACTAAATTTTTAAAGTTGAGGGTTGGCTACGCCGACACGGCCTATCAGTTGTCTGACTTTCCAGCAGTGTTGCAAGACCCAGACCAAAATTTAGGGAGTTATGTTATTAAAAAAGACTTGGTAGGCCGTCCATTTAACCAACCAGTGAAACATTGCTTTCCGGGTTAGAGTTTAGACCGGATCGTTGGGTCAGTCATTACTTCTAGAACAATAGTCAGATTCATCCTTCACGAGTAAACCTTGGCCGACACCGCAGTCAGCGACGCCGCTGACTGCAACCAATATGAGCCACGTGGCACATTCTTAAGAGGACACTGACCATATGGATGTTTGGCCAATCAATATGTGGACCTACAAACCAAAAATCAGCCTGATTAGTGATTTAAAACCTTTGGATCTTTGTACCCAAATAATGCTCAAACTCTTACCGTTAAAATCAACCCATTAAAATAACTTCAATCCAACGCTTAGAAATTATTGATCAGGTGGATTTTTGGTTTTTAGGTCCACCTAGTCATTGGTCAAACAACCATACGGTCAGTGTCCTCTTAAGAATGTGCCACGTGTCTCACATTGGATGCAGTCAGCGGCGTCGCTGGCTGTAGGTGTCAACGAAGGTTTACTCCATCCTTCACATAATCTTTAGATATGGGAAATAAATGGAAGTAAAAGTCTTCATTTTCTAAATGAATCGTGGGAGTCCTCCTGAAGAGTGCGGTGATCCTGAGGTCCTTACTGTTGGATCTATTCGCCACCACATATCCAACAGTAAGGACCAGAGTACGGTCGGTCATTCTCAGGAGGACACTAACCCGACTTTTTCCAAATAAACGAACCGTACAACTTCAAACTAAAAAAAAGTCTAAGGGTCGGGCTCGGGATACCCCCATTTTTGACACCCATTTTGGCTTACCTACATAGAAAATGAATCGATGGCTGATTTTTGGTGAGGATGATCTCTATGGTGGGGATGATCGTGCTCACAAAAATTCAAATCATTCCGATATTCATAGACTGGTTTAGAAGCTGAAGAATTATGGACAGTCGATTTTTACCGTGTAACTTGAGAACCACGTTTGAAGGGGTTAGAAATTTTAGAATGGGCTGATTTTTTGTTGGGATGATCTATATGGTGAGAGATCATCCCCACCAAAAACCAGCCATTGATTCATTTCTATGTGGGTCCGCCTGGGTGTCAAAACTGGGGGTCCCCCGAAGCCTACCCAAAAGTCAATGGGCCACTGAACCTAGGGAGGATTTCCTCCTCAGGACGACAACAGCGCTGCCAAAATTCAAATCCAAGCTGAGGAGTCGTGAGAACCCTTCCAAGCATAGAAATCACACGTTAAAAAGATACTAAAATTAAAAAAGGAAAATAGGACCATTTCAACCAATTATAGCTTATATAACAACCATTTCATTTTCTCATCACCACCTACTCCAAAATCAACCACCACTGGTCTTTCATCAATTTCGTTGGAATGTCAGATAATCCAGGTACTGATCATGGTCTTTCAGCCATGAATGGAGCTTCATATCACCATAGAAGTCGTTTCGAGTACGAACGACTGGTCAGCGAGCCCACCGCGGATGTCTCTACACCAAAATTGAAGCAGGTTGCATGCTTACCTATCCAAATGTTCGGTACGACTAAGAAACTTACACCTGAGATGCCATCTCCGACCCCTCCTCAGGCAAAGCCAACCCCTTCTAAGGCAAAGCCAACCAAAAAGGTTTCCAAGAGTCACCCACTCTTCAATCTTTCCGATGCTCGTCACAGCAAAAAAGCCATGGCGAAGCCGGAATTCTTAAGATATCTGGAGTATGCGAAGGAGGGAGGGACATGGAACCCTGATTCGAATAGGCCTGTAATATATTTCGAATGAGCTGTTGTTTCCTTTTTTTGTAAATTTATCATGTCATGAATAAAGCATATCTTGAGATGTGAGATTGCTCTTCGTCTTCTTCCTAAGCATCCTAACTAGCCGTTTTTTTATGCAGAAGTCCCTCAAATTGCCACCTATTACACTCTTTCGGGCCCACTGGCACCTTGAATGTTTGGCCAACTCCGTGGTGGACCTATACACACCAAAAATCAGCGTGATTGGTGATTTCTAGCCATAGGATTTGAGAACTTTTTCATCATGGGGCTTCTGTTTGGGTTGGTTCCACGCCCATGATGAAAAAGTGCTCAAATCCAATGGATAGAAATCACAAATCACACTGATTTTTGGTGTGTAAGCCCATCAAGGTGTGGGCCAAACATTCAGAGAGCATAGGACCCAAAAGAGTGTACTACGTGGCAATTTGAGGGACTTCTGCACCAAAATTTTGATACAAAATTCTGTATCATAGATTTTTCCTTTTACCTGTATATTAATCCCATAATTTAGCTGTCTAAGTTTTAGCTTTAAATTGGGTGCTTAAGAGTTAAGATGGCCCAGTTACTGAGCAGTTGGGATGAACGGTTGATCGGCCACTTGATTCTTGCGTATAGGAACTTTAAGGAAAGAAGAGTTGTGTTAAGACTAAAAGAGATTGGATTAGTTGCTTTTAATTCTTAAATCTATGGGGTTTGGTTGGTTCCCAAGTTTTTAAGTTGTGCTTTTCACCATATCCATGCTGATTTTAGGTGGTTTTCACCATATCTTGATTATTAATGTTGGCGGATGGTTTATTCCCACGCATGTGTTGTGTTCGCCCGACAACCCATTGGTATACATAGTTGTTTCTCGTTTCCCTAAAAGGTCGATCTTTTGGGGTAAATGGTTGTTTAACATGATATCAAAGCCTTAAGGCCTGGGAAGTCGAGGGTTCAAGTCTCCAGCAGAGTGTAGTCCCGATGAGGGGGCATGTAAGCGGATAGTTTGTTCCCGCGCATGTGTTGTGTTGGCCTGAGAAGTCGCGGGGTTCAAGTCTCCAGCGGAGTGTATTCCCATTGAGGGGGCATATTAGCGGATGGTTTATTTCCGCGCATGTGTTGTGTTGGCCCGACAACCTGTTAATATACATAATTGTTTCGCCTTTCCCCAAAAGGTCGATCTTTTAGGGTAAATGGTTGTTTAACAATTAAAGAAGCCAAATCCAATTGTCTGCATTTTCGTTCATCTACAAGCTACATTCAAAAATTTCTCAGTAAGAAGTGAGATCTTAATGGGCCTGGCTAACCCAAATGTGAACCCTCATTCAGGGTGCACCGCCATCCCATGCAAGGGCATGTAACAGAGCCAGGGTGCCCGGTAAATAAATGTGGGACTTGGGTCTGCAAATTAGGCCTGGTGGGGATGTGATTGTATGATCTTTACGAACTTGGCCTAGAGACTTTGACAATCAAGCTTACATCAGCCTCTTATTTTAAATATATTATATTGTCATCTATTAAAATATGAATATTTTAGAAGAAGCCATCATTATAAACTTATTGTTTTGAAATATCTATTCCAAACTGTCGATGAGTCTTAATCAATGATATAACATAGCATGTATTTGGGCTGTTAATGGGCTTAAGCTAGGTTTTTTCTAAAATAAGCTTGAGCCCAGCCTGAAATAACTATGAGTTGGGCTTGGGCGACAACATTCGGCCATGTTGGTCCATGGTTACACATCCCAAGCCAGGCTCACGCGAACCATGCATGTCCCATTAAGCCCCCAGTTGTATTACCTGGGCTATGGTATCTCCTGTGAGCAAAGCACTAGATTGTGCGTCCCTTATCTTTATATTTGGCTCTCCCTACAGTTAGGGGTGTAAAACGGGCCGGGCCAAGGCTGAAGCAAGCTGGGAAGCGAGCCGGGTCTAACTAAAATCGTAAGTACGGGCCCAACCCAAGGCCTACGGTCTGGGCTCAGTCTGGGTTGGCAGGCTGGGTTGGTGGGCTAGAAATTTCAGCAATATTGGTATATTTAGCTGTTGGAATTTAGTAATTTTTTTCAACATGGGCCACATGAACCTGTTCATGAATGGTTTCTAATCCCTGATGAAAATGGGTGGAGGAGGTGGGCAGCTTTTACAAATTTCAAAAAGAAGAGGGCCCGAGTAAACAGGCCGCAGGAAACCCCCTTAATGGGCCATGGGCTCAAAACTAATAACCAAACCCTGCCCATGTGTACAGTTTGACATCATGTATATGCTAGAAATCGTGTTTTTTTTAAAAAAAATTTTTTATGGCGATCACGTTGTAACGCTCAACACTGTTATGTAATTTTGCGAAAAAAAGGCCCAAACCAAAAATACAGACTTACCTTTATAATTGTTGTTATTTTGTCCATTTTCCAATATCCTTCTATTTTCAAAGTTATTTTTTTAAAATTAAAAAATAACATTATTTCGACCTTTTTTTTACTGAGATTTGATCCATTATAGCGGCCAAATGTTATACATCAGTGTCACATTGACATGATCGAAGTCATCAGTTCGACTTTGATTATCCCTAGCCCAATGTGAGTTTTTTCTATTTTAACTTGTTTCTTCGTGGTGATCGAATGAGAATGGAGAAAAGGCTTGTGGGATTGATGTGAGATGGTAGAGACGAGTTTTCTATTGAATGACATATAGTTTTGCATAGACAAGGAACAAAAAGGAGTGGCTTTGAAAAAAGATAAGATTCAAATCTCCATCTTTTCTTAGGATTCTTTTCTTTGTTTGTGTTTTTTGTAAATAGTCACCTTGAGCCTAATCACTACAACCCAAGGAGGCACCCCTTTCTCCGTCGTTATACCGACGTCTAAATCTCAAGTTTGGTTTAGTTTGTACGAGGCAAAATATAAGTATTTATAACATTTTCAATCGTTGATTAAAATTGTCTTTATGCCCAACAATGTTCTTTAATCTTTAGCTAAAATTATCTTTATGCTTATTTTTGCAATAGTCACTCGACAAAACAAACTGACAACTATTTATGTACGAATGATGACTTTTTTTTGCTTAAGTCATTTCATAGTTTTCTAATTTATTTACAGGTATGCTATTTACAACTTTGCCATAATGTATTTTTTTACTCCTAAAGTCGTCGTCCCATGATTTTTCTAATCTATTTATAGGTATGTCATTACAACTTTTTCACAATATATCTACTATTTAGGCATTTGATTCAAGATGCTTAGTCACGATTGGAGGGATTTACTGAGTGGCTAAGTATTGAGCAAAATGAACGATTGGAGATGCTCTGATGGATCCCATATGGGAGATCTCGTCCAAATGTCAATTTGATCATATCATAGTAACAATACTAGGAATCAATAGCCCGTGCTAAACACGAGCACACTTAAAAAAATATTAAAAGATAAGTCTTTTTTAGCATTAAAAGAAATGACCCTTAAAAGAAAATTGGTTTTTTTTTTGTAATCTAAAAGAAAATTTTTATGTTCCTAAATATTGAGAGATTCTCATTAATAAATAAATATTTCTTTTAAAAGAGAGTAAGTTCCTTAATATCTTGTCCAAGCTGTAGAAAGAAAACATACAACTGTACAACGAAAGATTCAATCTTTTATGCTCAAAAGAGAAAATAGATTTATTGGTAAAAATTTCAATAAATTTTATTGAGTGTCATCCGTCAAATTTACCGTCATTGTTTGAATCATCAACATGGCCGTCCATTGTGAATAATCAGAACCATAATCCATGATATTAGAATCATAACCCATGATATCTTCTGCAAATCAAGCTATATAGACCTTTTCAATATACCTAGAATATCAATTAACGTATTCCACTAATCCTTCAAAAATTAAACCGAGTTAAACTATTTATGTTCAACTCAAAAAAACTCTTTCAAATAAAATAAGTCACAATCCATCCAAGTAAATAGAGGTTATAAAAAAGTATCTTTTTTGTGACTAATTTATAAAATGTAATAAGTGTAAAGAGATATAAATAAATGAAGACATTTAGAGAGATTTTAGAGATATTGAAGAAATAATTTTGTCGAGGAAGAACAAAAAAATTAAACATTTTGCACGAATAATCGTTTTTGGAATGGAAGAGACATTTTTGGAAATATAAATTCTTAGCATTGGATACCGAATAATTATTCCCATTATTGGTCTGTTGATCATGGAAATCTATTAATGAAATAAAAAAAATGAACAAAAAAATTAACCAAACAACATAGTTTTACATGGCAAAAAAAAAAAATCTAAGTAAATAACCAAACAAAAACATAAATATGGTTATTGTTGGGCTAATAAAAAATGAAAAAAAATGTGTAGAGAAGAAATAATCCCAACAGGAAAAAAATGGCATGAATGAAAAAAAAATATCTGATTTAAAATATTACGATTGACATTGACTGAAATATATGTCATGTTTTTCTAATTCAAAAGTGACCAACGGAATAGACGTTCAAAATTGAGGAGTCGAGATGTAAATTAATGTCTAAGACCCCATAGTATATATGTCCTTCTCTCATATAAAGCATGTCATTATAGGTTATCCCTGCATTTGGTAGCAAACCCATATGATCATTGAATCAATTTCGATTTGAGCAGATGAGTAGAAACCTACAGCCATGAAAAAATTATTTTCAACCATGGAGATGAACTTGAGAACCCGTATGATTATTGAATTGATTTTGATTTGAGCAGATAAGTAGAAACCTAGAGCCATGAAAAATCGTCTTCAATAATGGAGATGAACTTGAGAACAGTTGATATATCACAACGATCGCGCAAACTATCGTCTGATCACAAAATAAAATATAAAAAAAAAAACCTGGATCAGTCACAAAAGAAGAACTTTTAATAACTAAAACGTTTAAATTAAATTCTTAATAAAAATCAATAAAGATACATTTTAGGAGAGATAGGAGACGTGAAGAGAAATAATTTTATTTAGAAACTAATAAATATTAGAGAGAATGGGATAGTGATAGATTTAGAAAATAAGTAGAGATTTTGGAAGAGGGAATGTCTAATTAAAGAAGACATTTCAGAAGAGGAAAAGTTCAAATAAAAAAGATTCCAATTAGAGTTGTAGAGATAGGTTATGAAAAATAAATGAGGAGTAATTTTAAGAGTTGTAGAGAAGGAAAAAAGGTAGGAATAATTGTAATTAATTAAAGAAAAAATGTTTTACATGAAAAGTTGGGGAGTTTGAGAGGTTGTAGGATAATTTAGAGATTTTAGATTGAGATATTTAGAGAGATTTTAGAAATATTGAAGAAACAACTTTGTCGAGGAAAAATAAAAAAATGAAACGTTTTGCATGAATAGTCGTTTTTGGAAAAGAAGAGACATTTTTGGAAATATAAATTCTTAACATTAGATACAAAATAATTATTCTCATTATTGTAGTCTAATTTCCTTAATAATCATTCCCATTTTGATAGCCTAATTTTCTTCCAAATAATTACTGATACATAATTTTGTTTTCCAAGTGCTCCAAATAACAGAGTAATTTTTAGCCATTAGATATGATCCTAGTGGATAAATTTTAAAAAGTGTAATATTGGTCCGTCGATCATTGAAACCTGTTAATGAAATAAAAAAATGAACAAAAAAATTTAAAATTAGAGACAAAAAAAAAAAATCAAACAACATGGTTTTACATGCAAAAAAAAATTTCAAACAAATAACCAAACAAAAATATAAATATGGTTATTATTGGGCTAATAAAAAATGAAAAAAAAATGTGTGGAGAAGAAAAATTAAACCCAACAAAAAAATGGCATTAATGAAAAATATACCTGATTTAAAATGTTATGATTGACATTGACTGAACTATATGTCATATTTTTTCAATCCAAAAGTGACCAACAGAGTAGACGGTCAAGATTAATGAGTCGAAATAAACCCGATAGAAACCTAGAGGCATGAAAAAATTATTTTGAATGATGGAGATGAAGTTGAGAACCCGTATGATCATTGAATCAATTCTGATTTGAGTAGATGAGTAGAAACCTAGAGTCATGAAAAACATCTTCAAATATGGAGATGAACTTGAGAACAATTGATATAGTCACAACCATCTGGCAAACTATCGTCTAATCACAAAGTAAAATATAAAAAATAAAAAAATAAACCTGATCAATCACAAAAGAAGAACTTTCAATAACTAAAATGTTTAAATTAAAATCCTAATAAAAATCAATAGAAATACATTTTAGGAGATATGAGACGTGGAGAGAAATATTTATATTTAGAAACTAATATATATTAGAGAGAAGGGGAGAGGGAGAGATTTAGGAAATAAGTATGAGGTTTTGGAAGAGGGAATGTCTAATCAAAGAAAATGTTTCAGAAGAGAAAATGTTTAAATAAAGAAGATTTCAATTGGAGTAATAAAGAGATTTTATGGAGAATAAATGAGGAGTAAGTTTAAGAGTTGCGGAGAAGGGAGAAATGCAAGAATAATTATAATTAATTAAATAAAAAAAATTACATGAAAAGTTGGGGAGTTTGAGAGGTTGTAGGATAATCGAGAGATTTTAGATAAAGATAACCTTAATGTGGAGGGTATTTTTGGAAAATATAGAAAAGCTGGAGAGAACACCACCCCAGCAGGTTCGAGCTTTAGTATAGATAACTAGTAATGAAAGCCCGTGCTAAAGCACGGGTGGAAATAGAAAATACAAACTAACAACAATTAATTTTTATATCTACATCTAATTGTAGTAGAAAATAATACAGAAAAATTGCTTAACTATTCTTTTTCCCTTCATCCACTCTGAACATGATAAGAAAATGAAAAAAATTGCTAACACCAAAAGAAAATAAAAAATAAGTTTTTATAATTTTCATTTTTACATTCAAGCATCGCACAGTAGCACATCCACTATGTCCATAATAATGACGACCCTTTCATCGGTTCTCCCCATCTTCATATTATTTTTATTCACAATCCTTTCTTTGTTATCTTCAACAACATCTCCTTAGCCTATAAAACATGATAAGAAAATAAAAAAAATGGCTAATAATGGAAGAAAAAAAAAAAAAAAGGCTAACAATCTTCGTTTTTACCTTCAAAGATTTATACAATTCTAAAAAATTGAAACCCTATAAATAAACAAACAATCATTCTAGAGTCTAAACATAAATAGAATGTAAATAATTGAATAACAATTCTTTTAGAGACCCAAATCAAATATTCAGTAGAGACGACTCATTGAAGGAAAAAAATTTTAGAAGAGATGGTAAAGATATCGAACTATATTGGCTTTTCTCCTGCTTTTGTGTCTTCGTCATTCAAAGAAGCTCAGTCGGTGAGAAAAAATGTGAGAACCCTGCATAAATCTTAATATTTATATATGACCGAATTGATAGCTAATTAAATAGATATTTATTTATTAACGAAATATGGAGAGACATTAGATGCCAATAATGGATGTGATGTTAATGGGAAAAACGTTCAATTAAAACAAAAATAAAATGTTGTGAAAATTGAAGGAAGGAGATGGAAAGCCATTAAAATGTCATAATGGAAGTGGTGGTAATGGGATAAACGTTTTGATTGAAATATAAATAGAATGTTGTGAATGTTATGTTTTGAAAAATAACAAGGTGTTAAGAGACGTTGAGAAAGACGAATTTAAGAATGAATGAATAAATAATTTAAGAATGAAAGAGAGAATTAAGGAATAAATAATTGAGATTTTAAAGAAAAATAAATTGAGTTGGTTAGAAAGTCTAAAAAGTCCTTAATGTTTGAAGTGCATTACTTAAAGTATCAATGGGTGTTTTTGGAAAAGACAAATAAGATAAGGTAAAGTCAAGTGGATAAGAGAGAAAAGAAAATTTTAGGTTGTTGATATAGCACTTTGCATGAGGAGAGTGCCACGTCAACTTGATGCGGAGAAGAGAGAACAACGTTGCTTGCTTCTCTACTATAGTCTAGATATATAGATAGATTCGTTTTGCACCGATGTGATGGCTAAGGCTATCTCATTATTTAGTCTTGAATCTATAGGGCCACGGTTCCCTGTACCATCGAATGTGGGGTCCGCCTCTTAAATTGGGCCATTAAGTAGTCATGTTGGTCAATTCTAGCCGCATGATCAATCACAACTTATGACGGCCAATGAAGTCATGGCCAATTAATTGAAAAGTTAGAATGTATAGTTGGAATGGACCACATCGTACCCAATAACTTGATGTTTTGTCTTCTAGACTATGGGCAGGTGGGCCATGCTTACCGGACGGATTTGAAGATAATATCGGGGCAAACATCTGGTGGTTATCAAGCTAAGAAATAAAAATTGTCTTACAAGGACAAGGAAAACTATAGTATCATTCCGAGGAGGACGATATCTTAGTATCATCGTCCCTATAGATTTATTGTGTAAATCTAAAGGATCACCAAACATCTGAACCTAGGACGACAGCCAATAGGGATGACTCCTAAGCAACAAGTATGAGCATCCGATCTGAAAATGGATCGTCTTGCCCCCAAGATCATTGTTCCCCAAAGAAGACTCATTTTGTCTCGTGCATGATGCGCCGATCCCATTCTGAATCGGACCAATCTGGATCAGGATCGGAGCCCACCGATCTGACTCCCGATCCTGAGATTTCAAACCATGAGTATGAGCCATGTGGCTGGTGGTCCTATATGAGCCATGTGGCATATTCTTAAGAGATTTCTGGCCGTATGGATGTTTGGCCCAACCCTAGGTGGACCTACAGACCAAAAGGAGTTTGATTAGTGATTTCTAAGCGTTGGATCGGAGTCGTTTTCATGGGTTGATTTTTAACCATGAATTTGAGTATTATTGGCCATTATTTGGGGTACAAAGATCCAAAGGTTTGAAATCACAAATTTCGCTGATTTTGAACAACTTAAGGATGGGCAGCCGAACATCCATATGGTCAGCATCCTCTAAGAGTGTGCCACGTGGCTTATATTGTGGTCCGTGAGCAAAGTTCCTCTACTCTCCTAAAACCCAGGAGACCATTTAATTTGGTAGAGCCCGCGAGGTACAAAATTAGGTAATGGTAATATAATACTGTAGATCCAGACTCCCAGGAGCATTCAAATCCCTCGTACCTATCCACTTTATAGTTTATACTATGGATAACCCCTAAGGTCGCACTCAGAGAAAAAGAGATAGAAGGGGGGTAGCGACTAGCGAGGACAGGGATAGATAGATCACGTGGACCAAAAATATCCAAAGCTGGTTATGTTCGGTGACTGAACATGATACGTGGCAATCGAATTCTCCAATAATATCCCATTTAGTAACTCTGCTCTCGGCTCGAGCCATTAGCCATATATACCGACTGAGTTGTAGGCTCACCTATCATGGCCCACTCAACAAATCTCGTGTTTTTTTTTTTAAGTCACGAGGATCATGATTATAGTCTTAATCCAGCTGTAATCACACTTATTTATTGGGGGTGGGTGGGACCATGATGGTTTATGTGATTGATCATCGTGTGGTTAAAAGCAGTAATCTATAGTTCTTGTATCAAGAAATCGAACTGTTTATTTAAAAATGAAGCAAGAAATAACTTGCCAGCAAACTAAATCAAATTGCTTTTCACCGACAGAATAAAAAAACTAAATCAAATTGCTCATAAGGTTTCTTGCTTTTCCTTTTGACCTTTTCCTCTTTTCTATTGTGGTGGGCCCGGTGCTGGTGGGTGAAATGTGATTGAACCCGGGACTCATGATTATGGTCAAAGTGTAAACCGTAGAGCCATGGTTTAAAAACTGCCGTTATACAAAAATAACGGCCGTTCTAACGGATTCGGACCTCTCCCATTTCGTTATAACCCGTTAAAATGCTGAAAAAATAATGGCCGTTATTTTCTGGTAATTTTTGTGCAAAAAAACAGCTTTCATTTTCCCATTATTTTCCGTTTTTTGAAAAGTTTTCAAATTTGAATTTCAACGCCATTTTGTCCCGTTATTTTCGTCATTTTCCATTTTTGCTCCTGAGCGTTACAATTCGTTACAACGGAAAAAACGGTAACACCCCCAGTCTGTTATACCATTATAACGGCTCCTTTTAAACCTTGCGTAGAGCTGCGGGTTATAACATAACAATGAAGTTTTGTATACATTTTTCTCTAACATGAAGATTCCCATTTTTGGTGGCCAATACTAGGACAATTATTTTTTGATTAGCCATTGGTGCTATCCCATCATTGGCATTCATGCTATTTCCCGCGTCACAATATACTAGTGGGCCGTGTTGCACGTGAGTGATTGTAGGAACTGTTTTGGAAGATTAGTTTGGGAGGGCAAATCTGTAAATTGTGACGGCTCAAGGCATAGTTAAAAAATCCAAATTCAGAAGTTGTTCAAGTAGAATAAGAAAGTTTCAACCGAAATGGCAGTTTGAAAGAGTAGTTTGGAGGCATGAATTTGTAAATTATGGCAACTCGAGGTATAATTAGAAAATCAAAATTCTGAAGTTGCCAATGTAGAATAGATTTGTAGATATTAGGAGGTGGTTTTAAAAATATGAAAGAAATGACATAGAAATTAATTAAATTGTTATTAAAGAACTCTTTGGATAAGTAATAATGACATAGTAAGTAATCAAGCGATTATTTAAGGGTTGTATTAAAAATAAGAATGATAACGTGTGAAAGTAATTAACTATTTATTAAAAAGTTTTTTTGAAAATATCAGTACATTAAAGGACCATTTATTAGAGTCGTATCCCAACTTCATGGAGTCGGCAACATTAATTATATTTCTCCATTCACTCCACAAAGAGATGTTCATAATCTATATCTATACTATTATAAAGCAACAACTAGTAGTGTCACCCACCCATGTGACACAATTAAAGGCCTTTTTACTTTCAAAAGGTAAAACCTTCCCTCATTAAATGCCTCTCTTCTAAAGAAAAAACTTGAGTTTGAGTAACAATTCAGGATGTCCAGCACGCCCACATCCCTCATTGGACAATAGTATAAGACATGTGGCACACGTTTATGGATTATTGACCGCGTGGATGTTTGTCACATCCCTCATATCCTTAAAAATCTTTAATAGGCTGATTTTTTTCATGTAGGTCCATCTAGGGATGGGCCAAATATCAATACGGTGAGTGATCTCTATGAGTGTGCTATGTGTATGGTGCTGCCACATGTAAGGTGCATGTGCATCACATGTGGCGTTCCCCTAGTGATAAATAAGAAAAGTATATATCCCATCTGGCTTGATGGAACAATCCATCGAGAGCCCTCGTGTTTCTCTTGATTGGATGCATTTTGGTTCAGTTGCAAATCACTAATTCGATAGAGCCAATATAGAGTTTTCGCCAATGAAAGAAAGACACAAGGGCACCTTAATTTCTAGCCATTGGAACAAGTACCCAAAAATATACAAAAAAAAAAATGCATCAGATCGGCTAGAATCAACCCTAAAAAAATGCTAAAATCTATGGCTAGAGAAAACCAATCAAGCTGATTTTTGGTATGTATATTCATCAGGAGGTGAGCTAAACATCCATGCGATTAGTGGTCCCAAAAAAATGAGCAATGTAGGGCAACGAGAGCCCTCTGGTATCAACTGCAACCAAAGTCCTCTACATTTAAAATTTTTCCCCAAGCATAAAGGGTAATGCAAGGATTTATTCCTTCCAAGTAACACTTGCATCCAAACACTAACCCACAGACCACCCAACTTGCCCGAAAAAAGCAGTGTGTAGAAGTAGAACGTATAGAGGAGTCAAAGGTGATTTATTCGATGGATCCCAATTAACTATTGGGATGGTCGTGACCGTTGATTTATCACTTTCTTTTTTGATAATCCTAAAATTACAACAAAATTGTCAAGCATAAAAGAGTCTTGAGGGTGTGACGACCAACACCAATCAATTGAATCAGCCTTTCGGTTAGAGATTTCTTAAGTCTGGACATCCAATGGTAGTTATTCATTCTACATGTGTGTCATGAGTTAGGCTGATAGACGGTAGGTAGGACGTCTCACACGGTCAGTGTATTGAGGCATAAAAACATTGACCGCGGTTGTGTCCAAATAGAATTATCCACACGATTGAAAGTCTTTATGGAGGAAGATAGCCACACGATTGAAAGTCTTAATGGAGGAAGATATTTTCTTAGAAAACGAAGTCTTTATGGGGATGTGCCGGGTTCTGGCAGACAGGAAAAGTAACTGCCCAAGGACGCTGAACTGTTGTCTTTTTCAAAATCTTCATGAGATACTTATCCCAATGGGTTGCTTGCTCGTTTAAAAATGAGATATATGCTAGGGTCGTGCTATCCCACCCTCAACCTCAAAAAAGAATTGTGCAGTTGATCCATGGATCCTCGGATTCATGAGATCGTCATATATGGACCACGGATCCATTGAATCCAACGGTCCACAGCTTAACTGCACCATTTTTTTTCGGTTAACCATGATATAACATTTCCTTATGTTATGTAAGGTTATTTTAGGAGTGTCAATTTGTATCTGTTTAACCCGAACCGTTGTTAACCCAGATTGACTAACCACTTAATTTGTAAAGGACTAAAGTACCCTTTTCTTCAACCTTCCATGACAACAGATAGGGTTTTTTTTTTGCCAAAATCCTAACCTCAAATCAATTGTTTGTGGTGGTTGGACATGAGACTGGTAGCTGGCCGATCACCACTCCGACGAGCAATTTTTCTTTGTTCTAACAGATTTATAATTTTTTTCCTTGTTGTTCTTGCCATTTTTTCTTCTTTCATTGATTTGGAAAACAAAAATCAGAATGACTTAAAAAAGAAGTGGCAGATGCATTAGTTCCAACGTTTGTTTAGGTTTTGTACGAGAAAAATAACTTCTTCAGAAACGATACCTAATTTTAAGTCTGAAATAATAATCAAGTTTTTAAAATTTTAGTATTGGACTCCAAAACTCCGATGATGTAAATGCTTAAGAATGAAATAACAAATTCATTGCAATTTTCGGAGTTAAAAAACAAATGTCTTTTTTTATAATCATTTTTGTGTATGTTGACCAAATAATCATTACTTGTGCGAAGTGCCAAGTGTGTATCTGAAAGTGCTTAAAAGCTCATAAAATGCTCAATTTCATGAGCGCGTGGTGTTTTGCACTACAAATAATATACTCTCTTCACATGTATGCATTAGTTACATGTGTGTAGATGGACTTTAAGCCTTATTTCATATTCGATGTAGGACAAAAATTTGCAAAGAGTGTTTCACAATTCTTAAGCCACACAAGACAAAAAAAAAAAGTATGTTTTATTGAAGAGTCCGTCTCGAGCTACACCCATTTCTTACATCCACTTCTTACACCCGAGGTTGGGGCCCACATGGAGATCATGTTGGACAATCCAATCATACATTGAGTTGTCCTTGCCATGATGATCATCGTTGCCAAAAATCAGTTCATTCCACATCCCTAACCATAGAAAACTTGACTGAAAATAATGGTTTAATTGGATGGTCTGGATTTTTAAAATTAAACTCATACTTTCATGAGGTTAAGAATGTTGAATTGTCCTGATTTTTTGTGAGAAGGGTAACCATAGTATGAAAAACTCATTGTGCGGTTGGATTGTCCAAAATGATATCCATGTGGGCCCCAACCTCGGGTGTAAGAAGTGGATGTAAGAAATGGGTGTAGCTCTAGACGGACTCTTTATTGAAAATATCCAACAACTATTATTATTGTAATTGGGTTGCATAAGAAAAGTTCCATAATTACCGATTTCGGACATGTTTACTTGTTGGTTTGGGACTCATTGATAAGTCATTGTTTAGGGTTAATCGTATCTTTTCAATTTGTATATAGAAGAAGCCCTCAATCGTTATCCTCCACAAATGTAAGCTTTAGTGGTGAACCACATAATGTGTGTTCTTGTGTGTGTGATTGTTTTTCTTATTTAAAGGTTGCATTGTGTGTACTCAATTTTTGTAACAGTAACCCTCTTCTTCTATTTGATCGGGCTTGAGATTGGCCTTGCAATGTTAACAAGGACACAGGCAGGCTAAGTTCCTTGTTTATCAAAAACCAAACTCTTTCAGGGGACATGTTAGTACGACTCTGAAGCAGTCGTTCATGTATTTAAACTGGTCCTTACACTTTGTGTTGTGTCCATCGAGATTCGACCTGAACAAAATTTGAAGAACATCAATAGCTTAAAGATATGGGACAACATATTTCAGTGTCATCCCAAAGACGATGTTAACAGCGACCTTCCTCCAAAAACACGAGAGGTTCATGTACCCAAATAAGATCTAGATTCAGATACTTCTTGCTTTTTGGATTGATACCAATTGTCTCCACAGACGGCATGGGAAAAAATTTGCTGGTCCCTGGGGACCCCTTCCAAAATGTCCGACACGCACACTTTGTTAACCATCCTTAACCAACTAACCAAGGGCTTAACGTGGGTTGAGTTAAATCTTTCGTGTACATGTCACACTTTTTGCAGTGGGAATACAAATCTTGAAGTACCTAGGGGCCAACGAATCTTTTCTAGACGGCATGATAATAAAAGCGTGAAGTGGGGGCAAAGGGCATTTTGGATACTTAAAAAGGGGCGTGGGATATTTTGGTCCTTTAATATAAGTACTAAGCAGATCCATGATTTAAAAAAGGAAATTTTAGTCGCACCTCACAAAATGTGAGGGCACCCAAAACACTTAATTTTTTTTTTTTTTAATTCCTGTAATGCCCTATTATGTTAGGGCATTTGGGTGCAAAGATCCAAAGACTATAAATCACTAATCGGCTGATTTTTGGTTTACAAGTCCACTGAGGAACTGGCCAAACATCCATACGGTCAGCACCCTTTAAAGTGTGCCACGTGGCTCGTATTGTGGGTTCCCGTTGTGATGTTGTGAAGTTTTACTCGTTTGCTAGTGCTTTGGGGTGCATTCAACAGATCGGGTGCCCTCATAAATTTTGAAATAAAAGATGGGGTGCATACAACAGGTCGGGTCCCCTCACATTTTGTGGGGTGCGACTAATTTTTCTCTTTAAAAAATGGCTGTTATAACGGTAACGCTCCAACCCCAATAACGGTTTTTCAAAAATAACAATTAAATCCGAAAAAAGGGCTTAGCATTATAATGGCTGTTATTTTGAAAAATAAAAATTTTCGTTATTGACTTTTTTTGCACCTAAATAATAAACATAATATTTTGACCATTTTTTGAGTCCTGTTATACTTATAACAACCATTACAACGGACATAACGGTAATGGCAAGGGACCGTTATAACATTATAACGCGGACCATTTAAAAGCTTGAGCAGAATTAGTGATTCCGGTCACATTTTTCCTTGGTAGGGTCAATGGGGGTTTTAAAAAATTTGAAAGGGTCGTGTTACTAATTTAAAGCTTTTTTAGGGGTGTATAGAGAAAGAAGGGAGCAATCTAAAAGTGGTAGTGTGGTGTGGGAGCCAAAAAGATCTCTCTCACACGCACGCAGTTTTCGTCGACGGTCGATATCGGCTTGGAGTGTGATTACGTGGCTGAGTGGAAGCGTCGGCTTTATAGGCTTCGTACCCTTTTTCTTCTCCTCTCATACTCTCCCAAAGACGCCCCTCCGACCAAAATCAGCGTCCGAAATAGAAGCACGAGTCACCCAAATCCCCCCTTCTCACCTGCAACAGACTCATCAGAACTCTCTCTCGATCTCTCGAACAAACGAACGAACGAATCATCGTGACTGTACTGGTGGTGATTGTGTCCGTGAAGCTCCTCCAGCTCACCCTCTTGTTCGTTTGAACGAAAGAGGTAATTAAATCGTGAGATATTTTATGAACAGAACGAGAGAGAATGAATTGCTTTTTTGTTTTTTTTTTCTAATTTGCTTGATTTTGCGGATTATTTTGATGGAGAATATGGTTGTTTGGCAGTTTATTCTGCTTGATGAACATTTCATGCTTGTTTTGCTGAAATTTCGGATGAAATGGGATTTTTGCGTCTTGTATACGCTTAGAATTGGATGATCCTCAAATTTCTTGGTCCAGTTTCCACTTTAAATTGTTAGGTTGAAAAATTTCTTCTGGTTTTTGCTGAAATTGGAGCTTTGTTTTTGTTAGTAATGACTAAGAAGAGAAACGCGATAGTTTAGGAAGAAAACTTTAGATGGAAAGGAAGATCTACCCTTTTTAATTCTGATTCCAACTCACTCCCTTAGTACCACTCAATGTTGTATTTATTGTGTTACTATGTTGAAATTTGAGAGATTCACTTATTGATGTAGAACTTGTTTTGGTTAATTCAGTATCCAGGTACTATATCCAGATTCCAGACTCCAATGTTACTGAAAAACAGAATTGTTATTCAAGCTAGAAGAATAACACACAAAGAAGATAGGAGAGGAGTTTGGTAGAAAGTTAAAGCTTGAACTAATTTTCCCTTGTTTGATAGCTAGATGAATAACACACAAAGAAGATAGGAGAGGAGTTTGGTATTCATTTCCTTTCCACATAGGTGACCAATTGCATATTTTCTTGGCATATTATCTCAGGTGTAATCAAACAGCCCTATCAGACGTATTTTTCCCGGGAAGATTTTCCATGGGAAAAGAATCAAACATGCCCTAAGTCAAGAAAGTGAGACAATATCATCTGAAGTTTATGGGCGTTGAGCCCATGACTCAATCCGGTGATGCTTATTTTGTCAACCTTGAGCCTCGAGGTTATGTGCCCAATTCCAGCTAGCCTTAATAAAGAAGAAATGAATTGAAGAAGATAGGTTTGTGAATTTTGACATCGGAGAGCCTTAATGTAGAAGAAAAGAATTGAAGCAGATAGGTTTGTGAATTTTGACATCGGAGACTTCTCTCCACACAGTCACCTGCCCATGGCAACACCAAAGTTTGTATGGAGTAATTGGTTAACATAAAGGGCCCCCCCACCTCACGCGCGCGTGCACACGCACATAAGAAGAATGCTTTATATAAATAACTCACTTGTTGGTCTTCAATCCCCTCAGTCACTACGAAACGCCCCCAATCAGTGCAATGGGATCTGTCACACATACATAACTTGCTCCCTACCCCCCCCCACACCAACTATGCATCCTACTCTTTATACCTTCCGTGTGTGTGTGTGAGAGAGAGAGAGACTACACACACACAAGGTATAAAGAGTATGATGCATGGTATCACACACACGGTCAACTGAATCAAGGTATAAAGAGTAGGATGCATAGTGTAGTCTCTCTCTCTCTCTCTCTCACACACACACACACACACACACACACACACACACAAGGTATGAAGAGTATGATGGATGGTATCACACACACAGTCAACTGAATCAAGGTATAAAGAGTAGGATGTATAGTATCACACACATACACACGGTCAACTGAATCAAGGTATAAAGAGTAGGATGCATAAGTATCAACTCATCTGGTTTGACCCAGTTTTCATGGGTATAAATGCAAGTGACCCATCCTAAACCCTACTTAAATTCTGAACACCATCTGTATCTTATTAAATAAGAGAAAAATTACAGAAAAATTCCAATGGTCCCCTAAGAGGTTACATGTTTGGCATGTAATTCCACCCCACACAATAGCTAGCAAGCCTATTAGTCTTCAGTTTTCCTTTTATACATGTGAATGGTGCAAATGACTGAAAATGATTTTGGGATTTGACCAACCTCTTAAAATTTGGAAGCCAATCGCTGAGGAGGGATCGACATTCCTTTAGCAATTGAATCGCATTGAGCTAAACTCCCTTGATCCAGGACATCTTAGTAGCAACCTCTACAAGGAATTTGATATCAATCTATTAGGCGTCAAAAATCTCAGCTTCATCTACTGGTTTTCATCAACACTCTTACGAATCCTACCGTTTATTTTTAGATATGACGTAGGTTTTACATGTTTAATCAAGCAAACAAGATCTGTAAATATACCATTTGGGAGGCCCACTTTCTAGAGGTTATTCAATCGGCCATTCCTAATCCGGTGTCAGACCATTGCCCGGTGCTTCTTGATTGTGGGGGAATCAGGCGCAAGCCTTCTCCTTTTCAGTTCGAGTTGATGTGGATGCACGTGCGCTCTTTATGAAGGAGGTGGAATCTCGGTGGAACTCCTTTGAGTTCATTGGTAGGGGAGGATTTATTTTTTGGAACAAACTCAACATGCTTAAAAAGCACCTGAAAGTGTGGAATGCTGAGGGTTTTGGCAGAAAGACAAAAAGATGGGGGATTTGATCCAGGACATTGTGTGGCTTGATAAAAAGGAAGAGAACGAATCTCTTTTAAGAGAGGAGTTTAGTAGGAGGGTGGATATGAAGAGGGATTACGTGGCCTTAGCGCAGTTGGAGACAAAAGTCCAGGGTACAATGGCTTAAAGAAGGGGATAGGAACACGAAGTTCTACCACAACATAGTTAATGCTAGAAGAAGATCCAATACCATTTCTCGGCTAAGGGTGGAGAGTGCTATAGTTGAAGAAGAGAAGAGTATCAGGGATGCTACAGTTCCTTCTATTCCTTCTTGTACTCCGAGACTGCGGTGGACAGACTGAAATTGGATGGCTAGTTTTTTACCAGATATAAGATAGACAGAGTAGGTGGTTGGAAAGACCGTTTGAGGAGGAAGTGCTGGAAGCCATTAAATTCCTGGGGGTCGACGGCTCCTGGGCCAGACAAATTCCCCTTGGCCTTCTCTTCTTGTTGGTATATCATGGGGAAGGACTCTATGCGAGTTGTAGAGGAATTTTACTGAGATTCTTGGCTCGATTGGAGGGCCAACACTACTTTAATCTTTCTTATCCCCAAGAAAGAAGGTGCAGAGTCTCTTGCGGACTTTTGGCCTATCAATATGCTTCTTGGAAAGATGTTAATCGGTTTATTCGGCAAAATCATTGCGAAAGTGTTGGCTTTTAGACTTCGAGGAGTGTTGGGGCGCATTATCTCTTCTTTCCAAGGGGCTTTCGTGAAAGGCCGTCAGATTTTGGACGGAGTTCTGATCACTAGTGAAGTTATTGATTCGGGACCCTAGACATCATCTGCAAAATTGATCTGGAGAAGGCATATGACCTGTCAGTTTGTCTTTTCTTGATTATATATTGGATCGTATGGGTTTTGGCGTGAGGTGGGAGGAAATGGATCTACACGTGCATTTCTACAGTCCGTTTTCGACTTTAGTCAATGGAGCCCCAATGGGTTTCTGCAGAAGTTCTAGGGGGACTCCGTCAGGGAGATCCTTTATTCTCGTATCTGTTTCTCATTGTAGCCGAAGCGATGAGCCGGTTGGCGTCCAAAACGGTTGCAGAAGGCTATATGGCTGCATTCTCGGTAGGGGAAGAGGGTCTCATCATTTCTCATTTGCAGTTTGCAGACGGCACCATCTTTTTCTTGTAGGCCTCTCATACACAAGCTCAAGTCCTGAAAGGGGTTTTGCGTTGTTTTGAAGTGGTGTCTGGGCTCCATATTAATTTATCTAAGAGCGAAGTTTTCGGGGTTCGAGAGGTGGAATCTCTAGATGATATTGTGGAGAGTTTGGATTGCAAAAAAGGGAAGCTTCACATGGTGTATGTATCTTGGCCTCCTAGGTGCTATTAGCAAAACCAAAAACTTTTGGAACCCAATTGTAGAGCCCTTCCAAAGGAGACCAGTGTCATGGAAGAAAGGCTTCCTTTCCAAAGGAGGTAGGCTTACTCTTGTCAAGAGCACGCTATCTAATGTGCCCATCTACTGCATGTCTTTATTCTCTATGCCGAAGGGGGTGGCTAAGAGTATTGAGAGAATTATAAGGAACTTCCTATTGGACAATAGAGAAGACAATCATAAGTTTTATCTTGTTAGTTGGGTCAGGATTTGCAAGTCTAAGGAAGAGGGTGGTCTAGTTGTGCGACATATCAAGTTAATGAACAAGGCCCTGATGGGAAAGTAGCATTGTGTTACGATCCTAAAGGTTAATACTTAAACTTCCCGCACCTCTATCACCTAGGTGTTTTTGGTGTATTGGTTTCGGTCTTAACATTTGGTATCAGAGCCAACCCCACGTCATGGGTTCAAGTCATGGGAGGGGCGACTTGAGGAAAGGACTACCTGGGGGCTCGCTAAAAAAAAAAGAAAATAGGGGTACCGGAAAAAATGCCAGGGGCTCGGTCACAAAAAGTGAGAAAATAGGGGTACTGGAGTGAAAGTCGCCTCAGAGTGGGCTATCGTGGACGTTGGCCTTGAAGCGTGATGGAATGTTACGATCCGAAAGGTTAATACTTAAACTTCCCGCACCTCTATCACCTAGGTGCTTTTGGTGTATTGGTTTCGGTCTTAACACATTGGCGTTTCGGGGTTGAGAGGGACAATTTATGGAGAAGAGTGATATCGGCTAAGCAAGGTACAGAAAACTATAGTTGGGACAGTAAAATTCCTTCCACTACGTACGTTTTGGGAGTACGGAAAGTTATCTCCAAAACTCGGGACGAGATCAGAAACGATAGTAGCTTCAAGGTGGGAAATGGCACCAAAGTAAGATTTTGGGAAGATATATGGTGCGGGGACTCATCTCTTGCAGAGGAATTCCCTTCCATCTATGCCTTGTCCAACCGTAAAGGGGAATCGGTCAGAGACGTAGTTTCGAGAGAGAATGGTACACTATCTTGGAACTTGGGGATGATTGGGAGGTGGACACTCTGGCTTCATTGACGAATAGGTTGGAAGGGTTACAACTTGTCGACGGACTAGAGGACAAGGTGGTGGAAACATGATCCAAAAGGGAGATTTTCGGTCAAGTAACTTTACACCACGCTTCTTGGGCAATGCCAAGGTATTTTTCCTGCCAAGCGCTTGTGGAGTACCCCCATTCCATCCAAGGTCATTTTCTTTACGTGGTGTGCCATGCTCGACAAGATTCTCTTTATGGAAAAGCTTAGAAGATACAATTTTCATCTCCCTAACAGATGCATTTGTGTCGACGTGATGAGGAGACCACTAACCACATGCTTATTCATTGCTGTGTTTCTAAGGAGATTTGGGAGCGTCTCCTTCATCTTTTCGGGATATCCTAGGTCTTCCCCTTATCGGTGTTTGACACTTTTGTCAGATGGAGTACTAAGGCCTTCTTAGCTAGTGGTTGTACGTTGTAGAGGATCGTTCCGTTTGCCATTTGTTGGGGGTTATGGAAAGAGAGGAATCATCGTACGTTTGAAGAAAAGGATGCCAACATCGAATGAATATATTAGCTACTCTTTATCATTGGGGCTCTGCCGTTCCTGAGCTTAAAAACTTTAGATTCGAAGACTTCGTCCTCTGGTGGGATTGATTGGTGACTTGATTGTGTTTCCCTCTTTGTGGTTGCTGGGCTTTGGGAGCTGTGTTTTCGTTTGTGCCGTCTTTTCCTTTTGGTGTTCTGCTGTATGGTTTTTTGGGCTCCCTCAGCCCTCTTAATATATATCCTTTCATTGATAATTTTTTTTTCTTCCTGTAGACATAATATGTAATCCTGTCTTTATTTCTGTTATTTTGGTTTTTATCTTTCAGATAATCTGAGAACTGTAATTCTTCAACCTCATTTACAGCAATGGCATCCTTGGCCAACTATGGACTCTGATCACTGCTTGGTGAGCTGCATTTTTCAACGGAACCACCAATGAGCCTTCCAAAGGATAATCATTTATATGTCAAACTACTCTAGGAATTCCAACTTATCATGCCAGACCGTATTGTACAAACTTTTCACGAAAGTGATGCAAAATCTGGGGAATCTATGCATCCTTACCAATCTGTGTGGATGGCCCATTGGATGCGAACAAGCTGTAACTCAGCATCACGGGTTGATAGTCATTTTGCTCTTCATGATGAGAGCAAGGAAGAAGATCGTGCTACTAAGCGGGGGCCAATGCTTGTTCAATTTTCAGAGCCTAGGAAGGTCACAAGGTTATATGTAGATGTGGATCCAGCTAATATTTCTGAATACAGAAATTCATGGAGATGCCAACAAAGAGACTTAGTGGCATCTGATGTTCCCCAATCTGCCAAAGCAGACGGATCGGAAACTGAGGCTGGAGGAGCTGAGGTCACAAATGAGCCATTGACGATGAACTTGAGAAACTTAAGAAAAGCAAGATCAGAACGACAGCCCTTTCCAATGCTAAGCTTCAACCAAAAAATAGATAGTATTTTTGGTCCAAAGAAGGATCTGGCTGTCTGGAACAGAGATGCATCCAGGTCTCAAATTGATGACAACTCTGGACATGGTACCACCACTGTAGGCACTAGTAGGCCTAATTTTCTGTCAAGATTACTTAGATTAGCCCCCGATGAAATAGAATTTCCATCAAAAGTTTATCGATCTCAGCCTCGATGTATATCACAAAGTCCTACTCAGTTGGTAAAACCCCATAGATCTCTTGAAAAGATAAGCTTGGCTGTTTCAAGGCCTTTTCAGAATGATTTTACAGGATTGACTTCTGGGATTGAATTGAATGGATTTAAATCTGGAGGAATACCAGTGCGGTCCTTTATGTATGGAAACGAAGAAACTGATCCGTCAAGCTCTGGGGTAGCATCCAAAGAACACTTTGTAGATGCTAACGTTACTCGTGTTGATCCTGAACACTGTAATTATAGCAGCTATTCTACATTTTTGGTTTGTGATAAGAAAATGGATAACCAACCTATTGGTAGAAATTCTGAAACTTCGTATTCAAGACAGAAGGATGGGGCCCTGCAACTACATGATCCTTCAACAAGCAATTTCTATTTCCCAATTTCTGTTGGAGAACGGCATAAAACGATGCACAGTTTTTCTGGTACTGGATTTTCACCAAGCCACAGCAGTCCTCCAGGAGTAACCAAGCTAGAAGAGTTAAATCATGGATGTCACTCGCTACACAGAATGCCAAGATGTTCTGTTCATGATGTGGAAACACTGAGAATATGCACCACTGTGGGTTCTGTGGAGGGATTAAGTGGATGTCCTCCGAAGTTTTCTCAGAGAACCCACCATTTGTTGATCACAAAGAAGACTGATGTTAACTTGTCGAAGGGAGACCAAATGATAAGGGAGCCAACAGTATCCACTGAATTCAAAGGAAAGGCATTCCAGAACTGCTCAGCTTACCTCCTCGTTTTGGTTACCATGGTAAGCAAGGAGAAAAGCTTGAACCACTAGGGAACTGCAAAGATAGTGAAGGGAAGGAAGACATTGAAGATATCAAGACCGATTCTCTAGGTTTAAAGAATGAATCATCAGCTGAAACTGATACCATGGACATCGATGTTTGTCAGGCGAGGAACTCTTTTCCAGGTATATATTTTACTCTGTATATCCAGGATTTTGATGAAGCTCATTTTAGTGATGTATGGAATAGGTCTCTATGGTCTGCTGCTGCATACTGTACTCATTAAGTAAGCCTTTTCAGAAAGTTATAATTGAAATGTGCTTGACCCTGTGAATGCTTGCTTTCAGAAGTCCATTTATAACCATGCATATGTACCTATCTAATAAGTTGTTTCTTTTCTATGTTTTGCAGGTGTAACATCATCCCCATCAAATAAGGTACAGTTGTCACTTGCTATGTTTCGAAGTATATTTATCCCTCCATAGTCAGTGTGTTTCAGAATATTGATGCTTCAAGATTCTCAGTTCTTTTTCTTGTGGACCATGGTGCTATACGCAGCCTTGGAGGGTGTTTTTTTTTCTAGGTTCCACTTCCAATCTAGAATCTTGTCCTGCTCCTGCTTCCAATACCTTATCTGCATATTTGTTTTTTATTTTCTTTTACCTTGATTGTTTTGTCCCTCATTGAACCTTACTTTTTCTGTTTACCTTCTCCATCATTCAACAAACCGTCAGTTATACATTTGTACATACATTTACTCTATTCCGTCACAATAGGGTGCACTCTCCATTATGACATGGATGCTGGACAAGTGGCTCACAGGGTTGTTAATACAAAATGTTGGACTATCCCTTGCATTTACTACAATCCCACTCTTTGGACAATCCTAACCAATTGATCAAGCACCTTCTTAAGAATTTTTATGGGCCATAAGAAATGAGAAAAGGTGGTTCTCTGCTATCAATCTGGACCATCTGATGTTTCGGTACCTATTTTATTGAGTATAGCCTGAAATTCACATTGGTTGGATGATTTTAATCACCCTATTAAGTTCACCATCCAATTCAGTTGGGGCTACCTGAAAGGTTTGAGTTCTGTGTTGTAGCCAATACAAGGCGTGGCCTAAGTTTTTGATGCATTGGTTTGATGATCATGCGCATCACATGTACAACACCCATGTCACAGTAGAGAAATTGTTGACAGTTGCTGCCGTAATTCCTCCAAGATCACCTTTAAGTGAGTTGATTGTGTTATAGCTTTTGTCTTTTGTAGATGCAGATATTCCAATTTTCTCTTAAATACTTTAATGTAAGTAATGAACATACGGAAAATATGTATGAATTGTAATTGTGGCCTATAAACAGCATACCTATAAATGTGACGCATGCAAAAGGGTGGATCAACTATTTGACTGGTCCTGTTATGCTGTGCCACTTTGTCTTAGAACGACATCCTTTGCTAAAGTAGACTCCTTCAAATATTTCCATAATACAATGATCATGTCCTTTTCAGCCTTCCCCTCAGCCTTCTAGGGCCGTCAACTTGCACTAGAGAACCCCTTACCGGTGTCGTGGATGGTCTTCTTTTGTACGGGACCAAACATCTCAATTGACTCTGCTTTATCTTATCATCCATTCATCTACATCTAGGCTCCCTTGAATGTGCTCATTTTTGTTTTGTAATTCCTATTCTTGCGACTCATCCATCTCAACATTCTCATCTCAGCCATGCTTAGTCTATTTACATGTTGGTCCTTGATTGCCCAATATTATGGTTCATAAAACATAGTGGGTCTTATTATTGTCTGTGTAAAATTCCTAAGTTTGATTTGTATGAACCAGTAACATAGCACTTTAGAAGCTCATCTCCTCTTTAGTTACCCAGCTCTAACTCTATGGGCAACATCCTCCACAATCTGCTCCTCCCCTCTCCCCTAATGGATGTTAGAATCGTTACCATGTCCAAAGTTAAAAAAGGCTAGTTCGGGAACTGAGGCGTTTTGCCTAAAAAAGGTGAGGCGTAGCCTCGAGGCGGTACTGAGGCGTAAGCCTCATTTTCATCAAAAAGTGCTTATAAAATTCTAAAAAAATATAATCTATTCTACAAAAATAAAAAACAACATAATATGTGAAAAAATAACTTAAATAAGCATAAAAGTAATTGAGGCTATAACTTTTACCTTAGGAGTGACGCTGTCGGAATGCCTGACATGGTAGGGTTGCATATTTTTTTTCATTCTCGTAGTAGAAGTGTGCTCATAATTGGATTATATCCTAGTCTATTCTTCATTCCTATGGTTGATTTTGTTTTGTAATTAAGTTAAATAACATTATGTGAATGTTGTATTTTTGAAGTTAGTTATTCCACAACCCAACAGTCCAGATCTTGTTTTGTTTCATTATTGTTTCTTATGCCCCAAGTCTTAACCATTAGGTTGTTGGCATGTTATCCAAGTTCTCAATTTATGTGCCTTTGCATGTGCTTTACTTATCAAGACCTCAAGTACTCATTTTGTATTATTGTTGTGTTGACATTTTATCCCTGTTACTAGATAGTGGCTGGCTAGTTACAATTTACTTGATTACTTACCTTAATCTTAATTTTAAGCTGTTTTTACTCTCTTAAGGACACTTTATAGTCCTAATTATCTCTGTGTGTGCCAGCTGCTTTTGTTTTACCATGATTCTCAAGCATAGATAAATTCTCATCATGCACATATTACTCTTAATATGCTTTACATAAAGATGTTATAGATGCTATGGTATGTATAGATCTAGTATAGAGGGTATTTTTGAAGAAAGAAATAAGTAAAAAAAAAGAAAAAAAAGGGTCATAGTCTTGGCATTTACTGTGCAAATTGAGGCTTAAGCCTCAATTGCGCCTCGAGGCTATAGCCTCAAGGCATACGCCTCACTGAACTGAGGCTTAAGCCTCAGTTATACACCTTGAGGCTATAGCCTCGAGGCTATTTTTGGGCGCCTCGCCTTGAGGCGCGCCTCGAGGCTATAGCCTCAATCGCCTTTTTAAACTATGACCATGTCTAGCATATGGTCAAAGAATTAGAAACCATCACTTTCATATAAATACTTCTAAGGGACGTTTGCTCCATTAACTTTGTGAACCACTTGGTCCTTGCTCCAACACATAGAGCTGCTTCACTAGAGCATAAAATAAGGCTCATGCACAAACTAGAAACCCACCATAAATATGTTTCAGGCATAACATGTTTAATTCTCTAAATTTTCTTTTATGATCTAAGAGCAACATTTGCATCAAGGAGTTGGTGTCACGCCCCGAATCCGGGCACCCGAATCTGACCCGAATGCCTATTGATTAGCATTTTTTTCTAAGATCCAAGGTGATAAAAATAAAATGTTCTAGAAAAATAAAAGAAAACACCAAGAATCACCATTGCGATTGATGAAGAACTGGTCAACCCCAAAAATAAAATAGTCCAAGAAGTCAATAAGGTCAAAATCATATTTTTGAAGTCCAAATAGGGTATTACTAACCTTAGGGTTTTAGGATCAAAAACAAAACTTTGGGCAAAGTTGAAAATTTTTACATTTTCAATTTTTTTGACTCGAACAATTTTCTAGAATTAAAGTTCAACTTGTTTGATTTTTAATAATTTCCTTCGAAGGTCAAATTGGGCAAGTAAATAGGTTATCAACATCTACTCAAAATGTACTATTTTTCTATCAAATAAAAACATGGGTGTTTTATTTTAAAATTTAGAGAACAATTCAAAAATCATTTCCAACATATCAAATTTCTAGGTTCAGAAAAATACAGACAACAAGCTAGTAAAATGGCTCCCTAGGGTAGAGCTTTTGGAGTTAGGAAGCGTACCACCTATGGATAGAAAGACAATTTCGAGTGGCTCAACTGTAATGTTGGCCAAAAATCCGTCAGACATTGGGGCCCTCGAAAATTAGGTCGAAGTTCAAAACTATGCATGTTTTTTCGGCTACAACTAGTCAAGTGACTTCATCGGTTGTACAGCCTAGGGTTTACAAAATTAAAGTCTAAAAAAACTGATAAATAATAAGTGCGATCACAAGTCAAACCTCACAAGGCTTGTATTTTTAGGATTTTCTAGAATTAATATTGAGTCGTACAAAATTCATCGACGAGTGATAAAAAAAAGCATGATAAAAATGTAAGCATTTAAGTCCAACCATTCAAATTATAAACTTCAACTCAATGTTCAAAAATAAAACTTAACCTAAATATCTAATTTAGAGTTAAATTCGTTCACTCTGTTCCTCCTCCACGAACATTTCGTCCTCCAATTCTTCTAATTTAACCAAAATTTGTCGGTTTACACTCCATAGGATAATCACATGTTTATAGTTCATTTAATTTAAATACATGTATAGATCAAGAGCACATGTGATACAATGATAGGAGATGTAAAAGTATGATGATGATGATGATCCGATGGAATAAACCCAAATCCATTTCACACATTCTTTTCTCACAAGTTTAACCCGTAGGTTCTGTAGGGGGTTTGGGGCCTTTTACCCTAGGGTTCCGTGCCCTTCTTAATTATTTTACCATTCGGGCCTTCGCCCAGAAGCACTCCTGCTAAAATAAAGATCGAGCCTTTGCCTAAAAGCACTTCCGCTAAAACAAAGATCGGGCCTTCGCTTAGAATCACTCTTACCAAAAACAAAGATTGGGCCTTCGCTTAAAAGAACTCCTGCTAAGTTCATTAGTATGTGTCCAGAAAATACCTCTACACTAGTGTGTCACCATTACAACATGTCAATTAATCAAGATAGCGTCAATAAATAAGAAAGCCCGTGGCATGATATTGATGTTCTGACTAAGTTATCAAAATATTTCTAAGTGTCACCATATTATGCAATAAAAGGAGTTTAAAAATTTTAGACTGCCAAAATTACCCTTATATAGTTAGTTTACACTAATACCTCTGAATAGAAGTTCAGGGTATTACAGTTGGTCATTAAAGTTATGAAGACGATGCCCATAGGTTGTGTAATGTAGTTGGATATTCCCCTATTCTCAATAGTAATGATAAAGGATTGCCACAATCTGAAAAGGATTAAGCGTACCATGGTGGTTGACTCTTTGAAGTGGCTGTTATAATAATTCTATGGGCAGGAGAAATCTTGTATTTTTGTTCAACTATAGGATTGAAGGTAGGCTTATTTTGTGCTATGACTAGGATTCAATTGTCCAGGACAAAGTTTAAAAAGGTTAGTTTGGGAACTGAGGTGTTTTGTCTCAAAATGGTGAGGCGTAGACTTGAGGCGGTACCAAGACATAAGCCTCAATTTAAAAAAAATGCTTGAAAAATTCTAAAAAAAATATAATTAATTTTACAAAAATTAGAAACAACATATCATGTGAAAAAAAAATAACTTAAATAAGCATAGAAGTAATCAAGGCTATAACTTTTATCTTAGGAGCGACGTTGTCGGGAATGCCTGAAAAAAAAAAAAAAAAACAAGAGTTTCTTAGAAACCTTTCTCACCATCTTCAATTATATTATAAAAAAGCAACCAAAACAAACAATTAAAGTAGGAAAAATAACAAAATTTTACATGTATTTATGAAAAATAAGTAAAAATCCAAAATATGGTCACATACCTCAAATTCTCCAATGCTTTAATTTCTTGTTGGAGTTTGGTGAGGTTCCTAACAAAAAAACAGTAGGAAGTGACGGATTGTGATTCTGATAAGCATAGAAGTAAAAAACAACATATCATGTGAAAAAAAAAAAACTTAAATAAGCATAGAAGTAATCGAGGCTATAACTTTTACCTTAGGAGCGACGCTGTCGGGAATGCCTGAAAAAAAAAAAAAACAAGTTTCTTTAAGCGAAAACCCAAAATATGGTCACATACCTCAAATTTTCCAATGCTTTAATTTCTTGCTTGAGTTTGGTGAGGTTCCTCACAAGAAAATAGTAGGAAGTGACGGATTGTGATTCTGATAAGATTTGAGCTCTCTAGGAGGATTTCTCTAAAATGAGAAAAACTAGGTATCAAAGAGTAGATTTAAGATTTCTCAAAAATAAAAGTGTTTTGGATATAACCCAATATTGACCTTTTAGGTCGTTTTTAGCATAGAAGAATAGTAGATGGGGTATTTTGGAAAAAAAGAACAGAAATAAGCAAAATGTAAAAAAAGAAAAAAATGGCTCCACAGTTTAGAGATTTACCACCTACACTGAGGCTTAAGCCTCAATTGTGCCTCGGTGTACGCCTCACTCAACTGAGGCTTAAGGCTCAGTTTGGTACCTCGAGGCTATAGCCTCGAGGCTTTTTCTTACCGCTTCGCCTCGAGGTGTACGCCTCTTCCGCCTTTTTAAACCATGGTCCAGGACAAAGTGTTGTATGACTAATGAATTTCTTGATTGATAGTGTGTAAATGCTTTTACGGGATCAAATGAAGCCCGTTACAATTACCCTGCACTTTTATTCTGGCATGTGGATTTACCAATCAACCTTCGTGGTTATTGAATCTGCTAATGTGGCATTACACATAAATATCACATGGTGCTAATGAGGAAACTACTATATCTCAATTGTAACAAACTGCACATTTTGCAGGATTTCATGGTGGGCCAAAATTCAGGAAAATCTCAAGCAACTGTGGCTTCACCAAGAAAGAAAATTGGAAGCAGAAAGACGGAAGCAGAATTACGAGATATTAGTCAAGAGCCTCCTGACTTTTTAGCTGCAGAAGGCTCAATGAACAACAGGGACTTGAGCTCATCAAGAACTGAGAGTTTGGATGTGGAACACCTCCTTTCCCATGATGAGCGGCCTGAGTATTCAAACTCTAGTCCTCAGAACAATGGCACTCTAGGTCCGAAGCCAAGCAGCAGATGGGTTAAGCGTCTCAAGCTTTCTTCTTCAGATTCTCCTGCTCATGGTACAAAGAGTTTAAACATGGGGGAGCCATCGTCTCGTGAAAAAGTAAGTAAGTTATTCAGTAAAATTACGAATTACAGCAGAAGTAGCTCAGAGCACATGTTGAGTAAATCTCTTGGTAAGGGACAGATGGTGTTGGATAAGAGCCTTGTGTTGCTCAGAAATAGGGAATCCTCTTCTATGGACAAGGTGAAGGAACATCAGGACCTAGGCCTGTCACATCCTTGGATTCAGAGATTGTGTCGTAATCGAGCAGTGGTGCCGCAGAAGAAGCCAGCAGCACCGGTTGATTGCGAGCCACAAAGTTCAAAGGCAGCATTGGATGAGTTTCAAAGGAAGCAGTTTCCAAGCATTGCTGCTATGGCGTTGATGGGAAAGGCCACAATCAGTTTCCGTCCATGTGAGTTCAGGAAAAGAGGGTCTGTCATAGTTTGGAATACTGAGGGCTTCTGAGAACACTGGGCTTACTATAGGATGAACGGTTGAATTCCCTCCCAAACTTGTGGACAGTAGAAAGGAATCCATCTAAACACCACTTGCACTGGTGGTGGAGATTGGTTATGGGAAGAGGAGAAGAAGAGATGCTCTTGCAGTCCTATCACAAGCAAATTGGAAGTTAGGTGTGAGGTTTGAAAGCTCTGGTGCTGCATTAGTACGTATTCTCAGTTATTTTTCCTTCCCCCACCCAACACACACACAAGGGCACCCAATTTTTTTCCATATTCTGTTATCATAGTAGCAATATGCATTTTCTTCAGTTTTGATATTCTTCCATTTCAAGTAAATAATAGTTTGTTTAGAATCTGCAAAAGGAGGGTAGGTTTTTGTGTTCCTAACTTCTCGTTGATTAGTCCTATTTTTGTGTTGCTATTCAGTTTTTGTATTTTATTAATTTTAAATACTTTACCGACTCTAGATCTAGTAGTATATGTAAATCAGGGTTTAAAAACTTAGGTACTGGAACAACTCATCAAGTCGATTCCACCTGATCAAGACTTGGTTCAAGTCGAAGGGCTACTTGATTCTTATAATATCCAAAATCTCAATCCAGTAATGGAGAAAGAGTGATTGCTTGAGAAACTCTTAAACAGCATCAAGACTTGATTCAAGTTAATAAGGTGTTACTTGTTACTTGATTCTTATAAGATTCACAATCTCAAGAAACAGCTAAACAGCACTATAAAAAAATTTGATCTCAAAAACTTTATTGAATACTTGACTGAGTTTGTAGTTGACTTGGATTCAGATTCTCATCAAGTGTTGAGTTTTTAAAGATGGAGATTTGTAGAAGAAAACAGTAATTTAGACTAGTGAATATAATGTTATTCTCTTTCATATTTATGGTGACATATCCTCGTGTTCTAGGGAATTAGTGGATGTTTGATTAGAGAAGTCTTTAGAGAATTCCACAGCCTGCCAGGCAAACGATAGCTGTTCAGAAGAGTCCGGCTTAGTGGGTGGAAGCTAAGTCGGGACAATCTGGTATTTTACAAGTTTTTGATAGTTCATTCCCTCTAGGTACAAGATTAGACCATCAATTTTGGAACAAAGATTTGGGCTTTAGTACTTATTTTAAGCAATTTTATTTTGAGCACTAGAATACAGAAAAAGAAGAGAGCTTACTTCACACACTTACTGCCCTAAAGTGTTCCTTTTATGACTTGTTTCAATTTCTGGAACTCAATAAAATATGTTAGCAAGACATGACCTGATAATACTGGGCTTTTATCTCCTCATACACTGGAGAAATTTTCACCTCTGAAACATATGAATAGCTTATGTTACCATAATTTTAAATATGTTGTTCCTAACTGATTCTTTTTCCTACTCACTTTCACAGGCTTCTAGCAATAGGAATCTTAACGGATGCTTCGCACTTCTGTCCTGAGGTAAATTCACTATCTTACCCTGCCACCAGTTTCATGAGATAGCTGTTTTTCACGCAAGTCATTTTTTGTTTTTCTTTTAACACGTATCTTTTCTCTGTCCATGTAACATAGATATGCTTAGGAGGTGTTCTCCTATTAGGAAACGTACAATCATTTGAATATCATGTTCTGCGTGATCTTTAATAGTTTCTCTCGACATTCTACCCTTCTGATCTCAGGCTGTTCCATAGTTCCAGATTTACTTGTTTAGACCCCAAGTCTTCAGATACTTTGATTATTTTTCCTAACCTGGTTCGACCTGCTCAAAGATGGCAATTTGTTCCTTATTTAACAAATTGGATAGCTTATAGAAACTTGGGAGAATTACTTGTAGGGCCATAAATCTGCAATTACAGCCTTACATGTCCATATAAACATAGTGAGTCTCTAGTAAGTTTAGATTTGCTGTGAAAATATCCTGAAGTATTCCAAACTTATATTATTTAAGAATAAGGGATGCAATACAATTCATCCTACATAAATTTATTAAAGAAGAGGAGTTTGGAATGTTATTGCTATTTTGGGTATGAAGCTGGTAATTTTCTGGTAACTTTTATACCAGTTCATATAAACTCCTAAAAATAGTACCAGAAACGATGCTATGCAAGCACATTTAATTATTCCCTGCACCTGAATCAATGGAGGAAGAAGAGATTCAACACAAAAAAAACTTCAAACATGTTGATACTTCACTTCAGAAAATTAAATTTGTAGCCTATTTGGGCTGCTGCTAATTTCAATTGGTAAAAACCAAGAACTGTGGATTGAACCATAGTCTATTACTGTTTATCTAGGCTGTTTCTGGTAATCAAGGAACGTAGTTAAGATCATGTCATGAGAGTCAAAGGGACGAAATACCCTTTACAGCATCTGTATAAGCTGGATGTTAGATATTGGACTAAGATTAAAGATTAATGCTCATGAATGCCTAGCCATCAAAAAGAAAAATCATTTGTCACTAATCATAGATCCATTCTCCACATGAGACACCTAGGCTGTTATAGAGATCCAAAGAAACCACCTCCGTTGATCCTCAAATGGATAGAAAACTGCATGACGAATTCAGTCACCAAACCCATGAAGGATTGCTTGATGACTCGTACGACTTGCTATCAGTGTCTGAACCTTCACTTACTGTTTCTATTCTCGTTTCGTCTCGTCTCATTCCATCTAGCTTACAGAGACAATGAAATCTAATGATATTTGAAACCTTGGGCATGAAGGAGTGTGTTCAAGTACAGGGAAGCAGGGATTCCACCGAGTAATGGGGAGCATCAGCACTGTTTTGTATCACGGTACATTTTTTTATATATTTAATATCAAATAGGGTAATATGGGCTTTTTTTGCACTGCACATGGAACACATACATGTATCCTGGCCCTCCAATTAACATTCGACAGTGCTTATCATCGATGGCAAGATCGATCAGACAAAAATGCATGATTCCATGTGACGTACCCTGGTTTGTCCTATGTGAGGGATTAGGATTAGGAGAAAATATATGCCGTCTTTGTGTGGTCTTCAAAATTTTAAGTCAACCCCCTCCAACGCCATGTGGAGCACCCTTATGGGCCCACTGACCTTTTGGATGTTTGTTCTACCTCTTGGTGGACCTAAATACCAAAAGTCATCTTGATCCATGATTTCTAACAGTTATATTTTAGCATCCAAAAAAAAAAATGCTCAAATCCATTGGTTAGAATTCATGATATTAAAATACTAAATCCAATGGATAAAAATGACCAATTAAATTGACTTTTGATGTGTAGATCCATCAAGAGGTGGACCAAACATCTATAAGGTTAGTGGGCCTAATAAAACATTTTTTTATTAGTTTGAAAAATAGCATTCTAAGTACAATAACATTACTTTATAAACTCATAACTAAAAAATATAAAAAAAAAACTTTAAACACCAATTCAACCCTAAATCATAAAAATAGAGTAAATTTAAAAAGCCCATAATTCGAAAAACAATTTATCAAAAAGGATTTAAAAAATATGTATCTAAAAAATGTTTGTTATTTCTAATTATAATGACATGAATCATTGTAATATATTTAGTAGAAAGCCCTAAAACCCTATATCCCAGTTTATTTTATACTCTTAAGTCATCTACAATTAAGAATTACAAAAAAAAAATTCAGAACATTCTTCATGTTATCTACAATTAAGAAATTACAGAAATATTAAAAATTCGTAATCCAAAATACAAAGAAAGAAGCGCAAAATCAAAACTAAGAATGCGGACCTTTGTTGTTTGCAATTTTGCTATTAGAGTGAGGCTTCCTCCCATCATTAGCTATTTCTTATTGGGAAATTCTCTGCAATTTCAAGAAAAAAAAGACATTAATTTTTATTCTCAAAATAATATGTACATCAAAATACAAAATACAAAAAAGAAAGAGGGAAGAGAGTAATTTAGGAGAGATGTTTGTGTTGAAGCCAGAACAATTTTATTATGAAGTAAATGGGAGTTTAGAACCTTCAAAACTTCCCTCTATAATGTTTTGAGTGATTGGGGGAGATTTTAGAAATTTTAGGAGTTGAAGAAAAGAAAGAGGCTACACGAAGAAATGAGGAGAAATTCTGAGAGTTGTGGTGAAGAGAGAAACGTGAGGAATAGTGAGTAATTAAAGATGAAAGACCTTTTGGGTGAAATCCATGGCAGTTGGAAAGATCCTAGGATAATGGAGAGATTTTATAGTGAAAGTAACTTTAGGAGAGAGAATTTTATGTGTGACTGATGTGGCTATCTGAATGTAAAGAATGTCACGCGGAGGAGAGAGAAAATTGTTCCTCACTTCTCTGTTTTAGTATAGATATGTAGATATTACCTCGTAATATAAATGGGTTACTGTTTGTTAAAACTTAATTTTAACATTGAAGATTAATTTAATTGCTGAAAGCTTAATGTATTGAATTTTCAATGATTTTTGTAAATTTTCACCGTTTGATTCACCTTGTACCCTTGCTCCAACCTTTGAAAATTTAGAGTACCAATGAGAATTCATTTCTTTGCTTCGATTGCTTATTTGAATAAACTATTAACCCTCGAGAATTTGATTGCTAAAAAGTGGATTTTGGTTAGTTACTGCGTGATGTGTGGATCTAATGGTGAGAATACAAATTATCTACTATTGCATTGTGGCGTTGTCAAAAAGATTTGGCTATACATTTTTGCATTAGTGGGTCTTTTTTGGACTATGCTGGAGTCCATTGAAGCACTTTGAGGAAGTTGGCCAAAACTTGCTTTACTAAGGAGAAAATCATTTGAAAGATGGTACCTTTTGCTATGATTTGGGGCCTTTGGTTGGAGAGGAATCACAGAGTTTTACAAGGAAAAGAAAGCACTCTTCAAGAAACTATTATTAACATCAAGGCCTTTTTATTTAGTCGGAGTAGCATCTTCTTTGAATCGAGGCATTTTTTTTTTGGAGAGTGTTTAGGTGTAATGCTTTGTTAGTGAGGTAGAGTTTTTCAGACTACCTTTTGTCTTTTTGGCGGATTCCGATCTTCCTTTTTTATTTATATATTTTAGATTTATCAAAAAGAAAAAGATAATTTAATTGAAATGTTTAGATCTAGTTCTTTCCACAAAATGTCGGGGGTTGCACCTTTTTTAGTTTAGTTCAATAATGCAGGCACATTCGAGATCAAATAAGAGGTGAAACCATTTCTTTTGTCTCTTTTTCAAATTCGATAAATGTGTCAAGTGCACGACCCATCTTAAGACCAAGCATTATTTTAAAAGAAAGGTTGGGTTCTGCAGACCTAAATTTTCACCAAAAATCTCATCCGTGGATCCCGAGAATCCAACGGTGGTTGACAGTGCTGAGCTGGCATTCATTTTTGCCAACGTAAAACAACCGTTGGATTCTCATAATTCACGCCCAAGAACTTCTGTGAAATTTAGGTCCTCGGAACATGTTCCTTACAAAAAATGGAAGGTTATGATCGACAACACTTTGTGAACAAGTTTGACTTATTTGATGATGTTTTTATGTTTGCACCTAAATAACGCTCAATAATACTCAAATTCCTACGGTTCAAATCAACCCATGAAAATAACATCAATCAGCGCTTAGAAATCACTAATCAGACTGATTTAGGTTTGCAGGTCCACCGAAGGAATGGCCAAACAACCATTCGGCCAGCGTCCTCTAATAGTATGCCACGTGGCTCGTATTGTGTGTTGTGACCTGCTTCGGTCACATCTTGTGACAAGTTTTACTCGGTAGAGTACTATATTTTTTCGTTTTGTTGTGTGCTCGTGTGCGTTTGTGGGTGGGTGGGGGGGACAATTTTTTGCCTCACCCAATGAGTCGGGTCAGGGAAGCTGCTGACGTCCCTCAATATAAGACACGTGGCACGTTCTTAGAGGACACTGACCGTATGGATGTTGGTCAATCCCTAGGTGGAGCTTCAAACCAAATATCAATATGATTAGCGATTTTTTAGCATTGGATCGCAATCATTTTCATAGGTTGATTTTAACTGTGAATTTAAACATTATTCCAAAGGTTTGAACTTTGAAATCACTAATCAGGCTGATTTTTGGTTTGTAGGTCCACCTAAGGATTGGCCAAACATCCATACAGTCAGTCTCCTCTAAGAATGTGCCACGTGGCTCTTAATGTTGGTGGTCAGTGAAGTTTTACTCCTCACCCAATGCTCAAGTCAAGGCTCAGACAAATCAATGGCCGATCAAGGGGAGAAAAAATTCGCTGATCCCAGCTCCCGGGGACCTTAGCCCCTCCCTAAATGTCTGACACGTACCCTTTGCTAACCACCCTCAACTAACTAACCAAGGGCTTAACATGGGTTAGGTTACGTGTCAGACATTTTGGGCGGGGAACGAGTAAAACTTTGATGACAGCGTCCTGTCATCAAGGCCGATGATAGAGCTCAATATGAGCCACGTGGAACATTCTTAGAGGACTCTAACCGTATGGATGTTTGACCAATCCCTATATTGACCTAAAAACAAAAAATCAGCCCGAATGTTGATTTATAGGTGTTGGATTTGAATTATTTTCATGGGTTAATTTTAACCGTTGGAATTTGAGCATTATTGAACCATTATTTGAGCTACAAAGATCGAAAGGTTTGAAATCTCTAATAGGGCTGAGTTTTGGTTTATAGGTCCACCTAGGGATTGGAAATAATCCTCTAAGAGTGCCACGTGGCTCATATTGATCCTGTTATCGGCCTTGATGACAGGGCCCTGTCATCAAAGTTTTACTCGCGGGGAACCTTCAAAGTTCGAACTTTGAAGGCCCCTCCGACCGACCGGCTAATCTTTTTAATATTCTCCTGTCAAATCATGTGGCCCACTTTGATTGATGGTCCTTGATTTGCTTGACGCCCTTTGGGGGGAATTTTCTCCCTGTTAGGAACTTCGATTTTTTTGGATGGAACGCGATGTAACAAGCTGTAGCTCACGCTTTTGGCGTAAGTTAGCACCAAAAATCCATTTTCGTCACTCACCGCTGCCATCAAAGCCCACTGACAGTATGGATGTTTAGCCCAACCCCTGGTAGCATTCATACCAAAAATCAGCTTGTTGGATAATTTTAAGCCGTTGGTTTTAGTACTCCAAAAATGGTTGAATTCAACGGCTAGAAACATGCCTTAAAAAGTGCTAATATCTAATGGCTAGAGATTACCAATCATGATGATTTTGGGTGTGTGTATGCACTAAGGTGTGGTCTGAACATCCATGTGGTCAGTGGGCCCAAATGGTAGCCGTGAGTAACAAAAATGGTGCTACAGCTTGTTACATCGCCAACCCTTTTTGGATATCGTGAGAGAGTTAAAAAAAAAAAAAAAAGGGAAAGAAAAGGAACTTGGTCGACAGCTACAACACCCAGTAGCGCATGTTAGATAAGAAGTCCATACGTGGACTGCTGATATTTGGTGTTGATTGAAGTCCTTTTATGTTTTATCGCGTCTGTCACGGCAGGACGAGACACCCCACGCCACATGTCTGGGGGAAAGTGGGTGCGCAGTTCACGCCTCAATCTCCGACCGAAAAGCTGCAATATTTACCACAATTTTGCTTTCCTTTTGTCCCCAGCTGGTTATAAGGTAGTCTCCTCTCCTGTACAGTCGGTGCAGATGAGGTAAAAAAAAATCCGGACTAAAAACAATAGGTGGGACCCCAACCAGATTATGTCAGTGTCATCAGTTGTCTCTCGATCGATCAACATCCCAGGATCGTCGGTGCTCTTTTGATGTGCGTTAGATGTTGGTTTGTGTTACAGAGTTTAAAGGAAAGGGACCCACAAAGGGGAAGCAGGTGAGCATGTGGATTTGGTTGAATACATGCCCACCCCCCACTAATTAAGGCTTAATGGTGATAGGCTACTACTTCACATGGGTACCATGCGTTTCTGCCACTTGGCCGATCCTATCGGAAAACTTTACTACATTCTCTTTTTCTTTTTCAAATCTACTTCCTTTTTTTATTCTTGGGTCGGGCTCCAGTTACCGTCCTAAAATGACAGGCTCCGGTTACAAGGCACAATATGAGCCACGTGGCTCACTCTTAGAGGACTCTGACCGTATGAATGTTTTTCCAATCCCTAGATAGATCTAAAAACCACAAATCATCCTGATTAGTGATTTCTAGGCGTTGGATCTTCGTACCTAAAATAATGCTCAATTCCCACAGTTGAGATTAACCCATGAAAATAAGTCCAATCCAACGCCTATAAACCACTAATCAGGCTGATTTTTGGTCTGTAGGTCCACTTAGGCATTGACCAAACATCCATACGGTCAGAGTCCTCTAAGAGTGTGCCACGCGGATCATATTGTGTCCTGTAACCTGATGCTGTCATTGTAGGGCGGTAATTGGAGTCTGAGCCTTTATTCTTATATTTGGTTATTAAGTTATTAAAAGTATGAAAAGCTGGCGGATCTAGGATGACCCAAGCAAAGTATCCTATGTCACCGCAGGATCGACATAAAGGACGGTCACTGATTGTTAAGGACATAAGCCACGTGTACGGCACGTAATGAGTGAAAGTTGCAAAAGGACGTATTTCAAGATTTCGAATTGACCAAAGAAAAGCAAAGTATCAAATTGAGTGGCCCACTATTTCTCCAACTAACCAACTTACCGAAAAACGATAAAAATTTACTCTTTCCATGCTATCACGGAAACACAATTATAAAGTACTCCAAAATTATAATAGTATACGTGGCACGCTCACAAGGGGGATGGTCACCTCTGCCATATGGTCCAACTTACCGCATGGATGTTTATGCCACCCCTTGATGGATGTACACACCAAACATAACCCTGATGGGTAATCTGCCATTAAATTTTAGGGCATGATTTTAGCTGTTGGATTCAACTATATTTTTTAGTACGAAAACCAACGGAAGAAAAAATCAAACAAGCTGATTTTTTATATGAACATCTATCAAGGGATGGGCTAAACATCCAGCGGTCCGTAGGCCCAGATGGCAGCGGTGAATAACAAAAATCTGCCAAAACATGTCAGGTCTACCCTGACTACTTATCATCATATCATCTGGGATCCTAAAATGGGTAGGGTCCACACCTCTGCTTCTGAGACGTGTGTACAATATCTCAGTAATTACCTGACCACCCACAATATAAGCCACGTGGAAATTTCGCAGAGGACACTGGCCCTATAGATGTTTGGTCAATCTCTATGTGGACCTATAAACCCAAAATCAGCCTGATCAGTGATTTCTATGCCTTAGTTGAAGTAATTTTCATGGGTTGATGTTAACGGTAGGTATTTGAGCATTATTTACTATTATTTGGGTACAAAGATCTAAAGGTTTGAAATCACTAATCACGCTAATTTTTGGTTTTAGGTCCACTTAGGGATTGGCCAAACATCCATACCGTCAGCATCATCTAAGAGTGTACCACGTGGCTCATATTAAGGGTGGTCAGGGCTTCCCTGACTGTCGGTGGCGAGGCAAGTTGTACTCACAAGTATCTCCTTAGTAGATCATCATATCTATTCTTTTCTACGTATTAATGGACGTACGAGCCCTTAATATTTATTCTCATGCTAATCTTTGTAAGTTAAGATTAAGAAGACGAATTAAAAATAATTTCAGGGCAGTTAATGGAAGAAAGTTGCTCAGTTACTGTAACCCCATTAATATTTGATTTTTCTTTCTTTATTTTAGACTTCCATGGAGCTATTTAAACACCCCTGTAACCCCATCAATATCTCTATATTCAGGTGTCTTTTGCTTCCCTGATGAGCCTTCCTCCTGCATTTCTGCTCTGTTAAATAATTCCACAGAGAGAGAGAGAGAGCGAGAGAGAGAGATTCAGAGAGAGAGAGATTCAGAGATGAAGCATTGGAGTCTGGTTTTCTTTGTTCTTCTGTTGACCCAACAACAGGGATGTATTCACCAGGTTGAAGCGGGAGATGGGTTCATCAGAACCAGAGGAGTGCATTTTGTGTTGAATGGGAGCCCATACTATGGAAATGGGTTCAATGCCTATTGGTTAATGTATGTAGCCTCAGACCCATCTCAAAGAAATAAAGTCTCAGCTGCTTTTCAGGAAGCTTCAAGCCATGGCCTTACAATTGCAAGAACTTGGGCTTTCAGTGATGGTGGATACAGACCTCTACAGTACTCTCCCGGCTCCTACAATGAACAGATGTTCAAGGTCTGTCTGTTCTAATCTCCTTTTTTTTTTTAGTTTTGTTCTTCTCTTTCTCTCTGTGTGTGGGAACTTTTTATGTATGTATAATAACATTGATCTGGGTTTCTTGTTTACTTTTCCTTTGTTTTTGTTTAAAGGGGTTGGATTTTGTAATATCTGAGGCTAGAAGATATGGGATTAAACTTATATTGAGCTTGGTGGATAACTATGAGAACTTTGGAGGAAAGAAACAGTATGTGGAATGGGCTAGAAATCAAGGGCAATACTTGTCATCTGATGATGATTTCTTTAGCAACCCTGTTGTTAAGGGATACTACAAGAATCATGTTAAGGTTAGTAAGATGTACATGCTTGATTTTTCTTTCTTTAATTTAGCTTCTTTTTTGTTAATTCCAGTGATGGGTTAAGGCTCTAATTTTTTTTTTCTTTTTACTTTTTTTTTTTTTTTTTTTAAATAGACTGTTCTTACAAGATATAACAGCATGACTGGAGTTGCTTACAAGGATGACCCAACAATCATGGCATGGGAGCTTATTAATGAACCTAGATGCACCTCAGATCTGTCTGGAAGGACCATACAGGTTAGGAAACCCTTCACCCTTTTTTTCTTTTTTAAATTTTGAATTTTTACATTGTTTATTCACTTGTTTATATTCTTTTTGTTTGGGAGTATGAACTGAAGAAATGACTGAAAATTTTGTTCCTGATAATATTAGCTTAATAGGACACACTGAAAACATATCTCGGTTCTTTAAGGGAAATTAAATTAAAAAAAAAAACCTCTATTTGTCTGTTGTAAAAATTAAGGAAGAGACCTCATGTTTCCAAGAATTGAAGAAAACATAACTTTGTGGAAGGAGGGAATGACCCAGAAGGGAAAACTCATGTTTGTGTCGTATAAGCCCAAACCGACAAACCTCGATCTATTTTGTGGTTAAGAGGCCCTAAATTGTTACCCTTTGTGAAAACCCCGTTGGCCCCAAGTCCCCCCCTTCTATAAGGGTATTTTTGTACTTTTACATAGAGATATGGAAACCCTAGTTTCGTCTTGGGGTTATATATACCTCAATTGACTAGAGACGATTATTGATTGTATTGTGAGTGTTTCTTTTCTTGCCTTAGAGCATAGTGGAATCTGTGGGTGCAACATACTAAAAGGGACCCATACTAAATGTGCTTGGGGTGACAAGCATTAAGAGTCATATTGATCTAATCCTGACCTGTTAATCCGTTATAGAAAGAAGTGGTTGTGTAAGTTGTAATACATTGAAGAAGATTAAAGGATTATAAACGCAACTATTTCATAACATATGTTCCTTTTGGAAATTTATTTTGACATCATTGTTGCTTGTCTTACAGGCTTGGATTACAGAGATGGCTTCTCATGTGAAATCCATAGACAGAAATCACTTACTAGAAGCTGGTTTGGAAGGATTTTATGGAGAAGCATCATCTCAGAGGAAGCAATTCAATCCGGGTTTTCAAGTAGGAACGGACTTCATTGCAAATAATCAGATCCCAGGCATCGATTTTGCTACTGTTCATTCATATCCCGATCAATGGTAACGATCAACAGAAAATATAACAAAAATCTCAATTTTCATGAATAAGAAAATAATCAACCATTACTATAAGATGCCCAGGGCCGGCTCTACCTTAAGGCCATTAAGGCGGTCGCCTAAGACCCCTTGGTGAGTGAAGGCCCCCAGCCCAGGTCCCACTAACCACATTGATTTTTAGCCCACCCCTTATTCGATATACAAATCAAAAATCAACCTGATTGATTATCTCTAGCAATAGATTTTAGTACTTTTTAGGACATGATTTTGGCCATTGGATTCCAGCCTGTTTTCTGGGTAGTAAATCCAATGGCTAGAAATCATCAATCAAGCTGATTTTAATTGTGTTTATCCATCAATAGGTTGGCTGAACATCCAAATAGTCATTGGACCCCAAAATGATCACGAGAGTCCTCTGCATCGATTGGACCGGGAGTAGTCCTTTGCATCTAAATTTTTTTCATAGTTTTTGATTATCAAAAATAGTTTTTATATAAAAATGTCAAATAATATAGAGAGCTTATTTTTTTAATTAATATCATATATATTAATATATTAAATATAAAAATGGCCTTATATAGAGTTTTCGCCTTAGGCCTCAACATGTATCGAGACGGCCAGCCATTTCAAATATGGTATCGGTGCCACAAACATAGATTGGTTAAGATCACATGGCTCCAGTTTATCATAACAGGCTCCAGGGCTGAAACTCAAAACCTGAAAGCATGTTGTGATTCATGTTTGCATGCCTTTACACATGTATATGTGTGTATTCATGTATGAAGTGTGCATGTATAGGCAAGGCTCCATGTCTGAAATTCAAGAATGCATATATGCATGAATGGGATACATGGGCAAGGTTGGGAGGCTGTGTCTATTGCATCTCAACTATACCCACAACATCTATGAGGAATTGTTACAGCTACAATTTTAAGCATTGCAGGGTTTTATCACTTGTTACCAGAAGCGGAATACCAACAATCATGTTCTGTGTACAGGTTATCCAGCTCAAATGATCAAGCTCAAATTTCTTTCTTGAGTAACTGGCTCAACACCCACATCCAAGATGCTCAAAATGTTCTTCGGAAGCCGTTACTCCTCGCCGAGTTTGGAAAGTCATCAAAAGATTCTGGTTTCAACACCAACCAGAGGGACTCCATGTTCAATACAGTCTACTATAACATCTACTCATCAGCTAGGAGAGGAGGTGCAACTGCTGGTGGCCTATTCTGGCAACTTCTAACAGAAGGAATGGACTCTTTCCGAGATGGGTACGAGATAATTCTGAGCGAGAGCCCCTCAACGGCTAGTATGATTGCTGAACAGTCTCACAAGCTTTATCAAATTCGGAAGATGTATGCCAGACTGAGAAATATTGAGAAATTGAAGAAGGCAAGAGCCATCAGAAGGGCTCAGTGGTTGGCCAGAAACAAGGGGAGAAATATAGGAAATTGATAAGAAGCATAATTGCTAAAATCAGATTTTTCGGGTTCAAATTGTGTATAACTAGTTGTGGTAGTTATATTTGTTGGGCTCGGCGAGGATTTAGGCTGTTGGGGGTTCTCTTAGAGATGAATGTTGTTCATCCAGGGGGAGTAGGATTCATAACTTGAAGTGTTTTCTATCTATATTTACAGGGGCCGGGATCGATAACTTGATATGTTTTTTTAAATATTTTCTATACTAAGCTGCTACTTAGCTAGGAAAAAAACCTCTGTTTGTTTGTTCTGTTTTGATTACTAGTTTGTTGTTATATTTGGAACTGATGCTTAGCCTTCATTGTACTTGTACTCCATATTTTGAGAAGTATTGCAAAGTGCAAACCATCTATATATTCATATACATGGTGCAGTGTCCATGACAATCTGGTTCCACTTTCTAAAAAATTGCAGAGCTCTCTTGGGTTTTCCTTTTCAATGGAATGTAGTCCCTTTTGTTAGCGTTTTGTGGAGAAGCTCATTGCATGTTATCTTATGGGGAATTTGTGGTGAAAGAAGAAATAGAAAAATATTTGAGAACAAAACCTCTAGTCTTTCGGATATCATTGATGGAATCAAGATAATGGTCTTTCAACAGGCCTTAGCATCGTTTACAAAAAAAAAAAAAAAAAAAAAAAAAAAAAAAAAAAAAAAACAAACAGGCCTTAGCATCAAAGGTCTTTAAAGGAATTAGTAGCAATGATGTTTCGAGAGATTGGAAGGCGGTAGCATGGTCCTCCCCTTTAAATCGGGATTGGCAACCTGGTCCCTTGGGTATTGATGGGAAATTTTGAAATTCTATTGGAGAGATAATGATAAATAATGGCCACCAATAAACACACTACAGGCAGAGAAAATCAAATCACGAAAAAAGACAAGTGATTTACGTGGTTCACCGCTAAGGTCTACGTCCACAGGAGCAACGATCGAAAGCTTTTCCACACTGTGAATTGAAAGTTACAAGAAAACCTAAAACAATGGCTTATATATGGGTCCAAAACCCTAAGTCCCAATTCAACAAGGCCTTATTTTCTATCTATAATGCAGTAGTACAGTTTCGATCAAGTGTTGAAATTCGACTTGTCAAAGTCCCAAAGATAAGATTGATGATCGGATAAAATCCCTCTCTCTTTCAAGCTATAAATTTCTTTAACAACATAAGCACCTTCAAAATAAAATAAAATAAGTTTTTAATGGTTTCTGCAAGTGTTTCTTTCCAAAAACTTCTGGTTTTTCTCTAAGAATGAGAATATCTATGTATCTATACAATAAAACAGGACGGTTGTCTCCCCCTCTTATCTAGCTTCATAAAGGATGGCCGAGATCTTATCACACCAAATGGATGGTGCATCTCAGCCACTCACACCCAATTTTGACAAACGCTTTGTCGATGAGTGCTGTGGGCACGGGTCACCTACTATTTACCTACATATAAGGAATGAAATGGGTTGGATTTACATATAGCCCAAGGGTCAGGCTCAAGAGCCCCACTTTTTATGCCTCGAGAGGGGTGTTACCGTTAAAACGGATTGAAACGGTTAGGGACAAAAATAGAAAAAATGAATTTTAACAGATTTTAATGATTTTAACGAAAAAAAGTGGTGCTGAAATTCAAAATTTAAAAATTTGAAATTTGAAAATTAAAAAAAATAGAATTTAACGAAAATCTAATGGTTTTCTTATACCCCGCTTATCTTTTATGGCTTCAATAATGAGTGGCTGAGATCCACTGTGCTCCATATTGATGGCTGAGATTAACTCCCACCTGATTTTGATAAACACTTTGTCGGAAAGTGCCACGGGCACGAGCCACCCACGCATATATCAAGACAACTCAATTGTATTCTCTTATCTTATCCATCCATCTAATGTGGACGGTTAGATAAAGAGTGGTTGAGATCAAATCCATCAATCTAATGTGGACGGTTAGATTTCAGCCACTCAATCAGCCTCATTTGACCTCAATTTATTCAAAATTTAAATTTCAACACCGTTAATTTTTGTTATTTTCCCATTTCTCCCTCTGTGCGTTACAATCCGTTATAATGGAAAAAACAGTAACGCCCCAGTACGTTATACCTTTTGAGTGCCGAAGGCACCCAATTTTTGCGAACACTTTTGTCGGAGAGTGCCGTGGGCGTGGGCGTGGGCATGGGCATGGGCCATTTACTATTCTTGGTTGTCTCCCTACTTATACCTCCTCTTATAAGCATCAACAAAGAAAGGCCGAGATCTAATCCTCCCCCAAATGGACGGTGGATCTCCGCCACTCACCTAATTTTAGCAAATTCTTTGTCGATGAGTGCCGATGGCACGGGGCACCCACTAGTATATATATATATATATATATATTTAGGACTTGGAAAATGAGATCATAAGTAATGATTTTCTGAATCTTTTGTTTGTAAATATTATCTATCTATTTATTGTAAGCTAAGACAAAATGACTAACATGAAATAAAAAAAGTAGCATTATTACTGATCAATACCAAAGGCTTCAAGACTACTACTGTCCCGGACTTTGTACAAAAAAAAAAACAGAAAGAAAGAAAGCAGTCAGCCCTTTGATTTATTTAGGAACATAGGGCATCTAGTGCATTTTTTAGTAGGCTCTTGTTGCTGACAAGGAACCTTAACTTGACCTGTAAGAAGGAAGGTGCTCCGAGCATCTTACTGCAAACTAGGTACAGCTGAAAACCAACATCCTCTCAGCTTCTCTGGTAGCCACGTGCGAACCCCGTTCAGTACATTTCGTCCCAAGTTCATCTTCAACGACGAAATCCGTGGAAGTATTTTATATGACAATGCCATCTTTAATTGTTGCATTCTCCAATACAATGGTGATCCCAGACCTAATGTAGAATCCTTCATTTGGTCTGTCTGCTTCTTGAACACCCTAAGAAGTCAAAGCATCCAATTGAGTACATAACTGTTACATGGTTTGGATGGGTTGTTTGTTCTCTCAAGAAATTTCTAAGCACAAGAGAGTAATTGAGCATGGATAGCTATACGTACATCTTTATTTGCGATGACCACGTCTCTTCCTATCTTAGCATTCTTGTCGATTATGCAGTTCCTTCAGAAATTATGGTGACACATCAATCATAAAATTCTGAAATTCCGACCTTCATGTATGTATGTATGTATCTCTCTATCTCTCATATGAGTGTGTATGTGCGTGTCTTTCCATGCATTTACATGTGTATTTCTATACAGTTTCTTCACTCAGGAGTTCAAAAAGAAAGGAGTTTTCCCACTCCCACTTCCATATGGCACAGAGGTTGATTGGTCCTCACTGTGTATTAATGCTCAAAGTGGCAGCAACTGCCGATCTATTTATCCAACTGATGCACACTTTTCTAGTGTTGCCCAATTTTATAGGTGACCTAAAAGATTGCTGTTCATGAGTGGTAGTATCATCAATCACCATAATCTTTTGGGCCATGACATCTCCACCATGGCCCCAATTAAATTTATGATCCGGATTGATCACCATTGGCACCATGTGACAGCTCAAGAACAACTACAATTTTGATTTGTACTTGCCAGTGAGCAAATCATTTTCTCTCTTCTGTCTCCTGTGTATGTGTATGAATTTTGTAGTTCAATTAAAATCTTACCTGATTTTGGTATTCTGTCCCACACCAATTGGAACCTTTCCCTCTGCCAACAGAGATGCAATTTCAGCTTCAGTTTGATAATAGTCTGCTCCCATCATCATGGTATCCTGAAAAGGCAACAACATATTCCCATAAATCAATTAGAAGCAATGTTTAAATGTGGAGGTATGATATGAGGCACTTCAATGGCATCTAGGCATGGACAGCAGACCTCACAAGCGTGTCTTTTCAAATGAATACTAAATAAAAAGTTCAAAAAATAATACGAAACGTTCAATAAGATATGTTATGAAAAAGAAAGCATTATGAAAAAGAGAGAGAGAGAGAGAGAGAGAGAGAGAGAGAGAGAGAGAGAGAGAGAGAGAGAGAGAGAGAGAGAGAGAGAGAGAGATGGGAAAATTATGAAAAAGAAAGCATTGATCTAAACCGTATGGGGGAAAGATATGTTTCTGTTGTTGTTATTACCCTATAATAGCTTATTATTGTTTGATGAAGAAATTAATTGAATTTTATAAGGTACACCCACCTATAATTTCCACCACCAGCATATGCACGTGAGGCATAACACGGGGCTTTAAAAAAGGTGAAAATAGTGTGAAGCATACACCTTTTTTAAAGCTTTCATGAATGAGACATGTATCACAAGCTTTTCTGCATTTTAATTAGCCCAAGGCATTTTGGGAAGCCTTGTTCCAGGGTGAACCTTAAGGCATAAGCCTCAAAAACCTTTTGAAACACTAATTAGAAGTGCCCTCCAAGATGAAAAATTGCGAAAAACATACATTAATCTAGTATCTGTATCAACGTAGAACATATGTATTAATAGTCTTATTCTGTTAATAAACTCGTTCGATTGAGCATCTTATCAACAAGAACTGGAAGTAGTAGCTCAGTCTTCTTAGGCTCCCATTGTCCTTACGGAGAAGAAATTTAGTAAAAAACTACACTGGCTCACCTTTAGCTCAACACCGTACTCTAAACGTGAGCGCACGCCCACTACAGAGTGTTGGACACTACATTCCCTCAAGAAGCACCCATGTGAAATTATTGCATTCAGAATCTGCATAAACCAATTGAAACATGAGTGCAAAAAATAGCTAATGCTATCACCTGATCCACTGTAGACCAGTATACCTGACATTTTTCAACTTTGGTTGGTGGTAAGAATCGAGGAGACGTGAAGAAAGGTGTCTTTGGGTCATAAAACTCAAACTTCGGAGGCTGCATGAGACAGAAATTATTAGTCAGTTTGCAGAACTTAGTCCTGTAACTAACCTAAGCAAGGAAACCTGACATATTATGGATAATGGCTTTTACTATGTACCCCCAAATAAAACCAACCTGTTCTGTGAGGGCCATGTTAGCATCGAAGAAAGACTCAATTGTTCCAATGTCCTCCCAGTAGTCATTGAATAAATATGCCTGTCGGAGATTTGGTATTCAGCAACTCATCAGTGTCAGTCTCTACTAATTATTACCATCCTAAATGGGGGAAAAAAAGGAGCGGAAAAATGAGGAAATTCAATTTCAGAGTTCTCTCTCACTTGGACATTGTGCTCCATCACAGCCGATGGAATGATTTCAGATCCAAAGTCATTGGATGTAGGATACCTCCACCTAAGAAGCTTCAATAGAACATCTGTTCTAAATACGTAAACTCCCATAGACGCGATGTAAGGAAATCTCATGGCTTCCTGTGGAGACAACCCCAGAAGACGATTGTCGACTTGCTGCAGTGCACCAATAAAAATTCCTAGTTAGATATAAGCTATTCAATATCAGCACAATAGGAAAGTAATTCTGGTGATAAAAGCGAAGTATGCGGGCAAAACAAAATCAAGAAAAACCCGATGTCTTCAATATAATTTTGACTTAACACTTTAGTATGGTTTTGAAAGTACACATTTGAAAATCCAAGGTTTCTGATATCTGCAGGTATCTTCATGACTGATAAGGGGAAGCTTAAGTTGGATTTTCTCAGGCCCAATTGGTATTAAAAGACTTTAAACCAGGCAGCAGTTGGAGCATTGCTAGAGGGTCTTCACATTTTCCATGATGGATTCGTTAGCCATTTATCATGGAGGGTAACTTGCTTAATGTGATCAAATAGGCCTCATCCTTGACAAGATTTAGGGACTTCTGTGTACAGTATGGATAACCTTTCTTTGGCATATTTTTAAGGGAGCAATTGAATAAACGAGACTATTGTACTAGAATAAGCTTCGTTTTTCTTTTTTTTCATTAATGAATCCATTAACTATCAGGAGGGGCATGAGATCTGCCTACCATCGCTTTCAGGTTGGCGCCCTTTGGTTTCTCTGCAAACTGGACGATGCGGCTAGTATTATCAATCTTCATCAATCCGTAATCTGATGCACGGCTGCCAGACAACAGATCAACTTGAGATGTACTCTAAGAGGCATAAAATAAAGAAGTATTCATGCAGAATCAACATTCTTGACATGGATGGTGGTTTTTGTCTAATCTGCAAAGAATCAAGCCATTCCAAACTATGAAAAAGTTTTCATCTCTTTAATTTCTAAGTGACCAAGGATGCCAGGAACACTGGAAATAGGGGTGGGTATATAGATCCTGGTACACTGCCTGCCCAAAGTACCCAATGTGCTAATGTAGAATCAATTTTGTACTCCCAAGTAATGGAAACTTACACAGATGATACGCTTACAAATGACAAACACCCTGACAAAACTCACTACCCTGGATTTGCAGGAAATAGGGAACCAAGGATGCAAGTTCCCAGTATAACCAACCATTCTTTACCTTGTTGTCTTGGAAACAAATGAAACATTATGATTGTACATAGAAAATGAGATGGCAACAAAAAGTTAAAAGGAAAACAAGACACAAATATCTTAAGGCCTTGCGGTAAGTGATAAAAAGTACACCCAACATACCTGTCATCCATGGGTACGCATGACACTGTAATATCAGCATTTGTGTCAATATGCTTCTGCATACACATTGCATATTGGTCAAGAAATTATTAGACACGTGAAATATTAGATAAGATGTTCCCCAAGTGATGGAAGTGATTAGATACCTGCACAAAGTCCATGTAATCCATACGATAAAGATGATCACCAGACAAGATCAGTATATGCTCGATGTTCTTGTTCTTGGCATCCTACAGAAATCAATCCAATTACATAGAATACCATCTTAGAACTAATTGAGAGATGGCGACAAGATGGAATCTTGTCTAGTCCTTTGGAAGATGTTGTGCCTGTTAGTAAAAGTTTAAAAATACACACCTCAAAAACCCATGTAAATTGCCTCACAGCGTCAGCTGTTCCTTGAAACCACCTCATCCCTGTTTCCCCTGGTGTCTGAGTGGCAGCCAGAACCTGTTCAGGTGAGAAATATTCAGGTGTAATTATATGAATATATTCTCTTTAAGATCCTTAGAACCCATGTAACAAGTAACCTCCATTTATATAAGTACGCTCCATGATTTAGAACCATGCAATTTACACATCTTGATACTGTCTAGACTCTAGACAAAACTAGATATTACTTTCTTTTCATGTTTTCAGTACTTTTCCTGTGTTGTCTATGTAGTTCTCTAATGAACTTATATTTATCGGCATGCATCTTAAATTTATCGTGAAATGGGATTTTAGATGTTTGAATTATATATATCTTGAGGCAATATCTTAATCAACTGGATCATACCTCTACAAATCCATCCCCAAAGTTGACACCATTTCCAAAATTATATGTGCGAGCGATGTGGCGATTGAGGGAAGCAGAATTGAACTGGGTCAGGATGAATATCTTGTTTATGCCACTGTTGATGCAATTGCTCATCGGGACATCAATGAGCCTGTAGCATCCTCCAATGGGAACCTACAAATCACATCAAACCATCTTAGCATGAAAACCAAAGTTTTCCAATATTCAAGATCAGCATAAAGAACCAATATAAAACAGAACAAAGAACTGCAGGACCTCTAATTTGGGAGAAGTGACTTCGTCGAATGGGATAATTCAACATGGGAGGAGGGGATCCTCTCTGAATCACCCCGTTACTCACTCTTATCACAACTCTATTTCCTAAACTACAACCAACAGAAAATCGCAGTAGATCCCCTTCACGACTGCTAGATGTAATCAAACTCAAAAGATCTGAATATGTTAAGAAGAAAAGTATAATCCAGTATTTTCTTACAGCAGGCTTGGCTCTTCTTCTGGTAAGAGGAAAAAGGCGAGTCCCAGCGCCTCCACCCAAAATGATGGACGCTACACTTTTGGGGTCTGCTTTCTCCTTCAGAAATACCGGTGCTTGACGGGTCTGAAATCAAATCAAAATGTAAGAGTAAGAGAATATACCAAGAACCATTATGAGATTAAGAAGGAAAACCGACAAACTTATTTAATATCATAAACTAATGCAACCAGACAAACTATCCATGAAGAGAAATCCATACCAATTTTCGAATTGATCATATAAAATGAAAATTAAAGCTTGTGCAGAGCAGTGAGAAGCATTGAATAAAGTAAATCTGTTCATTAGTTTATAATGGATGGAAATGGGTTGTTGCCTGGAAATCACTTACCAGAGTTTCTCTGCTGAAATCTGATGTAAGAATAGAGTTAACAACACCGGCTTCACGCCTTCTACCGCCATATTTAGTTTTCAAACTTCTCTCCAACTTGGTACCCCAAACTCTGCTGTTCGAACTCCCTCTGATCCTCTCCCCCCAGAATTCATTATCCCCATTACTAAAAATACCTCCTTTGCTAACTTGCGCCAAATGGGATTTGGTCTTCATGGTCGCACAGTAAGTATCCATTACGTAGTAGCTGATCTTCTAAAACAAGACTAATTGATTACCCACTCCCAGAGATAGAATCTAACGAACAAAACACAAGTATTTTAGAAAAACCAGAATCTTTACAAGTACTCCAAATCCCGGAAAAGTAGAATCTTTAAGCACAGACCACGGAAAGATGTTAAAAAGGAAGAAAAAGGAACAGCTTCAACCCATTATTCCAAGTCTGAGATAGGATTACTTAAAAACCAAACGATAGGGACCAAAAGATCTACAACCCAGATCACAAAATGGTAACAAAAGCTGAAAACCCCAGCTCACAAAAATCTGTAAGGAACGAAAATCCGAAGTACCCAGATATTGATAAAACAAAACTCTGTAGAAACTCAGATCACAGATAGCCCAACCCACCAAAATTTCAGGAGAACTGAAATGGGTATTTAAGAAACGTGATCAGACTGCTTTTGGTTTGCAGAATGAGCAAACCAAAATTTATAATCTCCTCTCTTTTGTAATCACCACTCTTTTAAGAATGGTGAAGTGCGTGAATGATGAAGGCGGTGGTTGGTTTTTCTTGGCATGTGAGCCTTCACGAGAAATCCTGCATTATTGTTTCTCTTTTATAGTCACTTCTCTCTCTCTCCTTGTTCGTCTCTTTGATTGCTCCACCTCTTTTGTAACAGAACTCTGCGCCACACCGCAGTCCGCGTTCTAAAGACTTCAATGGTGTTTGGGAACCCGTTAAAAGCCACCCCAATAAAAGTTCCATCTTTTAATTAGTTTAAAATTAATCCAATTAAAATTTCTTCATGTTACTAGAAATAAATCATACCTCTAATCAAACATACCAAGTGAAAAGAGGAGAGATCCGACCGTTGCATCTTCAAAAAGTTCCGCTCTTATTGGATCGACGGTTTACATTTATGCATATTTCCCGCCATCAATCTAATTTCGAGGAGTATAGTTATGGTCTACCAAACTTTAGGAGTATACAGGTTATAGTAACCCTTATCTAAAATCGATGATCATGGTCTGATCCTAACTAATCTGAGATTTAAGGATCTTAACTAAGGTTTGTCCTATAGACCTTAACTCGAATAACAAGGGTGGGGACCTCGGGTGTCAACTGGTCGGTTTCGGTTCGGTTCCAAATGTACCTAGAACCAGAACCAAAATAGTTGGTTTTTATCAGTTCTGATTTTCAAAATTATGGATCCGGAACCGGAATAGATTGTTTGGTTCCGGGCAGTTTCGGTTCTGGTTCGGGTATATCAATTCCAATCTTGATAATATGACAATTTTAACACTATATTTATGTATTTAACATTATATTTATGTATCGGTTCCGATTCCTATCGATTCGGTTCCAATATCAAACTACCCATAACCCGAGCAGCTATTATTTGCTTGGTTTCAGTTTCGGTTCTAGTTATGATTTTTTTTGTCGATTCCCAAAAATGTGGAATTGGAACCGGCATTTCCGAGTTTCGATTAAACGAGTACAAATTGACAGCCCTAATCACAACTTGGGGTGTCAATTTTACCCGTTTAACCGGAACCGAATCGGAACCAGAACCGAAAACACTGGTTCTGGTTCCACATTTTTGGGAAGCGATTAAAAAGTAACCGGAACCGGAACCGAACCGACAATAACGGTTCCGACTCTGGGTAGCCTAATATGGAATCGGAACCGATAATAACTGGAACCGAACCGATAAGAACCAGTACCAATAAATAAATGTAGTGTAAAAATTCTCATATTCTCAAGATTTGGCCCAATATACCCAGAAACGGAATCGACATAAATACATAATTGGTTCCAATTCTAGATCCATCACTTTGAGAACCGGAACCGTTAAGGAACCGAACCGATAAGAACCGGAACTGATTGTTCCGGTTCTGGCCACCTTAAGAACCGAACCGGAACCGACTCGTTGACACCCTTAATCACAACCATTCATGATAGTTACGAAATATTTACGATGCATATAAGGGAATTTTTGACATACCCACCCATGTTATCTTTGAAATTTGATATGCCCCTTCACAATTTGGAAAAACAGACATAACCCCCCTAGGTTCTCCAGATTGGTCACCAGTGATGGGCAGCCAACCTACCGAGTATCATGGCTGGCTAATCACAACTCTAGTGAGTAATTTAAAAACTCTTAAAATAAGATTTTAGAATTAAAATTGTTCGCTAGAGTGGTGGTTGGCCAGCTATGAGACTTCCGTGAGTTGGTCTTTAGTGATGGGCGGGCAACCCATTGGAATCTCATGGCCAGTCGTTCACCACAACATTTGATTTGTGGTTAGGGTTTTGACTCAAACCCATGTTCCAACGTTGAAGACAAGGGCATATTTGTCCTTCTAAACAAAAAGGTAGTTGACTCGGGTCAACGGTGGTCAAATGACAATTGATCGGGTCAAGGGGGTATGCCAACTTTTACAAATTAGGGGGTATGTTAAATTTCAATGATGACAAGGGGGTATGTCAAAAATTCCCTACATATAATTGTGTGATCAACCAAAGGAATTGAGTTGAACAGATGGTTCGATCTCAATAGCAGGATTCATTTCTATATGATTCACTACAAAATAAGCAACAAAAAGGAGATTTTCATAAAAATGAGTATTTTCAAGTGTTTGGAGTGCAGAAAAAATTCAAGTTTATCCTCCATTTACCTGTAAAATGGAGAAAACCATTTTCTTTAATTTTTGCCTGAAATATTTTTTCTTTTCTTACATTCGAGCAAGGGCTGAAATGGCTTTATTCTTCCTCTCCTCTCTTCTTCCCCCCATCAAATGGCTTTGTTCGACCCGAATATTGTCTACAAGTTGGGTATTGTGGTTCCATTTAAAGTCAGATCTAATCTATTTCTTGCCATAATAGGGAGTTTTGGATTTAAAAAACATTGTTGATGAGAATAATTTTTTTTTTAGCAATAATGGAGTTTTATTTTAATTTTCATTTAGACAATGAATGAATTTAATAAAATTTTAGTGTGTGCAAATTTTTTTAAAACTTTTAGGTTATTTTAGTAAGACCCCCGTTAAATTTGAAAGTGATTTGTAATACCCCTTATACTTTCAAACTTTAGGATTACCCCGCTTGACCTAGTTTAACCATCATTTGACTACCATTAGAATGTGACATGCATGTTAATGGACCTACAAAAGGACCATAATATTGCAATTACATGCTAACGACATATGATTCAAGTCCGTTTTAACTCTAGTCAACCACTGGTAAACTAGATCAAGGGGGTAATCCTAATGTTCCAAGGTATAAGGGGGTATTACAAATTACTTTCAAATTTAAGGGGGTTGTTACTAAAATACCCAGACTTTTTTAATGATAAACATCCTTTTTTTTTGGGCAATGGGCTATTTTCAGTGCTACACCTTAACAACCGAAAAAGACAAAATCAGATTTGTTTTATATAATTTTTCTGCCAACAAATTTTCTTCCCGTACCTACTTTCTTGCACACCATACTGACGTTGCCTCTTGCATCTGCGCCTAGTCATACGTTAAAGATTATAGATCGTAGTTATAGTCAAAGTTTAAAAGGGACCGTTATAACGGTATAACGGTCTGGGGGCATTACCACTTTTTCCGTTATAACGAAAAAAACATTCAGGGGCAAAAACGAAAAAAAAAACGGGGAAAAAATGAAAAATAACGGAAAAAAGGGTGCTGAAATTCAAAATTTGAAAATTGAAATTCAAAATTTCAATAACAGAAAAAAATGAAAAACCAGCCATTTTTTTCACATTTTTTCAGAAAATAACGGTCGTTATTTTTGTTATAACAGCTGTTATTTTCTGGGTGTTTTAACGGTACATAACATAACGGGGTAGGTCCGAATCCGTTATAAAGGCCGTTATTTTCGTTATAATTGCCGATTTTTAAACCTTAGTTATCTATATAACAAAACAGGGAAGTAGTCTCCCCTCTTATACCCCCTCTTATCTATTTAGACAAAGAAGGGCTGAGATCTTATCCTCCAAATAGATGGTGGATCTCAGCCATTCACACCCAATTTTGACAAACACTTTGTTGGATAGTGCCGTGGCACTGGCCACCCACTATCTATATAACAAGTGACAGTGGTTGTCTTATACCCCTCTTATCTTATATGGCTTCAATAATGAGTGGCTGAGATCCACTATGCTTCATATTGATGGCTGAGATTAACTCCCACCCGATTTTGACAGACACTTTGTCGGAAAGTAACCCACGCATATAACAAGACAACTCAGTTGTATTCTCTTATCTTATCCATCTATCTAATGTGGACGGTTAGATAAAGAGTGGTTGAAATCTAATGCGGATGGTTAGATTTCAGCCACTCAATCCGCCTCATTTGACCTCAATTTATTTAAAATTTGAAATTCAACACCGTTATTTTTTGTTATTTATGTAATTTTACTATTTCTCCATCTATGCGTTACAATCCGTTATAACAGCCGTTGTAGTGGAAAAAACGGTCGCGCCCCAGTCCGTTATACTGTTTGAGTGCTGAAGGCACCCAATTTTTACAAACGCTTTTGTCGGAGAGTGCCGTGGGCATGGGCCATCTACTATTCTATATAACAAAACACATTGGTTGTCTCCCTACTTATACCTCCTCTAATCCTCCCCCAAATGGATGGTGGATCTCCGCCACTCACCTGATTTTGGCAAATTCTTTGTCGAGGAGTGCTGATGGCACGGGGCACCCACTAGTAGTATACAAAACTCCATTCTCTACTTGAATTAAATTGAAAAACCACTTGATAAACGGAAAACTGCAAACTAAGTTTTGAAAGGATCGTTGTATGGTATCACGGATGGGGGGTGTTACTGTTATTTCCGTTATAATGCTTGTTATAATATCCTGATATTGTAATGGACAGTAACAGAATATAACAAAAATAATAATTTATTACGTTCACAAATAATGGTCATTATATTTGTTACGACGGTTTTATAATGGATTTATAACGGATTTAACGGCTGTTATTTGTGAGAATTTATAACGGATTTTAAATTTGAAAGTCATAATTTAAATCAAAATAAATTTTAAACAATAACCAAAAAACAAAAATAGTGAAAAATAATGGACAGTTTTTTGAAGACGATATAAAAAATAACGAACGATATTTTTGTTATAATTGCCGTTATTTTAAAAAGACCATTATAATGGGATAGCATTAAATGGAAATTAACATGTAGAGTGTTACTGTTATAACGACTGTTATTTTCATTATAATGGCCGTTTTCTAAAGAAAAACTTTGATAACAGTGGATTGTCATCCACAATGAGCCACGTGGCATATTATTAGAGGATGCTGACCGTATGGATATTTGGCCCAATCCTAGCTGGACCTACAAACCGAAAATCAGCCTGATTAGTGATTTCAAACCTTTTGGATATTTGTACCCCAAATCAAGGTCATAATGCTCAAATACCCACGGTTAAAATCAACCCATGAAAATAATTCCAATCCAACGCGTAGAAATCACTAATCATGTTGATTTTTGGTTTGTATATCCACCTAGGGACTGGCCAAACATCCATACGATCAGTGTCGTCTAATAGTTGACCACGTGGCTCATATTGTAGGCTGTCATCGGCATCGATGACAGTCCGCTGCCATGAAAGTTTTAATATTTTCTAAGGGTCGGGCTCTGTTGACAGATCTAAAATGACAGACAAAATGGCAAGGACACGATATAAGCCACTTGGCACACTGTTACAGGACTATGACCGTACGGATGTTTGTCCTATTCCATGGTGGACCTACAAGCCAAAAGTCAGCTTGATTAGTGATTTATAGGATTTGGAATGGACTTATTTTCATGGGCTGATCTCAACTGTGGGAATTTCAGCAATATTTGAGGTACAAAGATCCAACACTTATAAATCACTAATCAGGCTGATTTTTGGTCTGTAGGTCCACCATGAAATAGGACAAACATCCGTACAGTTAGAGTCCTTTAAACTGTGCTACCTAGCTTATATCGTATCCCTGTCACTTTATATCTGTCAACGGAGCCTGACTGATGACCGGGCCCTGTCATCAAGGGAGATGACAGGGCAGGAGATCTCGGCACTTGTATTTTGTACGGACGGACCACTTCGGCCTCACCGCACACGTACCCAGGTGAGTACTTGAGTGCTTTTTCTCCAAAACACTCACCTGTGTACGTGTGCGGTGAAGCCGAGGTGGTTCGTCCGTACAAATACAAGTGCCGAGATATGCTTCCCTGTCATTTCCTTTGTTGACAGGGCCCTGTCATCGAAGTTTTACTTCTAAACATGCCGCAATCATCATGGGTTTCTTGCTGAATTATTAAATTGAATGGATGGACGAATCTTCTGATTTTCTATCATTTGCAAATCTGACGTCATATGCAGACGGCCTATCCTGAATCTTCCCTGCACATGTGTGACACTGATATTTCTTTCAGTAGTCCCCTCATGAGACCCACGTGGCCCCAACGTGGCGGTAACCTGCGTATCTTTGTCTTTGTCATGGTCCTCAGGTGGGCCCTCTTCGTGGGGAAAAAACTAGTATGCAAAAGGTTACATACTTTTAAAGTATGCAAAGTGGCCAGAAGGCCACACGTAAAACCCCGGTTAGCCCAATGTTTCCCTAACCTCTCTCTCTCTTTAACCAGGATTACCACGGATTTGGTCGTTACGTGTCGCTTTCTGAACGTATTTCGTACTCTAAAGTATGTAACCGTTTGCATTGTAGTTTTCCCTCTTCGTTGTTCATGATAGTTAATACCCAGGACCCGCAGTCCAGACTCCATTTTGCTCACGGACGTCCGGCTGTATGAGCCGCATGGCATACTCTTAGTCTTAAGACCACTGACCAGTCTGACCGTATGGATATTTGGCTCCATCCCTAGATGCACTTGCAGACCAAAAATAGCCTGATTTGGTTGGATCCGAGTAACACAAATAAAGCTAGAATCCACGGATAAAAACCAACCCATGATAAGAAACAAATCTAGCTGATTTTTGGTCTATAGGTTCACCCAGGGATGGCTCAACCATGGTTCATACAGCTGGACGCCCATGAGCAAAAGTGGACTCGATAGTCACCGAATTGTTCTACTAATCTAGCTTCGCCAGCCAAACACAGTCTGAAAGGGAGATGCAATTCATCTCGTAGGATCTTCTTTCTTGTGTGATTTTGGGCTACGACCCATCCAAATTCCCTACTGACTGGTGGGTGAACAATTGAATGGTGTTTGACTGATCCATTTAGGTGGGCCATGTGCACGGTATAACCGGAAATATTTGAGTAAAACTCTGTCACAACGTTGTGAGTCACAACACACAATACGAACCAAGTGGCACATTCTTAGTAGACGCTGATCATATGGATGCTTGGCCAACTCCTCGGAAGACCTGTAAATCAAAAATCAGCCTGATTAGTGATTTCTAATCGAATAAATTGAAGTTATTTTCATTGGTTGATTTTAACGGTAGGAATTTGAGTATTATTGAAAGTTATTTGGGTGCAAACATTCATACGGTCAGCGTCCACTAAGAGTGTGTCACGTGGCTCGTAGTTTTACTAATATTTGTAATGGTTTTTGGCCTTATGCAGTGAACGAAGCTGATCACAGCACACAATAAGAGCCACGTGGCACACTCTTAGTGGGCTCTAACCGTATGGATGTTTGGCCAATCACTAGGTGGACCTACGAACCAAAAATAAACCTGTTCAGTGATTTTTAAGCATTGGATTGAAGTTATTTTCATGGGTTGATTTTAACCGTACGAATTTTGCATTATTGAGCATTATTTGGGTGTAAAGATCCAATGCTTAGAATTCACTAATCAGGCTGATCTTTGGTTTGCATGTCCATCGAGGGACTGGACAAGCATCCATACGGTCAACGCCCACTAAGAGTATGCCACGTGGCTCGTATTGTGTGCTGCGATCTGCTTCGCTCACTGCATAGTGTGAGCGTCGGTTTACTCCAGTCTTTGGGCCCACCCCTTGTCGGATTACACATCTTGATTGGTGATTTCGAGTAAAACTTGGATGACAGGGCAGCAGATTACGGCACGTGGATTTTGTACCAGCGGACCACCTCGGCCTCACCACCCACGTACACAGGTGAGTGTTTGGGCAAAAAGCACTCGAGTACTCACCTGGGTACGTGTACGGTGAGGCCAGCCCGTACAAAATCCACATGCCGAGATCCAAAGTTTTATCCGGTGATTTCTAGCCGTTGGGTTTGAGACAAAAAAAAAAAAAAGGAAATGTTCGAAATTTCGAATCACTCGAGCACTGAAAAAAAATTCTGTACTTTTCTCTGGCTTTCACACTCTCATCACTACAAGAAAAGACAGGGCTGTTGTGACAGTAATCAGTAATGAGTCATCAGTAATCGCGTCTCTGCCTATAAGAAGCCAAGGCATTGAAGTGGATCAGTTGACTCTAAATCTGAAATGACAAAGAATTTACCATGTCATCCACCTCGTGTCGCTATTTCATTGAGTATAATCTACTTTGGGCTCCTCGTAAGCCGATAAAAGTACACACTCTCCAATCCATTTCAGACACGAGGGGCTTCTGTGGCTAAGCCCGTCGATTGTAAAACAAATGGATCCAGACGTTTGCAGCATTTTATACCGCACACGTGTCAGAAACTGCCTCGTTGTTTAGTAATCACTACCTAGTAACTTCTCGAAGAGTCTGGATGGAGTAAAACTTTGATGACACAATCCTGTCATCACGCAATATGATCCACGTGGCACTCTCTTAGAGGACTGACTGTATGGATGTTTGTCCAACCCTAACCCTAGGTGGACCTACGAACCAAAAATCAGCCCCATTAGTGATTTCTAGGGTGTTGGATTAGAATTATTTTCATGGATTGATTTTAACCATGGGAATTTGACCATTATTTGAGATACAAAAGATTCAAAGGTTTGAAATCACTAATCTAGCTGATTTTTTGTTTGTAGGACCTAGATTGGAAAAACATCCATACGGTCAGAGTACTCTAAGAGTTTACCACGTGTCTCATATTGCACGTTGTCAACGGCCTCGATGAAAGGGCTCTGTCATAAAAAATAAAAAATAAAAAAGTTTTAGAAGTTGCAGCTCAATCTTTTGGGGGGTGAGGTAGTACTATTTTTGCTATTCATCATTGAATTGAACGGCTAGAATCACACCTTAAAAAGTACTAAAATCTAATGGCTAGAGATTACCAGTCATAGTGACTTTTCATATGAATGTCTACTAATGGGTGGACTAAACATCCATGTGGTCAGTGGGCTGAACAGGGCCGTCTCGATACAAGTTGAAGCCTAAGGCGAAAACTCTACATAAGGCCTTTTTATATTTAGTATATTAATATATATGGTATTAATTAAAAATTATATAAAACAAATCTTGATAATCAAAAACTATTAAAAAAATTTAGATGCAGAGGACTATCGTGGCCCTACATAGATCATTTTTGGGCTCAATGACCTGAGTGGATGTTCAGCCCACCTATTGGTGGATGAACACACTTAAAAATCAGCTTGAATGATGATTTCTATCCATTTGATTTACTATCCAAAAACCGTGCTTGAATCCAACGGCTAGAATCATGCCCTAAAAAGTACTAAAATCTATGGCTAGAGATAATCAATGAGGTTGATTTTTGGTTTGTACATCCAAAGGGGTGGACTAAAAACCCATGTTGTTAATTAGTGGGACCTGGGCTGGGGGGGCCTTCTCTCACCAAGGGGCCTTAGGCAACAGCCTTAATGGCCTTAAGGTAGAGCCGGCCCTGGGGCTGAGATGGCCATGATGTAACAAAAATGGTGGCTCGCTCACGCCAAAAGATTGACCCATTCTCGAATAATTCATATGAATTAATCTAAAACGAATCGAACAACATCCTATTCAAAGGTTAGGAAAATAATTACACACCATTTTTTAACATGATATAATTATTCTTGAATGATTCACCAACTTTTTGAAATTATTCTCAATTATTCAGTTTTGAACATGAAAAATCATTTTATAATACAAAAAATTGTCACTACTTTACTTTTTTATTACTTTATTTTATTTTTAAATTATTTTACTCGAACCTTTCCCGTACCATATTTTTTGTCGCACTCTCAATTGCTAACTATGATCAGTACATATAATTCAGAGCAGCAAAAAGGAAAAATAAAAGATGACCGGCTAAACATCCAACGCTTAGAAATCACTAATCAGGCTGATTTTTGGTTTGCAGGTCCACCGAGGGGACTGGCTAAACATCCATACAGTCAGCACCCTCTAATAGTGTGGCATGTGGCTCGTATTGTGGGTTGTGACCGGCTTCCGTCGCAACATCTTGATATCATATCCTTTTAATCAAGAATTGAGATAACATTGGACAGCAACCTTGTCCCCATCATATCAATACCTACCATGTATAATATCTTCACAGTCCTTTGAACCGAGTCCGCCTCTCCAAGGGAGGATCCGCTACAACCATGTTGCAGCGGGGTTCACTCTTACAGGACACCTGTACATTAAAAAAAAAAAAACTCTTTAACTCTAACTCAAGCTGAAGTTACTTTTTAATGATAGGTTTAATGGAGGTTGGAGTTTTGTTTTTAGGCGCCTCGCTAAAATAATTGAGATGGATACAGTTTCTATTTTAACTCTCTCGTCTCGTGTCTAATCGCCACGATTGATGAGAGTTCTAAACATTGTTTATTTATTCCAAACCTTTTCATATTCTTTAATATTATTACTTTGTTTGTGATTGTTGTCGGTCTAGTCGTCATCATCATCGATTATCTCTTTGAACCAACGTTTAAGATAAAGAATTCATAATTTGGACATAAACAAAAATAATAAAAAAAAACTAGCAACGCACTGTCGTGACCAGTTGTAACATATATCTATTCTACTTATTAATGGACGAAGACCCTTCTTGCGTGCCTCCCGCTAAACCCCAATATCTCAAAAATACTCTTGTTTTGCTTCTTTTGTTTTCTTTAAATTAGAAGGGGCTCTTCCGTCTTTTTGGTTTCAAAGCACGCGTCACCTTGCAGCTCATTCAATGCTCTCTTTTATTAAAAAAATAAAATATTTTTAACTCTATGCATGCGAAAAATCAAGACATAAAGCTAAGAATTACTACAATAAGAAAGGTCATGACAACACAAAAAATAACAAAAACCTACTCAAGCAAACGTGATAGAAATAGAGAATTTATCAACGATTGTTTCAAAAAGTTAACTTGATCGATTAGTAATATCAAGGACTGGTGGGTAGATGAAGGGGCCACCAAACATATTTATTCTAAGAAAAACATTTTCTCCTCTCACACACCTACAAGAGAGAAGATGAATAACTATTCATCAGATATTTCTTTGCATCTTAAGTAGTAGGTCAAACTTGGTTCTTAAATTTATCTCAAAAATAGTCTTAACTCTGAATGACATATTCAATGTACCTGAAGGAATCTTATGTTGGATTCGGTATCGAGTAATAAAGGTTTCGGAAAATTGCAGAAAAGAAAACCAACTTTAATTCATTTACAAAAAAGAATACAAGTTTTCGCAAATCCCAAAAAAGAAAACGAAACGCTCTTTAAAAGGGCGTTTCATGACGTGGCACATGTTTATTAAAAAAACGCTCTTTAAAAGGGCGTTTTTCAGAAAAAACGCTCTTTTAAAGGGCGTTTTTCAGAAAAAACGCTCTTTTAAAGGGCGTTTTTCAATAATAAACGCCTTTTTGAAAAACGTCTGTCAGTGTCGGTCTGACATCTGACAACCTGACAACCTGACATATGTTATTTTAAAGGGCGTGTGTCAGTAGAAAATGCCCTTTTAAAGGGCGTTTTTACTGACAAACGCCCTTTTAAAGGGCGTTTTTTGATACCACAAATTTTACGCCCATTTTGGCGTACCCAGAAGATGAATCAATGGCTGATTTTTGGTGAGGATGATCTCTACGGTGAGGAGATCATCCTCACAAAAATTCAGATCATTCCGATATTCGTAGATTGGTTTAGAAGTTGAGGAATTATGGGATGTTTTTTTAAAATTTCTCAAGAATAAACGCCCTTTAAAAGGGCGTTTGTCAGACGTGTCAGCCATCAGTCATTCGTTAGTCAGTTAGTCAGTCGACGACTGATTGGACTGACAGCAGACGAAACGCCCTTTCAAAGGGCGTTTCGTTTTCTTTTTTGGGATTTGAAAAAAAGTTGTATTCTTTTTTGTAAATAAATTAAAGTTTATTTTCTTTTCTGCAATTTTCCGTAAAGGTTTTAGATTGATTATATAGTCGGACAAAGTTGTTCTTACCAAAAAATGCGATGTTTATAGGGAAATGTGATGAGTTATTTAACTTGATGTAATCGTTGAATGTTTGGCATGCTATATTAGGTTATATTATTATTGGATATTCACAAAAACTTATTAACTTAGGATTTATCCTTAAAATATAATTATTAAAGAACACAAGTGTAAAGTTTCTGTTGAATCTAGATTTTTAAAAATTTCTTTTTTACTTTAAAAAGAAGTTCAGAACCTTTATAACTAATTCAATCTGATTTACAATTTACTCAAACTAAAGGAGGAAATGAATTCTTTATTACTTTTATTGATGATTGTACTAAAATTTGTACTTTTTACTTAATAATAAAGCTGAATAATTGGATAAATTTAAGATTTATAAAAATAAAATCAACTAAGTAAGAAAATTAAAACACTTACGACTAATAAAAGTTGTGAGTACGAATCAACTCTTTTTGCTAAATTTTGTGTAACAAATGGCATAACTCGTCAAACTACAATACCTTATATACCTCAACAAAATGGTATAGTTGAAAAGAAAATTAAAATATTAAAAAATATGATTAATGCAATATTAACTAATTCAGACTTACCACATGCCTTGTGGGGAAAGTTCTCCTCTTTGCATGTCACATACTTAACGAAATGCCATTTAAGAAATCTAATATAATACCTCATGAATTATGAAAAGAAAGAATTAAAAGCCTTCTTATAAAAAAGTGTAAGGGTGTTGAACAATGATAGCTTTACTTGTTCTTAAAAAAATTGAATTAGGACCTAAAATTATAGACTGTGCATTTATTGGACACGTATAGAACAATAGGGCTTATCGATTTTTTGTTATACAATTAGATGTGAACAGTGTAAATGAGAACACTATAATTGACTTTAGATATGTATAATTTTTTAAAAATAAATATCCTCTGAAGAAAAATTATGAGAATATAATTCAAACTAAAAGCTTAATTGAGACATCTAATAGATATGAAGAAAACTTTTAAAAAAAAGACATAAAACCTATGAAAAGTATAAGAACTAAAATTAATCTTTACATGTCTTCACCTGAAGCTCTTTTTTAGAAGAAAGTTATAGACATTGAAACAGAATCTATAGGTAGGACTATACTCGGGAATTAGTTAATCTTCTTTCAAAAAATAAAGTAATTGGGATAAACTAATTGATTGTAAATGAATATTTAAAAAAAAAACTTAAAATTGATAGAACTATTAAAAAAAATTATAAAACAAGATTAGTAGCTAAGGGTTACAAACAAAATAAAAAATTAGACATATTTGATACTTATTCACCGGGTCGGTCTAGTATGCAACCATTTGCATACTTAAAAGTATGCAAACATTGTATCCACCATTCAATGCTCATTGAAAGACGTGTTTTTAATTTGTAAAATATTTTGTTTTGAAAACATTGAAATAACACAGTTTTCAAGGGAAATCCAATAGTACTGACAATGTTTGCATACTTTTAAGTATGCAAATGGTTGCATACTAAATTACCTATAGTAAAGATAATAACTATTAGACACATATGTATTTGTCTGTCTTTATTTAAACGACATGTCGATAATGGAAATTAACAGTGAAATTATAAAATCCACCAAAAAATTGTTATCTAAAAATTCTAACATAAAAGACCCAAGTCTTGTTGATGTAATTTTTGAATTTAAAATAAAAAAAATATTGATGATATTGTATTGTCTCAATCTCACTACGTAGAGAAGGTGTTAAGAAGTTTAATCAATTTGATTCTAAACCTGATAGAACATCTTTTGACTGCAACTATAATATTAAAAAAATAAAGAAAAAAGTATATCGCAATTAGTATACTCTAAGATATACACTATGAATTATATAAGACATGATATTGCTTATTTTATTAATTTGTAGATTAATTTGATACGCGTGCAACCTAGGCCATGACCACTAGGAAGTACTCTTTTATAGAGTGTTGAGATATTTGAAATATATTGTAGATTAATATGGTTTGCAATTCGTTAGTTATCTTGTAGTACTAGAAGGATTCAGTAACTCTTACGGGATCTTAGACTTTGAAGAGTCTAAATTCACCAACGGATATGTTTTCACATTAGATGGAGCAACTATGTTTTAGCAATCCACCAAATAGACATATATTGTCCGATCCACTATAAAGTCAAAATTTATTACACTAGTAGCAAGAAATAATGTGTATAATAGTAAATTCACACATATACCTCAAAGTAAATAATCTTTAAGGCCAGGACTCCACTCCAAAAAGTAGCAGGTTCTGAGTTCAACTCTCCTTGGGGCCACTTCCCTGGAAAGAGTAGGATAATAAGTGGCTCAATCCACATTAACTCTCCCCGTACACTCCGGCACGTGTGGAAGGGGTGACTATCGTGCCCCGGGGGACTAGTCGGGTGCTCTAAGAGGCCCTACCCACAATTTCAAACATCTCTTCTTTCTTTTTCTTTTTTTTTTTCTTTTGTGGTTAGCCTTATCTCACTTCATCCAACAAAGTCACCAAGTAATGGAAAAAACCAAGCTGTTACAAGACAAAAGCTCACATGCAATGTTGGTGGATGAGAGTAAGAATGCCATCATTGAGTATATGTGTCCAAGGACATGGAGTTCTTATAGATAAAGATCATTTTCTGTCCTCGCTCCAGTCAATAAAAATGGCCAAATTTTCTTAAAGGAAATCCCTATGACATTTCCAAGATGAGCAGAAAGTGAAGATCTCAAAGAAGGGTTTATATTTATTAATTAAATTCTTTTCTTTTTCATAAGTATGATTAATTATTGATTTGGAATGTGGGTTTTGGTACATTTGTCAAGATGTAATTGTGGGGATGCCATAGATATGTAATGTGTCATGTTGATCACTGTGACAAGTAACAGGGGATCACATTCAATTCGGTTCCCATTTCTTCAATCTGTGAAGCCCTGTAATATAAATGTCTGTTGGGTTATTGATTCAACATCACATGATTATCGAGCTTCTCTGTATGTGAAAACCTTGCAATCATTTTGATCGGCCGATGAATTGTCGGTGATCTTAACTGTTTGATCAATGTATCAAAAATCAATGGGCTTTATAGAGTACGGATCCAGGGGTATTTTAGTTTGATCAATGTGACGAGTACATTTCTCTTCCACTTCAATGCTGTTTCATGGGAAGGAATGTATGCAACCATTTGCATACTAAAAAGTATGCAAACATTGTATCCATCATTGAATGCTCATTGAAAAACGTGTTTTTAATTTATAAAATATTGAAATAACACATTTTTCAAGGGACATCCAACAGTACTGACAATGTTTGCATACTAAATTTGTCCGTATATGGAGGGGAAGGACCAAAACCATATGATTTTACTCGGGCTAGTTTGTTGACGTGCTGTGTAAATAAGCAAGACAAGCAAGTACAAGCTCGGGTAGTTATAAGAATGACGCAGGAATTGACCGTGCATAAGCGTTTGCGAAAGGGCTGCAACTTAAGTGGGTTGGGGGTCAGCCCGAGCCCAACCCAACCTCCAAACGATCAAACCCAAGCTCGAGTCCAAACCTGAGGTTGGGCATGTCAATCGGGTTGGTCAGTGGGAGACAGAGATGGTGAGAGAGATGGATAGGAGGGATGACGAGAGAGAGAGAGAGAGAGAGAGAGAGAGAGACACGAGGGAGAGAGATTGGGCTTGGATTGGGTTGCCCGAAGCCTCAGCCCGGGCCCATCCTGAGTTTTGATCAGGTTCCAATACTGAGGCCCAATCCAAAACTGAGTCCTACAGAACCCAACCTGGGCCTGCCCAAGTTGCAGCCCAAAGTAACAATACTCACGAGCATAGCCTTCGAGGAACATTCCCGTTCTAGCACCCAAGAGGATATCTTGTACACGATAGGTGATCAGGGCTCACCAATCAAATTAGTCACATATAGCTGCAGAGTGAAGATTTGAGCAGGCAGATGATCCTAACCATCGAAGAAAGTAGTCCATGAGTTTGATCAAGTTGACTTTTGATTAGTCTTTGGGAAATGTTATCATGGAATGGGATAAGGTTACTTTAACACATCCATTGACAAAGGCTATGTGAGCCCCATACGGAGAAGAGTAAAAAGGCTGCTTTTTGGTAAGAATAATCTCCTCACCAAAATGCAGCCCATTTCAACATTTCTTCAAGCCCTATGAAAAGTGGATTACAAGTTGAAAAATTCTTAAACATCCATTTCACATGAACTTTAAGTGCACTGTTGATAGGGTTAGAAGTTCCTGAATGGGCAGATTTTTTAAGGATAATCTCCTCAATTGGTAGATGGTACTTGTCCCCTGTACCTCTGCAGTCTGCACAAAGACGACCCAACAAGCTCATATCCTGTCCTGGAAAAGATCAATTCCTGCAGCAAAACAGGCTCTTAATTTGGTAGAAACTACCAAATGTACCATCAACTAGGCCCAAGAAAAACAACATCAAAAGATTTTGCAGACACCCATGCAAAGTTGCAACTGCTCTCACTTACGGAGGGTATCCTGCCAAACTTGCATTCTTTTCTAGTGGGAAAGCCATGATCAAAGAAACCCAACGCATCAATAATCGAGAGCTTAATAACACCAGATCCTGAAGACATAAAAGCTTGCAACCACAAATATCTCTAAGCATTGACACATAAAAAGTGAAACCTCAATAATTGCAAAAAGGAGGATACTCAGCATTGGTTTGCATCTGTGCAACATCAGTCTACCAAAGATGAGCAGAAGGTCCTCGTCTTCAGCTGAAAACTCAACAAATTGTTCAAGCTGATTCAAAATTGCGCTCGTGAATTTTGCAATGCCTTTGTAAAGCAGAACAGAAAAAAAGAGAGTATGGGACACCTACGTATTAGTTGCCCTTGTGTAACTCTGTTGGCTCGAGTGGGCAGATGCCATCCTGATTAAACCTCAGGCCATCAATTACCTGGTTGCACTCTGTGCAAGCGACCCATTAATCCGTGGGGCAATGCAAATAAATGGAGAAGAGTAAAAGACATCAGTATTCAAATAAAAAGCAGCATTGCAACTGTCAATGATGCAAAACCACAGTATGCTTCTACTTCATCAAGGAAGTACCAATATTGTACATTTTGTAGTTCCTAGTTTCTAAAACAAACTGTTCTCATGTTCTGAGGTTATATGAACAAAATCATTGAGTTAATTTCTATAATTTATGAAATTTAAATGTGCATTTCACGTGTTCTTACATTATTTTATATATTAGCTTAACGTCAGATTTATGGACATTTAATTAGGACAGTAAAGAAACATAGAACCAAAAATACCCGATTCATAGAAAAGATGCACACAGACGGCATTAAATGATGAAGGCAACAATAAATTGTTTTCAACCCACGTCAACATTAACACAAGAACCATTTCGATAAATAGAATTTGCTTGTTATATAGTTGCTGGGAAGGGAATGACCAATTTAAAGGCAAATAATCACACGGGGCCATTATCATATCTGCTTCTAGACTATCTCAATTCTATTAGCTGTGCTACAACAAAGTTCCCAGTTTTCTGTGAATTAAAATGTCAGGAGCAACGATTTGAATATCAGAAAATCAGCACAAAAAGGAGATACAAAATCGATTTACAAGATTGAAACAAGTCACCTCGAAGTAATGCAATATTTGAACGAGGAATAGAATTGCTAAGAATCTGAGGTAAATGAAATGGTAAAGAAACTAAAAAAATAGGGTGTAACATCTACTTTGTCTTCTCAAGGCCTAACTCATGGATCATCTGCTTCAACTCAAGAGCAAATGCATCATGAGATCTCATGTAGCGAAAGGCCACGTATGGAGTGATTGATTGATTATACAAACAAAAACATTTTTGCTATTTTTGATCAATTAGAGTACAAGCTTATTATGTCACATTTTTTTGTGATATTATGAGCTTATAAGTTTGATGTTTGAAGGTTAAACTTTTATAACACACACACTTAGTCTCTGAGATGCTCTGGACATTAATAACTTTTCGAATTTGGCACTCTCGCTCCTGCACCCACTCCACGCTTTAGTGACTTAGGTGTGGTCCCCACCGGAGGTTAGTCACATGGTCGGAATACACTGCAATATTTTATCCTTCAATGCCGTCTATGATCGTGTACTCCAGAGACTTTGATGTTCTTGTGTTTAGGATTAGGACATCTACAATATTACATTATAATCATAGTAAACTTAAGTGCTAAAGCTAGTATGCTATTCCTAAGGTATATTAACCTTAGTCTAGTTCCCATACGTTTCTCATGATGTTGTTTTTACTTTTGTTTTTTCTAGAATATTTTCCACTTTTTAAATTGAGTAGATAACACATTTTTATAAAGCTGTTGTCAGTGCCTAACACCTCCCACACTATAACCAGGTCCTGGGACCCTAATTTTCTGTTCTTAGATTAGTTTTGGAGTTACCGTTAATAAATTGTTTTTAAATACAAAATACCTAACTTTTGGGAGTATGATCCTCATAAAAGGGTCATGTATCTAACATGTGTGTTAGATATGTAAGTTTCACAAGGCATCAGTATTTTAAAAACGAACTGAACTGGCTGGTTTGGCCCGACTGGACTGTAACCAGTAGGTCAGGTAGTCTGGTTTAGCCTTGAATTGAGTGCCATTAAGTTTGTAAGGAACAAAGGAAAAAGTTAAGGGTTCACAAGATCCTTGGACACCTTCTCATTAAAAGCCAAACCAACCAACTTAGTTACTCCATTATTGTTCATATAATAACAATCAGTACTTTATAAAGTATATGTAAGTGATGCATACTGTTTCAAACTAAAAAAAGTATGCAATTATTACGTTTAGATAATTGTTTGAACCAGAATGGTCCAACCTGGTTCAGGTCAGACCGACTGTACCACTGGCCTCATGATTCGATGGCTGATTTTATTTTCGAACATTGAGGCATATTATTCAAAAAAGGTGTCCTTGTTACGTGGGAAAATTTCCCCATAGACTTCTAATGAAACACAAATAAACTTAAATGCTGCTTCCAGCAATGCCCAATTTCATTGTAATAAGAAGTTGGCGATTCAATAAACAAAACAATTACATTATGATGCCTCTAGTGATTTTGAATATGGTTTAAATTATTTTCAATTTCTTAAATGACTTTGTGTATGGATACAAAAAAAATAAAAAAAATACATATGAAGACAAGTACTACATCTCAACATATTCGATACACTAGAAAAGGAAAACAATGCTACGTACTTAATCAAGAATGAATGGAGACCAAATCAACAAAACATAATCATAATCTCCAATTTTTCTCTCATTTTACCTTTGTTCATATAGGATTGAACCCATGACCTCAACATGTGAACTTTATATCGTACCTGTTATGGCCATGGTTTTCAAACTCAACCTAGGAGGTTGATCGTCTGGGTCCGAGACTGAGCACCATCTCGGACGATCCAATGTGAATAAGAGGAAAACTTCTGTTGACTCGGGCGAGTCAACTAGGTCTAGGCCACCGAGACTTAACACCATAGTTATGGCACGAGGCTTCACTCTTTCAATTTTCTAAAAAAATCAGAATGGTGCACAAAGTTATTGCAGGGGTTCTTCTAAATGGACGAATTACCAGTCCAGCATATGTGATGAAAAACATCAGGGCATGACACTTCTAGCTTTTTTTTTTTTCACTTTTTTTTCTGGAATTGATTACAAACAAACTTAACCATTGGGGTAGACAAGCAAGAAAAGTCTACAAACCCGCTCGCGGTACACAAGGTATACATCTAGGGGCTGCAAATTAACATGATAGATCCCATCTATGAATGGTAGAAAAACGAAAAAAAAATCTAATCAATGTTCTGTTTCATACCTTTCTAGAAAGAATGGTTCTTATGAACAATGTAACAAAACATTCCATACATATTCTACTCAAACGGAGAGAAGTTTGTGAACAATCAACCGCAACCTCACAGTTCCTCCAGCTTGAAGGGAAGTAAGAACTAAAGATCGATCAGTCTGAGTTCTTAGATCGTACTTCATAATTTATAAAGTATCGTTCAAATCCGAAAAAAAAAATGTTAATTTACTACACCCAAACCATAAAATCTAGAAAACAAGATTACCCTCAATCTGTCAGAGAGAATGGAAGGGGTGATGAGCTTGTATTTGTGGGCCTTGGAGAGGAGCTTGTCGTAGGTGGCCTGATAAAAAAGCACCATATTGTTCACCTTCTCCTTCTGCTTTCCCTTGCTCCACTTCTGTAACATACATCAAAATACCCAAAACCCACCATTTTTTCTTCTTCTCAAAACACAGTCATAATCAACAAAAGCAAATGAGACAACCAAAAAAAGGGAAAATCAAATTAATAAGTATGAGAAATGAGATATTTGGTTTTCGGCAACCAAACGGCCCACAAACTAATCGACGAGGACATATAAAAGATAGATAGTTATAGATTTTGAATTCTTTTTAACCATCTTCTTTTGCTTACCACCGCCAGATTTAGCGGGCTTGGAAAATGGAGGAAGAGCTTATCCTTCTTCGGCGCCTGAAACCAGAGAAAGAAAAAAGTCAAGATTGTTGATAAACATAGAGAGCTCGTAGGCTGAGCTAAACTTAGGAGAACTTCTAAATTAGCTGCGTGAAAAGTTAGATGCTGGGGATGGAGGGTGTAATGCGCACCATCTTATCGAAGTAGTGGAAAGACTGTGAAGCTCGGAGCAAGAGGGAGCAGGGGACGCTTAAAAGCCCTACAATTTCAATTCAGTTACATTTTATGGAGAAAACCTTCGCTCACACTTGTGTGTGAGCAAAACCGATCACACATCACAATATGAGCCACGGGGCACACTCTTAGAGGACGATGACCGTATGGATGTTTGGCTAGTCCATCGGTGGACTTGTAAACCAAAAACTAGCTTCATTAGTGATTTCTAAGCGTTGGATTGGAGTCGTTTTCATGGGTTGCTTTTAACCGTAGAATTTAGAGCATTATTGACCATTATTTGGGGTACTAGATCCAAAGGTCTGCCATAACTAATCAGGATGATTTTTGGTTTCCAGGTCCAACGAGGGACTGGCCAAACATCCATATGCTCATCGTCATCTAAGAGTATGCCACGTGGCTCATATTATGGTGTGTGATGGGCTTTGCTCACACAGGTCACAAAGGTTTACTCCATTTAATGATTTTTTACATACGTACAATTTAAAAGATCCGACATACCTCCTGTGACTCGGTGGACTGTCATTTGACCAGTGTTGACCCCAGTTGACTACCAAATTTTATATTAAAGGACAAATATGCTATTGTCTTCCACCTTGCAACAAGGGTTTGGGCCAAAATCCAAACCCCAAATCAAAAGGTTGTAGTGGACAGCCCGCCGAGAGATTCCAATGGATTGGTCACCCATCACCAGCGACCAATCCACTGGAGTCTCATGGTTGGCCAACCACCACTCCAACAATTTAAAAACCCAATGTAAAAAAAAATAGGAATATCGTTTCTTTGTTTATAGAGAGAATTTATTAACAAAAACGAAAAACAAGATTAAGAGTACTTTAGAATCTTTAGATTTTAAGCTTTTGAGGCATAGATTTTAGAAAGATAGGATTTTCTTAATTTTAAAAATTTTCTATAATAAAACCTTAAAAAATCTCATTCCTTTATTGGTTTTATCTATTTTTATGAGGTTTTTTCTTCTAAATCTTTATTTATTCATAAAAAAACCCATGCGGTGAGTGACTAAAACTGGTGTAACAGCTTGCTACATCGCGACTCTTTATAGTAGGGGAGAAGCAATTAATATTTGAGTCGTGACGTAACACTGTAGATCTTATGCTAAAGCAGTGAGCTTTAGAAAATTTTGTTACTCACCTCTGCCCTTTGTGCCCACCGACCGCATGGATGTTTGGCACACACCTTTGTAGATATTCATACCAAAAATCAGCTTAGTTGAAGATTTCTAGCCGTTGGATTTAGTATCCAAAAAATGGTTAAATTCAATGGCTAGAATCACGCCTTAAAAAGTGCTAAAGACGCCTCCTTTCGCGTGTGGTCTACCTTATTACAGCTTTTCTCTTAATATTCTAGGAGCTACCATATTAGATTGGTTCCCCAGTTAATACGTCAACTGGGTCTGTAGCAGTTTGGTCATCACTGTACCCAGAACTGGAACCTATTATGTTCTGGTGCAACGATTCAGGTTCCTAAACAAGTAGATTTAGAGTCGAAGTGCAAATTTATCCTAATTCATACTTATTGGAATATAAGATCCACATTACAGAAAGTCGATAAGGATCTCAGGATGCAGATCACAACACCACATATGGCGTTGGGTCGTGTCGATACAGGTAAAATAGGAGACTCAAAAGGATTTGGCTATGTAGCCTTGGCACACAATATATGTTGGGCAACATATCCTGTCCACCTTGTTTCTTTGGTTGGATTTCTTGTTTTCTTTTGATAAGATTAATAGTGCATTCAAAGTTAAGGAGTGAAAACTATAGATGTGCTGTTGGTTTACATACAGCCAATACAACAAAAGAATTGCATATCAGCCTACATTTCTGGTATATTTTGACAAAGTTTACTGTTCATCCATAAGCAAATGTTGAATTACAGACAGCGTAACGCCCAGACAAAACCCGGCACCTCCAAGAACAACAACAATTCGGACCCACAAAGAGGAAATGAAGGCAGTCAGCACAATTGTGTCCCATGACTGAAACCACAAGATCGAACATATGGATCCTAGTACAGCACCCACGATAACTTGGCTGATGGTGTGAAATTGTTGCGATACCCGTAGCCATGACTGCAATACAGATGACAATGATATATAGAATGAGCCAACTTTCATCCTTCATTTTTGCATTCTTTCTTTTTTTTTTTTTATAAATATACTGGGATAGAACTCACAATCTCATGGTTGCAACATAGAGCACCATCAATTGAATTAAGGGCTCAACCTTTTATTGTAAAATACTAAAATGTGTTATATCTTGTACGGATCAGACAAAAAAAAATGTATTTATGTTCAGTGCTTTCCTGCAAGGAATTTTCCTTTAAAATTTGGGGTTGAATCCACCAACCTCATGATTTTAATTTTTCAACACGGAGCAAACGGGTTCGAACACGAAGACTTACCACAAGGTCATCCATCCTAGCACCCACATGGGTTTCTCTAGACATTGTCTTCTTCGCTAATGGGTAGTCTTACTTGTGAATTTAGGTGTCATATGTGTATCACTAGAAACTGCTAGTGGCCTTGCATTGCCAGTCCCAACCCTCGATGAAGGAGGGCAGTGTCAAGTTGGCACTGGGTGGAGAACTTTTGCCAAATCCTTTACACATGAATCCTGATTCTTAGTCTTTATGTACTCAGGTAATTCATGTATTTTGTTCACATGTCTTGGTGTTGGTATTTCAAAAATATAATTTTAGGTTCGTTGCCAATTTATTTCAATGGTTCCAGTCTTCTAGGTATTTACGGAAAACCAGAAATAATAGAACTAGCAAGTTAGAGCTGGCACTTTTTAGTGATAAATCAATCTACATCAAGACATGATCTATATAAACATTTCAGTCCAGTCACTGGTATGCTGCAACTTGTGGAGCTGACAACAAAGCTTGTTGTTCTTAAGGACCACCAGCCCTTAGATGTACAGAGAATTTGCAACTTCACAAACTTTTGTCAGTTATCAAGTATAGATGCGCAAATGTTCGGTTGGAAGTGACTTTAGTACCCATTAATGTTGCAATGATAGCATACTATGAAGAGAAATGGTTAACTGCCCGGGCTAATGAGTAACACATAATTTCTAGTTTCACAAACAATTTTGTGATAAAGATGTTCATTCTCTTCTATCGTTGTTTCTTCTCCTTTCGAAAGTGTCCTTCCCTTAAAATCAGAAAATATGTATTGAACTTGTCCACAATCTAATCAACATCTTGTGAAATATTAAAGGTGTATCATTCTAAAATTAGATAAGGTTGAAAATTCTGCATGAATTTACTGGAAACAAACTCTTCCTTGTTTGTACAACTAGCAAAGAATAGAAGACGAGCCAAGTAAACAATGCTAGATTTGATTACTCGATATAAGAGTCAAAAGTGATGATTCTTACAAGATATGAGCCAAAAGCCAAGGCAAGCACCCCGAAAGTCACTGTAACTTTGTTGATCCCGAGCCTTTTGACCACTGCCACGGAAAGGCACGAAAACAAGCATCATGCATCTGAACAAGAAAAAATAGCAGGCCAGTAAATGGCATTGAAGTAATAAGAAAAAAGAACCTAACCTATAGAGACTAAGCTAAATACCACCATGAAAATAGTGTACAGAAGTTCCATCTAACGTCAAAAGAAAACCTACACATAGAAGTGACAGTCCTACATATATTGTAAATTTCTGCAGAAAAAGTGAATAGAGCCATAGACTTAAAACTTGATCCAATTAACTTTCTTTGGCTAGGCTCTGAGTCAACTTGCTAATCCAATCTGATTGACTCAAAAATTGCCAATCAACTAGAGACCCCGGTAATAAAAAAAAAAGCTTATTTTCAGTTTTTATGTTGCTTGTCCACTCACACTTCTGACTGATTCTGGTTTTTGAAGGAAGATGTGGACTATTTGATGTGCCAAATGGAGATATTAAGGTGATGACAAACCTCTTTAGGTTTCCATGGCTAATTTGTATAACAGGTTCATGTTATTATTTGGTTCCATTAGCTTTATACTTCCTTTGTTATCACCCTGTTGAGTTTGAGAGAGAGCATGATGGAAGATAAGAACACAACATTTCTTATCGTCTTATTTCTTAACATTTAGGCTTTAGCTCCATATGGTTCAGAAGCTGAAATGGGCAAGTCCGAAACTATGAGCTTTGCCTTCTTGATATGGCAAGGGGATCAAGTGTTATATCTTTCTTTAGAATTGATATTTTGCATTTAATACATAAAAATGTGATGCAGTGCACCGGAGGCCCAACAGGCAACCTATACAAAAAGGGAATTCATGTATTCCTGAGATAAAACCTCAGTGATGCTCAAAGGGCATCTTTTAAGAGCTACATGTGTGACTTTGGTGGGGCTTGCAGTGTAATCAAGAAAGCTAAGATCGAGTGGGGAGATTTTTATTTAGTTGTTAAATTTATATTCAATTCTTATGCTATAGTCTTAATTTTATTTTTCTTTGAGTGCCTAAGGATAGTGTAAGTATTTTAAAAGTGTTACTTGAATTATTTAAATAGTCATGTCTTTAATTGAGAGAAAAGATGATTTATTTAGTATTTCGTATGGAGACTTTTTAAGTAAAAAAGTCTAGTTTAAGAAGGTATTATGAGTTTTAGTGAGCCTTTCCCTACATTGGTACAATGTTAGGGGTCTTTCGCAGTGTTTACAATCAAAATAAGTCTATATAAGGTCTTGAATGTGGCTGTAAAAGGGAGACAGAGTTATGAAGGATGAAAAAATTTATTTTCTGTTTGCCATTTTTCTAGCTATTTGCAGCCCTCTTTAAGGCTTTGAAAATTTCAAATTCCACCCTTTTTGTGGAGAAGAAATCTTCCTCTACTCTTTATTAATGTTAGATTCAAGATTAGCTTTAACAGGAAGAATTTGATTATTTTACTGAATTTTCTTCAGTGGATTTTTGTTATCACTTGATCAGAAGTTGATTAAAGAGTTTAGTAACAAAAATAGCATTTTGCAAATTCTTCAAAAAAGGGTGGTTCAATTTCTGGTTGTTTAAAACAGCCTTTTAGTGATTAGAGTCAGATTTTAAAAGGTCTGCTAGCTATTGAATTCCCTGCATTGAAGTTATGAAGGAAAATCTACAATGACTTATGAGAAGGTATTCGCACAAATTTATGACAATAGATTATCAAATCATATTAATACGTTGTTATAAAATACAGTTTGCTTGTACCTGATTTTCAGTTATATGAGACCTCAAGGGCTATCCCCCAAGAGCCATAAGTATTACTTCATAGATAAATATATTTAAAATATACTTTGCCCTTGTACATAGTCTTAAAGTAAGTGGTGAAGGAAACAGTAATTTGGATGAACTTACATGATATAATAACAAAGATGACAGCAAAGAAGATGGACTGTGCATGTGAAGATGGCATCCCTGGGTCGGATCTCAAGTTAGAAACAGGTCGCTCTTGATTGAGTATGTGCTTCAGAGTAACTGAAAGCCAGGTATTTAAAACCGTTCCCATCCCAGCCCACATGGACGGGGGATCATGCTTCCAAATAATGACAACACCAAAAAGTGCAGCGACTAGCCACTTGCTCTGCAACCCATAGAAGAGAGTTGTGAACAATCTTGAGGAAAAGAATAAAGATAGAAAATCCCAAAAGAAATAGTCATAGATGAGTAATCTTGGTAGCTATAAGCATGTATGGCTTAACATGCCCTGCATTGTTATTAGTTCCAATTGTGCACTAGAGCAATGTGGTAAGATTTGCAACACTAAAGTAGAAACTCATAAAACTAAGATACCCAAGTATCCATATCAATATTGAGTCGGATCAATGGTTACTTGTAAAGACTGCAAATACTAGAAATTTCTCTATATATAACATACTTTGAAAACTAAAACATAATAATCAGATCATAAAACTAAGATTTAAGACCTCAGAACTGAAGGTTTTAATTTTCTCTTCTATGAAAGTGTAGGCACAGAGAATCTGGCGACTGAAATCACAAATATTTACAAAGTGCCGCAGTGGCAGAACCCATATGGAATCTTTTGTTCTTCAATTTAATTCAGGCCGAAATTGAAATTTTGCTTCCACCGAAACTGTAGAACTTGAAATGAGAAGCAGCACAATTGAATCAGACATAATTACAAAGTGCTCTCTTAACCCATTTGATATCTGTGGATGCCCAATTCAATTGATGCAAAATTATACAGAAGTAGAAGCAGAAACTCAGAATAACCGTGCAAACCAATAGAAACAAATCGATGGATATCCATAAGAGCTGAATAAGACTAATTGTAACGACTGATCGCAAGCCTTCAGCTCCTTAAACAAATCAACCTAGCAAACCCAAGAGTAAAAAATGTACCAACCCATCGATTGAGAGTCGATTCCAGTTCATCAGACATTAAATCTTGACGTAACTCCGACGGCCCATTACTCAAAATAGCTTCTTTTTCAATAACCCCGAATTCTTCATCGCCGTCGCTACTTCTGAAAGCAGAAGTTCTGATCAATTCAGTCCTCGTTTTTGGCCCCCAAACCCTTGTTTTCTCATAAACAAGTATTCTTGAGATAGACCCACAAAGCAAATTTGGTTTTGTGGCGGGAAATTCATTAAATGAGTTGGGTTTTAGAGATTTAAGACAAGGAGATAATCTGAAGGTGGCTGTGTATGAAATGGGCGTTGCTGACATTTTTCTTGGGGCACAGGAAAAAGGAGTCGTAGTTGGAGACAGACAGAGCGAGCGACGCGCACCTATTCTACTTAAAAAACGAGCGAAGAGGGTTCTTGCGCGTGTCACGCTGTCCCAAAATTTACAAAAATATCCCTGTTTTTGTTTTTTTATATATTTCGTTACGTAACGATAAACGGGTGCGTCAAATGCATCTCTCCTTCCTTCCTTGTTTTATTAATGCGGGAATCAGATTAGTAAACCTTCGATGACACCTGCAGTGAGTAGCATCGCTGACTACAGCCAACCAAGGCTACGTGGCACATTCTTAAGAGGACACTGACCGTATGAATGTTTGGCCAATCACTAGATGGACCTACAAACCAAAAATCAACCTGATTATTGATTTGAAACCTTTGGATCTTTGTAAATAATGCACAAATTCCTACTGTTAAAATCAACCCATGAAAACAGCTTCAATAAAACGGTTAGAAATCACTGATCAAGTTTATTTTTGGTTTGTAGGTCCACCTAGTAATTATTGCCAAACATTGTCCTCTTAAGAATGTACCTCCGTGGCTTATATTGGCTGCAGTGGCTGACTGCAGATGTTATTGAAGGTTTACTCCTCAGTTTGTAGGTCCGCCTAGTCATTGGCTAAACCCCCATACGGTCAGTATCCTGTTAAGAATGTGCCGTGTGGCTCAATTTAGCTGCTGTCAGCGATGTCATTGACTGCAGTTATCACGGAAGGATTAAACAGAGGGAACGGTTGGTTGGCTCTGAAGATCCGAGAAGGCATCTCTGATGGATAAACAGTGACTTGTAATTTTTATTGCTTATCAAACAAAAATAATAAATGAGTGGTGTCACGAATGAATCTTTGAAGGGGGGAAACCGTTTTTCCGTTTTTGCCCCTGAGCGTTATTTTCGTTATAACAACCGTCGTAATGGAAAAAAAACGGTAATACCCCCAGTCCGTTATCCCGTTATAACGGCCCCTTTTAAACAATGGTTTAGCCCTTTGGTAGACATTCATACAAAAACTCAGCTTGTTTCATGACATTTAGCTGTTGGTCTTAATACTTAAAATAATGGTTGAATCCAACGGCTAGAATCACACCTTAAAAAATACTAAAATCTAATGACTAGAGATTACCAATCATGGTGATTTTTGGTGTGTGGGAGGATATACACACTAATTAAGATAATTTGGGTCTGTAGGTCCACCTAGGAATGGACATACAATACATCAATGGTCGATCTCAAGAGTGTGCCAAGTGGCTCATATTGCTCACTTAAAAATAAACCCATGAAAAAGTCTCAAATCCAACAGTTTGAAATTTCTAATCTTGGTTTGTTGGTCAACCTAGGGATGGGCAAACATCAATACGGTTAGTGGTCTCTAAGAGTGTGCCACGTGGCTTATAATGTGGTATGTCGTAAACGTCCGTCATCAAAGATTTACTCGTGGTGACACCCTTACTTATACCTAACCCCTAGTTTATTGAGTCTATATGGTGTTCCCACTTCCCACCAAGGAAACGATAAGGCCCTAGGGTCGGACTTTTAATTGGATAGCAGCCTCCTAGTGCTCCTTCCTTAGCCAATAAGAAGGAGCCGGCAGGTACACTATCTATAGAGAAAGTGAGAAAGTTATGTTTTCAAGACAACGAGGGCATGGCCTAGAGTAAAACTTCGCTGACGGCCCACAAGATGAGCCACGTGGCACATTTTTAGAGGGGACTGACCGTGTGGCTGTTTGTCCAATACATAAGTGTACCTACAAACCAAAAATCAATCTGATTAGTGATTTCTAAGCGATGTATTGGAGTCATTTGGTGCAAGGATCTAAAGGATTGAAATTACTAATCAGGCTGATTTTTGATTTGTAGGTCCACCTAGGGATTGGCCAAACATCCATACCTTTAGCGTCCTATAAGAGTGTGCCACGGAGCTCATACTGTGGGCCACAGCCGACAGTCAGTAAAGTTTAAGTCCAGGGCCCTACTCGATTTTTGGGGTACACTTTATTTACAACTGAATTTGAGGGCCATGGAATGAGTCCCTATTCGCTGTCACCTCCGGTGACTGCAAACTTTAAAGTCTCCTTCCAAATATGCCACTTGTCATACTCTTTGGGCCCACAGATGCATGCATGTTTGGTTCATCTCTTGGTGGACCTATACATCAAAAATCATTTTAATTTAATTGTTGATTTGATCATTTTAATGGGGTCATTTCTGGACGTTGGAGTTTGAGTTTTTTTTGGTTGCTAAATTTGAAAGGCTAGAGATCACCAATCAAGCTAATTTTTGGAAAATGAGTCACAAAGAAGTGGGCCAAACATTTATCTAGAGGAGGACCCAACATATATCCATAAGATTAGTGGGGTCTAAATAGTGCTCTTGACACCTGGTTGATATTAAAAAAAGGGAGCTCATATTTGCACACCCCATTTCCTATCCCGGTGGACTCCTAGTCGGGGCACACCCCAAAAAGAGAGATCTCTCTAAAACTTGGCTGACCGGTGACCGCCCACAAAACGAGCCATGTGTCACATTATAAGAGGACACTGACCGTATAGATGTTTGGCCAATCTCTAGGTGGACCTACAAACCAAAATTCAACTTGATTAGTGATTTTCAAGTGTTGAATGGAGCCATTTTCATGAGTTGATTTAACCGTCGGAATTTGAACATTTTCAACCATTATTTGGGGTACAAGATCGAAAGGTTTGAAATCACTAATCAAGCTGATTTTTCGTTTTTGGGTCCACCTAGGGATTGGCCAAACATCCATACGGTTAGTGTCCTCTAAAAAAATATGCCACGTGGCTCATTTTGTGAGCGGTCAGTGACCATCACCAGTCAGCCAAGTTTTAGAGGGAGATCTCTTTTTTTGGGGTGTGCCCCGACTAGGAGTCCACCGGGATAGGAAATGGGGTGTGCAAATATGCACTCCCTAAAAAAAGCACCATGAGATTTGTTTTAGCAGATTAAGACACGTGAAATAAATAAAAGAGGACAACCGGTTATGGGTCCCGTCAAGGTTTAAAGGAGGCCGTTTTAACGGTTAAACAGACTGGGGGAGTTACCGTTAAAACGGCCGTTAAAACGGATTGAAACGGTCAGGGGCAAAAATGGAAAAAGTGGTGCTGAAATTCAAATTTTGAAATTTGAAAATTAAAAAAAAAAAAGAAATTTAATGAATTTTAACGGAAATTAAACGGAATTAAACAGTTATAACGGCCGTTTTTTTCACAAAATTTTTCAAAATTAAACAGCTGTTTAAATGATTTTAACGGCATTAAAACCGTTTAAACGGCCGTTTTTAAAACCATGGGTCCCGTATCAATCGGCACGTGCACACTTCACAAGAAAGGAAATGAAAGGAAAGGACAGGAGTGAAGATTGGATCGAGGGGTACGTGCTTTTGTTCTTTCTTCAATTTGCATAAGAAGATGAATTCCACCAAATTCTTGTCACATTCTTTAAAAGTAAGTGGTGGACTAACATGCTTTTAACTTATATGAGATTTGATTTTAAACCCCCCCACATTTTTATTTTAATGTAGCATGAAGTTCAGACTTTCTTATCATTTTTTTTTTTAAAGTTATTCCACATCAGCACGAGATCAATGAGGTGTGATTTTATATCCTTGCCGAGGTCCATAAGGCTGTCTTTTTTGTCAATATATAGGGATTGTCATTGTCACATGTCTACATAGGGATTGTATTACTTTAAATGGAAAATAGATGTACCAAGCTATACCTGACCCTTTTGGCGTGTAGCTCCAATTAGGATTGGGCCAAACATCTGTACGGATAAAAAATTACTAGTCAGGATGAATTTTCGTATGTAGCTCCAACTAGGGATGGGCCAAACATCTATACGGTCAGTGGTCTCTAAGAGTGTGCCACGTTTAAAGTGCTGCACGTATAACGTCTATTTTATCATACAAAAGAGGTATTGGGTTTGGGTTTATAGGGATAGTTTTGTCAATTAAAAAGTTTAATAGTAACGAATAATTTGTATTGGAGTAATTTTAGTCGCACCCCACAAAATGACAGGGCACACGACTTGTTGAGAGCAACCTGTTAAGATTTCACATTTTGTGGGGGCACCCTCCCCCGTCAAAGCACCCAACTATGATTCCAAACTCTGTGATTTAGACTGTCATTTCAGCACAAAACTGACTATCAAAACAGCCCACAATACGAGCCACATGGCACACTCTTAGAGGTCGCTGACCGTATGGATGTTTGGCCTGTCCCTCGGTGGACCTGCAAACCAAAAATCAGTCTGATTAGTGATTTACAACCTTTGGATCTTTGCACCCAAATAACGCTCAATAAAGCTAAAATTCCTATTGTGAAATCAACCCATGAAAATGACTTCAATCCAACGCTTAGAATTCACTAATCAGGCTGATTTTTGGTTTGCAGCTCCACGAGGGATTGGCCAAACATCCATACGGTCAGTGTCCACTAAGAATGTGCCACATGGCTCTTATTGTGGGTTGTGCCGGGTTGTGACAGAAGTTTTACTCTCAAACAGTTGGTCTGCACACAGAGAGAGGGTGCGTAAAAAGTAAAAAGTTTTTAAAAGGGTATTTACGTAATAAAAAATAAATTAAAAAAATAAATATTTCGGGTGCCCTCACATTTTGTGGGGTGCGACTAAAATTACCCTTTGTATCGGAGAAATTTTAGTCACCCCACGAATTGTGAGGGCACACTTACCTGTTGAAAGCACCCCCTAAATTGTGCTTCAATTTGCTTAATTTATGAAAATGCCTTCCACAGGTTCGAGATTGCCTCGTGCAATTTCATGCAAGCGTTCAGGGACCACCTGTCACACTCTTAGAGGGACAAATCTAGTCTGTGACTGTTTACATATTAAAAGTATGCAAACATTGTATCCACCATTGAATGCTCCCTGAAAAACGTGTTTTTAGTTTATAAATTTTTTTTTTTGAAAACATTGAAATAACACATTTTTCAAGGGACATCCAACAGTACTGACACTGATTGCATGACCACCTGTGGTCTGGTAGCCTACCAGATCACACACAAGCCGCGTGGATTTTGTACTATACAAAGTCGCATCGGCACTATGGACGAACTCTCCTCTCCCCTTGGTTAACCTACTCAGGTTTGGTATTTTAAAAGAAAAGTAAGTAAAAATATATAAGGGCAATATAAGACACGTGGCAATTTCTTATAGGACATTGACTAGAGATGTTTGGCCCAAGGTTTAAAAGGGACCATTGTAATGGTATAACGGTCTGGAGCGTTACTGTTTTCCCGTTATAATGAGAGAAAAAAAATTAAACGGAAAAAAATGGAAAATAACGGAAAAAGTGCGCTGAAATTCAAATTTTGAATTTTGAATTTTGAATTTCAACTTTTCAAAAACAGAAAATAATGGTAAAACGAAAAAAATGGCCGTTATTTTTTCACAATTTTTTTTCAGAAAATAATAGTCGTTATTTTCTTTATAACGAAAAAAATAACGGAAAATAATGGCTGCCATTTTTGTTATAACAGCTGTTATTTTCTGGGCGCTTAAACGGTACGTAACGTAACGGGGTAGGTCCAAATCCGTCATAAAGGCCATTTTTTAAACCTTGGTTTGGCCCATGGTTTAAAAAAATTTCGTTTTAGCACTAACGCCCTAAGCCCAGTACGTTAAAAATCGTACCCGTTTTGACGCTTAGAAAAATTTTGTGGGAAAAAAACTCCGTTGTCTCAGTTGAATTCTGTTTTTGTTTTACAAATTCAAATTTTGAATGTTAAATTCAGCACAATTTTTTGTTTTTTCAATTAGTTTTTCATTTTTGCCCATCCGCTACATTCCGTTTTAACATTAACGCCCCCAGTCCATTATACCGTTAAAATGGTCTCCTTTAAACCTTGGTTTGGCCAATCCCTAGGTGGAGTAAAACTTGGGGCACAACGCACAATACGAGCCATGTGGCCCACTCTTGGTGGACGCTGACCATATGGATGTTCGGCCAATCACTAGGTGGACTTACAAACCAAAACTAAACCTGATCAGTGATTTCTAAGCATTGGATTGAAGTTATTTTTATGGGTTGATTTTAATGGTATGAATTTGAGCATTATTTGGGAGTAAAGGTTGTAAATCACTTATCAGGCTGATTTGTGGTTTGGAAGTCTACAGAGAGACTAGCCAAACATCCATACGGTCAGTGTCCACCAAGAGTATGCCACGTAGCTCATATTGTGCATGTTTGACCAAAAACCGGGTCGGTCCTCAAAAGTATGCAAACTGAATACTCATTGAAAAACGTATTTTTAATTTATATAATATTTTTTTTGAAAACATTGAAATATCACATTTTTCAAGGGACATCCAACAGTACTGACAATGTTTGCATACTTTTAAGTATGTAAATGGTTGTATACTAGATTTGTCCTAACCCTAGGAGGAGAGGAGATTTTGTCCCTTGTGCCGATGTGACTTGGTACCGTAACAAATCCACGCAAGCAGCTAGTGTGACCACAGGTGGTCAGACAAGTTTTACTCGCATACTTTTAAGTCTGAAAACCGTTGCGGTCTAAAATTGTCCCTCTTAGAGGATTCTGACCATATGGACGATTGGCCAATCCCTAAGTGGATCTACCAACCAAAAATCAGCCTGATTAGTGATTTATAGGCATTGGATTTGAGTTACTTTCATGGGTTGATTTAACCTTGAAAATTTGAGCATTATTGACCATTATTTGAGGTACAAAGATTCAAAGGTTTGAAATCAATCAGGCTGATTTTTGGTTTGTAGGTCCACCTAAGGATTGAAAAAACATCCATAGAGTCAGTCCTCTGTGTGTGTCATGTCGCTCATATTGCGCTCAGTCATTAAAAGTTCTACTCTAAAAATAGTACAACTATTATTTGTCAACAAATTATGGGATGATTTGCCAAAAAAAAAAAGGGGTAAGTTTAGTCGCACCCCTCAAACCGTGAGGGCACCCGACCTGCTGAGAGCACCCTACTTAGATTTCAAACTCCACCCTTCTCCAATTTCAGCACAAGAGAGTAACGTGTAAAACTTTTGTCACAACCGGTTTGACCGAAGCTAGTCACAATCTGCAATAGGAGCCACGTGGCACACCCTTTGTGGACTCTGACCGTATGGATGTTTGGCAAGTCCTACGCTGGACCTGCAAATCAAAAATCAGCCGGATTAGTGATTTACAACCTTTGGATCTTTGCACCCAAATAGCACTCAATAATGTTCAGATTCCTACGGTTAAAATCAACCCATTAAAATGACTTCAATCCAACACTTCGAATTTACTAATCAGGCTGATTTTTGGTTTGTAGGTCCACCGAGGGACTGAAAAAACATCCATACGGTCAGTGTCCATTAAGAGTGTGCCACGTGGCTCCTATTGTGGGTTGTGACTGGATTCGGTCACAAGACTCACAACCCGTTGTGAGCAGAAAAAATGGTTGATCAGAGGGTGCGTAAAAATATTCACAAGGACATTTTCGTAATGAAAAATATGATAAAAAACCAAAGATTTCGGGTGCCCTCACATTTTGTGGGGTGCGACTAAAATTACCCAAAAAAAACATGTGGAATGAATGTTTGGTTTGGGTGCCCTCCCAATTCAAGGGGTGCGACTAAAATTTCCCTATAGAAGGACATTTTAGGCATTTAAAGTTTGAATATATTTCAGCATTTACATTTTAAAAGTGTTAGGCGCATAAGCAATAATCATAAATTATAAATTGACTTTTTAATTTATTTTAAGCTTACCTAAACGCAGCCATCATCTGGGAACGTCAATCAGTAGTGATCTGGACCACTTAACCATCTAATTAAATACTCATTATGCTAATCAGAAAATAGCGTTGAAAACCGAAAAAAATGGGCTTAGCATTACAGGGACCATTACTTTGTCTATTATCTGTTATTTTACCGTTATCCAGATTATTTTAAAAAATTATTAACGTTTTGACTTTTTTTTTTGAATAGGATGTGACGAAGATATATAACAGTGACGTTGTAACAGCCCATTTAAAACCTTGGTCCAAACGTTTATTTTATCGTCCAATAAAGGACACTTGGTTAGACTTAGCTAGGTATGAAATGGATGGGGTCATATCTTAGTGATCAGATCCTTGATAACATCTATATAACAAAACAGGACGGTTGTCTCCCCCTCTTATCTGGCTTCATAAAGGATGGCCGAGATCTTATCACACCAAATGGACAGTGGATCTCAGCCACTCACACTCAATTTTGACAAACACTTTGTCGATGAGTGCCGTGGGCATGGGTCACCTACTATTTACCTACATATAAGGAATGAAATGGTTTGGATTTATATATAGGCTCAGGAGCCCCACTTTTTATGCCTCGAGAGGGGTGTTACCGTTAAAACGGATTGAAGCGTCCATGGGCAAAAATAGAAAAAGATTTTAACGGATTTTAATGATTTTAACGGAAAAAAAGTGGTGCTGAAAATCAAAATTTAAAATTTGAAAATTAAAAAAGAAAAATAGAATTTAACGGAAATTTAATGGTTTTCTTTTACCCCTCTTTTCTTATATGGCTTCAAAAATGAGTGGCTGAGATCCACTATGCTTCATATCGATGGCTGAGATTAACTCCCACCCGATTTTGACAAACACTTTGTCGGAAAGTGCCGCGCGCACGGGCCACCCATGCATATATCAAGACAACTCAGTTGTATTCTCTTATCTTATCCATTCATCTAATGTGGACGGTTTGATAAAGAGTGGTTGAGATCAAATCTATCGATCTAATTTGGACGGTTAGATTTCAGCCACTCAATCCGCATCATTTGACCTCAATTTATTCAAAATTTAAATTTCTACACCGTTATGTTTTGTTATTTCTGTTATTTTCCCATTTCTCCCTCCATGCATTACAATCCGTTTTAACAGCTGTTATAATGGAAAAAACAGTAACGCCCCAGTCCGTTATATTGTTTGAGTGCTGAAGGCACCCAATTTTTGCAAACGCTTTTGTCGGAGAGTGCCGTGGGCATGGGCCATTTACTATTCGGTATAACAAAACATATTGGTTGTCTCCCTACTTATACCTCCTCTTATAACCATCAACAATTAAGGGCTAAGATCTAATCCTCCCCCAAATGGATGGTGGATTTCCGCCACTCACCTGATTTTGGCAAATTCTTTGTTATATATATATATAACAAAACAGGGAAGTTGTCTCCCCACTTATACCCCCTCTTATCTATTTTTGACAAAAGACGACCAAGATCTTTTCCCCCAAATGATGGTGGATCTCAGCCACTCACACTTGATTTTGGCAAATGCTTTGACGGAGTGCCGAGGGCACGGGCCACCCACAATAAATATAACAAGTGATGACTGTGATTTTCTTATACTCCCTCTTATCTTATATGGCTTCAATAATGAGTGGCTGAGATCCACTATGCTTTCATATCGATGGTTGAGATTAACTCCCACCCAATTTTGACAAACACTTTGTCGGAAAGTGACGCCGGCATGGGCCACTCATGCATATATCAAGATGGCTCAGTTGTATTCTCTTATCTTATCCATCCATTTAATGTGGACGCTTAGATAAAGAGTGGTTGAGATCAAATCCATCGATCTAATATGGACGGTTAGATTTTAGCCACTCAATTCGCCTCATTTGACCTTAATTTATCAAAATTTGAATTTCAATACCGTTATTTTTTGTTATTTCTGTTATTTTCTCATTTCTCCCTCTGTGCGTTATAATTTATTCAAAAAATGGTAACGCCCCAGTTTGTTATACTGTTTGAGTGCCGAAGGCATCCAATTTTTGCAAACACTTTTGTTGGAGAGTGCCGTGGGCATGGGCCATTTACTGTTCTATATAACAAAACACATTGGTTGTCTCCCTACTTATACCTCCTCTTATAAGCATCAACAAAGAAGGGTCGAGATCTAATCCTCCCCAAATGGACGGTGGATCTCCTCCACTCACCTGATTTTGACAAATTCTTTGTCGAGGAGTGCCGATGGCATGGGGCACCCACTAGTCTATATAACAAAACAGGGAAGTTGTCTTATCTCTTATCTTATCCGGCTTCATAAGATAAAGAGTGGTTGAGATCAAATCGATCCATCTAATGTGGATAGTTAGATTTCAACCACTCAATCCCCTACAATTATTCGGTCACTCCCACTCAATCGACCCCTGAGTGCAACTGATTGAAATTTTATAGAAAATTTGAAGTTCAAAATTTGAATTTTAACACCATTATTTTCTGTTATTTTTATTATTTCTTCAAGTTTTTCATTTTTGCCCGTGCGTTACAATCCGTTATAATAGAAAAAACAGTAAAACCCCAGTCCGTCATACCGTTTGCACCCAATTTTTGCAATCGGAGAGTGCCGTGGGCACGGGCCATTTGCTAGTATATAATAAAAGTGGGCTTTCAGTGATATGTTTGAAAATCTCTGTTCCACATGTTATTCAAGTTTCGGATCATGGACTCGGATATGGACTGCATAACCTAGATCTGATTTAGATTGTTATGGGTGTCAACAGTTCAGCTCCGGTCGGGCTCCTAAGGTACCCAGAACCAGAACCAATATTGTCGGTTCTTATCGGTTCTGATTCCTCATCAGTTCTGGTTCTCAAAATAATGGATCCATAATCAGAACCAATTGTGTAGTTCCAGTCAGTTCTGGGTATTCGGTTTTAATCTTGATAATATGACATTTTTAAACCCAGAATTGGAGTTGTTTGGTCAGTTCTCAAAAATGTGGAACTAGAAAATGAGTTATTGGTTCCAATTCAGACCCGGTTCCAGTTGAACCAACATTAATTGACACCCGTAGATTGGGATTCTTGGCTGGGTCAGTTAAACGAACACTAATTCAAACGGTGGTTTATTTTTTTGCATTTAAAAATCAAGTTATTTCAATAATTCATGTATGCGTTTTAATACAAGGTATAATATGGTTCTTCATAAAATAAGTGAATTTTACGGAGTCTTGGAATATATATTGCCGTATAATACATTATGTTAAAAATTCGCCGGAAATTGCTAACTAGGGTCTAAACTCACCTCAGTTATCAAAGAGATTAATTAAGAAACCTCATGTTCTCTTTCTTTAAAAGAGGAGTATGGTTCACCCTCCTACCTTGTACTTGCTCACAAAGCATCATCATCATAAGCAGTGGCGGAGCCAGGATTTTGATAAGGGGGGGCAAAATCACAAAAAAATGTTAAGGGGGTGTAAAATCACAAAAAAAGAAAAAACCAGGGGGCAAAACCAAAGGAAAAGGTTCTTTGGGAAGTAAATTTTTTTTTTTTAAAGAAGTTAATAAAGTTGAGGGGGGGCAACTGCCCCCCCTGGGCCCTTCCTGGATCCGCCACTGATCATAAGTCTCGTCCCAACGATATGGGTTTCGGCTACATAGTGACACATCATAACACACATTATAGAAAAATATTCAGGTTGGTCTGTATGTGATATCACTCTCATCCAATTAAAGTAGGTATTTTGACACATGGTATCATCGAGTTGGATCATGTCAAGTAGAGGCGATTCGGGTCCAGTTAGGGGTGTTAACGGGCTGTAGTGAGGCCCAAACCCATCATAACGTCCAATTGGGGGCCAAATATTTTAAGCCAAATCCTGGCCCAAAAAAAGGTATAACGGGTTTTTGTTAAATGGGTCGGGCCCTGAGAGTAAAGCTACAGTAGATTAAGATGATACGCTGAGACTACAAACATAGAATAGGAAATTAGAACTAGACTCTATGTGTGCACACATGCAAACAGAATTGCTGTGACACATTTTATTTGCCTACCAAAAAAATAAAAGACATCTTAATTATTCAGGAGCTTCACATATTGGCAGCAGATGTAGTAGAAGGACGCATAAAGCTTTGGGATTTGATCGTCTAACACTTGAAGTAGCAGAAGCATGCCCGTCCTAATCCAAGGAACCCGTCGGCATGGCAGGCTCCATGCTTAGCATATTCCCACTTCCTGCATTGATTATCACAGTGAGTCGTCTTGGTGCAGCGCCCCGACCATGTTTTGCTTCGCTTCTCGCACAATTTTGCTTCCACCATTCGCATCTCTGCATCCACAACACAACATTAACTTACTAATTAACTTCGAGGTCATCACAAACTAATAAGCTTAGCATGAAGAATGACAAGTACTCACCAGAGGCAGCAATGAGGAGGAAGATGATGAAGAGGATGGCGAAGAAGCTAGCAGACTTTAGAGTCTTATTGGCCATGTTTTCTCTTGCTTATGAGGATTCCAGTCGAGGGTTACCGCTATTTATAGCATAAGTCGCTTCATTTGCTCATTAAATCGTCTTGGCTAAGGATAAGATTTGTGTATGGGTACGTACATTTTCAAATATTTTGTTTTTTTAACTAAGATGACCAAGTATTTATTAATTAATTTTTTTGCATTTCTTTGACGTTGACTGCACTATCTGGCATAAATATCAGCCCCCATTTTGTCTGAATTTACAAGTTTTTTTTTTTTTTTTTTTGTGTGGGGGTATGCCATGCTGCTCCTCTGATGAGAACCAGGTGGCATGCTCGATCAAACTCATGAAACCACTGTCATTACGCCATATGTCAGCTAGGGTACTTTGTGAAACTACAGATAAGAAATAAAACAAATTAATTTAGTCCTGTGCATTGGATGGACCAAATGCCACATGGTGAGAGTGAGTGGGACAAATCTAGTCTCTAACTGTTTACAGGCTTAAAAGTATGCAAACATTGTTGGTACTGTTGGATGTCCCTTGAAAAATGTGTTATTTCAATGTTTAAAAAAATGTTTTATAAATTAAAAACACGTTTTTCAAGGAGCATTCAATGGTGGATACAATTTTTGCATACTTTTTAAGTGTGCAAACGGTTGCAGACTAGATCTGTCCGGGTGAGTAAGTGACCCAGATGTACGTTACTTGCACATTTGTTCCAGGGTAAGTTTAGTCATTTCTAAAAACTTGGGTTCTGGTTCTTTAGAGAGCTCCTGCATAGTCAACAAAGGGTATTAAGATGTGATTATTTAAGACCCGATTTTCTTTGCTTTGATTAGGGATCTGAGGAAAAGATTACAGTAAACGTGATATTCACGTGAACTGTTCCCCTTCAAGTTAGGTCCGGGTGGCATCTGTCATAGGGAAGACTCTAGGGCTAGGTTTCAATTTAATAGGCAAAAATATAAGGCTCTGTTTGGATTTTGTCATGGTAATTGGTTTTTTAAGTTACAAACCCATTAATGCAGAAATAGAGCCGTTTTTATGTTTGCAGTAGGCTTAAATGCTATGTTTTGGCCCATTGCCGAAAAATCCTTGGACTAGTTTTTTAATTTCTTTATTTCCCAATAACAAAAATTTTGAAAAAAAAAATCCATCACTTGTTTGACTTAAACATCAAAATCTTAATTTGGGGTCTCTCCAAAGTCTTAGTAGGCTCTGCATGCATATATGTGCAGGCAACAACTGCTATGTTATGTGGAGCCCGATGGTGTACCTGAAGGCACGACATCGCGGCCCAAAAGAGTTTTTTGTACTTTTACATAAAGATATGGAAACCCTAATTTCTTTTTTTCTCAGAGCATAGTGGAATCTGAGTGAGTCCGTAGATGTACCTCAATCCATGCAAATCCTTTGTGTCGTGTGTCTTTGCATCTTCATGTTTATCGTTCTTTCTTCCAACAACAACATTAAAATGTGTTTCATGATTCTCATTATTTAAAAAAAAAGAAAAGATTTCAAAAGAAAGAACTCGACTTCTGCGAGACTTGTTAAGACATCCAAATCTTACTTTGGGGTCTCTCTTAAGAAATTTTAGACTCTACATGCAAATGCGTATTGGCAATACGCATTTTATACTAAGTTCTTTGATAAATGAGACTCATTTCGAATCACAGACATCTTAAAAAGCCAATAGAAGCGCATAAACAGGGGTTAAGAGATATGTTAAAAAAAAATTGATTTGCAGGTTTCTTCAAATACTTACCAATTCTTCATAATTTATAAATAAACTACATAGTTATCTGGTTTAGTTCATCTACATCCTCAGATCGAAACCGTCGGATCCGGACAGGGATCTTAGGTGTTCCAAATGATTTAATAAATTTATTGGCGAACCACCTGATGTCTATGGGTTTTTTGGGATTTGTTCGTTGAGCCAACACAACACGTGCGTGGGAACACACAATCCGCTTAAATGTACCCAACACTTTACTATTTTTTTTATTATCGTTCGAGAGCTCGATTCTTGGACAATGAATTTAAGGCACCTTTTATTTTATTTGATTAGGTATCTGATGAAAAATATCAATGCAGTGAAAGCAAACTGTTCTCCTTCAAGTAAGGTCGGGGTGGCATCTGTCCTAGGGAAGATTTTATGATTTGCAGTTTAATAGTCAAGGGCCCGTTTGATTCTTCTTGTTATTGGGTTTCTCCAAAAAACAAGAAGGAATTCGTAGGGGCCCTAGGAAAATTTAGAAGTCTGATGCTTTCATAGAGCAAGGGAATCCGAATGGAAACAACCCATCTATCTATCGCAGAGACCCGACGACATGGTATACTCTCTGCATATCAGAGCTCCATATCCTCTCGAGAAAAATTCTAAAGCTGCGTTCAAGCGCCCAATCATATTGCACCAAGTACACCCGGGATAACCTGTAGCAACATCATTGCCCCTGCACTTAGGTGTACCTGGCGCATGATTGCCGCTTCAAAAATTTTCTTACCTTTCTATTCCAACGTCTCGCAGCCCGTCTCTCCCACGGTCCCACCCACCCCCAACGTATCACAAGTTCCACCAAGACCAAAAAAAAAAATTGGTTTGGATGGGTTCCGTAAGATAAATTATAGTTATCTGGTTTGAGTTCACCACAACCTTATCCGATACCAGTGAGTCAACATTTGAGATCTGAGGCGTACGAACCAAGACATAATTTTACCCTGGCGGATTTCTTGGGATTTCATTGTTGATAATCAGAGTACTTTAATTGCTCAAGTAAAAGAAGGCTCATCATGATGATCAGCTAACCGCAATTGAATGGGTGGATCGATGTGCACGTCCATGCGACGCAGGTGCAACAGTATTGTTGATGAAGTTGAATGGTCCTGGGCATGGTTTTAAAAAATAGCCGTTATAATATATGAAAATAAATAGCTATTCTAAGGGTAATGCCCCAATCCTGTGAAGTTATTTTGAAAATGATGACACCCAAAATCGAAAAAAAAAAAAAAGAAAAAAAGGGGGGGGGGGGGGGGGGGGCAGTATTTTGGAAAAAAAAGAATTGAAATTTCATGTCCATACAATCTAGACCATATGATTAAACCGCTGGTCGAGGAAATCAGCCTTAACTAGAGGATGCTGAGGGAGCGTTTGTGAACATAATATTTTTTTTTTACTTAATTAGGTCAAGAAATTAAGTCGAGAAGTTGAAAAGATAATTTGGAGTGTGTTTATTTTTTTTTAAACTTCTAATAGTTCAAAATTGACTACAAACATAAGCTAAAATTTAACGTTTGACTTCTCAAGAAATTACTTATTCTGGCTTTGTTTTAATTTAAGCATAAGTAGAATTGAAAACTTAAGTTAAACTTTCTTAATGCCATATTTGCCCATTTAATACTTTAAGAAAAATTATTAATGACCATTTCAACCATTTTTAATGATAAAAATATTATGCCACTAAGCCTTTAATTAGTACAAATTATAAATGATCACTTGAGGCGGCAGTTTCTAAAGCCTCTACTTTAAAATATTTTTTGCTGCAGTTGCCTGTCATTGCAGTGTCGTGGATCTCTTGAAAATGCACCACGTGACATAGGGTACTACTTTGGGTCCATTAACCGCATGATTGTTTTACCACCAAAAATCAGGGTGGGGTGATTTCTAATCGTTAGATTTCATGCATTTTTGCACATTTAAATTGAATGGCAAGAGATCACCAATCAGGCTGATTTTTAAATCAGTGAGCCCGGAAGAGTGTGCGAAATTCCAGAATTTGTCTTGTGTTACACCCAAATGGTTGGATCGACCATGAACATGGTTATTTGTGCGAATAGTCACCTGCTCTGACTCCTGTGCTTAGGTTGTATCTCATTATGAGAAATTTGTTGTGCAATTGGACTACTCTTTCCTCCCATCTAACAATCATTCTGGATGCAAAAGGCTCTCAAGAAATGCATGGACTACATTTCTAATTTTCTATTAGTATAGGTCCAGTTAAGTGAGACAAATATCTTGACCCTCAGTGCATGAGGTTTTAATTTCATTGTACTTCATTTAAATCCTTTCCTCTTGTAAAATTTTTGAAGCTCCTCTCTTCTTCAGGTTTCTTTTCTTATAATGAGCATGGTCATCAATACCTTTTTCTTATGGATCGGAGTACATTCATACTCCTATGCTTGAAGGCTTGAAGCTACATTATTAATCTTTATGCGTCCTGATGTAGGTTAGTTGGTTAAGGGTGGTTAACAAAGGGTACGTGTAAAACATTTTGGGAGGGGACCTTCAAAGTTTCTGAGTGCAACACTCTGTACATGTTAGAATTTGACGTGCGTACCTGTTAGACAAAGTCAGGTAGGTAACATTTTGTTGTTTAACCGTCATTTTTCATCTATGGATTTAATGATTGCAATCTTCCAATCAGTAAACAGCTTAATTTTCTTCAACTGTATACAACATCATTTTCTTCTTTTCTAAACAGGTGGAATTGATATATATATTTTTTTTTCCGTTAAAACAATTAGTGACGGACTTTATCCGCTGCTATTTGCGACGGATAGGTTCCTACAGATAGCGATGGATTAGATTCGTCACTTAACCGTCGCAATAAGTCGATCCAACGTGACTACTATAATCCGTCACAATACGAGTTGTGACCCCCTCTTTTGCGACGGATCATGCGACAGATTTTATCCGTCACAAAATGATTTTTGCGACATATTAAATCCGTCGGGGAAAGTCAATTTTTTGGTAGCGCCTGTTGGATGTCCCTTGAAAAATGTGTTATTTCAATGTTTTAAAAAATATTTTATAAATTAAAAACACGTTTTTCAAGGAGCATTCAATGGTGGATACAATTTTTGCATACTTTTTAAGTGTGCAAACAGTTGCAGACTAGATCTGTCCGGGTGAGTGGGTGACCCAGATGCACGTTACTTGCACATTTGTTCCAGGGTTAGTTTAGTCATTTCTGAAAACCTGGGTTCTGGTTGTTTAGAGAGCTCCTGCATAGTCAACAAAGGGTATTAAGATGTGATTATTTAAGGCCCGATTTTCTTTGCTTTGATTAGGGATCTGAGGAAAAGATTACAGTAAACGTGATATTCACGTGCACTGTTCCCCTTCAAGTTAGGTCCGGGTGGCATCTGTCATAGGGAAGACTCTAGTCCGGCCCAATACCAATTTTGCTTATTAATAATTACTTTCAAATAAAATGATAAAAATACATTCTTCTTATAACATGGTGTACATGTGGCTAGCTTGGCTGGCGCAGACTAGAGAATATGGGCCTGCCGGGCGGGCCAAGCAAGGCCCAGGCCCGGATGAAAAGAATCAAGGTCCAGACCTGGATGATGGAAAGAATATCATAGCCCAAGCCAAGCCCAAAATCGAATGGGCCTACAAGACCATTGGGTTAGCTGGCCCATTTCCAGTCCTAATGGTTTCACTGGCTGGTGACTTAACTAGTATAGGCCTTTCTTTCTTTAAAGTAGCCATGAGACACAGGCCTCAGTTTTAGCATATGGATGTGGACTACTAAATGGCCCATTTGCTGGGTGGTTGGCCGTAGCTTTAAACCTCGCTAGTAAATCTTCAGTGAGCTATATTTCAACCATAATTTTCTAGTTCGTGAGGGGCTCTAGTTGAGAACTTGGACCCGTGTCCTTAGCATGGAGATGTGGGCTACTAATTAACATTCAGATGATTTTAACCCACCCATATTCTTCAGATAGCGCATTTTCTTACTCACCGCACTGACCGCATGGATGTTTAACCCCCCCATAGATATTCATACAAAAATTCAGCTTATTTGGTGATATATAGCCGTTTGTTTTAGTACTAAAAAATGATTGAATCCATCGGCTAGAATCACATCATAAAAAGAACTAAAATCTAATAGCTAGAGATTACCAGTCAGGATGATTTTAGTGTTTATATCCATCAAATGGTAGGCTAAACATCCATGCGGTCAGTGGGCCGAGAGGGAAGCAGTGAGCGACAAAATTGCGCTAGCTGATGCCAAAAAGCATCAGGTATCTTTTTCCACTATACTCTTTTTTTTTTTTTGTGTAGTGATGTAACTACAAGTCAATATAAGTCCATGACAGTCTTAAACGGTTGACAGGTCATAGTGATAAGTCAAAATTTTCAAAATATGGGGGTAAGTCAAATTTTAAAGATAACATGGGGGATATGTCAAAAATTCTCCAATTTTTTTTTATTTTTTATTTTTTACTGTTATGTTGTACAATTTAACCTTGCAACCAAATATGCCCTAAGAAAGGTCAAGCCAAAAAAAGGATTAGAGCAAACGGGAGTAAGAGGTATTGCTAGGCAGCAGGGACGTCTCGATACAAGTTGAGGGCTAAGGCGAAAACTCTATACAAGGCCTTTTATTATATATATAATTTTAATTAAATATTAAACTCTATATTATTGAAAATATTTATATAAAAACTATTCTTGATAATCAAAAACTACGGGAAAAAATTTATATGCAAAGAACCCCGGTGCAGTCGATGCAGAGGACTCTCGTGGCCCTACATGGAATTTGTTGATCCAAATGATTGCGTGGATCTTCAGCCCACCTATTAGTGGATAAACACACTAAAAATCAGCTTGATTGATGATTTCTAGCCATTGGATTACTACCCAAAAACATGCTTGAATCCAACGGCTAGAATCATGTACTAAGAAATAATAAAATCTATAACTAGAGATAATTAATCAGGTTGATTTTTTATTTGTATATCCAATAAGAGTGTGGCCGGGCTAAAAATCGATGTGGTTAGTGGGACCTGGGCTGGGGGCCTTCTCTCACCAAGGGGCTAAGGCGACTTCCTTAATGTCCTTTAAGGTAGAGCCGGCCCTGTTGATAGGTTAGGATCCAATGGGCAAATTTCAGGATTTCTTTGATGGATTCGTCAATAGCATTCGATGAGAATCACTTTTGACTCTACCAATGATTCCACTATTAATATTAGTGACAAGGAACACAATTGACTTGGATTTAATAAAGTCTTGCCCGGCCCGGCCGGCCCAGTATGGAGAAAAGCAGGATTCCAAAGATCAATAAATATATGTGGAATGTTTGGTCTTTGGGCCATTGTATATGCTTAGTGGATAAAAGCACCCAATATCTTATTACTTGCATCACATTATATAAAACACCAAGAATTTCAGGATCTAATGGTTTGGAACCTATGAGACATTTTAATATAGTAGCCTGCAAATCATGCCTCTTAAAGTATATAATAATTGATATTCCCTTTATCTGTAGAGAGACCCCAAAAACCCATTACCATTCACTTAAATATAATAATCTTTTTAAGTTTTAATTCATCCTTAATTAGCTACAACCAAGGTTTAAAAGGGGCCATTACAACGGTACAACGGACTGGGGGTGTTACACGGGTCAAAACGGAAAAAATGGAAATAACGGAAAAAATTGAAATATGGTCATTTTTTTCAAAAAAATAATCATAAAATAACGCTTGTTAATTTTGTTATAACTAACGTTATTTAAAAAAAAAATGGCCGTTGTAAAGAAATAACAGCAGTTATTTTCGGACCATTAAAACGGTTCGTAATGTAACGGGGTAGGTCCGAATCCGTTATAACCATGGCTACAAACATGTTTATTCTTCAACCCTTTACAGGCAAGAAAGTTGCAATAAGAAATAAAAAAAGGCTTATACTTTGAAACACCACTACACTGAAATCATTGTGTTTGAGGAAAAATTTCCATAACAATGCGAGAAAATGTAAACTTTTCCTTTGGAGTTTGCACAAATCAGCCTTTAGGAAGAAAAAAAAATGGGGCATTTTCACCACTAGAGCTCCCTTTTCTCCTTTTTCTCTCTTTATCCATCTTGCTTTATGGATAACCTAACTTATGAAACTTCCATACTTAGAAAAATAATTGAATTTACAATAACAGAATAAAGCCAAAGTTGATCAATTATAGAGCAAATGGAGCCCATAGATCTATCTCATTAGAAGTAGGACCCCCCATGAAACAAAATCTGTGCAATATTGCCTATCCTTGAACAAAATCCAGGCTCCGCCACTAACTATGGCTAGTCTAGTTGAGTCACATCCTTGTAGTTCCTAGCTGTTACGGCACAAGGGTCACAATCTGTAGCTCATGATTTTATATCCTATTTCAGTATAAGTGAAAATGAAATCAAAAGTAATAATGATGGTGATGATAATTGCACCGATTACTAATTTCCGTGGTTGGACACTTTACAAATTGGTTAAGTTTGTATTTTAGAATTTGTAAGACTTCCACTATTAGTATACGTGTGATCATTGTGATCGCCATCGTTATCCGTTGTTGTCAATAGTTTATCCCCATTCATCAGATCCCACCCTTTTTTTTTGGGTCAGGCTCAGGGAGACAAAATTTCACACCAAAAAATAGGTGGGGGCTAATATATACATTGGAAGTTTTGGAATGGGATGATTATTGGTGAGGAGATCACCCTTGCAAAAATTCAAATCATTCTGATATTCGTAGCCTGATTTACAAATAAGCCCAGGTGGATACTAAAACTGGCCAGAACTGATGAGGGCTGGTCCCATTTTTGGGTTTTCAAACAGGCTCTGAGGAGTAAGTACCACTCTTTTAAGTCTTTAAGAAAAACCTATGACTAGAACTTTAGAGACTGACAAACGTCCTTAGGGCCACAGTTCACAGCATGAGACACGTGGCACACTCTTAGAGACCAATGACCGTATGGATGTTTGGCCCATCCCTATGTGGACCCTACATACCAAAATTAGACCCAAATAATGTTCAAATCTCATGGGTAAAAATCAACCCACTAATCAGGCTGATTTTTGGTATGTAGGTACGCCTAGGGATGGGACAAACATCCATAAGGTCACTCTCTATATGAGTGTGCCACGTGTCTCACATACTGTGGTCCGTCAAGAAAGTTGTACTCCAAAACCTATATTCTCGGATGTGAGAATCGTCAACACTTGCGTGAATCACGGATATGTGAAGAATGGTAGAAGGGATTCCTCGTGTCTCCATCATCTCAGAAATCCAAATTAAAAGAGAAGGGAACTCATTTCGGCCAGCGTCGTGGCGTCCTGTGCGAGAAGGACGCAACATTATTATTAGTTGGGCTGAGAAGCGAGCAGACAAAAGCTGGAGTTCACTGAGTGGTCAGTAAAAGAGAAGGATGGTAACGTGGCAGTTTCTTACGGTCTAAGAAATGGGACAGGATGGATCTGACTGACCCAAGCGGCGAATCGGGAACTAACAATCTGGTCGTCATGCCAAGTCAGCACCGAACTTTCCAGAGAAATTTTGAAGCAGTGGCCAATCACATGGCGCTACAATCTACTGTTCAAAAAGCATTTCTGAACATTCTTTGCTCTATTCGATGACTCCATTATAGAAGAAGAGATAACGGGGGTTTTTCTTTGGGTCGGGCTCAGGGGACCCCCATTTTTCTGACCTTGGTGTCCGTGGGCTTGGCGGTGGATTTCAAGAATCCAACGGTGGTAGTCAGCTCTAAGCTGGCATCACTTTCGGAGGACTGACAAACACCATTGAATTCATGAAAACCACGGCCCCGAGCGCACGAACAACAGGAAGGGTCAGAATAAAGGGTTCCTCGGAGCCTCAGCCATAATAAAGGGGTCCTCGGAGCCTCAGCCATTTGATATTGCTAATTGTATAAAAAAAATTGATCTTCACTTTTATGAGACTAGAAATGTCAGAATGAAACCACATTCTATCAAATTTTTTTTTATCAATTTAGTGACCCATCTCAATCACTCAACCTTCTATACTTGACACATACCCCTAATGACTATTAACTAGGGGTGTCAACGGGTCGGTTCCGGTTCGGTTCCTAAGGTGACCAGAACCGGAACAAACGGTTCCGGTTCTTATCGGTTCGGGTACTTATCGGTTCCGGTTCTCAAAGTGATGGTACCAGAACCGGAACCGATTATGTAATTTTTTCGGTTCCGGTTCCAGTTTCGGGTATAACGGGTCCAATCTTGGTAATATGAGAATTTTTACACTATATTTATATATCGGTTCCGGTTCTTATCGGTTCGGTTCCGGTTCTTATCGGTTTCGGTTCCATATTAGAGTACCGGAACCGTAACCATTAGTTTTCGGTTCGGTTCCGGTTCCGGTTCTTTTTAATCGGTTCCCAAAAATGTGGTACCGGAACTGGTGTTTTCGGTTCCGGTTCCTATTCGGTTCCGGTTAAATCGGGTAAAATTGACACCCCTACTATTAACAAGGCTGTTTTCTTAAATAAAAAAAAAAAAATTTGAACATTTAACACATGTTATGGGTACTTATCAAGTGTGGAGGGTGGGTTGAGTGATTGAGATGGGTCGCTGAATTAAGTGACCAAAAATGGCTCATTGTATCTTCCAAAGCTGTCCACCCAAGAACAAACCGTTTCCTTTTTACTAACCAAATAATCCAACGGTGGTTGTCAGCACCGCCCAAAGTGAAAAAAGTAATGCCAGTTGTTGGATTCTTGAAATCCACAACCGAGCATACGAACAGCAAGAGGGGTCAGCAAAAAGGGGGGTTCCTGACCTGGACGCATATCAAAATGGATTGAATTTTTGTTCTGGACGATTATCACAGCAATGAAATTCAATATACAGTTGGAATTTCAAACACACGATCTCCATGTGGGCCCCATCATTGGGTGTAAGAATAGGGTGTAATAATGGGTCTAGCTCTAGACGGACCCATTGGAAAACTAGGTTAGATGTTAGGAATCATTTTAGTAATATCTATAGGGTTGGGTTCCGGTGATCAACAGTTTTGACCAACACCTTGGTGTACCCTCGTGGAAGATGAATCAATGGCTGATTTTCTTGGTGAGGATGATCTCCTCACCATATAGATAACCCCAACAAAAAATCAGCCCATTCTGAAATTTCTAACCCCGTTATATGTGGTTTTCAAGTTACAAGGTGAAAATCGACAACCCATAATTCTTCAACTTCTAAACCAGTCTATGAATATCAGAATGATTTGAATTTTTGTGAGGATGATCTCCTCACCAAAAATCAGCCATCGATTCATCTTCTATGAGGGTACACCAAGGTGTCGGTAAAAAATGTTGGTCACTGAAACCAGACCCATATCTATAATTCGCGGCTTAACTTTTCAAAGATTCGGTAAAAACCATATATTTTATGGAGATCTGACCTATATTATATTTGTATTATACATCAATTATTCCTGAGTTATTGAAAAACTTAATTTTGAATGCAAAAATTGCCAAAAAAAAAAAATACAAAAAATGTTATAAATTTTCTGAAATTTAAACTATTGGCACATCTATAGTACAATTTTCAAAAAATCACCTTGATGGGACCCTTTGAATAGTGGGTCCCCCAAACATGTGTAAGACAGACATTGGTGAAGTATTCTATAGGATTATAAAAATGTAACATAATCAAATTGGAAAAAAAAAATAGAGAAGTCAAAATAAAGACGAAAAAAAATATCGGGTGACCGGATCGATAAAATAATCATATATATATATATATACATATAATTGATATTTGGATAACGATTATATGTATATTTAAAACATTTCGTGTCTTCCTAATACGACTTTTCTCTTACTTGGTTACATTCACTAATTAAGTGTCAAAAAGCAAGTAGTGATGACCTACTTTTTTACCTTAAAATTTTTTTCTTTCTTTCAAAGACATTGGGGGTCTAACATGGTGTTCTGAAGCCCCACTTTTTGTCTTGAGTAAGTACTAAGTAGTGCTCAAGTGTGTTATCAACTATCTTTTTGTAATCCTTTTAGGTGTAAGTTTGACAAAGTTGCTCATTGTTACAAATTTATGTTCATACAACGGTGACTCTCAGTAACATATATATATATATATACTAGTAATTACCCATGCCAACGTCACTCCCTGACAAAACGTCTTAAAATCAATTCGGGTGGCTTCGGTACTCAATTCCATTTTCAACTTAAAAAAGAAAAAAAAAATGCAATTTTCGTGAATGTAAGGTAAACCCATGTCCCATTTGTTGAATGAATAGGGTGAGCATTACCTTTTTTGACCCATCTACTCTTCTCTAAACCATAATTTCAACATTCCGACATCAGCTTACCTAACCTTTATTACTCCCTTAATCGTCACCAAAACGATCCGAGATAGCATTGAAAATTATAGTTATATTTTCTTAAAAATTAATAAATCCTAGCCCGGATATCTTCTAGACCAGTAGCATGAACTGCAAACCAGCCAATATATCCACAGCTTCGATGACCGGTTTGGTTTTCAGAATGTTGCTCTACCCGCTAGCCTCTCTAGGTACACCGTACACGGGTGTCTTCTTTCCCCATTAGTGGCATTTTCGTAATAAGACAAAACACAAGGGCATTATAAGAAAGGATCCTCGTGGGACCCTCAAAAAGCTTTACCACCTACGATTCCAACGAAGAAAAATTAAGAGATCCAGAAAAATCGGCTTGAAAAGCACGGTTGGTCTTTGGTCGTCCTTACAGAGAAAACACGTACAGAAGAGACGAGTAAAATTTGTATCACAGCGTTCTGACAGATGCTTCTGTCACAATGCAAATTACATGCCACTTGGCACACTTTTAGTGGACTCTATGGATGTTTGACCAGTCCCACAATGGACCTCTAACCAAAAATCAGCCTGATTATTGATTTAGAATCTTCGGATCTTTGCTAACGCTCAATAATGCTCGAATTCTAACCGTTAAAATAATTCCATGAAAATAATTTCAATGGAATCGCTTATAAATAACTAATCAAGCCGAGTTTTTGTTTAGAGGTCCACTGAGGGACTGGCCAAACATCCATACGGTCACCATCAACGAAGCGTGTGCCACGTGGCCTGTGTGTTTGCATTGTGATTGTGATAGAAGTATCTGTCAGAACGATGTGATACAAGTTTTACTCGGAAAAGACCACCTGGTTTCTCTCTTTTTGTTTTTCGGGTCGTGACTCGTGATGTTACCCACCCCTGCCATCTGGGTCCACTGACCGCATGGATGTTTAGTTAGCCCACCCCTTAGTAGAAATTCTTGCCAAAAATCAGCTTTTTGGATGATGTTTAGCCGTTAATTTTAGTACTCGAAAAATATGGTTGAAATCTAATGGTTAGAGATTACCAATCAGGGTGATATTTGGTTGTATAACCACCATTGGGTGGGATAAACATCCATGTGGTCAGTGGGCCCAGATCACAACGGGGAGTAACAAAAATCGTGTTTCCGCATTTGAAAACTGAGCCACGTTGCACACTCTTAAAGGTACAAAGATCAGCCATTGGATATGAGTAATTCCATTAATGCTCCAATCCGTGTTTGAAAATCAACCCATGAAAAAGACAAATCCAACGCCAGGCTTCTTTTGATTGTGGTCCACCTCGGAAGAGAAATTTTTTGAAGCAGCCATTAAGCGCCATATGATCCGCACCACATATACCCATATAGGAAGTGCCACGTGGCACATACTGACGTCAATAAGCATCTGTGCTCGAAAGATGTCCATGAGCAAAAGCGGAACTAGCAGGAGTAAAACTTCTGTCACAATGGGATTGTAAATCACACAAACACAGCCAATGAGTTCTCGGTACGTACACCTAAAAAGCAAAAGCACATGGTACGTTTTAAAGCACTTGTGTACGTGCCGAGAACTCATTGGCTTGTGATTGTGTGATTTACAATTTCGTGTGATAGAAGTTTTACTCAAACTAGCAGAATGGCATCGCGGAAAGGAGCGCCAACCGTGACGGTTTATGTAATGCCGGGAAGACTCGATCGCGTGCTGACAGTGTTTCAGTCATGAAACTCAGTGGTGATGGAACTGCGATCCTTCCCGTTTGACTAAACTCGGCTTATAAAACTCGAAAAAACTTGTCACTCCACATGTTACGTTCGTACGACAACTGTGCAGGGTCACGTGATGGGAGTAAAACTTCCATCACAATGGATTGCAAATCACACAAAACACAGCCAATGAGTTCTCGGCACGTACACCTAAAAAGCAAAAGCACATGGTACGTTGCAAAGCACTTGTGTACGTGCCGAGAACTCATTGGCTGTGTTTTGTGTGATTTACAATTTCGTGTGATGGAAGTTTTACTCACGTGATGGAACTAGAAATAGTACTTCTACAGTTCTACAGAGTACGACGGGAGTCATTGATACGCTATATTATTGAGTTACATTTTACGGCCCTGTGTGCTTGTGTTGAACGTTTATTTGGGGGCTCAGGCTCCGGTTACCGTCATATAAAAGACACATTATGAGCCACGTGGAGCACTCTTAGAGGACTCTGACGGTATGGATGATTTTCCAATCCCTAGGTGTACCTACCAACTAAAAATAAGCCTGATTAGTGATTTCTAAGCGTAGGATCTTTGTACCTCAAATGCTGCTCAAATTCCCACAGTTGAGATTAACCCATGAAAATATGTCCAATCCAACGCCTATAAACCACTAATCAGGATGAGTTTTGGTTCGTATGTCCACTTAGGGATTGACCAAACATCCATACGGTCAGAGTCCTCTAAGAGTGTGTCATGTGGTTCATATTGTGTCCTGTAACCAGAGCCTGTCATTTTAGGGCGGTAACTGGAGCTAGTCATTTTATGGCGGTAACTGAGCCTGAGCCAAATATTTGAAAGATATAACTTTCTTTTTTCAGGCAAATTAATCCATATTTTAAAAAACGGCCGTTATAACGAAACTAAAGACCGTTATTTTTCTGAAAAAAGAATTTGCTAAAAAAATCCGTTATTTCCGTTTTTGTTTCCATCTTCAGTTATTTTCTCTGTTATTTCAATTATTTTCCTTTATTTTCTATTTTATGTTTTTGCCCCTGTGCGTTATAATCCGTTATAATAGAAAAAACAGTAACACCCCAGTCCGTTATATAACAGCCCCTTCTAAACCTTAGATGAAAAGTATTTTTTTTTTGTAAACAAGATGAAACATTCTTAATTACTACGTTTCTTACGAAAGAAAAAAAGAAAAAAGAAAAAGAGAGAAACATGCGTACTACGTAATATTTGTGAGTATTTAGAGGTGCCCTCGTGCAGGATGGAACATTCTGTCACAGCATGCATGCACGTTCCTACATCTACAGGGTAATATGGCTAAGGTCACCAATAGCCCGGTCTACAAGGTAAGGTGACCTACATCTACAGGGTATTATTAACCCCCGTCGCAAACGCAATACTGGTATTAAAACTTCTATCATAGCTTTCTCACAGATGCTTCTGTTACAATGAAAATTACAGGACACATGGTACACTCTTAGTGGACAATGACCATATTGATGTTTGGCCAGTCCCTCAGTGGACCTCTAAGCAAAAAATCAGCCTGATTAGTGATTTACTACCTTTGTATCTTTGCGCTCAAATATCGCTCAATAATGCTTGAATTCTTACCATTAAAATCAACCCATGAAAACAACTTCAATTGAATTACTTGGAAATCACTAATCAGGATGCTTTTTGGTTTAGAGGCCACTGAGGGACGGGGCAATGTGTCCCCTGCCTGAGGGTTCGGAGATGGAGCCCCCAGATGCTGTATTTAATGTCGTCCAAATAAACAGTATAGTTCATGTTTGGGTACAACCAGGGCTGTCTCAATACAAGTTGAGGCCTAAGGCAAAAGCTCTATATATAAAAAACTATTCTTGTTAAGCACAAGAAAAGGAAAAAAAATTAAATGCGGAGGACTCTTGTAGCCCTACATAGATCAATTTTTGGGCCCAATGACTGCCTGGATGTTCAGCCCACCTATTAGTGTATAAACACACTAAAAATCAATTTGATTGATGATTTATAGCCATGGATTTATTACCTAAAAAAAATACATGCTTGAATCCAACAACTTAAATCATGATCTAAAAAGTACTGCAATTTATGGCTAAAGATAATTAATCAGGTTGATTTTTGTTTGTATATTCAGAATAGAACTTCTATTACAGAGTTCTGGAAGATGCTTCTATCACAATGAAAATTGCAGGCCACGTGGCACACTCTTAGTGGATGCTGAACGTATGGATGTTTGGCCAGTCCCTCCGTGGACCTCTAAACCAAAAATCAGACTGATTAGTGATTGCTAAGCCATTCGATTGAAGTTATTTTCATGGGTTGATTTTAATGGTAAGAATACGTGCATTATTTAGCATTATTAGGGTGCAAAGATCCAAAGGTTGTAAATCACTAATCAGGCTGCTTTTTGGTTTAGAGGTCCACTGAGGGACTGGACAAACATCCATAAAGTCAATGTCCACTAACTGCGTGCCATGTGTCCTATAATTTTCATTGTGACAAGCATTTGTCAGAAAGCTGTGATAGAAGTTCTACTCGTATATTCAATAAGGATGGGCTAAACATCCATGCGTTTGTGGGACCTTGGCTGGGGCCTTTGAGAAAGTAAAAGGGAGGAAATTATTGTAACCCAAATTCATTAGAGATAATGAAAAGGATCTTCTCACCCATAGACATGGGCAGTTTGGACCTTTTGAAGTTCAAAATTTTACTTTTCTAAGTCCCCCCCATCAAGTTGCCACATTTTTCATCTTTTCCCCCTTTCAATTAATCTTCCAAATTTGAATCTTCAATTACTAAAATTCCAAAACTATCCCTATTTGCTGACTATTTTTAAAACTGCCTTTTTTACTTAGAACTTTCTTATTGTGCCACCACTTCCAAATAAGCCCTAAAAAGAATCACGTGCAAATCACGTGCCCTCAATAAATAACTTTTAATTTTAAAACTTAAAACGCTATATAGAAAAAAAATGGATCCACTATTGGATCATACGGTTTCGGGCCCCTCACTCTCTCGTGCCTCAGGTCATCGAGTCCTTTAAAAACCTCGGCAGTAACTCCGGCTATCCTTAGAGCAGCACAAGGAAATTTATTGAAAAAAAAAAAAAAAAACACAGAAAAGAACTAAGAGATGCCACGCTCGATACTGTCCGTACTGGGGCCCACGCTAACAAGGGGATGAGAAGACAAACCCACGAGTGGTCTAGGACAGATCGTGGAGGGTTAAAGTTCGATTAATTTTGAGCTGAAACATAGTAGAACTTAACTCACAGCCGTTGGTCAGTAAAGTTGCTGACCGACCACAATATGAGCCACGTAACACATTTTTAGAGGACGTATGGATGTTTGGCCAATCCCTAGTTGGACCTAAAGACCAGAAATCAGCTTGATTATTGATTTCAAACCTTTGGATCTTCGTACAATCGTTCTCAAATTCTACTGTTAAAAAATTAACTAATGAAAACGACTCCAATCCAACGTTTATAAATCACTAATCAGGCTAATTTTTGGTCTGTGTATCTAGGGTTGGGCCAAACATCCACAAGGTCAGAAATCTTTAAGAATACGACAGTTGGCTCATATTGTGGGCGGTAAGTGATTTAGCTGAGTGGCGGTGGTCAGCAGAGTTCTACTCACTCAACAAATATAAAACAGAAGTGATCTGAGCACGCCTAGGTTTGATAACGAGGCACTCTTATTGCCGATCCAATTTGCTCCGCGTTATCAAAACTGCGTATCGCAAATTGTGGCGCCATGGGATTGGCCCACAACTGGGCTGCTTCAGCAAATTTCACTTATTTTCTGGGCCAATAAAAGCGTACAGATGTTCTAGTTCTGAACCGTTCTCTTCCCAGTTCCCATTCGAAAAGCCACCAAAAAAGAGGGAAACAAAGCAAGGATCGATCAGACACATTCATCTTTCCTTTTTCTTTCTTAGCCTCTTAGCTTCAGATCTTCGTTTCCCTTCTTAGCCTCTGTTTCCTTTTCAGTGTTCCCGACTAATCAAAGCCAAACAGCGAAAATCTCATCAGATTCGGCTCTGATCTTCGGATCTCCCTTTCGGTTCCCTGTTTTCTTTCCCATACAAAGAAACACAGACACCTGAGCATTAACCGCTTTAAAATGAGCTAAAAAGGACGTTTGGGCCCGAAATATAGCTTCATTTGAGTGAGTTACTGTACAAATAGATAGCGAAATTGTCCGTTCGTCGCGTTGAAGCTAGATCGACAAACCAGAGCTCGATATAGTGTTCAGAACGGTTTGGACTTTGGAGGTAAAATTTATGGAAATATCTAGCTCAACGATGCCGTAAAATCCGTTCGATTTCAATTTTCTCTCGCTTTTTCGGTTTCCAACGCTCAATTTCTTAAACTCGAAGAAAAACCGTCGCTCGATTTACCGATCTCTTGATTCTGTCCTGTAAATGGATTCTTTCGGTATCGATAACGTTGAAGTAGAGAAAGCGAACGCGATTATGAGGTATAATCGGCCTCGGAAGATCGCGAAATTGTTCCGCTTCGTCAAGATGTGTTTGGCTCTTATTTTGTTCTCCTGGTTCTCCACTCGACTTCCAATTGCCGTCCGAATCTTCAGCGATTACTTCCGAGACTTCTGTGTTGCACTTATCCGCCCTTGCTTCGTTTTCTTAATCGGAAACGTGATCATCCTCACTCTCTTAACGAAATCCGGCATGTTTTCCGGTCATAAAAATACCGCAAACAATGCCGGAACTGATTTCTACGACGAGATCCTCAAGAGAAGCGAGAACCATCAGAAGATCCGTAAGGACAGTTCTCCACCGGCGCCGGAGGAGATCGTGTACCAGGACAAGCAGACCGTATACGAAGAAAGTTCGGTCACTCGACTCACTCATACATGTCGAGACAGGGTTACGGATATGGTCCATATGGATACGCCTACGGCTACGGAAACGAAGGTTTATCGTCGGAGTCCATCGGAGAAGTTGGAACGTAAAGTCTACGAGAAACCCCGACGAGAGCTCCGGCAAGCGGAGACCCAGAAATATCGGAAAGTTGGAAAGTCGACAGATGAACGGGAGGAGACGTCATATTCGGAAGAGGATAATGGGGAGGAGTTCCGGCGCATGGTAGAAGCGTTTATTGCGAAGCTTCACGGGTTTCACAGAGAAGAAGCGATGGCCATCGTTCTTCAGAAACAGAGCTGAAAATGTTTTTTTACAAAAAAAAAAAAAAAAAAAAGAAAAGAAAAGAAAGAGATAATAATAAATTATAAATTACCGCGCTGAAAGAAAAATACCCTCGTTTTTCTATTCCATGATTTCCATCTCGAACTTTTTTTTTTTTTGTCTTATTTTCTTAGAATGCTATGGATGTACATTGTACAGTGTTAAATAAATATTTCATCAATCTCTTTGGTTTTTGATTTTTCTTTTCCTCCGTTAATTTATTTGTACCATATTTTAGGCTCCACCAATCTGGACCGTAGGATCTACACCAATTAGATGAGATCCATATGAACTTAATCCTTTGTGTAGATTTATTTTGTGGAGAAAAGATAAAAATGCAAATTAGCAGATAAATGAATCAAGATTATGAAAATGGTGGCTGCCACGCACAGCACATTGATGGATTTCTAGATATATTTTTTTTCTTTGGAAGGAAGGAAAGGAGAAGAGATACCTTTTTGGCGGTATAGAATTGTAAATTTTTTCTAAAGGATACCAACCCCAACAAAAGCATTTTGGGAATTTTGGACTTGGGCATGACCCGGGTCCTTCTCATATGGCCTTTTTAGTCGAGTTGCCATACTTTTTACTCACCTTATTTGTTAAACAACTGTCCATTTTATGGGTATTTTGGTAGTCTCAGCTCTGGGCACATCCATTTTTTGACACCCATTTTGGCATACCCACATAGAAGATGAATCAATGGCTGATTTTTTGTCACAAAAATTCAAATCATTCGATATTCATTAGAAGCTGAAGAATTATGGACAGTCGATTTTTACCCTGTAACTTGAAAACCACATTTAATGGGGTTAGAAATTTAGGAATGGGCTAATTTTTTTGTTGGGGTGATCTATATGGTAAGGAGATCATCCCCACCAAAAATCAGCCATTGATTCATCTTCTATGTGGGTACACCAAATGGTTGTAAAAAATGGGTGTCCACTGAGCTCGACCCTTTAAGAATTAATTAGGACTTGGGTATACCTCGGTCCTTCTCATATGGCCTTTTTAGTAGAGGAATGCTTCCCCTATTCGAGTAGCCATACCTTTTACTCACCTTATTTGTTAAGGGATGGGATATTGGCACCTGCCTTTTCGTTCATGAGACCCACTTACTAAAACCACCTAAAAGTCCTCCCTAACTCTTCTCATCCAAGTCACTCTTGACACCCACCTTAAAAAAATAAAAAAACCTTGTAGAGCATAGGCGGAGGAAGAAGAAGGTGAAGATGACGATGACGATGATGACAACGACGAGGAGGACTCCTTGGCACCGGTCAACTCTCTCTCTCTCTTCTTCTTCAGAATTGAGTGAAATGAGCGAAAACCAGGGGATATTTTTGAAATTTTCTAGTTTCATTTAAGTAGGTCTGCTGAGCGAAAAGACGGGTGCTCTATGTGAAACACTTGTTCATCTAAGGGTATTTTGGTAACTGTAGTGTAGACACGTTTCCAACAAAAAAGCGTTAATATCTTTGTTCAAATTAAAAAAATGTAATTATATCTGTCACGCAGGCAAAATCATATGCTTTCACTTTGGCAACAAAGTCTCCTCCGTGCACATTAGCACACATCCTAAATTATTTGGTAATTATTTGATTGTAAATATAAGAAAAGTCATTTTTATACTTTCTTCTTAGTGAAGTAATTAATTCGTAGATTTTTTGTTTTCTGTTTTTTTCTTGAGGTTATCATATTCAACGAGCTTTGCTTTATTTTCTCATTCTCATGCGGAGCCAAAGGGATTACAATTTTTCTAAAGTTGTCCCTCTCACTCCCACCCCCCTCTCTCTATTTCATTCCTTCGAAAGTGACCTTTTAACTCTCTCTCTCTCTCTCTCTCTCTCTCCTTAAGGGACCCATGTTTAAGGAAAAATGCTTTCATGTTCTAATGGTTTTTTTTTAAATATATTTTGAGTGGTAGGGGTGCCAACAGACACTACCCATGAAGAAGTTATAACGTAGTCGCTTGTTCTTATCCATTAAGGGTCTGTTTGGTACGTGAGAAAAAGAGTTCCGACGGTGAATATTTAGCCAAGCGAATATTGTCTTGGCTAAATATTTGCTCATATCAATATTTAACAATGTTTGGTGCGTGTATGAGCTAGCTCACTTCAGCTTACTTCATTTTCTTTCAATTTGAGTGGGTCCCACATATCAAAGTAAGTCAAAAATAGGTTGGGCGAGTGCGGGAACTACATATTATGTCAAAGGATAAGAAAAAAAAAAAAAAAAAAATAATTTTTATCTTTTTTATATATTAAAAAACTAATTTTTATTGAAAATAGTGATTTTCCCACCAAGGCATAATCGGCGTGAAAATATTTACACAGGGGGGGAGGTGATCAAATGTTATCCCGCCGCGGAGGGCAAATATGTTGGACCGACTAAATATTTGCCGAGGGCGAGTGGCTGCCAAACGCACCAGGACGATTATTAGCGCGGCTAAATATTTTGTTTTCCCGCTGCGGTGCGTTACCAAACAGGCCTTAATTGGAGAACTTTTGGTACAGAGAAAGAGAGACTGTTTACTTTTCTAGGGCAACACAGTCCCCATTTCTAGTCAAAGAGGGTATTTTTGTCAATATATATTAAATAACCCTCTATTAAATTCCCTTTATATCATCCATAAACTGAAGCTGTGGGTTATTTTCAAAGTATAGAATCATGAGTATAAGCAAAAAATATATAATTTTTGGGAAATTCACAGTTGTTTAGGTTAACTTTCACAGTTGTCCTTCTATTCAAATTATCAAACAAAGATCAAACATGCTCCTGTTTTTCAATTCTTTAAGATTAGTAGACTTGACGGTTGAAGTTAGAAGGACCAAATTCTAATAAAATATAGTTAATGCCGCTACCTTATTAATACCATTTTGACAATATTATCTAATTAAATACGGATCCACAACTATATATTAATGAAAAAGCAAAAAATAAAACAAATATCAAAGAATATTAAGGGTCCCGTTATTTTATCACGCCGAAAATGACATGCCGACTTCATTGACTTTTTTGGGACCCATATGGAGTCTATTAAGGGCTGATTATTTAGAAGATTATTCCCCACTAAGTATATCATCTTCACCAAAAAAAAATAAAAAAAAACTACTTATTGTGGCATTTCTAACCCAATTAATTGGGTTACCCATAAAAATATGGACCGTTGATTCCACGGCACTTTTGATAGGGAGAGAAGTTTAGGATGGAATGATTTTTTATTTTCTTGTGAGGGATCATCATCACAAAAAATCAGCCCTTAACTCATCTCCATATAGGCCCAATATAAATAGTCAGATTAAGTGGACCCTAATATAAATAGTTTTCTCTTCCTCGGGAATAATATATTTGTCTCTAGAGTTTGTCTTTTCGTTCCATCTATTGTGCACTAATTGTTATGTGGACCGACTTAGAAAAGTAAATGAATTAATGTATTTTTTCTCCAAATTCATTTCCAATTATTCCATTAATTAGTAATATTAGACAAGGAAAATTCAGTTATATATATATATAGGTCAGGATCGGGGGACAACAATTTCGTACAACATTTTCGACAACAAAAATTGGATGTGGGGCCCACATGCAGATGAGTTAAGAGCAGATTTTTGTTGATGATATTCTTCTCAACATGGATATCAACTTCACAAAAAAGCAGCCCATTCCAAGATTTGCAGCCATATGAAAAGTTGATTGCAAAGTTGAAAAACTTCTGACCGTCCAATTACACCGTTAAATTTAGGTACCTATTTGATAGGATTGGAAGTTTTAGAAATTGCTGATTTTTAGTGAGGAGATCATCCTTACAAAAATCAGCCCTTAACTCATCAGCATGTGGGCCCCACGTCCATTAGTAATCTATTAGTAAGAATAGCATGAGTAAACGTATATATATTTTGCCTACGGAGTTATCAGAAGTGGTCGTCCTAAAGACCCCATATTTTAGCCGAGTCGGTGACAAGAAAAAAGACAACTACATATAATAAGGGGAGAGCATATATTCCATGAGTCAACGTCAACAACAACGAAAGGGAATTTTCTCGAATGCAATAAAATTTCAATAAGTGCCAAAATTTCACGGTGCTGCAATATTTGGGTTGTTACTAAATACGACTACAATAACACCTTTAATGACGACATTAGATTTTCACCACTAAAGGTTAGGTTTTAATGGCGACATTAGAGTTTCACCACTAAAGGCAAGTTTTTAGTAACGAAATATGTACACACACAGGATCAAGGGACATCAATTTTTACAACATTTTTACAATGGTGTACCCACCTGGAAGATGAATCAATAGCTGATTTTCATTGAGGATGATTTTCTCATAATATAGATCACCCATACAAAAAAATCAGCCCATTCTGAAAGTTCTAACCCCATCAGATGTGGTTTTCAAGTTAACGATAAAAATAGACGGTCCATAATACTTCAACTTGTAAACCGATCTACGAATATTGGAATGATTTGAATTTTTGTGAAGATGATCTCACCATAGAGACCATCTTCGCCAAAATCATCCCTTTCCTAAACTTCTAATTTATACATTGGCCTGCGCTAATTTTTTGTTGTAATAAATGTTGTATTAAATTTTTGAATGTGAAGAGGCATTTCTATCATATGTGAAAAATATTGATGGAAAGATCAGGTAAAAAGTTCAATGGAAAAATCAATTTCTTACACCCTATTCCGACAAAAATGGTGAGGCCTACATTGAGAAAATGTTGGGTAATCCCACAACACAATGAGATAGAGATCCGACATTCCTAACCTATTAAATTGTTATTTTAGGTCACCTTTTTATATTGTTTATAATATCAAATAGATTGATTTCTTGGTGATGATGATCACCATGATAAGACCAGCTCAATGTTTGCTTAAATTGTCCAAAATGATCTCCATGTGGGCCACCATCGGATGTACGACTAGGATGTAAAAATGAATTTAGTTTAAGGGTTGGATTTTTGTGATCGAGGATAATTTCCTCATCATGGAGAATGTGCTAAGAAAAAATCATTTCATTTTAGAATTTTTAATAGTCCTATGAAAAATGGATTACAAGTCTGAGAAAATTTGGACTGCCCATTTTATCATAAATTTCAAGTACACATTTGATAGGGTTAAAAGTTTCGGTGAAACTAACCAATTAACTTGACTAGGTCAAATCATGGCCGAGATATTGTAGGGCTGCAACTTGGGCATGATGGGGTCAATCCAAACCCAACCCAACCTTTAAGCCATTCAACACAAGGTCGGGCCAGACATGTTCATCCCGAGCTCTAGCTTGAGTACCCGAGCCCGAGTTGAACTGGTAGGGCTTGGGTTGGACCCGCCCGAGTTGCAGCCCCAAGTTTTTGTATTGAATTCGGATGGGTTGGGGTCAACTCGAATCTCACAACTGACCTGAGTGAATAAATTGTAACAAGGTAAAATGACAGGGACACAATATAAGCCATGTGGCACACTGTTACCAGACTCTGACCGTACGGATGTTTGTCCTATCCCATGGTGGACCTACAAACCAAACATCAGACGGAATAGTGATTTATAAGTGTTGCATCTTTGTACCTCAAATACTGCTCAAATTCCCACAGTTGAGATCAGCCCATGAAAATAAGTCCAATCCAAAGCCTATAATCACTCATCAGGTTGATTTTTGGTTTGTAGGTCCACCATGGGATAGGACAAACATCCATACGGTTAGAGTCCTGTAACAGTGTGCCACGTGGCTTATATTGTGTCCCTGTCACTTTATCTGTCATTTTAGATCTGTCAACGAGCCCCATTCTTGTAACAATTTAATCTAAGGAAAATATTGAAAAGATTGAAGAGAAGGATTACGTTTGAGGTTTACTGGTCTCCAATGTCGGCTGTACGTTTAGAATGTATCCATATCCTAAACTCGATATATGGATACATTCTAAACGTACAACCGACATTGGAGACCAGTAAACCTCGCCCTCGATGGCTTCCTCCTGCTCCTCATCGGCTAAAAAAAAACACTGATGCATCTTGAAAAATGTCGTCCGGAATAGCAGGTCTAATGGCAGGGGGTATCCAATCAACAGCTAATTCTGCCGAAGATGCCGAAGCACAAGTCATGAAATGGAGTTTATCAAAAGCTCTTCAAGCAGGCTATACGGAGGTGGATTTAGAATCAGATGTAAAGGTTTTGGTGGATTCTCTTCGTTCAGGTCAGCTGACATTAGCTGGACAGCATCAGCCTTTTGTTGGGATATTCTTCAGTTGGCTTCTTTTAGTTCTATCTCTTTTTTGTACACCCCTCGCGGGGCAAATAATACTGCTCATGTGATTGCAGCAAAGGCCAATAGTTGGCCCTTGGAAAACATTTGGGAAGATTCCTTTCTGCCCTGGCTTCAGTCAGCCATTCTAAAGGATGGAAATCCCTCCAAATCTATCCCTCCCCCCCTATAGTTTTATTCTCTTTTAGTAGTAATCTATCGTGCTTACAAAAAAAAAAAAAAGGATTATGTTCGAAGAAATATATGATAGTGACTTGTCGCAGCACCGTACTAGCTAGCCTCCATATAGGTCGTTGGAAACTATTTCCTATGAACCTCTCATTTGTCATCAAGGCCAATGACAGGGCTCAATTTGAGCCACATGGCACACTCTTAGATGACTCTATCTGTATGGATGTTTAACCAATCTCTAGATTGACCTAAAAACCAAAATTGATTTCTAAGCATTGGATTTGAATTATTTTCATGGGTTGATTTTAACCGTGGGAATTTGAGCATTATTTGAGGTGCAAAGAACGAAAGCTTTAACATCACTAATATATCTGATTTTTGGTTTTTAGGTCCACTAGGGATTGGTTAAACATCCATATGGTTTGAGTCATCTAAGAGTGTGCCACGTGGATCATATTAAGCCCTGTCATCGGCCTTGAGGACAGGCCCTGTCATCAAAGTTTTACTCTTTCAGTTGCACGACAAAACGACATGCTCCTAAACCTGCCCCACCCAATATTAACAGGGTCGGGTTCTGGTGACCAACAGTTTTGACCAACACCTTAGTGTACCCTCATAGAAGATGAATCAATGGCTGATTTTTGGTGAAGATGATCTCTATGGTGAGAAGATCATCCTCACAAAAATTCAAATCATTCTGATATTCATAGACTGGTTTAGAAGTTGAAGAATTATGGACCGTCGATTTTTACCGCGTAACTTGAAACCCACATTTGACGGGGTTAGAAATTTCAGAATGGGCTGATTTTTTGTTGGGGTTATCTATAGGGTGAGGAGATCATCCTCACCAAAAATCAGCCATTGATTCATCATCTATGAGGGTACACCAAGGTGTTGGTCAAAACTGTTGGTCCCTGGAACCTGACCCATATTAAAAAGTAGGACAATTGTAGTGTCACAAATAAACCGTCCAATACCAATAAAATTGTGCCACGTGTACCTAAGGTAACGTGAAGACCATGCCAATCGGTTTACCTAAGGATAGATCATGGTTTAAAAGAGGCCGTTATCTTTAAAACTGTTAAAACAAATTGTCAAGGATAGGGCCAAAAATGAAAAAACAATTGGAATTTGGTGGGAAAAAGGAAAAAAAATGGCACTGAAATTCAAAATTTCAATATCAAAAAATTAACGGAAAAAACAGCTGTTTTTTTTTCCACAAACTTTTTCAGAAAATAACGGCTGTTAAAATGGGAAAAAGGGCATTATGTTTCTAAGCATCAAAATGGTTCCAAACGAAACAGGCTTGGGGTGTTAAAACGAAAAAAAAAAAAAAACGGCCATCAATTTCTAAGCGTCAAAATGGTTCTTAACGAAACGGGCTTGGGGTGTTACAGTTTCAACGGCTGTTAAAACTGTTTAAACGGCTTTATTTTAAACCATGGGATACATTACATAAATAGGTAGCCTCGAAATATCGTTCACAGTTAGACGCTTAAAAATGTCAAACGCTAATAACCCACCATATAAAAACTTAAAAAATGTGAGTTAAGGTAGGTGGATTCCAAGACCGGCGCTGCACCACATTATGCCCTAAAAAGGGGTGGGGTTCACCACTAATTGTGCGGACCCCATTGTTGATGGAATGGCTCCCCTTGTAACTACTAGGATGCGGCATTATACGGCGTGACATGCAACGTCACATCCCCTCATCTCTTTTTCAGAAGTATACTGTTTGTTTTTTTTTTTTTATAACAATTAATTTGCAACAAATTTTGTAAGCTATTAGTGGATTTTATTGTTCATGACACCATGGTTTAAAATAACGCTGTTTAAACAGCTGTTAAAAACTGTTCTGACGCTTAGAAAAAAACTCCTGTTTTTTCCGTTAAAATCCATTATTTTTCCTTTAAATTCTGTTAAAATCCATTATCAAAGTTAGCTATGTTTTATGAAGCAAGAATCGATTATATTTCTGAAGCCCTACAAAGGAAATGGAGGCATTAAGTGGGGTGACAAGTGTCACAAAGAAGTTGGACAGGGGTTATCATAAAAGAGGCCAATAGGGAGAAGAGAGAGAAAGGAAGAATAGGGGAGGGAAGCCAATGATTTGGGTGGACATTGGCTTGCATAGGGAAGAAGCAGAGTTGTCGTCTGCACTAAAATTAGGGGCCCATTAGCTTCAAAAGGGTGCAACCCACTCTGTATATTTTGTCCACAACTGAGTTCTTTGGCTCTTTCTACCAGCAACCACACAATCCTCCTCATCACACTTTTATTTCCTAGTTTACTATTTCATAGGTTTTTTTTTTTTTTATGATTTCACAGTTTACTTTCTCAGGAAAGAGTTTCTTCCGAAAATATACCTATTATGGCTGTTTGATTGCACCTGAAAAGTAGGGGTGTATTTTCATGGAAACGAATTCTCAACTATATATGTGGAACGGAAATGAATTCCAGGCTTGGATGGGAAAATCTCATTTTCTATGGAAAAATTAGCAAATTTAAAATGTCTACCAAACAAAGAAAATTTATGTTTTCCCGAGATCCCATGGGAAAATTGACAATCAAATACGCCATTAGAGTGAAAATGCTCTCGTGCACCGAAGAGAAAAGTTTTCCTCTTTAACCTTGTACAGTTGTCTTAGAAAAGTTTTAAAATGATTCTTGTTCGTAAATGTTTTCTACATCAATACATTTTTAACGTACAAATCCTTTTTCTATAATGCCTATATTTCTTAGGGTTGTTATAGGGTCATCTGTCGCTGGACACATAAAACGGTCGATATGGAATGAGTTCCAGGCCACCTAGGGAATCTATCCTTTTTCAGAAAAACAAAGCATACAAAAGAAAGGGAGAAAACTGGTTGGCATGGTCTTCAGGTTTCCTTAACTACACGTGTCGGTTTGTGTTCAACATCGTTGGATACTATGATATAGGCGAAACCTCCTTGTACATCACATTTTAAGAATATCTTAAACACCATAAATTCTTAATACTAAATACCCATGTTACAATTCCAATCATTTGTTTAGGATCATTCATATCCGTTATTAATCTAGTGTTAAGCATGACACTACAAAGTACTAAAGGAAAAATAGCTTAATTACCAGCTCACACATGAAATCCTTATGATCGTTGATACATTAAGGTGATAATATGTATATGCAAGTATATTATTAAGGTGTAACACGCATCACACGCACCGGGCATCCACTTCTCAATCTTGAGAAAAGTGCCCACTTCTCTAGGCTTGAATCGGAGTCTATCACCTTCCACCTAATTAAAATCACCGCCATATAATTAATGAGATGATCATGGTTTTCTTTTGTATGCCCTATAAGAAGTACATGTCCCACTACTAATCGATCTGGACCCTTGAATAAGTGGGCCAGTTCTTAGATGAGGGTTCCTGATGCTTCGACCATTTACCAAATAACACATTCTCCTTTTCTTAGGCTTCTTATAGTTAAGATCCGGCCCAGTCCAAGTTTGGAGCCAAGCCCAACAGATCAATCTTCTGGATTGAAGAGTAGGTGGTGGACCACATATCCTCTAACGGTCTCTGATGGGAGAAAAAATGACAACTCACCTGTAAGTGGTGATCAGACGGTGTAGGAAAATGATCATCATGGCTTTTGCGAGGTTCATTCCTAGGCATGTCCTCCCCCCAGTTCCAAAAGCTAAAAAGCTATACGGTTTCGACTCATCCTGCAATGGAACTTATAAATCATTTAACACACACAATTTACAAGACCATCTATTTTCTTAAAAATACTACTAGGTGGCACGTGTATTGCACTTGAAGTGGCGAAAAACGGCCGTTATTTTCCGCTAAATTTCATTTTTTTCCTTTATTTTCGTTTTTGGAAATTTCAATTTCAAATTACAAAATTTGAATTTTTGTCCCGTTAAATTATGTTAAAATTCATTAAATTCCATTTTTTTTTTCATTTTTTCCCATTTTTGACCCTGTCTGTAACAATTCATTTTAACGGTAACGCCCCCAGTCCATTATACTGTTAAAACGGCCTCTTTTAAACCTTGTCACATATTATATGCAATTTCTTTGAATATTTGAAAAAAAAAAAATATTATACAGCCAAATTTACACGTTCACGTGGGTGATCTACTGCGCTCTTACATGATGACATAATGAGTGATGTTTCCAAATAAGAGGCTTTTAATCGAAGAAAAGATAGAAAGTCGATCTGAATATACTTACATCGAACCTTAAAGGATGAAACTTGGTGGGATGATGATACACCGTTGGATCCAGGTGTATTGATCTAGCATCAATGTTAACGATCCAACCTTTCCTAATCTTAAAACCTGTAGAAAAGTCAAACAAAACGTCTTTTGTCGATGTATTGAAATATACATTAGCACTTCTTGATTACACAGCATTTATTTGGAATTGAAATGCAATGAAGTTTGTTTTGAAACCAAACCTTCAATCTCACAGTCCTTGAGTGCAACTCTAGGGAACCATGGTACTATAGATGCCATTCTTAAAGACTCTCTTACAACCTGCACATAGATTAGTTTCATAGAGAAAACGGACTCCAGTTTAGGGTGTGAATTTGTACCCGATTAACGATATATGATAGGAGCCGGTCCGGATTATCTCAGTTCCGAGACTAGTTATTTAAAACCGAATGCAAAAGTATCCGGAATTAAAAGAACTTGGATTCGAAGTATGTAATTAGTTGTTCTTCGTATACTAGTATCCAGACCGAGTCAGAACCGAACTTATAATATGACCCAGAACCAATATATCAACTGGTTTGGCTAGTTAACAAGCACTCACCAAGTGATCAAGGAGTGGGTCTACTGTTCTTGGAGGGGTTTAGTATGCCCCCCTTGGTGTTGGTTACACCAAGTTTTCAATATTTGGGAGGGCCATGGCTTACCATGGAGTTGGTTTATGTTAAATAACCATTTATCCTAGAAGATCGACCTGGTAAAAAGGTTTGAACATTAGAACTCCCAGGCATCATATCTTTGGGGAACGTCGTTTCGCCCACTTTATCCAATAGATCGATCTAATGGATAAAGGTGAAACAACTATGTATATAAACGGGTCATTAGGCCAACACAACAAGTGCACGGGAACATGCCATCAGTTAAGATTCCCCCTCAGCAGGAATACACTCCACTAGAGACTTGAACCCAAAAGATCGACATTTGGGGAAAGGCGAAACAACCATATATACCAACAGATCGTCAGGCTAACACAACATGTGCGTGAATACACACCATCCACTAACACACCCCTCAGTAGGAATACACTTTGTTGGAGGATTGAACCCACAACCTCCCCATCCTTAAGGCTCTGATACAAAGTTAAAAAACCATTTATCCAAAAAAGATTGACTTGGTAGAAAGGTTTGAACACAAGACATCCTAGACATCACGTCCTTTGAGGAACTTTGACAACCCTAGTGTTATAGTTCACAAACTATAGTTTACGATAATAATGGCATGACCTTGTTTTTACTCATACATGATTGGTGTGACCCTGTTATAATGGTGGTGTGACCCGGTGATAATGGCCATTCTAACGGTCATGAGGATAACATAAAGGGACCGTTATATAGTAAAGTCAACGGTACTATAATGGTCCCTTAACGGACGATTTAAAACCTTAGGTATTGTCATTCAATTGCCATTTTTTTCAATCTCTACAACAACACTATCAATAAAAGGTGTTATTATGTACCCTACCAAAGCACCTGCTCTTCCTACCCAAAAGAAGATTGAACCTCGTTTACCTTAGAGGCATGTGACATCTCATTCAGATCTTCAAGTGTAAGAGATGATCCATGAGGAGCTTTATCTACTAACTTCACTTGCTGATCCTGAGATAGAAATTGTGATAGAATGATAATAAGAATCAAACATTTTGAATCGAGCGTATCCTGTTATACGTATGTATTTAGCCTCGATGAGTGTAACCAATTATACGTACGTATGTACATACATACATACATACATACATACATACATGCATTGATACATAAATATACATTCAGGTATTTAATCTTTTCTGCACTCACCCTAAGTGTCTCTTGGACCTCTTGATTCTCATCCAAGTACTTGACCATCCATGTCATTGCACTTGCTGTGGTTACCTGACCTGTATATTTCATTCTCCACTAAGAAATTTTGGATTTGGAATGACTAACGTTTTTTTTTTACGAAGTCTAACCTGCAATGATCAATGTCAAGATGTTCTCTTGGATTTGTGTATCAGTGAGCAATGGGGCATCATCACGTGGCGATTTCTCCTCCATTATTAGAAGGGATTGAAGAAAGTCTTCATGATATTCTTTTCGACCTTGTCTTCTTAGATTGATCATCTTCCTCAATGTACTCATTATTCTTTTTCTTGCCTGCCTCACCATCAAGTGCAAGTTTCGTTATTTCTAATTTTTTTTCCTGGAACAAGCTAACAAAATGGTTTACAGACTAAAATCTGCATCCCATACTGATACAAAATTTGGGCTATGGCCCATTTGGGTGGTGATCAACCCATGGCTAAATCGATGGACTCGTGCACTAATTGGTCAAATTGAACTTTGTTTACTATCAGTAAACAAGAGAAAAATAACGTCGAATTCGCTAATTACCTTGAGCCCTTTGTAGAATCTAGTCCCAGGTAATTTCAAGGGGAAGGCCAACATTGCTTCACAAACTATGGCAACATCCTTTTGCAACATTTCAAGTTCTTCTGGGCTCTCTAAACTCATCAGCATCTTACACATAGCATTAAATGTTATCTGCAACAAACATCAATCCAAACATTTATCAAGTTTTGTAGGGTTGATAACATTATGGGCAATTGTACACAGAAAATGTACAAATAAAATGGCCCATATATTGTTTTTTTTCAAAAGGCCCACAGGTCAAGTAGACTGGTCCATAAATGACATATTAAGATATTTTAAGTTTAAAGACTAGTGAGGTCATAGACAAGCTTGGTCCATGTAGATGTGGGCTTATGCCCAATTGACATAAGCCTACATAGTTTCTAAGAGACTCTTCTTGCTTACACAAGACGCTTAGGCCCGTGAAAGGTGTTTGATGAGGTTGGGCCCAAGCCCAACATACCACAGAGATTTGACAAACTGGGTCCCAGCTTAAATAACAAACATCGATCATTATGACTCTCTGTGGAACAAACCTTGAGAGCATCCTCGAGCACAACCACAACTCCTCTTTGTTCCCAATCGCTGAGAGTCGTTACCATTAATTCATCAAAGTGTTTGACAAACAACGATATAGAATCTGTGGAGACCAAACCGGTGAGATGGCTTCGGATTAGTCTGTGTTGTTCCTGAGAAGCACAGAGTAAGCTTTGATGTCCCAGTAGTTCGGCGATTGATCGTATGTATCTCTTAGTGAAGTTCACAAAGTCATTGCTGAGAATCGTCTTCGCAGACTCCGTGCCAGAAACGAAAACATGGGTCTTCCCAAAAATGTTCGTTTTGAAACAATTTCCATACCTGTGGAAGGAACGTAACAGTAAATTTGCTTAATAATGCTACCCTGGTCTGTGATTTGCAGAGTAAGGCCCAGATCCTGACTAGGTAGATCATGGGTTGAAAGTTGAAACAGCTCGGCCCAAGCTTGGCCCAAGGTACTAATGTTTAGCCTAAGCACGGCTTGGGTACGGCATTAAAGTCGTATCCTCATAGGCGGGATCAGGTGGGCCGGCGCGGCGCCCACCATTATAACACTAGATTTGTATCATTAAATTTGTTAGGAAAAGAAACCAAATAAAAGGTTACAATGGTCTTGGGACCTACCATCAAAGCATCTAAATTGCCGCAAGTGAACAATCAAGATTTGCCAGTTAGGGACGCAAACTATACATGGCAGGGTTGGGCCCACGTGATTTGATAGGAGAACATTTCAAGTACCGAGTGCCCCCAAATGCCATGTATAGTTTGCGTCCCCTGATTGGCAAAACTTATCCACCTTGAAAACAAAAGAGTAAAACTTCGATGAAAGGGTGCAATATGAGCCACGTGGCACAATCTTAAAGGATTCTGACTGTATGAATGTTTGGCCAATCCTTATGTGGACCTACAAACCAAAAATCAGCTTGTTTAGTGATTTCAAACCTTTGGATCTTTGTAACTAAAATAATGGTCAATATTGCTCAAATCACACGGTTAAAATTAACCCATGAAAATATTTCCAATCCAACGCCTAGAAATCACTAATGGGGCTGATTTTTGGTTTTTAGGTACACCTAGGTATTGGCCAAACATCCATACGGTCAGAGTCCTCTAAAAAGTGTGCCACGTGTCTTATATTGGCCCTGTCATCGGCCTCGATGACAGGAGTTGTTATCAAAGTTTTACTTGAAAAAATAAAGTCATAAAAGTTCTTCCATAAATTAGGCCTTTGGAGTTTGGAATGAATTTCTCTCCGAACAATCCGTCGCAAAACATCGCCTTCTCGCAGAAACGGCAACCCATGTAAAGGGAATTTATTTTTTCATTGAGGATCCCTCTCGCTGTGGCTTCCACGTGGCAAACACTTCCGGCCCACTGACCTGACCTCTGAAAGTTGGAAAAAACTTAGATACGTGTCGCCTTATGGCCACATTTCCATACTATGCAAACGTTTGCGTACTAGATTTTTCCAAAAAGTGGAAAATCACTAAATCAGTACCTCAGGTTGGAGTGGAAAAAGATATTGCTAAAGTGGTGTAGTCCCCACCTCAACACATGGCCTTGATTAATGCGACCTCACCGTTGAAGTCACGCCAAAGTATTCTCATGAAAGTTTGGCCATTCCATTGGTGGACCCACATATCAAGCCTAATGATGATTTATAGCCGTTGGATCTCAGTTTTCAGAAAAAAAAAAAAATGGTCGAATTCAGCAGCTAGAAATCTTCTCATGAAAAACTCTCGATTCCAACGCCTAGAAAATCACCAATCAGGCTGATTTTTAATGGTAGGTCCATCAAGGGGTGGGGACAAACATGTAGAGCTCAGTGGGCCTGGAAGAGTGTATAACGTGGCGCCACAACGAGAGTAAACCTGAGTAAAAAAAAAATTATATAGCTCGTCCTGCGAAAATCTGACGCTGGGATTGCCTGGCACAATATCACAATACTACCTATTTAATATATAATAGGCTACACGAACGAAGAAAGCTTTAAAATCAGTTACCGGAGACGTCGAATCCGGACGAAATCATAGAATCCCTTGCTACTGTTGTTCGCTGCCAGGAACTCTAGGGTTTCTCCGATCAAAGGGAATCCCTGGCTTCCAGGAGGAATCTTAGCCGTCGGTTTCCATGGAGACCATATGACCTTCACGATGCGAAACACCGAGAACACAATGAGAAGCACCGAAAATAAATGGAGAAGGGCAAGCGCAACCATCGTTATTTTGTTCTCAGGTTGACGGAATCTGATCGTTTTGAGATTGTAATTATAAGATTGAATATACTAGAGAAAAGATTCGCTGGCACCCGGCACATCAAACTTTGAAGTCTCCCCACTCAAAATGTCTGACACGTACTCCAATCACTTAACCCGACCCGTTAAGCCCTTGTTTAATAGTTAACAAGGGGTACTTGTCAAACATTTTGGGAGGGGGACTTCAAAGTTTGAAGTCTCCCAGGGCCAGGAAATTTTTTCCCGAATATACTACATCATGTTTATGATTGATGCTTCTGGCAACGGTGTGAAAGACGACACGTGTGCGGCTGCTAATCAGTTGTTGTGGTTTGGCCGACAGGCTATTATTAGCTCTTTACTACTTTCCTCATGAGTGTCCTTTTGAGTGGATGGCTCTCGTCACCATGGTAGCTTTGTCGATTAAGGTATTTTCGTCATGTTACATCTTTCAGTTTTTACAGTTGTGAGGGTTAAAATATGAGTTAGACCTCGATAAAGCTCAGCTGGATGGCAACCTATTTACTGTCGCGGGGCTAAGGTCTTCATTGGGCACACGAAAGGATGGTCTCCCGTCATTGACCTTATATCTCTGAGTAAAACTTTGCTGACCGCCCACAATATGATCCACGTGGCATAATCTTAGAGAATTCTAACCGTATGGATGTTTGGAACCCTAGATCGGAATGTACAGAACAAAAATTAGTCCGATTAGTGCTTTGTAAGCGTTGGATTTGAGTTGTTTTCATGGGTTGATTTTTAACCGTAGAATTTGAGTATTATTGATCATTATTCGGGTACATAGATCAAAAGATTTTGAAATCACTAATGTGGTCGATTTTTGATTTGTAGGTCCACTTGGGGATTGGCCGATTGAATGGTAAATCATAACATACTGCACGTGAGCCACGTGTACAGGTATGTTGTGAGTAAACCTTCGCGCTCCCCATGATCGCCCACAATGTGAGCCACATGACACACTTTTAGAGGATGCTGATCGTGTGGATGTTTGACCAATCCCTAGATGGGCCTACAATCCAAAAATATGAGCCACATGGCACTGTTGTGTACTTGGGGGTTACAATCATCTAATCATGTTGAGCCATGAGACATGACCCAGCACATGAAAAATGTCAAGTCACATATACCTTTATTTAGAGTCAAACGATTTATTCAACAAACCCTTAAATGATCAATTTAGAGGTGCAAACGGGCCAGCGCCAGCAGCCCATTTGGGCTTGTTTAAAATTTAACTAGAGCCATTCCTAGGCCCGCCGCCCACCCAATTTACACCCCACTAAGGCTCCTTCAAGTCCTACCAGTCACCTAATCTGGAAGTGCGTTAGGAAGTATTGGGGGTATACAGTATAAAGTAAAGTAGGCGATATAAATAATGTGAAAATTTGGTGAGCAGCGCGCATGGAAATATCAATTGCCCACAGCTGAAGGTCGACTCATTTCCAAAAGTTTCAAATATTTATGAGAAATGAAGTTTATATTAGACGAGCACTGATGATCACATCTATTTTGGACACCTCTTGCACCAAACAACATTCTGATATGTAGCAGTGTCACAGAGCGTCATTCTTGCCACATTGAAAGTGTCATGTTATGTCGAGCCTGATGGTGCTAGAGTACATGAAGGCACCTTAGGCACGACACTGTGTCCCAGCTTGTGGTTATATGTATGGAAACCTTAGTTTGCCTCTATGTTTTAAAACTCACTGAGTCGACTCAGCATGCAAACTCGGACTTTCTAGCCTCCCTAAGTTGACTTGGAAACTCGGTAGAGTCGACTCAAAACTCGTCCGAGTCAACCATTTAAAAGTCGAGTTGACTCGAAACTCAATGTTTTTAATTTTTTTTCTATATTTTATTATTTTTCAAAGTTTTTTTTAATAAATATTATTTATTTATATTTAAATAATTAATTTAATGACTCGCAGAGTTGACACCCGAGTCATCGGGGTGGCTTGACCCGATGGACTTTTGAGTCGAGTCTAAGTTCCGAGTTTCAAAACATTAGTTCGTCTTGGGGTTATGTATAACTCGTATAATCAAAGACGATTGTTCATTGTATTGTGAGTATTTCTTTTTGGGGTAATTCTATTTGCACCCAAAAAAATCTATAAGCACCTAATATATCTCTCTCTTGGACGAGAATGCCCTCCCTTATAAGGGAGGGAATGAAAAAAAGCACCCCATTTTCCCATTTCTCTCCTCTCTTCCCTCTTTGGTTTGTGAGGGTTGAGAGGGAGGGCTCCATTGACGCCGGCGACCTCTGCCCTCTCCCCTTGAAGCCGGCGACCTCTTCCCTCTCCCCTTGACGCCGGCGACCTCTTCCCTCTCTCCTATTCCCTCTCTCAACGCTCATCCTCTCTTGAGTTGTTGCCCACATCCTCTCTCCAATAGTTAAAGGGAATCATTAAAGAATGGCTGAGGTAAGAACAACTCCAACATTGTTCTCATTCCACATCTTTTAAATGGAGATGTTCAAAGTCAAGGTTTTAAATTTAAAACGAAACGCCGAAATTTCGATTTCGTTGAAGACCGAATCTCCGAAATATAGCTTTTTAAAGCAAAAACCAACCGAAACTTAGAACTTTTAATTGAAATTTTGGCTGAAATATCGGTTTTGGACCAAAATCGAAATGGTTACCAAAACCGAAATGGTTACCAAAACCGAAATGGTTACCAAAACTAAAATTTAAAACCTTGTTCATACAATGGAAGCCATCTTCACAAACCTCACTTTATTCCAACATTAACCTCACTTTATTCCAACATTCTTAGCCTTATGATAAGTGAAGTCAAATTTCAAAAATTTACACCTATCTAATAAATGATTTTATGCTTATTGTGTTTAATGTATTATTGTAGGAAATGAAACTTGTTAGTGAAGAAGTAGAACCATCTGAATATTTGGATTTGACGAGTCAATTTACAACTAATACGGTATGTTCAGTGCAATTGAATAATTGAATCTACTCTTTTTGTTAGAATGAATATTCATGTATTGTAATTTGATTTTCAAGTTTTCTACAGTCGTGATGACATGATCAAATGGGTTAGAGACAGTGGAAAAGCAGTTGGTTCTGTTATTGTCATAAAGAGAGCAGATATTTCCAAGAGGACTCCTAGAACTACTTTTGGTTGTGAGAGGGGTGGAAAGTACAGGGATGCTAGAAAAACAACACTGAAAGAGCAATTTTCAGTTCGACACACTGGAACAAAAAGGTGTGGGTGTCCTTTCACACTAAAAGGTATAAAGATGCCTATAGATGATCAATGGATGATTCAAGTGGTATGTGGCTTCCACAATCATGCACTTGCACATCAGTTTGAGGGTCATTCATTTGTTGGGAGGCTCAACAATGATGAAAAGCACATGTTGGCAGATATGGCTAAAAGTTGTGTAAAGCCGAGGTCGATTCTTAATGTCTTGAAAGGGAGAGACCCCAACAATGCATCGACAATGAAAACAATTTACAATGCTCGGGCGAGTTTTAGACGTATAGAAGCAGCCGGAAGAACTGAAATGCAACAATTGATGAAGAAGTTGGAGGAATATCAGTATGTGGAAAGGCATAGGAATTCTGATACGTTGCTGGTTACAGATTTACTTTGGGCACATCCAGAGTGCATACAACTTGCCAATTGTTTCCCTATTGTGTGGCTTATGGATTGCACTTACAAAACAAATAGGTATCGGTTGCCACTGTTAGAGATTGTTGGGATCACATCGACAAATATGACATACTCCATCGCTTTTGTTTACCTTCAGGCCGAGAAAGAGGAAAATTTTGTTTGGGCGTTGGAAAATTTAAAGTCAGTTCTCAACTCTGAAGCCCTACCCTCAATTATTGTGACAGATAGAGAGTTGGCTCTAATGAATGCATGCAAGAGAGTATTCCCAGAAGCACGAAACTTTCTATGTCGTTTCCATATATCAAGGAATATATTATCAAGGTGCAAAAAAATGTTTGCAAGAAAAGAGGCATGGGATCAATTTATCTCAAAGTGGAATGACCTAGTCTTGTCTTCTACGGAGGAGAACTACAAAGACCGTCTGGATTCATTTGAGATCGAGTTCTCACAATATTCAAATGCTGTACGATACGTGAAAGAGAATTGGTTGACACAATACAAACAGTGTTTTGTGGCAGCATGGACTGATCAGAACATTCACTTTGGAAATACTACGACCAACAGAGCTGAGAGTGCCCATGCCAAACTAAAGAGACATCTAATGACATCACAAGCCAAGTTCGATACGTCGTGGGATACCATCAACTCTTTGCTGGAGTTGCAACATGTTGAGATCAATGCCACATTTGAGAGAAGCTTGAACATTGTGAAGCATAAGCATAGAGTGGCGGTCTGTAAGGAGTTGACGGGTTTTGTTTCTTTAGATGCACTAGAATTAATAGTCAACGAGGCAAAGCGAGCCGAGTCATGTGGTCCAGATGATCTCCAGGCTTGTGGGTGTGTTATCAGACGCACGCATGGGTTACCATGCGCACATGAGATTGCCGTATACAAGCGCGAACACCGTCACATTCCTTTGTCGTCTATCCATCCCCACTGGATGAAGCTTTCCAATGTACCCACAGTGACCACAGACGAGGTTCTAGAATGTGGGCCCCTAGTGCAGCAGTTCATTGAAAAATATGACAAGTGCAGTGAGAGTGGCAAAAATGAATTATTCAGAAAGCTCAAGGATATCGTGAACCCCGCTTCTACTTTATTACTTGAGCCGAAGGAGAAGATCACGACTCGGGGTAGACCAAGAACGCCATCGGCAAAGAGACTTGCACAGGCAGAATCATCTACGAAGAGGGATCCTTCAGCTTTTGAGATTCTGTCAATTGAAGATAAGCAATCACAGACTCGACCACAGAGAAAAAAACTTGCAATAAAAAGGAAACAGCGCACTAGATCTAGCCAAAAAGAGAATCCCTCCTTGGGCGAGAGTCCATACTTGGCTGATTTGCCTACAGGGTTGGAGGATTACATATTACAAATCAAAGATGTTCGTAGCGATGGGAATTGTGGGTTTCGAGCAGTGGCGGCACTGATGGGAATGGGTGAAGATGAATGGCCTATAGTCAGAAGAGATATGATTGCAGAGTTGCAAATTCATGCCGATTATTATGCCAAACTATATGGAGGCCAACAGACAGTCACTGAACTCATACAATGTTTGGATTGTTTTGACATCTTTCCGCCGACAAAGTGTTGGATGACTTTGCCCGAAATGAGTCATATCATTGCAAGTTGTTATAATATCGTGTTACTTCATTTTTCATCCAGGCTGTGCTTGACATATCTGCCATTACTTTCACCACCCGAACCACTCATGCGACGGAAGATAATAGCGATAGCTTTCGTTAATAACAATCATTTTGTCCAACTTCTGATGCGCGATAACTGTCCAATACCAAATGTTGCTGTCAATTGGACAAGACATGTTGACCCTATCGCTGTCGGATGGAGAATTGGGTACGAGGATAGGATGCAGAAGTTCGGGGAATTAGTTGGTCCAGATGTTGCAACTTCGGAGGTTCCGATCATTGTAAATGACTGACAGTATATAGTTTTGTATATACATGGTACATAGGGTTGGGAGCCATTTTTTGTAGGCTTCTGAGCCAGTTTTTTTAGGCTTACGAGCCATCTTTTGTAGGCTTTTGAGCTATTTTTTGTAGGCTTATGAGCCATCTTTTGTAGGCTTGTAGGCCATCAATAGTAAAGGAAAATACTATATAAAATGTGAATATCGAAATTTTAATTTTGAGTTATGAATCTCTGTCCCCAATGGTTCTCCATGGCCTTATAGCCCCCCACAGTTAAAAATCACATATAACAATTAGAAATCACCTATAAAGCTGATTTTTGGAGTGTAGGTCCAGCAAGAGGTGGGAACCAAACATCCATATGGGATGATAGAGTCGGTATTTGACAAGACAATGTTGTCATTGTTCCAAGGGGCAAGCCATCTGAAATATTTGAAGTGAGCCCTAGACACTATAAGGAAATCTGAGCATTATTTGGGGTACAATGATCCAAAGGTTTGAAATCACTAAACCTCAAAAATCTGAGCATTATTTGGGGTACAATGATCCAAAGGTTTGAAATCACTAATCATGCTAATTTTTGGACAGCCCACGGCCAGAGAAGTCGTGGACACCATAGTGCCCACGGCCAGAGAAGCCGTGGTCACTATAGTGCCCACGATTTTTCAGGCCGTGTAGGCAAAAAAAAAAAAAAAAACATTCTGACTTCAAGAACAAACCGTGGGTTCTATAGAACCCACGGCCAGAAAAACCGTGGGTTCTATAGAACCCCACGGTTTTTTCTTCAAGTCAGAACACTTTTTTTTTTACTTTTTTGCCTATACGGCCTCAGAAACCGTGGGCACTATAGTGACCACAGCTTCTCTGACCGTGGGCTGTACCTATCCATTTTCTTAAAGAGTTTACCCCTGCCCATGCTTCCATCTATTTTCTTAAAGAGTTTGCAAGGGCTTGGTGCCACTTGCCCATGCTACCATCCATCCATTTCCTTAAAGAGTTTGCAAGGGCTTGGTGCCACTTGCCCATGCTACCATCCATTTCCTTAAAGAGTTTGCAAGGGCAAGCCAGTTGCCCATGCTAGCATCCATTTTCTTAAAGCGTTTGAAGGTCCATCTAGGGTGTCCGTATGGATGTTTGGCCCCACCCTTGGTGAAAAAATCACAAGCCAATGTGTTTTTGCTTTTTAGGTGTACGTGGCGAGAACTCATTGGCTGTGTTTGTGTGATTTGCAATCCCATTGTGACAGAAGTTTTACTCCTTTGGGATGGGCCAAACATCCATATGGTCGGCATTCTCTAAGAATATGCCATGTGCCTCATAATGTGGTCTGTCGTCTGTCATGTCAATGGCAACGGGACCGTCGACTAGGTCACCTGAATCAATTTGTTGATTCGGTAGGCCACCCTTTGGATGCTCGACCTCACAATTTTTAATCATCCAAGTGATAATTAAACAAATCTTATTAAGATTTAAGAGGAAAACGACAAGTGTTGCACAAGAGATGCTCCAACCATAGGGATATAGTCAACCATAGATACCAAATTCAAAAAAAATATAGCCAAAATAGACAAAGTTTGTTGGAATCATCCATAGTGTTGAGTTGGATATCTTAAAAATACAAGCAAATGGATATCATTCTAACTTAAAAATACAAAAAAGGATGTCTCATCTTCTTCTTTCTCTCTCTCTCTCATCTTCTTCTCCTTCTTTCAGAGTCCTTTCCCTTGGCACTACTTGAACCCTCTCCAGCATCATGACCTCGGAGAATCGCTTTGACCTGCCTTGTTCTCTCTTTCATCGTCTCAACCGTATCATTGGAGTCTGCCTGGTCAAGGATCTGCAACGCTTGCTCAACTCTCTTTGGATATACCATCTCTCTATGTGGGTCATAGCCACTTCGATTATCTGGGTTCTGGACGATAACGTGGGAAATGCTTCGGAACCATGGTAGATAATCCTTTTTACATTCCCAAGGATTCACGACCCGAGGTCCACGTCGCTTCGTCCGTAAGGTGTGATCAGGCCATTCGTCCCAGTATTGATCCAACACATGGTACACCACCCTATATTGAGAGGAGATGCGTCCTCGGTCGGCTCGAACGGGCTTATATGGTTCTGGAGGGATTGACTGCACATGACCAAACTGTCGAAGAACCCGATTTGGGTGATACGGTTCAACGACTTCAAAGCTTCTGAGGCATCCACAAAAGTATGCAATAAGCAGAAAGGGGTAATGATCCCTCATTTCTCGGTAGGGCTCCCATATTACCTACAATACAAATTGAAATATATCAGGTTACAGGAGTAATAATTAAAATAAAATAATATATTGTAACTTACCTCACTCGCCTCCAAAGAGTCAAGTGCCTCTCGAAGCACTATCACATTACCGGATGCAGCTCCACTTGTTGATGTAGGAAGCCAACGGCTAATTCTGGGATTGCCTACTTTGTACGTTAAATCGGGATTACCCCTTGTGAAGGGGAAGTATTCGTACACCCATGCCTACAAAACAACAGTAATGATAAAAATTGACATAATAATTCGGACTATGTAAGAAAAGTAATTTGAAAGTATACCTCTAGTAGTGTTACAGAGCCAGTAATCTGCTTGACTCCACACCTAGATGCTAATCCCAATTGTCTATAAAGAAATGCAAGTGTAGCTGCCCCCCATGCGTATTCTTGTACTTCATCGAGGTTCTGCAATACCTGAAGGTACACCACCGGTACCTTGGACCCACTCTTGTCACAGAAGATAGAACAACCGAGTACATAGAGAAGGAATGCCCTTACTGTACAATCTATTTCCTCTTTCGTGGCAGCTTTGGTTCTGTTACGCCCTTGAAAATTATTACGTAACCAGCGCATCCTTACTATGCATCCCGTGTTAAAATTTAGCTCTGCTATGGCTTTTTCCCTTTCAACTCCCAACGTTTTCACAAGCAGTTTAGCAGCCTCGCCAATAGTCAAACTTAATTTCTCACACATCATCGCACGGCCATGAACGGGCATACCCATAATATGGGACACGTCATCCAATGTGATGGACAAACGCCGATATTATTGCGTTGTTTACTCTTTTATATGAATAAGTGACCAAATTGACTAACCCTGAATTTTCTACTCTACTTTGAAACCAACGTCTCTCTTCTGTCCAATCCCAACCCAATAATTTTGACGTGTGTTGAATACATTTCAGTGGGGGCCGTTCCTACAAATGATTAAATGTATCAGAAGTAAACATTATCAACACAAGATGAATAATAGATTCAGTATATCTATCGATATTTACCTTGTTTTTCCATATATCATGTGCTACATGAGTTTTAAAACTTTTCAATACTGATGGATCTACCGGACCTCCGGGGTATGCTTCACCTGCTTCTTCATCTTCAGACTCTTCATCAACTTCTTTTTCTTGCTCAAAGTGCTCTTCTTGTTGATCGTCTTCTACCTCATACCGTTCTTCTTGCTCTTGATCGTCTTCTTGCTCATATTGTTCTTCTTGTTGCTGATCATCTTCTTATTCGTGCTCTTCAATTTGGGGTTGTCGTGGTGGATTACGACGTCTTCTTTCAGACGCCGTCGGTGGAAGCCGTCTAGTCGGGGTGGATGTACTGCTTTCCCCTTGCTTATCAACAAGACGTCGAGATCGACGCATTATACCTACATTAATAGATTAAGACACACACAATCAGTTTCAAACGTTTCACTATTTTACTTAAAATTGCTAATCTTAAATTCTAAATATGAATAAATAAATGCCCTCTTAACCTAAAATCTCACAACAACGAAGCTAAATCCTACCAAAATCCTAATTACCAAATAAATTTGACAAAAGTTATATCAAAATTTAACAAAATTATAACTTTACGAGATTGAAAAAAGAGAATCTACATTTAAAATTAACTCTTTAACCTTAAAAGCAAACAAGATTTTTCCACTCTTTAACCCTAAAAGCAAATAAGATTTTTCCACTCTTTAACCCTAAAAGCAAACAAGATTTTTCAAAATCTGGGGTATGCAAACAAGAGATGTAAATAAAATAAATTTATTAACAACAACTGATTTGTGTTGTAATAAACCCTTATTTTAGCAGTATCAAAAAGATCAAAAGAACAAATAAAGATGACTCGAACCTCTTTTGAATTGTTCCATTGTTTATTTTGCAAGTAGGAGATTGTTGTGTAAATGGGAGACGGAGACGACGACAATGGAGGAGGTGAACGGTTGCAACGTTGACTTGTGCGTTTCTTATCGTCGGTACTTCTCACCCTAACAAACCCAATGAGAAAGGGAAGAGAAAAATGGAGAAATGGAGAAAAGGGAAGAGAGAAAGGGAGAAAGGGAGAAGAGGGAAGAGAGAAAGGGAAAAATGAGAAAATGGGGTGCTTTTTTTCATTTCCTCCCTTATAAGGGAGGGCATTTTCGTCCAAAAGAGGGATGTATTAGGTGCTTATAGATTTTTTGGGGTGCAAATAGAACTACCCTTCTTTTTGCCCAAGAACATAGTGGAATTGGTGTAGATCCGGACGTAACTCAATATAGAGGGAACCAAGTAAATCTTTGTGTTGTAGTTGTTTGCATCTTTGTCTTTTAGTTATTTACTAGTGGGTGCCTTGTGCCATCGGCGAGTGGCGGAGATCCACTGTCCATTTAGGGGAGGATTAGATCTCGGCCCTTCTTTGTCGATGCTTATAAGATGAGCTATAAGTAGGGAGACAATCAATGTGTTTTGTTATATAGAATAGTAAATGGCTAATGCCCACGGCACTCTCCGATAAAAGCGTTTGCAAAAATTGGGTGCCTTCAGCACTCCAATGGTATAACGGACTGGGGCGTTACCATTTTTTCCATTATAACGGTTGTTATAACGGATTGTGAGAGAGAAATGGAAAAATAACAGAATAACAAAAAATAATGGTGTTGAAATTTAAATTTTGAATAAATTGAGGTCAAATGAGGCGGATTGAGTGGCAGAAATCTAACCGTCCACATTGGATCGATGGATTTGATCTCAACCACTCTTTATCTAATCGTCCACATTAGATGGATGCTTAAGATAAGAGAATATAACTGAGTTGTCTTGATATGCGTGGGTAGCCCGTGCCACTTTCCGACAAAGTATTTGTCAAAATCAGGTGGGAGTTAATCTCAGCCATTGATATGAAGCATAGTGGATCTCAGCCACTCATTAGTGAAGCCATATAAGATAAGAGGGGTATAAGAAAACCATTAAATTTCTATTAAATTCTACTTTTTTTTTAATTTTCAAATTTCAAATTCTAAAATTTGAATTTCAGCACAACTTTTTTCTGTTAAAATCATTAAAATCCATTTTTTCCATTTTTCCCCTAACCGTTTCAATCCATTTTAACGGTAACACCCCTCTTTAGGCATAAAAAGTGGGGCTCCTGAACTTGACCCTTGGGTTATATGTAAATCCAACCAATTTCATTCCTTATATGTAGGTAAAATAGTAGGTTAATAGTGGGTAAATAGTAGGCGTTTGTCAAAATTGAGTGAGTGACTGAGATCCACCGTCCATTTGGTGTGATAAGATCTCGGCCATCCTTTATGAAACCGGATAAGTGGAGGATATAGATTGTTCTTTCTTTCCAACAGAAAGAAAAGGAGCTAGCACAAACACTTGGGAAGATTGTTAGGTCTGCATCTACTACCATACATTTACATGAAAGAAATATTGACATGGAGTGAGTTTGGTTTTCCAACAATGGTACTATTTACAGACGATAGTACGAGTACACGCAGTAGAAAATGGTAATAACAAATTCCTTAATAATTCAAATGCATTTTCTCAGAACCGCAATGAACGTGATGGGCCTAATATCTTCTATAGCGATTTCCTCATCGATTAACTTGCCGTAGATATCGAATACAGTGTCTATAATTCCTTCTCCAAAGTGGCGACGGATCATGGACTCCTGGATTGCCCTCACAGTCATTGCTACCTTCCTTCCATAACTTGAACCATCCTTGTCGTCCCTTTCTATTCCGAACATCTCGAGGCGGTCAACCGTGAACGATCCCTCTCTTCTCACTTCATCTTCTATCTCATCTTTGGATGGTGCATAGAAATGAATGTCATATGAATCTAGTTTCTCCTTCTCAACCTTTCCCTACACACAAACACAAATTTCAGTCATCATGTAAAGCAGGGCACTGTACGTAGGGGTGTCAATTTGTACCCATTTAACCAAAACCTAATACAAACTGGAAACAAAAATACCAGTTCTGGTGCCACATTTTTGGGAACTGACTAAAAACGAACCGGAACCGATATATAAATATAGTGTTAATCATAATATTATTATAATATCAAAATTGGTATTGATATACCTGGAACTGGAATTGAGCGGAACCAAACAATCCGGGTCCATCATTTTGAGAACCGGAACTTACAAGAACCAACACTATTGATTCCGGTTCTGGGCGTATAAACAATAATATCTAATTATCACACCCTTGACTTCTTACTGATATTAGTGTTTCAACAGTTCTGATCACGTACCTGAGAAACCATGATGTCCAAGGAACGAGAGAGCAATTCCCAGAAGAAAGCGTTTCCTCTGTCCGCGTGATCTGGACCACCCCTTCCCAATAAGATCAGCACCATCCGTCCCCCGGAAATCAGTTCTTCCGATCTTGATCGGAGGAAAAACGAGAAATCCTCTTGGAATTGTGAGAAGTAGGCCTTAGCCACGAGTGGAGGGCTCGCTGCAGATATGTAGATCTTCCCCTTGTTTATAGACTTTCCTTCCTCGTCGTAAAGCGCGGGAGGAACCTGGATGACAGACTGATATCTGAGCTCTAGCTGTTGGGTTTGTGTGTTTATTCATTATGGGCTTCATGAGCACCCAGGCCCATGCTGTAAAAAGCTCAAATCCAATGGCTATGAATTATCTATCAAGCTGATTTTGGGTGTGTACGTTGACCAAAGAGTTGGTCGAACATCGTGGGGTTGGGAAATTGTGTACCAAATGGCAAGAATTTAAATTGAAAGAACACGTGGACATATATTTGTGTTCAACATCTCAGTTTTCCTCTTAATAATAATGAATATAAGTACAAGTATGATAATAAGTGTGTGTGACTGGGTTCATCATCCATTGAATCCATCTGAAACTTTCAAGTGGTGGGCCAACTCTTATGTCGGTTGTGGCCTAAAACAATCAAAATTTCAGTTAGTTTGATTGGATTATCTACTTTAGGATGGTCCCATTAAACCCTTGATCAGAGGGCTAGATTGTGATTGATGCCATTGATTTGACAAAGACAAAAGGACTTACTGTAGAGAGCCAATGCAAACTGTATGAGGAATGAATAAAGTGCAAGGTATTGGTGGGGAAAAGCCTGCCATAGAAAGATCCAGGAACTCCAGCTATGAAAATCAACGGTGATGAGCTATCTCTTCTTCCTTTCCCAAGTTCCTTGTAGAAATCTGGTAAGGCCGTGAAGATCGAATTGAAGTCGTTGCTAGGAAGATCGTTCAGCGACACACGGATTTCTGGTGCCGGATGCAAAATCTTACGACTTGTCTCCTCAATGACGTTGAAGATTTCTCTGATTACTGATAGTGTATTTGGTCCCGACGAACAACCCAGATCAGCTATGGCCAAGCTCTGTGGAGTTGTTGTGCGATACAGGTCTAGGATTGTGTCCATGGTTATGTGCTTCACCATATCAAACGCCTTTTTCTATAAAAAGAAAATCAAATAAAACTAATGTAAGTTAAATTCATAATTAAGAAAAAACAAAAAACAAAGAGAAGGAGAGAGAGAGAGGATGGAAGTTGGAACCTGGAGCGAGGAATTTTTGGCATAGCTTTTCTCTCCAACTCCTCCTTCCATGTGGAAGGCTCTCTCTACATCCATGCTTCGTTAGCTTGGAACTGGGAAGGAACGTTGGAAGTGTTGGGTTCCTACTTCCTCCTCCCTTCTTGGTCATCGGTTTTTTTTATAGTCCTCCTTTCAACCCTAATTATTTCCAACGTGTCGAAAAATTTACTTTTCGAAGGCAGTTAATGAGTAGTCATTTTTGGTAACTTAAGTTAGTGACCCTATCTCTATCACTACTACCTGCACATTTGGCAAGTACTCCTGTCAACCTGATATGACTTTAAAACAGGGTACTTGTCCAGCGTCCTAGTGGTAGTGATTGAGAGATGGATCACTAACTTAAGTTACAAAAAATAGACTCGTCAATGAGGGAAATATAGTGAGTAAGTAAAAAACTATAATAAGAGAGCGAGCACCCTCAAATGTCGCCATAAAGTGAGTTGACGACTTTTGAGATATGCAAGTTCCATCCATCAATATTTTTGAGATAGAGAAAGAGAGAGACAGCTTGAATCGAATGGTTAGAGATCACCAATCAGGATGATTGTTTGTGTGTTGGTCCATGAAAGGGTGGGTCAATCATTCATGGGTCATGAGCAAGTCTGAAAACACAGTGATTAGCGGTTATAATCGCTGATGTAGGAAAATATAGAAAAAATTGGCGTACGGGAAGGCAAGAAAAGAAAAGCGAAGGGTGAAAGAAACATCCGAGCTTGGAAAATGCGAACGATGGAGAACGCACTAGTTGAAACTGTTCATACTTTTAAAATCCTCGGTATAAGGGAATGAACGGGAATTTAGCTTTTTTAACATTTTCTAAACTATTGGGCCTACAGCATTGAAAAACAAACCAAGTGAAAGGTCCACAATAGTTTAGAAAAAGGGTCGGGCTCCGTTGACAGCCCTAAAATGACAGGATTCTGTACAGGACACAGTTATGTGCCCACATGGCACACTCTTAACAGGACTCTGACCGTATGGATGTTTGGCCAATCCCTAGGTGGATCTACAAACCAACATTTAGCCTGATTAGTGATTTCTAGGCGTTGGCTCTTTGTACCTCAAATACTGCTATAATTCCCACAGTTGAGATCAACCCATGAAAATAAGTCCAATCCAACGTCTAGAAATCACTAATCAGGCTGAATTATGGTTTCTAGGTCCATCTAGGGGTTGGCCAAACATCCATGCGGTCAGAGTCCTCCAATAATGTGCCACGTGGCATATATTATATCCTTTTCAGAATCCTGTCATTTTAGGGCTGTCAACGGAGCCTGACCCTTGAAAAAAAAAAAGGAAAGAAAACATTGTGGAGAGAACCTGTGGGTGGGTGGTCTTTACGGGATTCTTCCTCTTAGCTGAATAATGCGGTTTATCAAGAACCAATATCTGTTAATTTTCTAAACAAGATTAATATTTTAGTCGCATCATCTAATTCTTATTTCATCATGTTTCAGGTCGGCATCATGAATCTTATTTCGTCGTTCACTCTTTTTTTTTTTAAATTGGGTAAGGCTTAGGGGACTTTTTTTTTTATTCGTCCCTCCACTCATGTTCTCAGGCATGGATTCCGAGAATTCAACAGACCTCCGTGGTCTGAGCTCCACAGTCGTGGGTGAGAGAAAGGATGTGTTCTCGGGGCAATAGTGTGAGCAGTAAAGTTATACAACTCAGCCTTTAAAAACTAGGGTTGGGCTCCAGGGACTGGCCTTTTTTGAACGGCTCCTTTTACATGACACATTATGAGTCACGTGGCACATTCTTAGAGGACTCTGACCGTATGGATGTTTGGCCAATCCCTAGGGGGACCTACAAATCAAAAATCTGCTTGATTAGTGATTTCAAACCTTTGGATCTTTGCACCTCAACCCATGAAAAAAAGTTACAATCCAACACCTAGAAATCAGTAATCAAGCTGATTTTTGGTTTGTAGGTCAACCTAAGGATTGGACAAACATCCATATTGTGTCCTGTAACGGGAGCCGGTCAAAAAAGGCCGGTCCCTTGCCCGACCCTTAAATTAAAATTATATTTGTTGTCAAAACCAAGGTTTAAAGGAGGCCGTTTTAATGGTTAAACGGACTGGGGGTGTTACTGTTTAAACGGCCGTTAAAACGGATTGAAACGGCCAAGGGAAAAAATAGAAAAAAAAAAAAAAAAAAAGGGAATTAAATGGGAAGAAAACAGTAAAAATGACAATGAAATTCAAAATTTGAAATTAGAAATTTAAAAATTTTAAAAAAAATAGAATTTAAAGGATTTTAAACAGAAACAATAAAACGTGTTTATACAATTTTAACGGAAATGGGCTTGGGGCGTTATCGTTTAAACGACCGTTTTTAAAACCATGGTCGAAACATAAATCTTGAGATCTTTTCTTAGAAGCTATAGTACTAATGTCAAAGTTCAGACCTTGTCTAGCTATCTAAGTGAGGATTGTCATGCCCATTCTCCTCTTGGTTCAAAGAGTGTCTGCACCATGGTTTTAAAAACGGCCGTTTAAACGGTAACGCCCCAAGCCCGTTTCCGATAAAACTGTTTAAACATGTTTTATCGGTTTTGAAAAAAACGGCCGTTTTTTTGTTATAACGGCCGTTAAAATCATTTAAACAGCCGTTTAATTTTGAAAAATTTTGTGAAAAAAACGGCCGTTAAATCGGTTTAATTCCGTTAAAATCTGTTTGATTTCCGTTAAATTCTTTTTTTTTTTTAAATTTTCAAACTTCAAAATTTGAAATTTAGCTGCCAATTTTTCCGTTAAAACCCATTAAAATCCGTTTAATTCCTTTAAATTCCATTTTTCCCATTTTTTTCCAGTTTTGCCCCTGGCCGTTCCTATCTGTATTAACGAAAACGGTAACGCCCCCAGTCCGTTTAAGTGTAAAACGGCCTCCTTTAAACCTTGGTCCGCACAATATGATTCCATTGTCTTGTAGGTGCAAAACCCATGCTCAGCTGACATACACATCATGTGAGGCGACTGTGGATGTCAATTTTTTCCGCTTGTAAGCAAAAGGGACCATAACATGTCTAGATTTTCAAAAAAAATCATAGGGTTGGACCACGTGTCGGTAGGGGAGATGTTTCCATCTTTGAAGTGGTAGGGTGTACTAAAGGATGGTGTCAGGATGTATTATTCAATTGCAGGCGTGTCGGGCGGGTGTCATTGGAGATCCATCCTTGAAGTGCACATGAGGGCCCATAGTGTTAGTCCAAGATCAATCAAGAAGTAGAAGCCACTAACTAAATAATGCTCGATCAAGCGTGCAAATCTCTGCTGCTTTGCACTAGTCAAGTCTCGTTACTTGTTACGGCACGTAAAGTTGAATCAACTTGACTATTCATCTCTAGTGGGTTTGGCATGGTTCTTTGCTTTACATGTGCCGCTTCTCCCCTGTATATGGGTATTTTAGTAACACTAACACCCCACCCCCCCCCTGAAATTTGTATGTAATTAGTAATATCCCCTTATACTTCCAAACTTTAGAATTACCCCCCCGTTGACCTTGTTTAATTGTGGTTGACTTATGTTAAGAAGGACTTGAATTACCATCGTTAATGTTAGCATTGTACTTGCAATATTATAGTCCATTTGTAGGTGCATTAACAAGGGCGCATGATACATGTCATGTTTTAACTTTAGTCAATTGATGGTTTAACAAGGTCAACGGTGGTATTCCTAAAGTTTGAAAGTATAAGGAGGTATTACTAATTACTTCCAAATTTAATGGAGCTGTTACTTAAATACACAGAAGTTGATCACTTGTGATGTCACAATGTACGTACGTAGCTTCCTTAAAACCATTTAAGAACTCATCTTTATTATTAATACGTACGTACAACAATAACCTTAAAGGAAGGAGGGAGATCAGGCGATCCAGATCGGGCATATGGACTTGGCGGGTTGTCTAGCCCGAGTGTATCAGGCGGATCCGCATGGGGGATCGGGGCCAACCGATCCAGCCCCAGATCTCCCTTTAACTAGTCAACGCCCATGTCAAGGGAAATAATTGGAGGACTCACACATTACACGTACGATGGTATACACCACATAAAGAGGAGGACATAGAAGAAGAGCAGAGTTGGAGAGGACCCACTCAACTATACTTTTAATGCTTGTTTTGCTTTGCATCTCTCCATATAATGCGTTTGACAATGATTTTGTTTGCTGCGCGCCTTCTCTTTGATGGCATGGCACTCCATGCCTTCGACCACCAACGAAATGCTCTCTGTCTTTTTTTTCCCACTTTCTATATTTTATATTTTTCTTTTTGCCATGTGTGAAGCTTCAAGAGGATGATCGGAAGACCGATATGACTCCATTGACATCAGTGCTGATACATCCGTGTCGTGGAAGATTTCGAGATTCTTTTTCTTGGTGTGCTTCGAGATTCTTTTTCATTTTCCCTCATTTTTGTCGATTTTGAAACATTGATGATCCAATGGTCCCATTTTCATCATTGGATCGCATGTACCTCTAACTCCTTACATTGGCTTGTGAGGGACCCGTAAGTGGGTTCCGCTGCACAACTCGGGCGGGTTGGAGGTTAACCCTAGCCCAACCCTACCTTCAAGGCTGTGAACCCTAGTCTCATTTTCATTGATGATCCAATGGTCTCATTTTCATTGAATCAAATACATGTACCTCCAACTCCTTACATTGGCTTGTGAGGACCCGCATAAGTGGGTTCTTATTAGGGCTGCAACTCGGTTGTTGGGCTGGGTTGGGTTGGAGGACAACCCTAGCCCAATCCCACCTTCAAGGCTATGAACCCTAGTCCAACCCAACCCGAGGTCGGCTCATCCTAAGCCCAACCCTATCGGGTTAGTTGGGTTTGTCAATTCTTAAAATTGTTTATTGATCATTAAATAATAGCTTCATTTTCATATCCTGTTAAATAGGACCAAATTAACAAAATATATACACATTTATATTTATAGGTTTATTCATACAAAAATTAAAGTTCAAAATTCTCCATGTAATCTTGCTATACTAATGTAATATATGTGGGCTATATTAATGTGTGTATATATTTAGCGTATGTCGGGCTCGGGTTGGGCTAAACCTCAACCCGAGTCCAACCCGAGTACTAAAGGGGCCAACCAAACCCTAGCCCAGTGTCGAGTTGAAACTGTCGGGCTTGGGTTGAGCCCACCCAAGTTGTATCCCTAGTAGCTATGGAGTCAAGTGAGCCCTTGTGTCTCATTTTCATTGGACAAGGTGTACCTCGAACTTCTTACACTGAATCAAGAGGAGCCCTAGGTACACTTTATCCAATGAAAATGAGATACAAGGGGCTCGTATGGCTTGACTTGATAGGAGCCCTCCTAATGGATCACAAGTCTTTTGAAATAGGGCAGTGTTGCCATTATCCCCAGTGGCTGTTGTCCCTAGTGCCAAGTTGCAGTTGGTCCTTGAGATTCAATCCACACAAATCTCCAAGATCATTGAACTAAGGATGATGACACTACAATATGGTCATTAGGCTGATGCTATCATCATTATCTTTAATGTCCACCCATCAACAAAAAAAAAACATTATTGTCTACTCCTCAAAAAATGCTGTATGGACACACTCTTTGGCCCACTAAGCCCATAAATTTTTCGCTCACGTCTTAGTGGGGACCCACACACCAAGATCTAGTCAGATTGTTGATTTATGGCCATAGGATTCGAGCATTTTCCATGGGTGATTTCTAAATGTGGATTCAAGCACTTTTCCATGGGTGATTTCTAAAGTAAGTATAGGAAAAAGAGAAAATCAGATACACAAAAAATTTACGTGCTCAGCAGGGCGTCTATGTCGACAGGGCAACAACAACAACAACAACAACAGAGTCTTCTGAAGGGCTTCTATGCATTAAGCTTATACGTTCAATTCAGTCACCGACAACTCTTGTCCATCTTAAGAAAAGCTTCAAGTAGTACTTATTTTTACGGGAATCCTTTGATTCTGAATTTTGTTCCCAAAAATCAATTTTTATTCTCTTTTGCAATCTAGTCTTTTCTCGAGTAACTTTCCACAAGACCCACACATAATTTCTTCCACCGATCGAATCTTGACTAGCTACGTACTCTCGTACTTAATTCTTTGATTAGGCCTGCCCCTTATCAAAATTGCATCACCCAAAGATCTTTGACCAGATTTTCTTCCCGATTCTTTAGTAAGCAACATGAACACAACCCATGAGACATGTTCCACCACTGAGATTTATAATAAGAGCATCCTATGAATTTGGCGTAGAACATATTAAAAAAGAGGCCATTTTGATCTCCGTATATAGCTCTTAATTTGCTAATCATAGTATTAAACTCATTCAAGTGTTCTTGCAATGGATCCCCTTCATTCATTTTCAAATTGTTTAATCGCCTGTTAGAGGTTTTTTTTTTTTTGTTCCGTAGAGATTTTAATTTATACATGTTCTTCAACTTGTCCCACACTTCTTTTGTGCTTGTTTGATCAAACATGTTGAACAGAAGCATATTTCCAATATGCAAGAAAAAATATAATTCAGCGACGCTAATTGAATTTTTTTCTTTCACTCCTAAGGGCTTCTTCCACATTGTATTTGAAGGAGTAGAAATAAAAGATTTTCTCATTACAGGTAGCATCTGTGCTTACACATTTTCCAAAAAATCAAACTCCTCATCAAAAAAATTTATTTATCATGGATAATTTTTAAATTTTGGAACAATTTACCAAAGAATAATTTCAAAAGAGTTCGTCCAACCAATTGCACTACCCGTTACCATAATAGGAAAGTCTACAGTTTTAGTACATTATGAATCAACGTCAAAGCCACGTGGCACTTAATTGAGTTGACATAGTGTGATGTAGGAAGGATCAAAGTGGCATTTTTATTTTCTTTGTTTTAAAAATCATACTTTTGGAGAATTTGCATTTCCAGGCCCACCCCGAGCTTGGAATGAGAAATTAAGTATATGGGCCTGTCCTTCATGTAATTTAATGAGCCCAATTGCTTCTTTGGCTGGTCATGGGCCTAGCTTAACCGGATTGATGAGACCTTTTTGTATGGTTGGGAACTGGGCCAAGCCCAGCCCAGCCCAGCACAGTTAAATATACGTGCATGTAAAATACTTTCATAATAAAGGAACTTGAGGCCATGAAGGTTTGGCCGCGTGGCACACTCTAACGCCATTAAGGTCATGCGAAAAATTGCAAAGGCACACTCGGGCCATGTTGCTTTGACTCACACCTTTGTTCTACATACCAAAATCTGCCTGATAGGAGATTTCTACCTCTTGGGTATGAGCATTGTCCCTCACGGGATTCATGAAAAGGACATGGGGAAAGACATTTGGTTGCAAGTCCATGATGAGAAAATGTTCAACTCCTCAATGACTGGGAATCATCTACCAGGTTGATTCATGCTATTAAGGTCCACTATGGGTGTGATCAAGCATTCATAGGGACAGTGGGCCCACGGAGTACCCAATTATCGGCACAACCAAAGCGCAGGAGGGGTATTATTGACCAACAAATTATGTTTCTTCTATATAATATTAGGAAAATGCTGTCCCGTGGGCCGTTGAGGACATTGACCATTGGATTCAAGAGATCCACAGTCTGTGAGGCAACAACTGTGGATGGGTATATCTGATTTTATCATCCCCATTCAAGACTCAGCAACTTGAGATTTTTGAGTAAAATACGAAGGCAGGGATGGGCAAGCTTACATATTAAGAGCCCAGCGCCAGGCTGTCTGGTGGGCCGGTCTGGGAAGGGACCAGGCCCTTGTATTTAGGGGTCTTAATTGCATTTAGCGGTCCTAATCCTTGTTAGCAATCCGGAATACGGCAAAAATTCGATATGGGAAATATTCGAGTTTTATTCGATTTTGGATTTCAAAAATCCTGTCAAAAATTCACCAACCTGAAAATATGCGGCATACGGTTTATACGTGTTTTATACGCCTCACTTTAAAAATTCGAAAACCAAAAATTCGGTACATTTTAAAAGAGAGTCAATATATTTAATAATATAGTTACCTTAGTCCAATGTAATATAGTTATCAAAAATTCGGTACATGTTTAAAGGGAGTCAATATACTACTTAAGTTGAGTCAACTAAAAAACACGTTTTGTTCTTATTTTTATCTTTTGCTAAATAAAACATAAGGACTTGTGATTTAAGTAATTTTTGTTTTTTCTACTTTAATCCCATATCGGAGAAATAAGTGATAGCTAAGGGAGTTTGGTAATATAAATAGGACTAGAAGTTAAGGGGGAAAGTATACTTACATTCACGGGGTCAGTAGGTGATTAAAAAGCCCATGGCCTAAGTTAATGGCATCTATTGTACGTAGGAGGGGCTATCGCTTAAGATCTACCGAAATGGAAGAGTGAAGGAGGGATAGAGAAAAAACAACGGGTATGGAACGTTGTTTTTTTGAGAATTTTGGATTTCCCCTTTGAGAATAATAAAAAATGGAACCGAAGTCAGAAAAAAGAAGGAATCAATCTATATTCCCATCAATTTGATATGTTTTTTTCTAAAAAAAGGAAGCCCTTCCATTATTATGCATCGAAACATGTAAATGTTGACTAATCTGGCTAACGTTGAACTTGGTAAAATGAAATGATTTTTTCAAAGTACTTTTCAAAAAAATCTAAAAAACACGTTCAATTCGTTTGAGCTTAAAAAAATTCGAATTATTCAAATATTCGGATGAATAAAACTTTTCTTGTAAAAAATGTAAAATTCGCGAATTAAAGGGATGATTGCTAACAAGGGTCCTAATTGTATTGGGGGTGGGCAGTGGCTTTAGTATGTTATTAAGGCCCATTAGATAAATGATCCGGATCTGGGCTTAAATTTATAAAAATTACTTTAGGCCCAACCCAAAACAAAGTCCTGGCTCATTTTATCTATTAATTTACGGGCTTGGGCCTGAAATGTTAGAGGTGTAATGGAGGCCCAGGCTTTGGCCTAGATACTTGAATTTTGGGCAGGGCTTGGGCTGAGTTAGACTCGGCCCAAATCTGGTTCTTTAACGCCGGGCTAGAATCAGAGATTCTAAGGCTTGAGTCGGGGCCGTGTAAGACTGGGAACAGGTTGCTTGGATCCTGGGCCTATTACTGGCCACTCATCACAACCAGGTCCATTTGCAACCCACCTAAGAGATCAGCCATCCAATTTGTTGCATTCGTTTATATGGTCAAGATTTTAGCGAGCAGGCCGGCCAATTTCCAAAGAATGGTTGTGATCAGTTTGAATTGTTAACTTCAATATCTGATACGTCAAAATACAATACAATCAGATGATAATGATCATTCAGTTCATTGCAGTATTAATATTTTGGTATATAGAAAGTAAAGCAAACACAGAATTCAGGAAAAATAAAAAAAGTCTAGCGATCACATGATTGTGCTCATTTGATCTCAATCAAATGGGGTCACTCTTAATCTTGGCCCTTCCTTATCATGGAAATGACCAAATTCACGTACTTAGATCTCTTGCTTGACAAGTGCTCCCTCACAATCTCTCCGAACCTTCGAAATAAGTCGTCCATTATTTCCCCACCAAAATGGGCTTCTAGCATTGACTCTACCACAGCTCTGATGGTCTTCGCCACAACTTGACTGCTCGTAATAGGGTTATCAAACTTACAATACTTTTCCTCACCAGCAAACTTGTTACAGGCACCTCCATCCCAATCAAGTTCAAACAGCTCTAGACGGTCAACAATGAAGGATCCTTCTCTTTCTATCTCAGATTTGAGTTCACCGGGACAGGGTGAATAGTAGGGGGCATTGAAAGAATCCAACTTCTCCTCTTCAACAACTCCCTGCAATTAGTGGATTGCATGTATGTTATAGATGGATTCATGGCTTTAGAAGAAAATTTGTAGTAGAAAAGAAACGTACATCTAGAACCATGTCTCTTAATGCTTGTGCTAAGAGCTCCCACTGGTGGCAGCTTTCTTCAGTGGTGGGGTCTTCAGTGCTCCTACCGATGAAAGATAAAACCATGCGTCCTCTGGGTACTATTTCTTCGGAACGTGACTTTAGAAATAGAGAGAAATCCTTCCGGAACTGTGTCAAGTACGCGTCAAACACGCAAGGCGGGCTGGTCTTCGAAATGTAGATCTTCCCCTTATTTAATGGCGTACTAGCATCGCTTTGAAGACTTTGCGGGACCTAAAAAGTAATTCTCAGTTAGTAATTCTGATTCAGATCCAGAGGTCTGTGATCCATTTGGTGGTGCAGGGGAAGGATACCCTAGAACCATTTCTGGTGCGACATTCATGATTCATCACATGAGATAAATTTTGATCCGTGATCCATCGTTGAAGTCTACACATACCCCAATCCCTTAACTTGTAGACAGGGATAGATAATAGTAATGATTTAATAATCAGAAAGAAATATTGCCAATGAATCTCTCTCTCTCTCTCTCTAACCTAATAACCATATGTCAACTCCAAGGCGAAAAATATGCTCACCATAATAGAGGCCAACCAGTATAACCACAGACTTATTTTCTTTGCAAAGGGTATCACGAGGTCTGTTTTCAAGCGACCTGCAACTACGGATAAAACTTTGATGACCGGGCCAGTCATCGAAGGAGATGACAGGGCAGCAGATCTCGGCACGTTGATTTTGTACGGACTCATCACCTGGGCCTCACCACACACGTTTTCAGGTGAGTACTCGAATGCTTTTTGCCAAAACACCAAGTAAAACTTCCACAATGGGATTGCAAATCACACAATCACAGCCAATGAGTTCTTGGCACATACACCTAAAAGCAAAAGCACAGGGTACGTTGCAAAGCACTTGTGTACGTGTCAAGAACTCATTGGCTTGTGATTGTGTGATTTATAATTTCTTGTGATAGAAGTTTTACTCCTCACTTGTGTAGGTGGGTGGTGAGGCCGAGGTGGTCCACCGGTACAAAATCCATGCGCCGTGATCTGCTGTCCTGTCATCTCAGCTTTATTCTGCCACAGCGTTCTAACATATGCTTCTTTCACAATGTAAAACACGAGTAAAACTTCCATCACACGAAATTGTAAATCACACAAAACACAGCCAATGAGTTCTCGGCGCGTACACAAGTGCTTTTGCAACGTACCCATGTGCTTTTTAGGTGTACGTGCCGAGAACTCATTGGCTGTGTTTTGTGTGATTTACAATCCCATTGTGATGGAAGTTTTACTCGTAAAACACAGGCCACGTGACACACTTAGTGGGCGCTGACCAGTCCCTCGGTGGACCTGTAAACCAAAAATCAGCCTTTTAGTGATTTACAACCTTTGGATCTTTGCACCAAAATAACACTCAATAATGCTCGAATTCATACTGTTAAAATCAACCCTTAAAAATAACTTCAAACGAATCGCTTAGAAATCACTAATCAGTCTAAACATTTGCTGACAAGTACCCCAAAATGTCTGACAAGTACCCTTTGTATACCACTAACTAAGGGCTTAACGCGGGTTGAGTTAAGGGATTGGGGTACTTGTCAGACATTTTTGGGTTTGAAGTCCCCCGGGGCCAGCGAATGTTCACCAAGAGGAAGGTAACTGCAGCAAGAAAAAAAAATTATAGAAAAGTATCATTCACAAAAACAACCTGACTAGTGGCCTAATCTTATTGGTGTCTTCTCCAGCATCGTTTGATACTAGAATTATCCTTATCCATAAGGTTTGGTCAGGTGCTTAATGATCACAGATGACCAGTCAGCTAAAACATCTAACGCCACCCATTGTCAAAAAAAAAAGGTGTTTTATCCTCAGAGCACCTTGAACAGTACGAGGAATAGTAGTTCTACTCACGCGGGTAGCAAAAGCATATATTTTTATTCCTCGTAAGTTCGTAACACTACGGCGGGCCGTCGGGCAGTGTTAGATTCACGTAGAAAATAGAAACCATTAATGTGGAAAAAGTTTTACAATCAAACCTGAGAGAGCCAATGGAGACTGGAAGAAGAGTGCACAAAGTGTAGACTCTTTCTCGGAAAGAGCCTCCCGTAAAAAGAACCGGGTACTCCGGAGATGAAACATGGCCCGAATCCGTTCCCCTTCTCTTCCTTCAAAGTGTTGTAGAATGCCGGTAAAGACAAAAACACACTGTTAAAGTCGTTCCCTGGAAGATCGTTCAAAACCACTCGAAACTCCGGCGAAGAACGACCCAAATGGCGGCATCTCCCATAAACGGCGTCTATAATCTTGGAGGCCACAAACAAGGTGTTGGGTCCGGATGCACATCCCAAGTCGGCTATGCCCAGGCTCTCAGGGATGTTGGTGCAACAGAGATCCATTATAGCTTCCTCTACAACTGGCATCACTATGGATATTATCTTATTCTGCGCAAAAAAAAAAAAAAAAAAAACTAACTAAAATAAGTAGAGGGATCGATAAATGATCTCCAGGACATAAATAGAGATCTTAACTCATGTTGAGCAAGTCAGTGGATGAAGGTGGGTTTTGAACCCAGGTCGTGGTATCAACACTCACAAACCTTGCAAACTTAGCAAGCTGACACCTTAGAAATAGGTTATTTTGTAATTTTAACACATAAATAAGTGCCTGAAAAGGTTAGAAAACTAACCTGGACAGCTGAATTCCTGGCATAACTAGTGTCTCCTACTCCTCCATTCATGTGGAGCCCTTGCAGAACCTCCATTTCGCTACTTAGCTGCGACTTCTCCCATGCAGCAGGGAATGGGGGTTGTTTATACTTTATATAGACCCCGGTCGCACCACCAAAGATATTTGCTGATCCATGGTTGATCTGTGGTGAAACACGTGTCAACATATCCATAAAGTTGGTAAGGTTTATGGGTCTCTTGAATCAACTACCTGGGTTCAAAATCAATACCCGCTTTCATACAGTATACAACTGCGAACCACTGACCCGCTTGACTACCCAATAGAATAAAAAGAAATAAAAACATGTCACAGAGAAAATTAGCTTGCATGAATGAAACGAAACTGAGGAACAAAGGTTATTTTTTTTGGTTTGTTAGCATCTTGGGAAAGCTCTCCATAGTCCATACGCGCACGTGTGATCCACGCGCCACAGAATCATCAACAAAAACTTTTTAAATTCCCCCAAGGACCGAGAACTGTTTGGAGTCTTTGGACAATAATGCTATTTAAATCCCCATAAGGACTGAACTGTTTGGACAATAATGCTAATTAAGGGAATTGGCATTCTAGAAATCGGGATTCCCTTAAAGTCTACAGTCTGGACCCTAGTTGTTAAATTCACAATTAATTCATTTTTAGGTGGTAGGCATACTTTATGGACTAACACGTTTAAAAAAATGAATAATTCACGATTTTATAGAGGTTCACGAATATGACTTTTTAGCAATTTATTGGGCTGATTTAATAGGGTTCCAAAATGATTAAAATAAAAGTAGAACAAAAAATAAAATAAAAACTTTAACTGGTCCCTACGGACCCTATCCCCTTTTGCTATCATCTCTTTCCCCCATCCCACCTCCCTCCCCTCGCGATCCGCAGTCCCCACAACATGGCCGAAACTGTAAATTGCAACTATATGTTACAATCAGATCAGTACTCTCTCTCTCGCTCTTTCAGTCCTTTGAACTCACACGCCCTACACGACACCTCTCTCTCTCTCTCTCTCTCTCTCTCTCTCTCTCTCTCTCTCTCTCTCTCTCTCTCTCTCTCTCTCTCTCTCTCTCTCTCTCTCTCTCTCTCTCTCTCTCTCTCTCTCTCTCTCTCTCTCTCTCTCTCTCTCTCTCTCTCTCTCTCTCTCTCTCTCTCTCTCTCAGACGCATTCTACCACACCAAAGTAATCAGACTTGCAACTTTAGTCTCTTTCATAGCTAGTTCACACTTCACTTTCTTTCATAGCTAGTTCACACTTCACTTTTAATATCTAATTAAATTATAGTATGCAACCCCACACAAACTCAAATTAAAGATTTGTCCACTAGTTAAATAATAGTGGGGACCAATCGCAGTTCTAAACTTTAATCTCTTCGAAGTCCTACATACCTTTATATATTGGTTGCGAACTTTTAATATCGAGTTTTTGGATCATAGAAGAATCAAACACAAATATATACAATTATAGACTTATATTGTTCATTGAATTTCTGACCGAATTATTGATTGAAATTTTAAGCTCGGAACCAAATTATACTCGAACTTTTGCCATAGCGCTGAACTTAACATTTAGGGTCTGGACCCCTTAGCATAAAGTGACTTGCACCGTCAAGTGAGAAATAGCCAAAAACAAAAACAAATAGAAACGACATCACTCCCATTACTATTTTATTTACCTTTTTTTTTTTTATCATCACATGGAATGGTCCCTGTAATAGCATTGAGCGCGATTAGATTTTTGATGTGTCCCTAAGTATGGACTCTTGGATGAGTAGAATCTAGAATAGAGTAGCTCAACGGTAGAGAAGGGGAACTTTAACAGGCTATCTGCTATCACTACATGGTCCAAATCATATCCCCCCCCCCCCCCCCCCCCCCCCCCCCAAAAAAAAAAAAAAAAAAAAAAAAAAAAACCAAAAAGCAAAAACAAGACAGCTTCAAGACACAAGCTCAATAAAAATGAACCGTAGGGAGCTTCGGCCTTCAAATATGTCAAAACCACTTATTTATGGTGGTGGGGGCCTTCTCTTCGTCAAGACCGTTATAATTGACAATGGTACTAGTAGAGATGTTTTCTTTTGAGGGAAAAAAGATGTAACAAGGTATACCTCACCCTTTTTGGCTTGTGGAAGGACGATTTTTGTTACTCACCTCTACCATTTGGGCCAACTGACCGCATAGATGTTTAGCCCACCCTTTGGTGTGGTGGATATACACTCCAAAAATCAGCCTGGTTGATAATCTCCAACCATTAGATTTTAGTACTCATTAGCAATTGGAATCAATATTTTTGTAGTACTAAAACCAATGTTTTAAATCATCAAACAAGCTGATTTTTTGTATGAAGGTCTACTAAGGGTGGGCTAAACATCTATGCTGTCGGTGGGCCCAGATGGCAGCTGTGAGACACAAAAATCGTGCTTCCTCGCTCCAAAAACCGTGAAGTATACCTTGTTACAACACGACCTGCAGTTCTAAAATCCTGGGGACAAAGTCTATCATCCATATAGATGACCGTTTTCTCAAGGTCCACAATCCCCGGGACCATTAGTGGTAACTGTGGGGCGAAAATCCTGAGAAGCCGCCATATGATCCTTAAGATTCTCCCCCCACGTACTCAAAGAGATGAAGATGGATTTTAATAAACATAAAGATTAACAAAGAATAGTAAAAAATGGAGAACGAGAGCCAAGAGCCAAGAGAAAATGAGAGAGAGAGAGAGAGAGAGAGAGAGAGAGAGAGAGAGAGAGAGAGAGAGATGACCGTTTTTACGAGGTTCGTCGTCGGAGCTCCGACGACTACGTCCTCGGCCTCATGGGAGGCAATCTAATGTAATCATCTTGTGTTGTGTTACAATGTCCCCGATTTGAGATTTGAGATCCAAGATCCCCCAACAATGATGTGAAGGGTACTATCTATAGAAGAATTCTCTAAGAATTGAGCTAACTGTCCGGAGTTGAGAGAGTTAGGGGAGTTGATAGTAACTGTAAGTAGTTAAGAGAGTTGTTCCGGTGTGTTGTAGAAAATGCTAAGGTAGCAAGATGTACCATAGCAATCAGTTTATACCTCGGGATTTGTGTCAAAAAATACGGGTACACACAGTAACCAAGTAAGAAAAATTGTAATGATCACACGATCCAAGGTGCATGGATGTTGTCATGGTGCACAGTGATGTCGTTTGTCATTGATCAAAATTGTACTATGAGTTAATTAATTATTAAAGCAAGTGCCGTACACAAAGCCGCACAACTGTGCACCATGGACGTTGTCCATGGACCCCGAACCAATTGATCATTACTCTTAAGAAAAATGCTATGACGACGCGGATCACTGGACAAACATATGTGTGGTTTATGGCCATACACGGTTGGATTCAAGAGATCCACAGTCAACGAGGCAACAATGCGTGGATTTCTGATACAGAACATCCTTGATGTGCTCCAGCAAGCAGGAATCCAATGGAAAGCATCGCACGGATATAGAGAGGGCAATAAAGTAGCAGACAAACTAGCCAACTTGGGCACCCATGGGCTACAGGAAAAAAAAATTTGGGTAGATTCATTCCCTCCGAAAATAGGTCCTCATCTCTTTGAGGATAGGACTGGCAGATGCTCTACCCGCCGGGTGCGGGATGTTTAAATCCTTCAATTGTACCAAAAAAAAAAAAAAACAATGCGTGGATTTCTTGAATCCAACAGTCAAATGGCCTCAACGGCACATATTTTTGTCCTCCCACGACTTATCCAAGTAAAACTACGTTGACCGTCTACGGTCAGGGAACCCGCTGACCACCCACAATACAACCGCTTTGATACATTTTTAGAGGACATTGACCCTATGTATATTTGGCCAATCCCTAGGTGGACCTACGTACAAACGAAAAAAATAAACCCCACTAGTGGTTTCTAAGTGTTGGATTGGAGTCATTTTTGGGTATAAGGTTCGAAAGGTTTGAAATCACTAATCAGGTGGAATTTTGGTTTGCAGGTCCACCTAGGGATTGGCCAAACATCCATACGGTCAGCATTGCCTAATAGTGTGCTCTTGGCTCATATTGTGGGCAGTCCGCGGCTTCACTGACCGTTCATGATCGTTATTTCTTTTATCACGGCCATTGTACCCTAGGTCCCCTCTCTTCGGATTAGAGTGTCATTTAGGAAACAACGTAACGGATTGGGGCGTTACTTTTGTAATTTTTTGTTGTAACGACCGTCCAATAAACCATCATTTTTATTATTACCGTTTTTTTTTTTTTCTGAAACCATGTCGTTTTCCTTCATCTAAAATAGGTGCCCCTCTGAAGAGGACATTCTCAATAGGGTGACAGCCTTGGGTTGTCCCCAGATTCCTATGGTTAGAATAGGAGGATTCACGCAAGGACAAAATTTTATTGGTATTACACTTTCCGCGTCCACTTAATCCCCTGTGGACCAAACAGTGTCTGATTCTTGAATCTCAATAATTAAAAAAAAAAAAAAAAAAAAAAAAAAAAAGAAGAAGAGGTTAGTCACATGTTTTTAACCTATTCTTTAATCTTAATAAAACTCCAAAAAAAAAAAAAAAAAAAAAAAAACCACAACAGTCAAAAAGCCTAGTCCTTTTTCTGAAGTCTCAATAAAACTCAAAAAAAATCACGTCCACTAAAAATTAAAATCCCCTTTGCGATGTTCAAATTTGATGCACGTGATGTTAAAATAAAAATTATATTTGTGAAAATAATAAATTTATTGAAATTATAAACTTCTTATTTTAGTCAGGATAAGTGGGTCACTTAAAACAACGTATTGTCTTGTACCTTATTATTAAACATAAAAAATTAGTTTATAAAAATAGTAAAAAGAAATTTAAATTAATATAAATATAAATATAAATATTATATTTTATAAAAAAATAATTAATATTGATATCATTGAAAAGATCTCTATAAGAACTTTCTAATGGATCAATTCCCATTGCAAATGAACTAATCCGTCGTGTGGTCCTTAAGCAGTTGTCTCAATTGTCTACTGGTTACGTTGAATTGGCCCCACATTATTATAATCTTCAATCTTTGCACCTATGAATTGATGGCATGATCGATGCTCACCATAACCAATGATTCTATATACTCTCCCAAATCATCGTAACATGAAAAAAAATGTGATCCATATGGAGGCTTAGGGTCAAACCATGAAACATCAGGATTAATTCAACAATTACGGATCGTGGACCTGCAGATACCCCATTCCCATAAAGAACTAATTGACTTTTTTTCTAGAATTCGGATCCATCTTTCGTACCCAAGTAGTAATTGGGTGGGGTCTTGATATGCTGGACCTCAACCCCTACCTACACCAACCCTTACTGCTTGCAACCAAAAATAGGATCATTTAAGTGGGAACAAAAATAAATGTTGATACGCCATTAATTGAGAAAATATGCCTGGATCATTACCAAAACTTGATTCTCTTAATGAAAAAAACGTGTTATTTATCCAATAGAGAGGAAATTTGAGGCATTCGGATGTTAACGTCGACACACGGAATCCATATTCTCACGCCCGGGGGAGGGGGGTACATATGTTATTCCAGTTCCCGAATAATTTTACCATTAAACGATTCTAACCATCTGCGTAAGAACTACAACTTGAAAGACATCCAAAATTGGCCAACATTTTGAATATCGGAAAATATGTCGGGTTCCATCACCACGCACGATTAGGCTCAAATGACCCATTAACTTGTGCCATCCTGGCTTTGTTGTCACAACAGGATAAAAAACAGGTTCCACAAGTGATCCACCTGCGTTTACTTTCAGCAGTCCAGCGTCGACCCCACGTGATGGAGAATCTTCCAAGTTCTACCCTTAAAAGGAGAATCTTCCAAGCATTGGAAACTCAATTATAATCAGGGGGGATGTTAATGGGCTGAGCTTGGACGCTGTCTAGATATGCCCGGGCCCGGATGCAAATAATTAGCACAGGCCTGAGCCTAAGCCCAGCCCCATGAATATATCCATGAGCCCCGGTGCAACCTGAGCCTGGCCCTTTAACTAATTAGTAGTGTAGGTTTCGTTAATTTGTAACTCCATGACAGACATTAAGTTGGGTGTTTTAGTTAAATTTCAAACAATAATTATGGACACTAGTAAAAATTATAAACTATCATTGCCGACATATGAGTTTCCTATTATGGGTCAGGCTCCAGGCACCGGCCTTTTATGACCGGCTCCCGAGACAGGCCTTGTTGGGAGTGGATTTCGAGAATCCAACGGTTGTAATAGCACTGAGCTGGCATTCACTTTTAACCAAAGCAAACCACCGTTGGATTCTCTGAATCCACACCCAACAAGACCTGTCTTCGGAGCTGGTCATAAAAGGCCTGCCTGGAGGAGCCTGTTCCTTCCCATTATATTAGATCAAGGTACGTATATCATGAGTCATAATAGATATATAATTTAACAAACAAGATATTACACAAGAGACTAAGTTGGGTAACCATATAATAAGGGCCCATTGGGACAAGTGGGCCTAACCTGTCAGACCAACCAAACCTGATTACTTACAGGTTCTAGAATTATGCCCAGGCTAACCCACTGGGCCCACAAATTCAACCCAAGACTGGCCCATTAACACCCCCAATTATAGTGTTAAAACCATTATTATTGAGTTGCAAAATGTTATCTTAGACATTCATGTAATCGTCATGGGGTGCACGAGGGACGACTCTGCTTTGGGGCATGTTCCATACTTGGATGCGCATTGGCTATGCCACCTAGCCTGTGGACTAGGCAGAAGCCCAATTTTCTAGCCACTTAGAGCATTTGCAACCGGGGGGCTCTATCTTCATATTTGATGAAAAAATTGTAAAATACAACTGCAACAGGGCTCTATCTTTGGTTTCAAATTTGAAGACAGGGTCTCTATCTCTATAGTTGGCTTCTTGAGACCCTACTTTTTGGCTTCAAATATAGACCTTACTTTTACGTCCTTTTAAAGAGCATCTATTTTTTTTCAAACAAATAATAAATGCGTTGGGTCGAGCTCCGTTGACCGATATAACAATATAAGCCAGGTGGCACACTGTTACAGGACTTTAACTGTACGGATGTTTTTCCTATCCCATGGTGGACCTACAAACCGAAAATCAGCCTGATTAGTGATTTGTAAATGTTGCATCTTTGTATCTCAAATACTGCACAAATTCAACAGTTGAGATCAGCCCATGAAAATAAGTCCAATCCAAAGCCTATAAATCACTAATCAGGCTGATTTTTGGTTTGTAGGTCCACCATGGGATAGGACAAACGTCCATACGGTCAAAGTCCTGTAACAGTGTTCCACGTGGCTTATATTATGTCATTATCATTTTATCTGTCATTTTAGATCTGTCAAGAGAGCTCGACCCATAATAAATACCTTGTGTCCTTTTTCAAAAGAACTTTAAATATCTTGTGTCTTTTTTTAAAAGATACCTTTTTGAAGCCATGACTAAAGTTGGAGTTCAACACTTTTTGGAGGGTGTTTTTATCTTCAAATTTAAAGAAAATACAACTTGAAAACCAGACCCAATTTGAAAACCCTAGTTGAAGATTTGAACCGGTTGCTTGCAAGCTTGACTTGGTCTGAAATCATTTCTATCGGGTTTTATAACTGGTTTGGGTCTACTCAATTCAGCTTAGGGGAGTGGGTCATGTAATTTGACACGTCAGGCTAATTAATATTGAACCGCATCATCATGCATCGCGAACATGTCACACGTTCCAATCGAACGTCCTATTCAATAGGACCTCTTCGTGATTCACTCCCACAATATATTCTATTACCTTTCGTAATCCCCAACGCTCCTTGACGCTCTGAACCAACAAGGCAAATTTTCTTAGAAAACACCCCTTTTTTCTCCGCCACACCGACGAGGGGTGATGGTCATGTGGTGTGGAAGAGAGAACAAGAGAGAGAGGACGGTATGGTGGGGCCGATGGTTGTGCGGTGGGTAGATAGAGAGGACGGTTGAAAAAATCGAAGTTGGTGCCCAAACGGGAGGAGGGCTTTTTAGTCAAAAAAAAAAAAAAAAACACAAACAGAAAGTGTAGAGAGTGCCCAACTAAAAGACGTCGGTGCCCGTAGGACTACCCGGAGCAGAATCCTGGAATTTTTTTTGGTCCAACAGGGTTTTGCTTTACCCAACGCATTTTTCTGGGGCCATTGACCACGCAATGGTTTAATCCACCACCTCTTGGTGGATTGCCGTTGGACATAGTACCCCAAAAATATGCTTGAACCTGACAGTTGGAATCACTACTAAGAATTCCAAAGCTAATTACCTCTTATAAGGGGGCCATGCCTACACCCACTTTTTGAAGACGGTGTTGGCCGTGGTGATTGTGAAGCTTGGAGAATAAATCTTTGATGACGGAAGCTCACAGACGTCCGTATACTTTTTAGAGACCAATGACCGTATAGATGTTGGACGATCCCGTTTACCTACAAACCAACAAAAAAACAGCCTGATTGATGATTTCTAACTGTTGGATTTTGAGTCTTTTTCATTAGTTGATTAAAAGGTGTGATTCAAGTGTTATTTGGTATACTCAGATCCAACTGTTAGAAATCACCAATCAGGCTGATTTTTATTCCACCTAGGTATGGTCCAAATATCCATATGGAAAGTGGTCTCTAAGAGTGTGCCACATGGCCCATACGGCATCCATCATCACAGATTTATTAAAGCTTAGATTAAACTAGTGGGTGCCCTGTGTCGGCACTCCTCGACAAAGAATTTGTCAAAATTAGGTGAGTGGCAGAGATCCACTGTCCATTTGGGGGAGGATTAGATCTCGGCCCTTCTTTGTTAATACTTATAAGAGTAGGTATAAGTAGGGAGACAACCAATGTGTTTTGTTATATAAAATAGTAAATGGCCCATGCCCACGGCACTCTCCGACAAAAGCGTTATAAAAAATTGGGTGCCTTCAGCACTCAAACGGTATAACGGACTGGGGCGTTACCGTTTTTTCCATTATAACGGCTGTTATAACGGATTGTAGCGCACAGAGAGAGAAATGGGAAAATAACAGAAATTAAATAACAAAAATAACGGTGTTGAAATTTAAATTTTGAATAAATTGAGGTCAAATGAGGCGGATTGAGTGGCTGAAATCTAACCGTCCACATTAGATCGATGGATTTGATCTCAACCACTCTTTATCTAACCGTTCACATTAGATGGATGGATAAGATAAGAGAATACAACTGAGTTGTCTTGATATATGCATGGGTGGCCCGTGCCTACGGCACTTTCCGACAAAATGTTTGTCAAAATTGGGTGGGAGTTAATCTCAGCCATCGATATGAAGCATGGTGGATCTCAGCCACTCATTATTGAAGCCATATAAGATAAGACGGGTATAAGAAAACTATTAAATTTTCGTTAAATTCTATTTTTTTTTAATTTTTAATTTTCAAATTTCAAATTTTAAATTTTGAATTTTGAATTTCAGCACCACTTTTTTTCGTTAAAAATCATTAAAATCCATTAAAAACTAATTTTTTCATTTTTGCCCATGACCGTTTCAATCCGTTTTGACGGTAACACCCCTCTCGAGGCATAAAAAGTGGGGTTCCTGAGCTTGACCTTTGGGCTATATGTAAATCCAACCCATTTCATTTCTTATATGTAGGTAAATAGTCGATGATCTGTGCCCACGGCACTCATCGACAAAGCGTTTGTCAAAATTGGGTGTGAGTTGCTGAGATCCACCGTCCATTTGGTGTGATAAGATCTCGGCCATCCTTTATGAAGCCAGATAAGAGGGGAGACAACTGTCCTGTTTTGTTATATAGATTAAACCATGGTTTTAAAAATGACGGTTTAAACGGTTTTAACGGCCGTTTAAACGGTAACGCCCAAGCCCGTTTCCGTTAAAACCGTTTAAACACATTTTATCGGTTTTGAATAAAACGGCCGTTTTTTGTTTTAACGGCCGTTAAAATCATTTAAACAGCCATTTAATTCTGAAAAAATTTGTGAAAAAGCTGGCCTTTAAATCCGTTTAATTTCTGTTAAATTCCATTTTTTTTTTTTTTCAAATTTCAAAATTTGAATTTCAGCGCCATTTTTTCTGTTTTTTTCCGTATAATTCTGTTTAATTCCATTTTTTTCTGTTTTTTTTTTTTTCATTTTTACCCCTGGCCGTTTCAATCTGTTTAAACAGTAACGCCCCCAGTCGGTTTAACCGTTAAAACAGCCTCCTTTAAACCTTGGATTAAACCACTGTAATCAAAGAATTATGTCTTTCATCCTCCCTCCGTCACGGGAAGAATAACCAGCTTAACATGTTGAGTTTCTCCTTCATTATACAATCGACAAAGAATTACCCTAGTACCTCTGGAAAGAGGCAAAGACAAGCGCACTGGAGCAGCAAGCTATGTCTTTAAGACCCAAGTTCATTTAGACAAATTATTAGACTTGTCTAGTCCAATAAGTCCATTAAAAAAGGCTCACAGCCCAAACATCTATCAAATCTATTTTCTAGCCCACTATCCAAACTCGTGTGCAAATCCACAATCCAAATCTTGGTTCTTGGCCCACCACCTAAGACCAAACTCATGGTCCATGTTCACTAAACAAGCCCAAAGCCCAGGTCTATTGGCAAAAAATATCCACTGGTCTCCCTTCTTGGTAGAAAACATCCATTACGCCCAATGGGATGCATCAGAATCACTGCAATTTGGACTATGGTATGCCAGTTGCTTCCTGAAGTGAAATACTTCACCAACGAGAATAACCAAGCAAAAAACTAACAGATTAAGGCTCCTTGAACCTTTAGGCACAGGGTAATTTTCCTTCTAGTTGGCAATTGTTGATCATTCAGTCTAGTTCTTATTGTACCAAGTATCTGGTGCTCTTCTGTAACTAACAATACTGCTCGTACTATTGCCCAACGGGCTCGTACTTTCTTTCTTCCTTTGAGATGGACTCGATAACCACCTTCTTGGCTTCGTGAAGCCATTGAGACTTATAATCGTCTGCTTTACTCAAGGAATGTGTAGTTGGTTTTGTTTCTTGGGTTTGAATGAATGAATGACTTACAAAACCAAGCTAGCCTACGTGTGATCGGTGCCAACGATGGCTGTACCCAAAGAAAATCCCATAATCAAGATAAAAGGGTTTGGGTTCAGCATAGCCAAATCCTCCCAAACCGTAACTGAAATGACCCAAAACAAAGTTAAGGAATCCTCTAAACAACCATTTCGGTTGGGTTGAAACCGGTTTATACATAGGCCAGCTTAAATGGTTTAGGTCTTTAAGCAAACAGTTGATGTGCGGGATAAACATCAAGATAGATAAATCAACATCTACAACACAGGCACAATAAACATAACATGGGCACAAATCTTAAGCAATAAAGAAATCTGAAAGGGAAATTCTATTTGCACTCCACAAATTCCATAAGCACCCCATTTGAGTGTTTTTTGGACGAAACTACCCTTAAACAAAAAAAAACCCAGCACCCTTGATGAAATTTTTGGCCAAAAAGCACCCAAAGCATCCAAGTGAACCGTGTTATCGGGGAGACCCAATCCATTGACAGCTCCTTGGAACACAGATTAGGCTTCCACATACACCCTAATCATAGTCGCGGGAAACTCTTAATTAATTTATCTACATACTGAATCAACTTGCTACTTTAGCCATCATTTTCCATCATTGCCAACTAAAAAATAAATTAATAAATTGACCCTCTACTACATTATTTTGGGTGATCATTAAAATATGATTTTGTTTAAGAAAATAAACACATCATAGGTTAATTTTTGACATAGAAATTCTCTTATGTTGGCCCAATACAATAGCAAATTATTTCTTCTACGTTTCCATTGCAGTTTCCTAGTCATTTCACAATCCCCGTGTCTCGCATGAAATTTTTAGGAGCTCTTTCTCGTTTCCTTTTCTCACCCGACTAATCCTCCAGGGCGGCACGATAGTCAACCCTTCCACACACCTGCCGGAGTGTACTGAGAGAGTTAATGTGGACTGAGCCACTTATTACCCTACTCTTTCCAGGGGTTGGCCCCAAAGAGAGTTGAGCTCAGAATTCTTACTTTTTGAGGTGGAGTCCTGGGCCACCCGCACTCAACGACCCCTGGGGTTTCATGTCGTTTCTCACGCTCATTTCACTTTCGGGCAACTATGGTTAGAATAAAGTTATTTTTTTAAAAACAACTCGTTGCCTCAGCCACATCTGTGATGTTTCAAGCCCCATCAAACGAGGCACACGATAGTTGCTTCAGCCAAACACTTGCACATCTTGATGAACTACACAGCATGGGCTCTCAAAACTAAGGGCCTGTTTGAATTGTCATTTGCAAAAAAAATATTTTATTTTAAAAATAACTTTTCTAAAACTGTGTTTTTTTTTTTTTTTGGACAAAAATGCCGTTTAGATCATCATTAATGCAAAAAGAAAAAAAAAAGTCTTTCTCTTCTCTTGGTTAGAGAAAGCCCCTTAGTGAGAGAAGGCCCCAGCCCATGCCATGTATTTTTTCAGGCCCACTAACCACATGGATGTTTATCCCACCCCTTGTTGGATATACAAACCAAATCAACCTGATTGGTAATGTCTATTGACAAATTTTAGTACTTTTAGGATCAATTCTAGCCGTTGGATTCAAGCATGTTTTTTGGGTAGTAAATCCAATGGCTGGAAATCATAAATCAGCTGATTTTCAAGCCACTATTGAACCCTATATTTTTTTTTCTTGTTTTTCTTTGATTCGGGGGTTAGTAGAATTTCTTTAGGGTTTATAAAAAGAAGCCTTTATCTTCCATTGGATTTGTTTTTTCTTTATCCTTCGTTTTGAGCTACATATTCATCTTATGTGTTGTATGCCTCTTTATTCTTCTTATGGTTGTAGGTCTATTTATTTTGCTTCTTCTTATGTTTGTGGACTTTTGTATATGTTTTTGTAATCCAATTTAAGATTGATTTTTTTTAACTAAAGCAATTAATCAACTTCTATTATCTTTACTAGGGGAACGCCATGTGCGATGCACGTGCACCTTACACGTGGCACACCCGTAGAGATCATTGACTGTATCGATGTTTGGCCCATCCCAAGGTGGACCTATTGGAGTCATTTTCTCGGGTTGATTTTTAACCGTAAATTTCGAACATTATATGGGGTACTCAAATCCAAAGGCTTGAAATCACTAATCGGACTAATATTTGGTATGTAGGTTAACCTAGGGATGGGACGAACATCCATACGGTCAGTGGGCTCCAAGAGTGCGCCACGTGTCTTATATTATTGTCCCTCGTCGTCATTGACCTGAAATGTGATGGCTCCAACCCAAGTTTTGTCTTTAGAATAGAGAAGCAATTAATGAGGGAAGGCTTTGCCTTTAAAGTAAGAGGCTTTTAATTGTCACGCATGAGTGGCAAACCCTGATTGGTGATAACTGATCATATTTATTTTTGGTTTGTAGGTCCACCTAGTCATTGGCCAAACATCCAAACGGTCAGTGTCCACTAAGAGTCTGACCACTAAGAGTGTGACACGTGGCTTGTATTGTGGTACGTGATCAGTTTTGCTCACAATCCAGTGTACTACCAATTACTTTTGCAAACAAAAAATCTTTCCTCACCCATTTGGTTGAGGAGATGCCTCAACCCCCTATCATGTTCTGACATGTGGAGGTGAGGTCAAGGGGAACCAGGAAAACTAGTTTTGGTTCAAGATTTTTTTAATGAGATTTTTTCTCTCCTTTTATTTTTTTTGATAAGGAGAAGGAGAAGGAGTTTAAACAGCCCGAATAAAGTGGAAAGTACATTTGCCAAATAAGTCCTCAAAGAGGTTTGTGCCAATTTCATGAGGATATGATCCTACCCACACTTTTCTTTCTTGCATGCCGTGACCCAAGTTAGCTAGCTTGTCAGCTACTTGGTTCCCTTCCCTATAACCATGCCGAGCTTTCCATTCGATCCCTGCTGTTCGAAGGATGTCATCAACGTTTTTTATCAGATTCCACAACCTCCAAGGTTTCTGCTTGTTATTGTTGAGGCTTTTGATGACCGTTTCCGAGTCTCCTTCTATGATGAGTTTTTTTTATCTTCAGTTGACTCGCAAGTTGAACTCCATCTCTAAGAGCTCTACATTCTGCCACTGTTATTGTTGCTTTTCCTATCTTCCCCGCAAATGCAGCAATGCAATGGCCGGTGCTGTCCCTAAGAATTCCTCTCTCCTTATTTAGTACTTTCCTTTTCCCTCACTTCTGAAATCTGTGTCGTTTTATTACTTTCCTTTTCTCTTTTATCTCTATGCAATTTCGTATTTTATCTCTATGCAATTTCCTCTTTCTTTATCTCTCTGAAATCTCTCTTTATCAAACCTATTCCTTCATTGATGGATTTCTTCTTTGTCAAACCTGTTCCTCCATTGATCTATTTCTAATGTTTCATCCAAAATGCCATCAATGAAACGGAAAAATGAGTTTATCTACACACCTCTAGCTGCCCAAGATTATTGACGATCATTCAACTCAGATTTGGGTTCTCACTCTTTCATCTGATAGTCGTTACTTTTAGACCATTTACCCATGGTTTAAAGGAAAAAAAAAACTTTTACCATTAGAAATATCATATAGGTTTGATGTTATTTGGAAAATATTTTGTCTGCATACGTTTGACGACTCAAAAGTATGCAAACATGGTATCCACCATCAAATACTCCTTGAAAAATGTGCTTTTAATTTATAAAATATTTTTTTGAAAAGATTGAAATAACACATCTTTCAACGGACATCCAACAATACTGACAATGTTTGCATACTTTTAAGTCTGCAAATCTAAAATTGCCTTAATTGTATGATAACCTGATTTTTATTGATCTTTGCATGTAGGGTTCTTGACCATCCTATTAGTGATATTATATGAACGGTTAAGATCATTCTATCAGGTTGAATACTGTTTGGAGGGTTTGGATTGTTGTGTGAGAGTAGGGTTTTTCCGCGTCGTTGGTTACGGAAACCCTAATCTCAACACATTTATAATTATCCGAAATTTATCCTGCAAAATACGTAATTTTTGGTATAGGATTTGTGTCGGATGTCCGCACTCAGGGTCAGGGCAGTGCATTAAAGAACACTAAAACCACGAAAATGCTTGAAATGGTTAAGTAAGAAGATGAGTCGGGATTAAAATAAACTCTTTTTTTAGAGATCATTATCACATAATTATTGAACTAAAAAAAATAAAGAAGTTAGAGAAAAATGCAACTTACTAAAAATCCATTATTATTCATGAAAACTGAAAATTACAAAATCTGTGGATCAAATGACTTGCAACTAACAAGAACTATAACTAGAAAGCACAAGAAAATAAGAAAAATAAAGAGTTAGAGAGAGAGAGGACAGCTTTAGAAAGAGAAAGAGAGAGAAAATGGATACCCGTTTGGCCAAGAGGTGGAGCATGGGTGGTGCATGATATTCAAGGGTTGCACGCTCATGGTGGTGCTCCACCCCGTGGGAAACGATGGGCTTGTTGCCGGTGTCTAAGTGGAGGACTTGCAGATACAACAGTTTGCGGAGGAGTTGCCTGATGGGGAGAATGGTAGAGCATCCCGTATGGGGTGCTGGTGCAAGGTAGCTCGTCGGTAGGCGGTGGCAGTGGTGAAGGACAAGTGATGCAGGGCGTGGTCGCATGTGGCTGCTCCAAAGATCTCACGGTCAAGGAGCAATGGACAGTGGTGGCAGCACTATTTGACGGAGAGGTAGCACATCTTGAGATTGTTGGTGGTGCGATTGTGACTCCAAGGAGGATGAAAACGTTGCTGTTGTAGGCGGTCTAGCAAGTGGAGAGGCCCCCGAGTTGCAGGTTCAACCTGTGGATGGGGTGATGGAGCGGCAAGACCGCAAGCCAATGGAGTTCCAACCGACTTTTGCAGGCGGCGGTAATGGATTTAGCTGCCTAGAAAACGGTAGAGAGAAGCCCAACGGCTTCCTCTTCCATCCTCTTCTTCTTTTCTTCCCTTTATTTTTCTTTTTGGTTTTCTTTTCTTTGGAGGAAACGGTGAAGAAGACGAGAAGGATGAGGGTGGCTGAGATCTGGATTGAGAAGGGTGAGAGCTGAATGGAATTAGGGAGCGATAATGGGCAAAACATGGGAGACGGCTGGGTTTTTTGAAGGTGGGAGAGAGGGAGACGGTGAAGAGAGAGGTGGTCAAGAGAGGGAGAATGGGAGAGAAGAGAGACGATGAAGAGAGAGGTCTCTTTTCTTTTTCTCCCCCTTAAATACCAAGGTTTCTAGGGTTTTTTTATTATTGTGTGAGTGGGGACCGTTAGATCCTCTTCTATCTTCTCTTTGTCATATTTTCAATTATGGGGAGGTATCCCATGTATTGAAGATGTATTAATCATCATGCAACACCCTCTTTAGCAACTTCTTCTTCCTTCCTTCCTTGTTTATTAGTATCCAATTTATTATAAAAAAATGATCCAGCCCCTTGCATTCTTTCCTCTATCATCTTAGCATCCATCCATCTTGCATTTCAAAGCTAATAAAGCTAATCCATCAACTCTTGCTTTTTAGACCAAGCAAATGGGATCCACATTGTCTAAAGTTCATCATTTCTAATTTTTATGAAAACCCGACTGTTTTATAACACCCCACCATTGATCAACGGCTAGCAACTTGAATCAACACTTGGTTCATAATCTCAGCCCACCAACATGGTTCACTCAAGGGTCCAACACCATGGCCCACTGATTTGGTCCACGGTGTGGTTTGCCTTCATGGGTTTCCATGCATGTCACATTATCATTGATCCCCCCATCCATTGGTCTTGCTGCAACCATGTTTTAAATTCATTCATTTGATGGGGCTTTCTTTGACTTATCTGTTGGCTCATCAACATGATCTGCTGACCCGTTATCTTGATGTCCATCGACTTGAGTTGTGTTGTTCCATCTTTATCGGTCCCGCTTGTCTGTTATCCAATTATATCTGAGCATAGTTCACTGGTCTACGTGATCATCTTTGTTTGGGCGAATTTGGTAGTGAGCTTCTGTGGTCGATCGTGGGTTCGCGGTTCTCGAGAATCGTCCATTCGGATTTCCTGGGAGAGAAAAGCGCGTAATGAGATGGCTTTATATCTAGTATATTAAAAATGTGTTTAATGCATGCAAATATACTATTTCGTCCAGAAAAATATGTTATACGCAACAGAAGAGACTCTTACATAGAAAAGTAGATAAATATAACAATTTTACGTAGGAGAGTACGATAACGCTAAAAGGATAATTGCTTAAAATAACCATTTTTGAACGAATATCATTGGGTTTGTGCAAATTAATAATGTGAAATAGCGTGGTTCAAACTTGAAACAATGCCGTGCAACTTTTTTTTGTGAAGACATATATATATATATATAAAATTTGGTTCACTTTAAGAGAGAGAATAAAAAATAAAAAATAAAAAAAAACACAAAAACAAAGGTTTTCTACATGTAACCTACTCTTTAGGTAGCCCTTGCCCTCCCCTCCACATGTCTCAACATGATAGGGGGTTGATGTATCTCCTCAACCAAATGGGTGAGGCAAGCAAACTCTTTTGCAAAAGGAGGGGTAGTTTTAAATTACCCTAATAAAAAAAGAGAAAGCTTCTTCTTTACCTATGAGGGTAAAGTAGGAATAAAATTTAGAAATTGCTCAAAATAGCCTGATTGGAGTTTTAAGTTCATATTTCTAAATAGGCAGCCCTTTTTGGACCCAATAATGAAGATGTGATTGCTTTACGTTTAAACTTTGGAGGTAATTTTCCCTATTTTCAAAATGAACATTTTTGGAGCTACATCCAATTTCAAATTAATTTCTTCTCATACCATTTCTTCTACAGCTTCAAAGGTGCAGGCTCCAGTTACTGCCCTAAAATGATAGACTCCGGTTAGAAGACAAAATATGAGCCAAGTGGCACACTCTTAGATAATTCTGACCATATGGATGTTTGGCCAATCCCTAAGTGGACGAACAAACCAAAAATCAGCCTGATTGGTGATTTATAGGCGTTGGATTGGACTTATTTCATGCGTTAATCTTGACTGTGGGAATTTGAGCAGTATTGAGGTACAAAGATCCAACGCCTAGAAATCAGCAAACAGGCTGATTTTTGGTTTGTAGGTCCACCTAGGGATTGGCCAAACATCCATTTGGTCAGAGTCCTGTAATAACTTGCCACGTGGCTCATATTTTGTCCTATAACCGGAGCCTGTCATTTTAGGGCGGTAACCTGATCCCGACCCATTTTCAAAATAGCATCTCATAACTACCTAAATCAAGATTATCAAAAACCATACTTCACTTAATTATTGAAAATAATACAACATTTGCACGTGCAAACACACCTGTAGCACACTTAATTATTGGAAATGATTTTTCCATTTGAAGAAATGCCTTCACATTTGAGTATGGCACGTGGTACATTTTATCTGTTTGTGCCCCATAGGCAATGTTCTTCCGCACGTTATTTTTATCGAACACACTCACTTCGTACCCTTTATTGTGCAACACGTGTGTCTACGTATGCGTGGGTCAACTGCCACACGACCCACATGGGAAAGTTTCCGGCACAATACCCAAATGATACTTCCCATTTGTGGTCTTCCGTGGTTCCGTGCACAGTTAGCTAATGTATAGAAAGGAAAAATATAATGCAACACGTGTACCTGCGTATGCGTGGCTCCAGTGCCACACGACGCACACCGACCCACATGGGAATGTCTCGTGGTTGTACCCAGAGAAAACATTCAGCTGGTCCCGGGGTCCTTCAAAGTGCCCCTGCCAAAATGTTTGACACGTACTTCAACGCCTAAACCCAACCCACGAGTAAAACTTGTGTCATAAGATGTTGTGAAGGAAGCCGGTCACAGCACTCAATACAAGCCACGTGGTACATTATCAGTGGTTGAATTGTCCAATATGATCTTGATGTGGCCCCACCATCGGATGTAAGAAATGGATGTAGCTCTCTCTATACTCTATACAAACTTTTTCAAAATAGCAATTATGAAAAAAGGGCTTTTTTGCTTTACCCCGTTACATTATTGATGCAATTTGCATCTCATCTAAAGTTTTTAAAATATTTGCATCTCACCATTTGACCATGGTCAACGTCGTTGACCATGGGCGATGGACATCCCAATATTTTTTAAATGACCATTATGACCTTGGGCGAGATGCAAATATTTTAAAAACATTGGGTGCGATGCAAATTGCATCAATAAAATAAGGGAGGCAAGCAAACAATCAATTTTTAAGGATTTTTTTTTTAAGTATTGCCATCTCAAAACCTTCTTCATTTAGGTTTGGCCAACTGTAGGTGGACCTATAGACCAAAAATTAATATAAGTGTTAATTTTTAACCGTATGGATGTTGGGCCCACCTCCCCCCCAAATAATGCTCAAATACTACGAATAAAATCAACTCAGGAAAATGACTCTAATCCAATACTTAAAAAATAACAATTAGATTAATTTTTGGTTTGTAAGTTCACCTATGGTTAGATCAAAAGTAAATGAAGAAAGGTTTTGAGCTCACAATCTTAGAAAAAAAAAATGTTGGAAAAAAGAATTTTTTGCTTGCCCCCCTTACTTTATTGATGCAATTTGTATCGCGCCCGATGTTTTTAAAATTTTTGCATCGCACCCAATGTTTTTAAAATATTTGCGTCTCACCCAAGGTCATTATGATTATTTAAAAATATTAGGATGTCAATCCGGAGACCGTTAATGACCACCATATAGTCAAAGGGTGAGATGTAAATATTTTAAAAACATTGGGTGAGATGCAAATTGCATCAATAATGTAAGGGGGTAAAGCAAAAAGTCTTAAAAAAATCATGTTTCACTTAACTATCTACTAAGGGATCACCACGTGCATACACATGGCAGCACCTTAGAGATCGATGACCGTATAGACATTTTGCCCATCCCTAGGGGGATCTATGTACGAAAATTCATCCTGATTAGTTATTTTTGTCCATTGGATTAGAGTCCTTTTCATATTGTTTGTTTTTAACCGTAGATTTTGAGTATTATTTGGTCAGTGACAAAATGACACAACTATACAACATAATAATATCCATGGCTCTTGAACCATGTGATCATTACTATTTTAATAATGAAGCATGTACGGGTAGCTTTTAGTTTTGTTTTTATTTTTAAAACGTCCAAGTTGATGATGGACCATACTATGATCCACGTGGAACACTATTAGATACCACTTACCGTGTAGATGTTTTTACCATCCATAATTAGATTTATGTATCAAAATTCACCCTGATTAGTAATTTATAGCCATTGGATTAGAGTCGTTGTCATGGATTATTTTCCATCGTATATTTCAATAATTATAATCAAAATGTTAAAAATTGCAAATCAAGCTTATTTTTGTTACATAAGTTCATTTAGGGATGTGTCAGACGGTTAGTATCCTCCGATAATATGCCATGTAGCTTACAATGTGAGTCGATCATCAACTTCGATGATGGATTTATCATCTAATTTTTTTCCAATGAATATATTAAGTGCCACGCTAAATATAATGATTACTTGAACAACTACGTTGGAATGTGAAAATACTGAATGACCAAAGAACCCCTATCAATTAAAATAATTTCTACATCTGAAAAAAACAATGCTTGTCAATTTAATGAACTTGAGAGTAATATTAAGAATAATATTTTTTTATTTTTGGTAATAAAAGAGAGCATGGAAGAGTTGCAAGGTTGACATGTCTTTGACACCAATAAGACCGAAGAACCCCTTCTAAAGTAAAAAAATCAAAAAAATGAAAAAAAACAAAGAAGGGTATTTTGGACATATTTAGAGTTTAGCGTGAGGCACGCAAGGACCTTCGTCCATTATATAGTAGAATAGATATATCATAACAAGAAATTGTACGAGCTTTTCGAGCAAATGAAAATGCGCCGAATGGAACTCTTTCGAGCCTAGTCACCATTGACTTGGACAACTGCTTGATGGAACTACACATCTTAATGGAACTACACATCGACAATGCTTGGATTTAGCACATGAAAATGCGCCGTGTGGAACTCTTTCGAGCCTAGTCACCATGGACTTCGACAACTGCTTGATGGAACTACATATCGACAATGCTTGGATTTAGCCTTTTCATGAGTTGAGTTATAGCCGTTGGATTCATGCATTTTTGTTTGTGGTACTCAGATTGTACGGCAACAGATCATCAATCAGACTTTTTTTTTTTTGTGGTTGTAAAAAAATACATACTTATTCTCTTTGAAGGGTCCGAGAATTATTTTGGGTCAGAGGGCTCCAAAATAGTTGGCATGTGGCGCATTTTATGTGCCCCACAGGCAATATTCCTCAACAGATTAATTTACTCGAAACACTTCGTACTCTCTCTCGCTCTCTCTCTCTCAACACGTGTACCCGCAATTGCCATACGGCCCACAGCCACATGGGAATGTCTCGTGGTTGCAAGTTGTAACACTTGTGTCACAAGATGTTGTGACGGAAGCCGGTCACAGCATTCAATACGAGCCACGTGGCATATTATTAGAGGATGATGACTGTATGGATGTCTGGCCAGTCCCTCGGTGGACCGGTATACAAAAAATATACTTGATTAATGATTTCTAACCGATTCTATTGAACTTATTTTATGGGTTGATTCTAACAGTAGGAATTTGAGCATTATTGAGCGTTATTTGGGTGCAAAAATCCAAGGGTTGTAAATCACTAATCAGTCTGATTTTTGGTTTGTAGCTCCACTGAGGGACTGGACAAACATCCATACGGTCATTGCCCTCTGATCGTATGCCACGTGGCTCGTATTGAGTGCTGTGACCGGCTTCCGTCACAGCATCTTGTGACATAAGTTTTACTCGCAAGTTGTAACCAACTTCTCATTTGTGGTCTTCCGTGCCTCCGTACTGACGCTTTTTGGCGTGAGGAAGCGCGAGTATAACTTCTGTCACAATCGGACTGCAAATCACACAATCACAGCCAATGAGTTCTCGGCACGTACACCTAAAAGCACATGGTACGTTTCAAGCACTTGTGTACGTGCCGAGAATTCATTGGATTGTGATTGTGTGATTTACAATTTCTTGTGATAGAAGTTTTACTCAGGAAGCGCCATTTTCCTTACCACTGTCATCTGGGCCCACTGACGGCATGGATGTTTACCCCCACCCTGGGGAATAAAACTTTGATGACAGGCCTGTCATCAAGGCCGACGACAGGGCACAATATGAGCCACGTGGAACACTGTTAGAGGCCTCTGACCGTATGGATGTTTGGCCAATTATTAGTTGGACCTACAAACTAAAAATCATCCCTATTAGTGATTTCTAGGCGTTGGATTTGAATTGTTTTCTTTTATTTTCACCGTGAGAATTTGAACATTATTGACCATTATTTGAGGTACAAAGATCCAAAGGTTTGAAATCACAATCAAGCTGATTTTTTGTTTGTAGGTCCATATAAGGATTGGAAAAACATCTATACAGTCAGAGTCCTCTAAGAGTATGCCATGTGGATCTTATTGCACCCTGTCATCAAAGTCTTACTCCACCCTTGGGTAGACATTCATATGAAACAGCAACTTGTTTGATGATTTTTAGCTGTTGTTTTAACATGGTTTTAAAAACGGCCGTTTAAACCGTAACGCCCCAAGCCTGTTTCTGTTAAAACAGTTTAAACAACTTTTAACGGTTTTGAAAAAAATGGCCATTTTTTTGTTTTAACGGCCGTTAAAATTATTTAAACAGCAGTTTAATTCTGAAAAATTGTGTGAAAAAAAAAACGGCAGTTAATTCATTTAAAATCCGTTTAATTTCTGTTAAAATTCGTTAAATTCTATTTCTTTTTAATTTTAAATTTCAAAATTTGAATTTCATCCCCATTTTTTCCTGTTAAAATCCGTTTAATTCCATTTTTGCCCCTAGCCGTTTTAATCCGTTTAAATGGTACAAACGGTAACGCCCCCAATCCGTTTAACAGTTAAAACGGCCTCCTTTAAACCTTTGGTTTTTAGTAATAAAATAAATAAATAGTTGAATTCAAGGGTTATAATCACACCTTAATTAAAAAGTACTCAAATGAAATGGTTAGAGATGGATAAAACTTGATGACCGGGATGACAGGGCTGCAGTTCTCTCCTAGTGGATTTCGTACGGGAGGACCACCTCAGGTTCACCACACACGTACCCAGGTGAGTAACGAGTGTTTTTTGCCAAAACACTCACCTGTGTACGTGTGTGGTTAGGCCGAGGTGGTCCACTGCAGCCCTGTCATCGCCTTTGATGACACTCATCGAAGTTTTACTCGTTAGAGACTACCAATCATGGTTATCTTTGGTGTGTACTATACCCACCAAAGGTTGGGCTAAGCATCCATGCCTCGCGAGTGGCCACATATAGAAGCGATGAGTAACAAAAATGGCTTTTCCTCACGCCAAAAAGCGTAAGGGACACTCTCAGTTCCTTCTCGTTGCAGGATAACGGGTCTCTTGAAAACATGCCACGTGGAATACTCTTCTGGTCCTACTGATCCATGGATGTTTGGCCAACTCCTTAGTGGACCTAGTCATAAAAATTCAACCTGATTGAGTGATCTTTTGCCGTTCAATCGCAGTATACAAAAGAAAAAAAGAAAAATCCAAGGGGTGGAATTCACGCCATGAAAAACGCTCAAATACGTATAACGGATAGAGATCACCAATTGGGCTTATTTTGGTGTGTAGAAAGTGTAGATCCATCAAGGGGTGTGGCCAATCATTCATGTGGGCCAAACGAGTGTGCCACGTGCGTTTTCAAGAGGCCAGAGAGAGTAATACGTGCCCCATATGTTAGGTGTAATTTTGAAGGAAAAAGATGTAACAAGGCATACCTCACGCTTTTGGGATTTTTGTTACTCACTACTGCCATCTGGGCTCACTGACGGCATGTATGTTTAGCCCACCCCCTAGTGGATACACACATCAAAAATCAGTATGATCACTAATCTCTAGCCATTAGATTTTAGTACTTTTTAAGACCTGATTTTAGCTGTTGAAACCATTTTTTTTATTACTAAAACCACCGCTAAAAATTATCAAACAAGCTATTTCAATTTTTTTTTTTTTTTTTTTGGTATATAACTGCCTACCAAGTGTTGGGCTAAACATCAATAGGGTAAGTGGGTCCCAGATGGCAGTGGTGAGTAACAACAAGGATGCTAGCTTACGCTCTACAGCTTGTTGCATCGCGACCCTTTTGAAATGCTGGAAATTTGGTACAGAAAGTTTGTGGTGTTCACGGAAAGGAAGTATACCTTGACTCACACCGGGGTGCGAAGCCGTGGCATACTCTTAGTAGACGCTGTCCTTATGGATGTTTGGCCAGTCCCTCGGTGGACGTACAACCCAAAAATCAGCCTGATTAGTAATTTACAACCTTTAGATCTTTGTACCCAAATAACCCTCAATAATGCTCAAATTCCTACAGTTAAGATCAACCCATGAAAATAACTTCAATTCAACGCTTAGAAATCACTGATCAGGTTTATTTTTGGTTTGTAGGTCCACCTAGTGATTGGCCAAACATCCATACGGTTGGTGTCCACTAAAAGTGTGCCACATGACTCGTATTGTGCGCAAAGATTTTCTCCGGAAAGGGATATGATAAGGACGGTATTGTACCATCATAATCCCATATCTGGAATTTGTGTGGTGATCATCTTTAGAATTCGTGTCATGAGATTCTCAATGAACATTAGCAGTGACATAGGACGATGCTAATAGTGTCCTTTCGGAAAGAGCCATAGGAGATGGAGTTAAAAGGTAGAAGGAGAAATATCATTCAATGATCAAAGCAGTTTGGCCCCACTAGAGCTGCCAATGGATCGGGTTTGGATGGATCAGGTTGATGTAGACCCAATCCAATAATTTATCAGGTCATGGTTCTTAAGTCCAGATCACCCGACCTGTAAGTTCAGGGCTCAGGCTTCAAAGATTCGTCTTTTCACTCATGTCCTATGGATTTCACAATCCAACAGCAGTTTTGCTTTGGCAAAAAAGTGAACCCCAGCTCAGTTCTATCACTTGGAATCCAAGCTAGCTGGATCTGGTTGGAAAGAAACAAACGCAAGTATGAGGGGAAATACAATAATATCAACTTCACGAGGAGAAAAGTTTGACATTGGATCAAAGACATTAACTCTATCATCACTCCAACTAAACCGAATGAAGCTTATCTTAAATCTATCTTAGACAAGCTCAATTTAGGTTAGTTCAGAGTGCCTGTTAGAAGGCCTATTGCTATTTTTAGAAGATGCCTAATGTTGGTGAAATTGCTTTGAATGTGGATGGTGCATAGTCAAAAGCTTACTAATAGTGGAGGTGTCATCAGAGATCATAACGATAACATTCACATGGCTATTCACTCGTTTTAAGGCGAGGGGACAAATAATTTAGCTGAGTTGAGAGCTATCCTTGATGTCTTGATGCTTTGCAAGCAGATTGGTTGTCATAAAATCAATATTCAGTTAGATTCGTAACTTGTGATTTCTTGGATCATTAAATCCGTTATTGTTCCCTGGCTTTTGAAATTGTGGTGATGGAAAGTTATGGATATTTTGAAAGAGTTTGACTATTCCATTAATCACATCTACAGAGAATGGCCAATTTTGGTCTTCTAGCTAGATCGAACATGGAATTCAACGACAACGTCCCTCCCAGATTTGCGGCTCTTATCCATCTAAATAAGATTGGAACTCTTTACATTAGAGCATAGGATTGAATTTTCCCTCCTTGTCTAAGTGTACGCTGGTTTTCTTTTTAATAAAACTCATCTCCCACCACAGAGGTTCCAAATAAATAAATAAAGAAAAAAAAAAAAAAAAAAAGACATGCTCCCTGGGCCAGACACATAAGTTCAGAGCAACTTAATATAAAATCCAATCTATCAATAAACATATTAAATTTTTACATTCATTGATATAAAATATTTAATTAATATATTATTTAAAATAAAATTCTCTAAATTTAATTAATAATATTGGATCCGATTAAGGTAGATCGATCCGCAGCCAACATTCCCGGTCCAGACTTGATGTCTTCACTGTTCAGATTGGATCCAGTTATTGATGCGATATGATCCTATAGAAATGAGAATGATATGAGAAATATCCTTAGGAATCATCTCGTTCCTAAAAATATCACGGTAACGTCGTTAAGAACTTAAGATGTACCATTTTTATTTGGGTCAAGATCAGGGGACAACCATTTTGGCGTATACACGTAGAAGATGAGTCAATGGCTGATTTTTGGTTAGATGATCCACTCACCATATAGATCACCCCAAAAAAAAAATCAGCCCATTCTGAAATTTCTAACCCCATCAAATGTGGTTTTCAAGTTACTTGATACAACTGTCCATAATTCTTCAACTTCTAAACCAGTCTAAGAACATCGGAATGATTTGAATTTTTGTGAGGACGATCTCCTCGTCATAGAGGTGATCCTCGCCAACAATCAGTCATTGATTAATCTTCTAAGTGTGTACGCCAAAAGGTTGTCAGAAGTGGTTGTCAGAAATGGGTGTCCCCGATCCTGACCCTTTTTAATTTCAGAGAAGAAAGTGATGGTGACCGTTCATGGGAATCAGCTAATCTTAAAAGGGAAGAGAACATGGGAAGAGAACATTGTCCGACCACCACCACCACCACCACACACACACACACACACCCACCTCGTTAACTCTCCCTTAACGTGAGTTTGGGTAAGGCCTTGAGTTAGGGGAGTTAAAGCTCTCGTGTACGTGTCGACATTTTGGGAGAAAAAGCAACTACAGTTAATGGCAGGACAGGTGGCACTTAATTATAGGTTGCAGATCAGCTGACGGATCCATCATATTTTTACCCCACTAACGAAGAAGACAAACTTGGGATGGGTGAGCTTTTTTTCCCTACCACGAACGAAGGAGACAAACGCGGGATAGGTGAGCTGTTTTTCCAATTTATAGAAGCTCCGGTAAGCAACAAGGACACTCAAATCCTCTTAACCAGATCAATTATTAAATACGACCCCAATGCGAGCCGTTGATATGCCAGTGATGACGTAATAATAACACCAAGGCCATGAAATCATTTACCTACCTTTTATCTTTGTTTTTTATAAGCTTATTAGTCTTAACAGTGGCCTACATGTGATTCACGCGTTGATCAAATGTTTATAAATAGCTGCATGGTTTGTAAATGAGAAGAAACAAGGCAGCTGAGAAGAGAAATCTAGCCTATAGCCATGGAAGTGCAACGAGTTCTTCACATGAACGGAGGAGAAGGAGAGACCAGCTATGCTAATAACTCGATACTTCAAGTCTCTCTCTCTCTCTCTCTCTCTCTCTCTCTCTCTCTCTCTCTCTCTCTCTCTCTCTCTCTCTCCTTTGAATTTGATTATCTACGTCTTGAGTTCTTTCCCTAGATGATTAAGATTTTTGTTTCTTTTTTTTTTGTTTACAGAGAATGGTGATATCCAAGGCGAAACCCATAATAGAAGAAACAGTACTAAATCTCTACAGCACCACTTTTCCTCAGTGTCTGAGGATTGCAGACTTAGGTTGCTCTTCAGGACCCAACACCCTATTGGTGATCTCCGAGATTATAGACACTATTGCCATGACATGCCACCATTTGAGCCGTCAATCACCTGGATTCCAAGTGTTCCTAAATGATCTTCCAGGAAATGATTTTAACACCATTTTCAGATCCTTGCCTGATTTTTATGAGAAACTCAAGAGAGAGAAAGGCGATGAGTTTGGGCCATGTTTCATCACAGGAATGCCTGGGTCTTTCTATGGGAGACTCTTTCCAAGCAAAACACTACACTTTGTTCATTCTTCTTATAGTCTCCATTTTCTCTCTCAGGTGAGCATATTTACTAATTAACAACCAGCTGCTTTAACATTAATTACCATCTAGAACAAGAAGACTCGTCGAATTAACAGAATTTTATATATAAGTTGACAACTTGATATATGATGCAAGGTTCCCCAAGAGCTTCAAAGTGATGTAGGCACTCGATTGAACAAGGGGAATATCTACATAGGGAAGACGAGCCCTCTTAGCGTGCTTAAAGCATACTGGGAACAATTTGAGAAGGACTTCTCATTGTTTCTCGGGTTACGCTCTGAAGAAATAATTCCTGGAGGGCGTATGGTCCTAACATTTATGGGTAGGAGAAGTGACGATCCCTCGAGCGATGAATATTGCACACCTTGGGCGGTATTAGCACATGCACTCAATGACATGGTCTCAGAGGTATGTTAATTGTACCCAATTTAAGTCATATTAACAATGGAATAAGCCAGTACCCTTTAATTCAAAATCGTACACTTTTATAAGTCATTATAATATAAATCAGCTTAATTAATTCGATGTAGGGTCTCGTCGAGGAGGCGAAAGTGGACTCATTCAATCTCCCCTATTATGCGGCTTCTACCAAAGAAATAAGCGACCTGATTCAGGCTCAAGGATCTTTTAATCTCGACCGACTCGAAACTTTTGAAGTGGATTGGGATGGTAACATGGATTATGAGAACAGAGATATTGTGTTTGATATGTTCATGAGGGGGCAAAATGTGTCAAAGTGTATTAGAGCTGTGGCAGAACCATTGCTCATAACTCACTTTGGAGAGGCCATAATCGATGATTTGTTCTGTAGGTTCGTGGAGAAGGTTACTGAGCTCCTAATGAAAGACGATGCCAAGTACATTAATCTCACCGTCTCCGTGACCAGGAAAGAATGAAGATCGTCCACGAAGAAGTAGATTACTCGATGAAGTTGGTAGTAAGAACTATATCTCGAAGCCATGGTCGTTTCTTGTAGAAACGTACTTGTACTTGGTATATGATATTGTATCTTGGTTACATCTGTATTTGGGTTGACTATTACTTTACCACCACCTTTCCTTTTATCTTAGATGGTTGAGGATGGCATCGTTTACCTGTGACCATGATGTTATGGATTCCACATCGACGGTTCTAACTTGCCATTTTATGTACTCCATAGGCTATTTATGATGTATCAACGGCAATAATAATGTGGTAGAAGTTCCAAATTCCAATAAATGTCATCTTATTGTAAACCCAATCCTTCAGGACTGAGAATGATGCGAAAGCCTCTGTGATGTTAACCGAATCCTTCAGGACTGAGAATTTATGAAATTTGCAAGGTTTTTTATAACAAAACAATGAGGGTAACACTGGTGGCCGCCCATGAGCATTGATCGCTGCTCTAACACTTATAAAACTCCATGAAATGTCTAAAACACTCAGACCGAGTCGAATCAACTATTGGGTTAGTGACTTTATCTGTAATTATTTGCTGAGTCAACTCGAAAGCTCAGCCAGGTCAACTCGGATTGACTCGACTTGACTGCTCTTTTAGATGATTTTTTCTCGAAATAAGAGATGTTATAAATCATAATTCAGTTTCTTATATCTTAAATATTTTTCTTAATTTTTAATAATTATATTAATATTATTTTACTGATTATAGTCAACAGCTAGAAATCACCGATCATACTAATTTTTTGTGTAGGTCATCGTCATCAAGGTGTGGTCTAAAACTACCGACACCCAGTGGATCATGGGCTTTGAACAAACTCAACAATTACCGTTTCACTCCTGATCTTACTCATCATATAACTCAGATCCCCATTAATTCTAAGCTGCCTGATGACAGAATTTTTTGGGCACCCCATCCAAAAGGTTCATCCTCTATTAAATCTACTTATACCCAACTCCTCTCTTCCTCTGCCTCCCAAATCTAATCCCCTCTTCCCAATGGCCCATGGAACAGTCTGTGGAAAATTCAACTTACTTATAGAGTTCAATTCTTCATCTAGCGATTTTGGAGGGACCTTCCCACGTGAGCAAAGATTCATAGCCGTATATCTGATATTCCTGCAACATGCCCCCATGCAAAGAAGCATCGGAGAATGCTATTGATGCCATCTTCCAGTCCTCGCACTTGGTTTGCATCTCACCTCTCAGTACGTTTGGAGGATCCCTCTCAACAGGATATCATTCAGTGGCTTCTCTCCCTCTTTCAAAACCAAAATAAATCTTATGGCTGGACTAAACACACTTTGGCCTTCGTCTATAGAATGATGTGGTGCTGTTGGCGGCAGCACCGTAATGAGGTGCTACATGCATGCTCTGCTTAGAGTTCCAGAGAAATCATACAATCTACTTCAGGCTACATTACTCAATCAGACAATCATCAGGAAAGGGAGACCATCAAAACATTGAGGTTTACGTACTTTTACATAGATAGGAAAACCGTAATTTTGTCTTGGGGTTATATATACCAAGGTTTAAAGGAGGCCGTTTTAACGGTTAAACGGACTGGGGGCGTCACCGTTTAAACGGCCGTTAAAACGGATTGAAACGGCCAGGGGCAAAAATGAAAAAAAAAGGGAATTAAACGGAATTAAAAGGATTTTAACAGATTTTAACTGTTTTTACGGATTTTATCGGAAAAAAACGGAAAAAATGGCGCAGAAATTCAAAATTTGAAATTTGAAAAAATAAAATAAAATAGAAATTAACGGATTTAACAGCCGTTTTTTTTCACAAAATTTTTCAGAATTAAACGGCTGTTTAAACGATTTTAACGGCTGTTAAAACAAAAAAATGGCCGTTTATTCAAAACCGATAAAACGTGTTTAAACGGTTTTAACAGTAACGGGCCTTGGGACGTTACTGTTTAAACAGCCATTTTTAAAACCATGATATATACATCGGTTGATCAGAGACGAGTATCCTATTGTATTGTGAGTATTTCTTTTGCCCTGGAGCAGGGTGAACGCACCTCAATCTAGATGAAACCAAGGTTTAAAGGGGACTGCTATAACAGTATAACGGACTGGGGGCGTTACCATTTTTTCCGTTATAACGAAAAAAAAAGTCGGGCAAAAATGGAAAAATAACGAAAAAAAAAAAAAAAAGGGGAAAAAATGGCGCTGTAAAATTTGAATTTCAAATTTTCAAAAATGGAAAATAACGGAAAAAAATAGAATATAACGGAAAAAGAAAAAATAAAGGCCATTTTTTTTCACAAAATTTTCCAGAAAATAACAGTCGTTATTTTCGTTATAACGAAAAATAACGGCCGTTATTTTTGTTATAACGGCTGTTATTTTCTGGGCGTTTTAACAGTCCATAACTTAATGGGGTAGGTCCGAATCCGTTATAACGGCCGTTATTTTTGTTATAACGGCCGTTTTTTAAACCTTGGATGAAACCACGTAAATCTGTGTTGTGGTAATTGTTAGTATCTTTGTTTTTTGTTTTGGTTATTGTTCTTTCTTCCCAACACAACCGTAACTATTGGCCCTGTCCTCGTGACCACCGTCAATATTCCCAGACTAGTCAGCGTTGAGTGGAAGCTGCATGTGATGGGATATGCGATTATCTCTATTATGACATTCGGAGATAGGACTGTTTTTATTGAAAAAATGTTGAAACAATAAAAAGGTGGCCGGAACACGGACAAGCATGTCCTAGGTGGGCTCGGCTCAACTGTAAAACCCACGCGGATGTCTCAATGGTGGTTTTACTTTTACCCCTATGAGACATATGCGGGCCTGCACGTATACATATTGAGGTGGGCTCCATACCACCTTAGAAATGTCTCTTTTTTAGAGGGTACATGTGGACTCCACTTCCAACATTTTGTGAATATTGCAACCACGGGTTCAAGTGCCCTACAAAGCTAGAATTAGGGCGAGCTGCAACCAAAAAAAAATACAAATTTTCTAAAATTGCAACAAATATGAGGCTATAACGTCATCCCAAGATATGAAGTCATAATTTGTTCTTTTTTTACTACTTCGACCTTTGATTGAAAATGTTATTCAAAATTTCAAACAACGATACAAAAAAAAAATGTGGAACACGAACGCAACCATGCCATAAGGTAAACATGCACCACGTGCATCCGTGTCTCGTCTCACAATAGATGAGTAGAGCTTTGCTGACGGACGTGCCAAACCACAATAGAAGCCACGCGCCACATTCTTATAGGATTCTGCCCGTATGGATGCATGGCCATCCCTAGGTGGACCTACATACGAAAATCAGTCTGATTAGTGATTTCAAACCTTTGGATCTTTGTAGCCCAAATAATGGTCAATAATGCTCAAATTCCGTAGTTAAAAAATCAATCTAAGAAAATGACTCCAATCCAATGGTTAGAAATCACTAATCTGGCAAATTTTTGGTTCGTAGGTCCACCTAGAATTGGCCCAAACATTCGTACGGTCAAAAATCTTTAAGAATATGCCACATGACTTAAAATAGACGTCCACTACCTATATAACAAAACTGGAAATTTTCTCCCCCTCTTATAGGCTTCATAAAGAAGGGCCAAGATCTTATCTCCCAAATGGACGATGGATCTCAGCCACTCACACCTGATTTTGGCCAATGCTTTGTCGGAGAGTGCCAAGGGCACGGGCCACCCACTAGTCTATATAACAAAATAGGGAAGTTGTCTCCCCACTTATACCCCCTCTTATCTGTTTCAACAAGGAAGGGGCGAGATCTTATCCCCCAAATGGACGGTGGATCTCAGCCACTCACACTTGATTTTGGCAAATCCTTTGACGGAGAGTACCTAGGGCACGGGCCACCCACTAAAAATATAACAAGTGACTGTGGTTTTCTTATACCCCCCTTATCTTGTACTAGTGGGTGCCTCGTGCCATCGGCACTCCTCGACAAAGAATTTGCCAAAATCAGGTGAGTGGCGGAGATCCACCGTATATTTGGGGGAGGATTAGATCTCGGCCCTTCTTTGTTGATGCTTATAAGAGGAGGTATAAGTAGGGAGACAACCAATGTGTTTTGTTATATAGAATAGTAAATGGCCATACCCACGGCACTCTCCTCCAAAAGTGTTTGCAAAAATTGGGTGCCTCTAGCACTCCAATGGTATAACAGACTGGGGCGTTACTGTTTTTTCCATTATTATGGAATGAGGCGGAATGAGTGGCTGAAATCTAACCGTCCACATTAGATCGATGGATTTGATCTCAACCACTCTTTATCTAACCGTCCACATTAGATGGATAGATAAGATAAGAGAATACAACTAAGTTGTCTTGATATATGCGGGGGTGGCCCGTGCCCGCGGCACATTCGACGAAGTGTTTGTCAAAATCGAGTGGGAGTTAATCTCAACCATTGATATGAAGCATAGTGGATCTCGGCCACTCATTATTGAAGCCATATAAGATAAGAGGGGTATAAGAAAACCATTAAATTTCTGTTAAATTCTATTTTTTTAATTTTCAATTTTAACTTTTAAATTTTGAATTTCAGCACCACTTTTTTCTGTTAAAATCATAAAAATTCGTTAAAATCCATTTTTTCTATTTTTGCTCTTGGCCGTTTCAATCCGTTTCAACAGTAAAAACCCTCTCGAGTCATAAAAAGTGGGGCTCCTAAGCCTGACCCTTAGGCTATATGTCAATCCAACCCATTTCATTCCTTATATGTAGGTAAATAGAAGGCGACCTGTGCCCACGGCACTCATCGACAAAGCATTTGTCAAAATTGGGTGTGAGTGGCTGAGATCCACCATCCATTTGGTGTGATAAGATCTCGGCCATCCTTTATGAAGCCAGATAAGAGGGGGAGACAACCGTCTGTTTTGTTATATAGATAATAGGTGACCCATGCCCACGGCACTCATCGACAAAGCGTTTGTCAAAATTGGGTGTGAGTGGCTGAGATCCACCGTCCATTTGGTGTGATAAGATCTCGGCCATCCTTTATCAAGCCGGATAAGAGGGGGAGACAATCATCCTGTTTTGTTAGATAGATGGCTTCAACAATCAGTGGTTGATGTCCAATATGCTTCATATCGATGTCTGAGATTAACAACCACCCGATTTTTCAAACACTTTGTCGGAAAGTGCTGCGGGCACGGGCCACCCACGCATATATCAAGACAACTCAGTTGTTCTCTTCTCTTACCCATCCATCTAATGTGGACGGTTAGATAAAGAGTGGTTGAGATCAAATCCGTCGATCTAATGTGGACAGTTAGATTTCTGCCACTCAATCCACCTCATTTGACCTCAATTTATTCAAAATTTGAATTTCAACACCGTTATTTTTTGTTATTTATGTTATTTTCCCATTTCTCTCTCTATGCGTTACAATCCGTTATAACAGCCGTTATAATGGAAAAAAATGGCAACGCTTGAGTCCGTTATACCGTTTGAGTGCCAAAGGCACCCAATTTTTGAAAACGCTTTTGGAGGAGAGTGCCATGGGCATGGGCCATTTACTATTCTATATAACAAAACACATTGGTTGTCTCCCTACTTATACCTCCTCTTATAAGCATCAACAAAGAAGGGCCGAGATCTAATCCTCCCCCAAATGGACGGCGGATCTCCGCCACTCACCTGATTTTGGCAAATTCTTTGTTGAGGAGTGTCGATGGCACGGGGCACCCACTAGTATATAACAAGGTGGCCTTAAATTGAGAGAATAATGTTACATGATCTCCCTCTCTATCCTCAAACGTTGAATTTCTCTCATTCTACAAGAGCCTTAAAGAATCGCGAATGCAATGATATCTCACACGGCGGCGAGAATTCATGAAGCTTCCAACTAGCTAATGTCTAATTTCCTTCACAAACCAAGGCATCATCCATGCATGCCATGTTGAAAAGATCTAGGAAGAATCCCAAACCTGGCTGCCCACTTTACAATGCAAAAAAAGATGATCCGTGCTTTCCCCACTCTCCTTGCATAAGACACAAAAATTCACAATGCATATCTCACGCCAGAATCAAGATCCTTTCTAAGGCCGCGCGGACTCTAAACAAAGCATGCGACTTAATTTACTTTAGATTCCCAAATAGAGGAGGTTGGAAACGAGTCATTATTGATACTTTAGATCGAGTCACGCCTGAAAACGAGTCATTATTGCTACCGAACCATACATGACCATCACCAATATAATAATCTATATATGTTGATGTGCGTCATGCACACTTCTCTAACAAGTTAGCAACTAGACCCATCTCAATAATTGGGTGATCAGGATTTTCAAATTAAAATCAAAATTTTCATGAGATTAGAAATGTTGAAATTGACTGATCTTTTTTGTGAAAAGTCACACTCAACACAAAAAATTCGCCTTCTAGTTGGATTGTCCAATCTATTATCTATACTAAAGCTCGGCACTGCTGAGGTGGCGCTCTCTCCATCTTTTTTCCAACATTTTTTCCGAAAATACCCTCCATATTTTTTTCAACATTTTTTCTAAAAATATCCCTATACTCAACTTTATCTCTCCTCTATTTACTCATTCTCATAACTATACCTCTCCTTAAATCCCTCATCAATTCTTAATTTCCCTACTAATAAAGACATGTTCTCTTTCTTATTTTAATAAATCTCTCCTTAAATCCCTCATCAATTCTTAATTTCCCTACCAATAAAAACATGTTCTCTTTCTTATTTTAATAAATCTATCCCTATTTACCATAAATAAAATTTTTCACCTTCTTTCAATTCTCAATATATCTTTCTCTTTCTTAAATAGAAAACCTCTTATACTATGTAATACCTCTCATACCATAAATAAAAAATCTATATATATATATATATATGTTATCTATACTAAAGCTCGGCACTGTTGAGGTGGCACTCTCTACATCTTTTTTACATCGTTTTTTTTCCAAAAATACCCATATTCATTCTCTCAACCAAAATTAATGTTACCTTTTGAAAATTTTCCTTCTCCAAAACGTCTTCTTTTGGACTCTTCCTTCTCCAAACCGTTTCTTTTTCCAACCAAGATTGTCTCTTCTTCTCCTTAAACTCCTCTTCAGTCTTTACAACTTCTTCTTTCCCTAAAACTTTCCTTTATATATTCTATTTCCAAAACGTCGCACCATTCTCCAGTTATTTCCTAAAATCTCTCCATCAGCTTTTAAAACATCGCACCATTCCTCAATTATTTCCTAAAATCTCTTCATCAATTTTTAAAAACGTCTCTATAAATATTATTTGATTTACTTCCAAAACATTACGTCTCATTCTCAATTGCCTACAAAATAAATCCTCTTTTATCTATTTCCTACTCTCCACCCAACGCATCCACTAAGATTAGATTATCTGGTGAAGGAAGATTTGAAAATCGACATTAAATGCGGTACGAACGTTGATTTTGCATAGAGAAGGATGATGAAATTTGGGATTGGGACCTTCAAAAAACCTACGTCCCATTCTCATCGTCGTCGAAAGAAATCATTTTTATCTATTCCCTACTCTCCACCAACGAATCCACTAAGATTGGATTATCTGGTGCAGGATGCTCTGGAAATTGCCATTAAAACTGAGCGTTAATGCAGTAGAGGAGGATAAAGTTTAGGATTGGGATAACAATGTACAAAAATTGTTGGCACTGCAAGCATCGTGTTTCTTCTACTAAGCAATAATTAGATGTATGGGTTTTCTTGGTTAGATTATGAATATTGTCATTTATGCTATTATTGGACATGTCAAAAAAATTATTTCAATATGTAAATTATTTTAACAGTGCCCGTGCTTTAGCACGGGCTATTGATTACTAGTATAATCTCTATGCAGGCCCCACTATCATGTATAAGAATTGGATGTAAGAAATGGGTAGCTCTAGAATTTACTTTTTTTTTTCAAAGTAGTACTTGAGTGCTTTTTGCCAAAACACTCACCTGTGTATGTGTGCGGTGAGGCCGAGGTGGCCCAACCGTACAAAATCCATGACCGGGCCTGTCTTGAAGTTTTACTCAAAATGGATAAAACTTTGATGACCGGGCCCTGTCATCGAAGGAGATGACAGGGCAGCAGATCACGACACCTGGATTTTGTACGGACAGGTCACCTCGGCCTCACTGCACAAGTACACAGGTGAGTGTTCACCACACACGTACCCAGGTGAGTGCTTTTTGCCAAAACACTCACCTGTGTACTTATGCGGTGAGGCCGAGGTGGTCCAACCGTACAAAATCTAGGTGCTGTGATCTGCTGCCCAATCATCTCCTTGGATCCCTGTCATCGAAGTTTTACTCAAAATGGATAAAACTTTGATGACCGGGCCCTATCATCAAAGGAGATGACAGGGTAGCAGATCACGACACCTAGATTTTGTACGGACGGGTCACCTCGGCCTGACCACACACGTACCCAGGTGAGTACTTGAGTGCTTTTTGCCAAAACACTCACCTGTGTACGTGTGTGGTGAGGCTGAGGTGGTCCAACCGTACAAAATCTAGGTGCCGTGATCTGCTGCCCTGTCGACAGGGGCTTGTAATCGAAGTTTTACTCCATGAAAATATGTACTCTTTCAAGCCTACTGACCATGAACGGTTGGACAACCCCTTGAGAGTAAAACTTTGATGACAGGGCACAATATGAGCCATGTGGCACACTCTTAGATGACTCTGACCGTATGGATGTTTTGCCAATCTCTAGGTATACCTAGGGACCAAAAATCAGCTTGATTAGTGATTTAAAACCTTTGAATCTTTGTAGTTTGTACCTCAAATAATGTTCAATAATGCTAAAATTCACACGGTTACGATCAACCATTGAAAATAACTCCAATCCAATGACTAGAAATCACAAGTAGGACTGATTTTTGTTTTCTACGTCTACTTAGTGATTTGCCAAACATCCATACGGTCATAGTCTGTAAGCGTGTGCCACGTGGTTCCTATTGCACCCTGACTTTTACTCACCACTTAATGGACCTAGGCTCACGCCCCCAAAAATTTAGGCTCACGCCCCGAAAAGTTTCGACTTTCGAGAAAATTATTGAAGCAGCGAAAATTTAGGAGTAAAACATCTATCACAGCGTTTTGACAGATGCTTGTGTCACAATGCAAAATACAAGCCACGTGGCAAGTTCTTAGTGGATTATGACCGTATGGATGTTTAGCCAGTCCCTCAATGGACTTCTAAACCACAAAAATCAGCCTGATTAGGGATTTCTAAGCGATTCGATTGAAGTTATTTTCATGGGTTGATTTTAACGGTAATTATTCAAGCATTATTGAGCATTATTTGGCTGCAAAGGTTGCAAATCACTAATCTAGCTGATTTTTGGTTTATAGGTCCACCGAGGAACTGGCCAAACATCCATAAAGTCAGTGTCCACTAAGAGTGTGCCACGTAGCCTTTATTTTGCATTGTGATGGAAGCATTTGTCAGAACGCTGTGATAGAAGTTTTACTCGAAATTTAGAAGGGGCGATCCTGTGCCCAATCATATTGCTTCAGGTGCACTGGCAGGGTTAACCTGGCGCAACATCATTGCCCCTACACTTAGGTGTAGCCGCTGCAATATGATTAGGCGCAGCATCGCGGGTTCTAAATTTTTCAACTTACGAAGTTGCCGCGAAAAGATGTATTCCGTGGCCACTTTTACGCTGTAATTGTGACTCAATTTCCAACTTACGAAGAAGACAAACGCGGGATAGTTGGAGTAAAACTTGTGTCACAAGAAGTGATTCACACTTTGAAACCTTTATTTTTCGTCCACTAGTCGTGTGACATGGCAATGATGATGTAGTCAAAAAAGAAAATGATGACGTAGTACAAAAAGATGGCTATGACATCATTGACCTTCCTTTTGTCTTTGGTTTTATATAATTAACAATGGCCTACATGTGATTCACACTTTGATCAAATGTTTATAAATAGCTGCATGGTTTGTAAATGAGAAGAAACAAGGCAGCTGAGAAGAGAAATCTAGCCTACAGCCATGGAAGTGCAACGAGTTCTTCACATGAACGGAGGAGAAGGAGAGACCAGCTATGCTAATAACTCAATACTTCAAGTCTCTCTCACTCATTTCCTTTGAATTTGATTATCTATACGACTTGAGTTCTTTCCCTAAATGATTTGAGTTTTTTTCTATCTTTGTTTGTTTACAGAGAATGGTGATATCGAAGGCAAAACCCATAATAGAAGAAACAGTACTAAATCTCTACAGCACCATTTTTCCTGAGTGTCTGAGGATTGCAGACTTAGGTTGCTCTTCAGGACCCAACACCCTATTGGTGATCTCCGAGATTATAGACACTATTGCCATGACATGCCACCATTTGAGTCGTCAATCACCTGGATTCCAAGTGTTCCTAAATGATCTTCCAGGAAATGACTTTAACACCATTTTCAGGTCTTTGCCTGATTTTTATGAGAAACTCAAGAGAGAGAAAGGCAATGAGTTCGGGCCATGTTTCATCACAGGAATGCCTGGGTCTTTTTATGAGAGACTCTTTCCAAGCAAAATACTACACTTTGTTCATTCTTCTTATAGTCTCCATTTTCTCTCTCAGGTGAGCATATTTACTAATTACCATCTAGAACAAGAAGACTCGTTGAATTAACAGAATTTTTTATATATAAGTTGACAACTTGATATATGATGCAAGGTTCCCCAAGAGCTTCAAAGTGATGCAGGCACTCGATTGAACAAGGGGAATATCTACATAGGGAAGACGAGCCCTCTTAGCGTGCTTAAAGCATACTGGGAACAATTTGAGAAGGACTTCTCATTGTTTCTCGGGTTACGCTCTGAAGAAATAATTCCTGGAGGGCGTATGGTCCTAACATTTATGGGTAGGAGAAGTGACGATCCCTCGAGCGATGAACATTGCACACCTTGGACGGTGTTAGCACAGGCACTCAATGACATGGTCTCAGAGGTATGTTAATTGTACCCAATTTATGTCCTATTAACAATGGAATAAGCCAGTAAGTACCCTTTAATTCAAAATTGTACACTTTTAAGTCATTATAATATAAATCAGCTTAATTAATTCGATGTAGGGTCTCGTCGAGGAGGCGAAAGTTGACTCATTCAATCTCCCCTATTATGCGGCTTCTACCAAAGAAATAAGCGACCTAATTCAGGCTGAAGGATCTTTTAATCTCGACCGACTCGAAACTTTTGAAGTGGATTGGGATGGTAACATGGATTATGAGAACAAAGATATTGTGTTTGATATGTCCATGAGGGGGGAAAATGTGGCAAAGTGTATAAGAGCTGTGGCAGAACCACTGCTCATGAATCATTTTGGAGAGGCCATAATCGATGATGTGTTCTGTAGGTTCGTGGAGAAGGTTACTGTGCTCCTAATGAAAGACGATGCCAAGTACATTAATCTCACCGTCTCCGTGACCAGGAAAGAATGAAAATCATCTACGAAGAAGTATATATTACTAGCAGATGAAGATAGTAGTAACAACTATGATATTGTATCTTCGTTGCATCTGTATTTGGATTGGATATAGTATACCACCTCCTTTCCTTTTCTCTTAGATAATTGAGGACGACGCCTCTGATTTGCCATTTTATTTAATCGATAGACTATGTATCAATGGTTGAGGTCGACGCCTCTGATTTACCAAGGCGTCACCCATCCCATATCGGAAAGATCTAAGAAGATAAATGTTTACTACCCCATGGAAGATCAAAGTTTGGTACGCCAGCTCCAGAAAAAAGTATGTGGCACATTCTTTTGGGATCGGCCTGATTGGTGATTTCTAAACGTTGTATTTCAGCATTTTTCATCATAGGCTTCCCGAAGAGGCCCATGAATGGGAACAAAGCCCACGACAGAAAATGCTTGAATCCAATGGATAGAAATAATCATTACGTTTGATTTTCAGGGAGTAGGTCCAACAAGAGGTGGACCAAATGTTCAGGAGGTCAGGATCCGGCCCCGAAGATTTATACTTTTGGGGGCTAGTAGATCAACTTTGCTCCTCCAGCAAACTTTTTTCCGTGTTAACACAATGGGATCACGAGTCACTCTAGTTTAAAACTTTAAAATGCATCCTCTTTTCTTGGCTAAGCAATTAATTATTTTTTTCTTAGGAAATCAGTAATTTAAAATGCATCCTCCACAGCACTCTATTGATGGTTTACCATGGATCATTGGGTCTCACATGGTTGATCTGTGTGTAAGCGTGCAAGTGGGCCTGGTTCTGGGCCTGGTTCTGGGCCTGGTCTGGGCCTGGTCATGTGCCTGAGGCCCAGTCTGATACAATCCAAATTTAAGCCCTTAACATCTCATGGGCCGGCCTGTTTACACCCTACCTGTGAGAAAAATATTAGATGACCTATAAGTATGACTACTTACTTATCAATATAATGAGTTTTTCGAACTGGGAAATGTTTTCGCTGTGTGATGCCTATCAGAGACCACAATATATAAATAGTAAAGTGGGCCCACATGGATGCGCGTGAAAGGTGAATTACCAATAAAGTGCTGTGCGCCGCCACCCACCCGCACCCACAAGTCCACAACCCCCCGCCTTGCCATGGGAAAATTTTAGATGCAGACCCCTTGGTGGATATACAAACTAAAAATCAGCTTGATTGATAATTTCCACCCGTTGGATTAAGTGCCCAATAATCAAGAGCACATGTTGAAGTGTGGTCACATGTTTTACTAAAGAATTCAATCAGTCTTCCTCCTTGATTGAGATGTTAGGCGCTGAGATGTCTTTCCTTGCAAACAAAGGAAGGGTACTACTGTATTTTTTTTAAATAATTACCCAGAAAACAACGCATTAGGTGTATTGTTTATTACGTAAATATTTTTTTTTTAAATATCAACATATATGTTAGTGGTTATATTCCTTATCAATAATTTATATAAAATATTATATGTATATAAACTAGTAAATGGCACGTGCCCATGGCACTCCGCGAAAGAAGCGTTTGCAAAAATTGTGTGGCTCCGGCACTCAAACAGTATAACGGACTGGGGCGTTACTGTTTTTTCCGTTTTAACGGATTGTAACGCACAGGCGCAAAAATGAAAATTAACGGAAATAACGACGATATAATTCAAAATTTCAATTTCAATTTTTCGCTAAAATTTGTAATGGAAAATAACTGAAAAATAACATAAATAATGGATGTTATGGATTTTAACAATTTCTTTTTCAAAAAATAACGGTAAAAGTCTTTTATAAGGGAAAAATAACAGCCGTTAAGCATTAAAACGGTACATAACGTAATGGGGGAGGTCCGAATCTGTGGTACAGTATCATCCCAATGCCGCCATCTGTCATGCTGTTGGCACATATTTGGTGGACGTACACACCAAATCCTTGCATTTATAGTGAAGTTTTAGATTTCCACAAAAATCATAGCCTAAGACGAATAAATGAGGAGGATTGAGTGGCTGAAATCTAACCGTCTACATTAGATGGATAGATTTGATCTCAACCACTCTTTATCTTATGAAGCCGGATAAGATAAAAAATAAGACATCTTCCCTAGTTTGTTATATAGATAATGGGTGGCCCGTGCCCCCGGCACTCCCAGACAAAGTATTTGCCAAAATCGGGTTTGAGTGGCTGAGATCCACTATCGAGTTGGGGGATAAGATCTCGATCATCCTTTATGAAGCCAGATAAGAGGAGACAACTTTCCTGTTTTGTTATATAGATTGCAAGAAAATGAGTTTTTGAATAATATATGCCAAATTAACTTTTTTAACTTTTTGACTTATAAGTCAATATTTTACCAAACAAACTTTTACTTCCAAATAACAACATTTTTAGAAGTTACTTTTTGCTTCCACTGGTTTGCCAAACAGGCTTAAGTCTTGGGTCAATTAAAAACCCATGACCCTAATTGTTCTCAGCCGGTTCGGCCCATTTTAAGGACTGTGGGCCTTCACAATGATCTTTTGTGGCTAAACAAAAATCAGTACACTAGCAACGAGTAAAACTTCTGTCACAATCGGATTGCAAATCACACAATCACAGCCAATGAGTTCTCGGCACATGGGTACGTTGCAAAAAGCAATTGTGTACATGCCGAGAACTCATTGGCTTGTGATTGTGTGATTTACAATTTCTTGCCATAGAAGTTTTTCTCCACTAGCAACATGTCCGTTTACATCAATTACTCACATACAACACACGTGCTGCACACTAATAATATTTTAAACCCAAAACATGTGTAACACCCCACATGCAACATTCTCCTGAGGGCCTATTAGTTCATATTTTCTTAGTAGGCAACATATTAGTTCATTAAATGCCTTTTTAGCGTATTCACCCATGCATTCTTAAATTAAATATTTTTGTTTCAAAAAGCTTATCCGCCATTGAAAAATAGGCTTGTTTAATTACTTAATTACTTCTCGTGCCATCAAATATATTTTCGATGCAGGCATTTCAAAATCATTAATTAAATTACTCACCATCCCATTTTACCTATATTTTCAAAATAACTTCGTCTTTTAATTACTTAATTTCTTCTCATACCATTTCTTCTATATTTTCAAAGGCGCAGGCTCCAGTTACCGCCCTAAAATGATAGGCTCCGATTACGGGACAAAATATGAGCCACGTGGCACACTCTTAGAGACTTCTGACCGTATGTATGTTTGGCCAATCTCTAAGTGGACGTACAAACCAAAAATCAGCCTGATTGGTGATTTATAGGCGTTGGATTGGACTTATTTTTATGGGTTAATCTTGACTGTGGGAATTTGAGCAGTATTATTTGAGGTACAAAGATCCAAAGACTAGAAATCAGCAAGCAGGCTGATTTTATATTTTGTCCTGTATCTGGAGCCTGTCATTTTAGGGCGGTGACTGGAGCCCGACCCATTTTCAAAATAGCATCTCATAACTACCTAAATCAAGATTATCGAAAACCATACTTCACTTAATTATTGAAAATAATACAACATTTGCACGTGCAAACACACCTGTGTATGGCACGTGGTACATTTGCGCGTGAAAATAATAGGAAATGATTTTTCCATTTGACAGATATAAAATGACAGGTAAAATGACAGGGACAATATAAGCCACTTGGGATACTCTTACAGGACTCTGACCGTACGGATGTTTGTCCTATCCCATAGTGAACCTCTAAACCAAAAATCAAACTGATTAGTGATTTATAAGTGTTGGATCGGTGTACCTCAAATACTGCTCAAATTCCCACAGTTGAGATTGAGATCAGTCTATGAAAATAAGTCCAATCCAAAGCCTATAAATCACTAATCAGGCTGATGTTTGTAGGTCCACCATGGGATAAGACAAACATCCATACGGTCAGAGTCCTGTAAGAGTGTGCCGCGTGGCTTATATTGTGTCCCTGTCATTTTAGATCTGTCAACGGAGCCCGACCCTTGAAGAAATGCCTTCACATTTGAGTATGGCACGTGGTACATTTTATTTGTTTGTGCTCCATAGGCAATATTCTTCCGCACGTTAATTTTATCGAATACACTTACGTCGTACCTTCTCTTGTGCAACACGTGTGTCTATGTATGCGCGGGTCAACTGCCACACGACCCACATGGGAAAGTTTCTGGTACAATAGCCAAATGATACTTCTCATTTGTGGTCTTCCGTGGCTCCGTGCACAGTTACCTAATGTATCGAAGGGAAAAAAAATAATGCAACACGTGTATCTGCGTATGCGTGGCTCAACTGCTACACGACGCACACCGACCCACATGGGAATGTCTCGTGGTTGTACGGTGTACCCAGAGCTTCAAACGTTGAAGGCCCCTGCCAAAATGTCTGACACGTGCATCAACGCCTAAACCCAACCCACAACTTGGTTAGTTCGTTAAGGCCCAAGGGTGGTTAACAAAGGGTACCTGTCAAAACATTTTGGGAGGGGACCTTCACGGGACGAGCGAATTTTTTGGCGTAGTACCCAAATGATACTTCTCATTTGTGGTATTCCGTGGCTCAGTGCATAGTTATCTGAAATTTGTGGCGTGGTCTTTAGAATTTGTGTCTTGAGATTCTCAATGAACATAAGTGGTGTCTTAGGACGATGCTGACACTTGGCCTAAGAGATGGGAGTTCGATTTTAGGTTTCAAAAAATTGGTCAAAATTCACTAAATATATGGCAAATATGCCGCATATTTATCCATAAAATCCATAAGAATCAAAACTTGAGTTGCCACACAACTCTAACCTGGCTATTTATTAGTTAATTACCTATTAAAATTAAGAAGAAAAAGACCTATTAGTTCATTGGCTTTATAGTAGTATATTATAAATCACTAATCAAAATGATTTTTTGTTTGTAGGGTTTACCTAGTTATGGCCCAAATATCCATCCGGCCAGTAATCTCTAAGAGTATCACGTGGCTCACACTGATGATGAGGGACCTTCCTCATCAAAGTTCAAGTTTTGCTCTTTAATTAGGTGAGTGTCTGAAGCCTGCGTCATATCGTCAATCTCGATTTTGGCTTTATATAACAGTATAGATAGATTTGACGGTGGTATTTAATGTTACCCTTATTAATTTGTAACCGTTATATAAGGTGCCTAAGATATATGTGATGCACGCCCTTACACGACAGCATCTTACACGTGGCACACTCTTAGAGATCACTAACTGTATGGATGTTTGGCCCATCCCTAGGTGGACTCACATGCAAAAAATTATCTTGATTGGTGATTTCTAAGCATTCGATTGGACCACATTATGAGACATGTGTCACACTCTTATAGATCTCTGACCGTATGGATGTTTGACCCAACCCTAGATGGACCTTCAGATTTCCATTATCCATTGAATTAGTCTTTTCCAAGGTTTTATTTTTAACTGAGGATTTCAAGTATATTATTTCTGGTACTTATATCCAAACGTTATAAATCACTAATCAGGCTGAGTTTTGTCATGCAGGTCAACCTGGGATGCATCACGTGGCTCACATGTCGTTCCTCATCAACCTTAATGATGGACCTCATGCATCGATGAGTGTCTACAGGTGCATTTAATGATGTAACAGCTGAGTATTATTTGTAGACACCTAACCAATAGTTGTCATGTTGACATGGATTATATTATAAGCCACGTGGCTCAGTCTTATAGATTGCTGACTGTATGGATGTTTGATCTAATCCTAGATGGACCTACAGACCAAAATCAGTCCCATTAGTGAGTTCTAAACGTTGGATTAATTAGAGTCGACATTTTCATGCTTTATTTGTAACTATGGATATTTCAAGCATTATTTGGGGTACTCAGATCCAAAGGTCATAAATCACTAATCATGCTTATTTTCGGTATGTAGGTCTACATAAGGACGGGCCAAAATCATGCGGTCAGACTGTTGTCTATCATCAAAGTCTTGCTTTTGGTAATAGGTGTATAGGTTTTGTCTTCCTTTTCTTTTACCTTCTTTTCATCTACCCGTGGTGCTTTTGGTAAAAGGCCCGTAGGTTTTGTCTTTTCTTCTCCTTTACCTTTGTTCATCTACACGTGGTGATCATAGACAAACATTTTGTGAAGCCGGCGACCGTCGTCAACTCCATTTTCGCTTACATGCATAATTCAAAGTCTCGGGCGATCTGGATCGGGATCGGATCCAAACCATGTCTGTCTCGCCCGAGTTCTCTGTTTTCTGAAGGATTTTCACACCATCTCGGGGCGAGTTGGCCGATCCAGATTGGGATCGAAGCCCACCGATCCAGCCTCCGATCCCGAGATGCTTACACGTGCTTTTGGTAAAAGGCATGTTGAGTTTTTTTTTTTTTTTTTTTCTTTGGTGGCTTAGGACTTAGAAGTAGTGTCAGCATGGATTTTTGCTGCCAAATTACCGTACTTTAGAATCTCCCTCTTTATAGAAGCTCCATTATGCAACAAGGACACTAAGATCATAACAACAGCGATTACCTTCCTTTTATATTTGTTTTTATAAGCTTATTAGTCTTAACAATGGCCTACATGTGATTCACGCGTTGATCAAATGTTTATAAATAGCTGCATGGTTTGTAAATGAGAAGAAACAAGGCAGCTGCGAAGAGAAATCTAGCCTATAGCCATGGAAGTGCAACGAGTTCTTCACATGAACGGAGGAGATCGAAGGAGAGACCAGCTATGCTAATAACTCGATACTTCAAGTCTCTCTCTCGCTCTCTCTCTCTCTCTCCTTTGAATTTGATTATCTACGTCTTGAGTTCTTTCCCTAGATGATTAAGATTTTTGTTTCTTTTTTTTTGTTTACAGAGAATGGTGATATCCAAGGCGAAACCCATAATAGAAGAAACAGTACTAAATCTCTACAGCACCATTTTTCCTGAGTGTCTGAGGATTGCAGACTTAGGTTGCTCTTCGGGACCCAATGCCCTATTGGTGATCTCCGTGATTATAGACACTATTGACATGACATGCCACCATTTGAGTCGTCAATCACCTGGATTCCAAGTTCCTAAATGATCTTCCAGGAAATTATTTTAACACCATTTTCAGGTCTTTGCCTGACTTTTATGAGAAACTCGAGAGAGAAAGGCGATGAGTTTGGGCCATGTTTCATCACAGGAATGCCTGGGTCTTTTTATGAGAGACTCTTTCCAAGCAAAACACTACACTTTGTTCATTCTTCTTATAGTCTCCATTTTCTCTCTCAGGTGAGCATATTTACTAATTACCATCTAGAACAAGAAGACTCGTTGAATTAACAGAATTTTATATATAAGTTGACAACTTGATATATGATGCAAGGTTCCCCAAGAGCTTCAAAGTGATGCAGGCACTCGATTGAACAAGGGGAATATCTACATAGGGAAGACGAGCCCTCTAAGCGTGCTTAAAGCATACTGGGAACAATTTGAGAAGGACTTCTCATTGTTTCTCGGGTTACGCTCTGAAGAAATAATTCCTGGAGGGCGTATGGTCCTAACATTTATGGGTAGGAGAAGTGACGATCCAGCGAGCGATGAATATTGCACACCTTGGACGGTGTTAGCACAGGCACTCAATGACATGGTCTCAGAGGTATGTTAATTGTACCTAATTTATGTCATATTAACAATGGAAGCCAATACCCTTTAATTCAAAATTGTACACTTTTAAGTCATTATAATATAAATCAGCTTAATTAATTCGATGTAGAGTCTCGTCGAGGAGGCGAAAGTGGACTCATTCAATCTCCCCTATTATGCGGCTTCTACCAAAGAAATAAGAGACCTAATTCAGGTTGAAGGATCTTTTAATCTGGACCGACTCGAAACTTCTGAAGTGGATTGGGATGGTAACATGGATTATGAGAACAAAGATATAATAGTGTATGATATGTTCAGGAGGGGGCAAAATGTGGCAAAGTGTATTAGAGCTGTGGCAGAACCACTGCTCGTGAATCACTTCGGAGAGGCCATAATCGATGATTTGTTCTGTAGGTTCATGGAGAAGGTTACTGAGCTCCTAATGAAAGACAATGCCAAGTACGTTAATCTCACCGTCTCCGTGACCAGGAAAGAATGAAGATCATATATCACCTCCTTTCCTTTTATCTTAGATGGTTGAAGTCGACGGCTCTGATTTGCCATTTTATGTACTCCATAGACTATGTATCAACGGCTATAATAATTAATGCCCTAGAACTTCCAATAAATGTCATCTCATTGTAAAAGATTGGGACAACATGAAATTGTTTGATCATACGAGCAGGTCCATACTTGTCGGATAAACGTGGTGCATCTTTATTGGTTCTTTTTTGTCACTACACTGGGGTTCTTATAAAGTCACCGGTCGTTGGACGGCAATGCCAATGATATTTTAACACATAAATATCACCTTCATTTGGGAGGGAACCTGCTTCCCTGTTAATTAGTCCTCTTTTACCTCAAGGACGTATTCTCGCAACATCGGGCTGTATGTGCAACGTGTCACACTTAATTTGTTCCATTCCGAGTAAAACTTGTGTCACAACGGATTGCAAATCACACGATCACAAGCGAAAGAGTTCGACGCTGACCGTATGGATGTTTGGCCAGTCCCTCCGTGGACCTATAAACCAAAAATCACCAGTCCCTCGGTGATTACAACCTTTGGATCTTTGCACCCAAATAACGCTCAATAATGCTCAAATTCCTACCGTTAAAATCAACCCATGAAAATAACTTCAATCGAATCGCTTAGAAATAACTAATCAGGCTGACCTTTTGGTTTAGAGGTCCACCGAGGGACACTGACCGTCCATACGGTCAGTGTCCACTAACAGTGTGTCAAGTATTCTGCGCTTTGACAGAAGCATCTGTCACAACGCTGTGACAAGTTTTACTCTTTTAAGATACTCAAATCCAACGTACGGTTAGAAATCACCAATCAAGCTAATTTTTGTCCGTATGTCCACGAGAGGGTGAGCTATAACATCCATTAGAACTGGGGTCTCAAAGGGCTGTTCTTTGATGCAGCCTTTTGTATCAAAATTTTGGTGCAGAAGTCCCTCAAATTGCAACGTAATAGACTCGTTCGGGTCCACTTGCCACTCGATAGACCTTCACACCAAAAATCAGAGTGATTGGTGATTTCTCACACCAAAAATCAGAGTGATTGGTGATTTCTAGCCGTATGATTTGAGCACTTTTTCATCACGGGCTTCATGAACAGGCCTATGAGTTAGTTCCAAGCCAATGATGAAAAGTGCTGAAATCCAATGGCTAGAAATCACTAATCATACTGATTTTTGGTGTGTGCCTACACCAGGATGTGGGCCAAACATTCATGGAGGCACTGGGCCCGAAAGAGTCTACAAAGTGGCAAATTGAGCGACTTCTGCATCAAAATTTTGAAGTCGGTATCATAGATTTTTCCGGTCCCAAAGAGGTGGCATACTAACTGCTGTTCGCAACGAGTAAAACTTGCCTGACCATCGAAAGCAGGCTCAACCTGGCCTTGGGTCACTCATAAAGCCCACGAGAACCATAAAAGGGCAACAATGGAAAATCAGCGTACAGAAAAAGAAAAATAATAATTTTGAAGGCATAAATGAGGAGTACCCTGGTGGGCCTGGCCGTTGAGAGTAGAGAAATTTATTGCCCTTTAGGATCATTAAGATCTCTTCATGAACAAGCCCATGGATGGGTTCAAAGCCCAACAATCAAAGGTAATGGGTTTGAAGAGTGTGCCACACGGCATTTTGGGAGGGGCAACTCCAACATTGAATTGGCCTAGAGGGCAGCAAAGTTTTTCTCTTATTTAACGGCTAAAATTTACAAGATCTGGGCCAAGCTTGACCTGGAGTGGGCTGGGCTCCAAACTTACAAGGCCAGCCCACCCAACTTACACCTTAAAAAGGAAAATATCGCTGCTGGAGGCGAACTGAAGACCATGAAACGGTAAGGACCTAAGGACGATGTAACCTGTCCTCGAGATCCTTCCAATGATTGAAAAAAAAAATGAGAATATAATCTTATCGATGTGTCTTTCAACCTGATGTTGTGAATCAAGAACGCTAACATCTATCTATATAACAAGACAGGGAAGTTGTCTCCCCACTTATACCCCCTCTTATCTATTTAGACAAAGAAGGGCTGAGATCTTATCCCCCAAATAGATGGTGAATCTCAGCCATTCACACCCAATTTTGACAAACGCTTTGTTGGAGAGTGCCGTGGGCACAGGCCACCCACTATCTATATAACAAGTGACAGTGGTTGTCTTATACCCCTCTTATCTTATATGGCTTCAATAATGAGTGGTTGAGATCTACTATGCTTCATATCGATGGCTGAGATTAACTCTCATCCGATTTTGACAAACACTTTGTTGGAAAGTACCGCGGGCACGGGCCACCCACGCATATAACAAGACAACTCAGTTGTATTCTCTTATCTTATCCATCGATCTAATGTGGACGGTTAGATTTTAGCCACTCAATCCGCCTCATTTGACCTCAATTTATTCAAAATTTGAATTTCAACACCGTTATTTTTTGTTATTTCTGTTATTTTTCCATTTCTCCCTCTGTGCGTTACAATCCATTATAATGGAAAAAACGGTAACACCCCAGTCCGTTATACCGTTTGAGCGCCGAAGACACCCAATTTTTGCAAACGCTTTTGTCGGAGAGTGCCGTGGGCACGGGCCATTTACTATTCTATATAACAAAACACATTGGTTGTCTCCCTACTTATACCTCATCTTATAAGCATCAACAAAGAAGGGCCGAGATCTAATCCTCCCCCAAATGGACGGTGGATCTCCGCCACTCACCTGATTTTGGCAAATTCTTTGTTGAGGAGTGCCGATGGCACGGAGCACCCACTAGTCTATATAACAAAATAGGGAAGTTGTCTTCCCCTCTTATAGGCTTCATAAAGAAGGGTCGAGGAGTGGCGTGGGCACGGGCCACCTACTAGTTACAAAACAAAGAAGAGAATTTTTATAAGCAGAACGGAAACTGACTCAACTGCATGGCCAATTCTATATGTGAATGTGAGTGAGAGCAAGAGCAAAGGAGAGTAAGAATCTACTGATTTGGGAATGGAATTTACCATTCAGCTCGACAAATCCACGTCAGTCGACTAAAACCAATCAGTCAATCACAGGCTTTATCTAGGAGAAAATTCTCTCTAAAATTCAATAATCAAATATCAACTTCAATTTTCATTATTATGTATGCCCTATAATTATAGACATAGTAAACTAATCCTATTGACTTCAAAACAAATGAAAACTTTTTCCTAACTCTATTACAACTTAAAGAATCAAAATCTAAACAATTTAGACTTTTAAAACTCCTACTGCAACAGTAGGTAGTATGGTAATAGGATGTTCCTGCATCAAACCCTCCAGGGTGAGTTCAAACTCGAGTACTATACTCGGTCTTTCCATTTGATGAGGTACTTTCGTATCATTCAATTAGAAGATGAAATTTGTATCCGCATTTTTTTTATCAAGTTGGCTTTGATGGTTGATCAGAGATACTCTTTGCAAACCAATGGTGCATACTAGATTTGTCCATTTAACACGATGAACTCACGTCAGTCGGCTACCAATCCTAGGCTTAACCTAAGAGAATATTCTCTCTCAAATTCAATATTCAAATATCAATTTCAATTTTTCATTTTTAAATCTTTCCTAAATTTATAGACATTGTAAAGTAATGCTATTTGACTTCAAAACAAATACAAGCTCTCTTCTAAACTTATTATGACTCAAAGAATCAATTTCTAAATAATTTAGACTCTTAAAATTCCTACTACAATCAAACTAGCTAAAAATGATCAAACCCCTGAATATTGAATGGCTAAAAATCATCAATCCTGGAGGACATACATGGAATCACGTGCTTCGGCTAATTTCATCTTAGAAGAACTATATCATGATATATCATTGGTGGGTCCGACAATGTGAACCCTACTCAAAATGCTACTTTCACGCATTTTTGGGGCCATTGACAGTATTGGCATACCCCTTTGTGGATACATAGTAGGGTAACGAGGTAGAGGCGTCGGGTTTAGCGGTTTTTGTCACTTGAGGCTGTCATCTGGGCCCATTGACAGCATTACCCCACCCCTTGGTGTCATTCATACGAAAAGTCAGCGGTTTGATGAGTTTTAGACGTTGGTTTTAGTACAGTGCCTTAAAAGGTACTAAAATCTAATGGCTAGAGATTTCCAATCAGGGTGATTTTTGGTGTCTATGTCCACCAAGGGGTGGGCTAAGCATCCATGCAGTCAGTGGACCTAGAGGGTAGCGGTGAGTAACAAAAATAGCTTACATCTTTTTTCCGGATATATATACCAAAACTGATACTGATTAGTCACCTCTAGCCATTCGATTTTAATACTTGATTTTAGCTGTTGGATTCAAGCAATTTTCGGTCACTATATATTTCTGATATCTAGAATTATGTGTAAAAACATAGAGCATGGTGTTGGGATATACTAGACTAGATATTGAATTTTTGGTTTGATCCGCACAGAGACCGTTTTTATTACGTAGGCAGCACTTGGCCATTAACTTCAAAACTCAGTCTATCGAGTGCTGCACGTGCTTCTCCGTTAGTGATAATAGATGATTAACACTCAGCGTTCTTTACGCCTTTACCCTAACTTTATAGTAGAAGGAGACTCACCGGAAAGCTCACTACTTCATCCAAGGAATAGGAGAACCAAGTCAGGCTGACTCTCTCTCTCTCTCCCTCCCTCAATTAGGGTTTTTATTTTCTAAATATTTCCTTTTTGTTGTGTTCTTTCCATTGTTCCAAGACATCGATTCGCGCCGTTCCCCCAGATTTCTGAGAAATTTGGGGCTTTTATCGAGCAAGACCTGAAAATCTTCGAGATGCCGGATATTCCAAAGTTGAGTGGAAGAACAATCAGTATTTCTTTAATTCCTTCTTATTTTGATTTTTCGTTACTTTTTAACGGAGTGATTGTGTGAATGGCATCGCAGGGCACCAATTGATTACATGGATGCTGTTTTAGAGGGGAAAGATGCTGCGGATTGGATTTACAGAGGAGAAGGAGCTGCGAATCTTGTTCTTGGTTACACCGGATCATCTCCTGCTTTTGTACGTCAAAGTCAAACCATTCGATTAATTTTTCTTTTTCTTTTCCTCCTTGATTTTCTCGGGAAATTTTTTTATCCTGGCACTTTTTTGATCCTGACGTGCCAGGCCAGGTCCCTCTATCTAATAAGCGCCACCTGTCGTGGGGTCAAGGTGGGCTTTAACTATAGTTACCAGTAACAGTGGAGAAAAAGCAACTCCAGTTAAGGACCACCTTAACCCTAGAACAGGTGGCACTTAACTGCAAGTGGTAGGCTGCCTGGATCGAAATATGCCTGGATCAAAAATAAATTCTTGATTTTCACTGTTATATTCTATCTATATTTAGTAGATAAAGATAAAGGGGGTGATGTGATGGTGATGGTAGTCGTAGTACCGGTTCTACCTAAAAATAGAGAGAGAAGAAAAGGTGATACTAAAGTATCGGTTTTAATGAGAAGACATTTAGCATGTTTTTTTCAGAAGACGGGTGTTCTCGTTCACCCTACCCATCTGCCGTACACATTGAACACATGCAAGAGGTTTGGGACCTACCATTTGATGGGTCTTACCTATCAGAGATCACCCTGGTCGAAATTCCATATGATTGGGTGATTGTAACCACCTCATCTGCTGCATATTTTTGCTTGATTGGAATTAATGTAAGCAAACAGATTGGATGATTAAGAACATCACATCATATTGATTTAGGAGATTTCCTAGTCGGGACCGTTGAATGGACAAGAAAAGGTCCACAGATTGAAGGATTATGATCGTCAGATAAATTTTGTTTCGGGGCTTACATCCAATGCAAGAGATGACATTTTTTAGGTTCCTGATTAATTAGCATGTACACCATATCTATAGCAAAGTTCCAAATAACAAATGTAACAAGGAACCGCTGGTGGACCTATGATACCTGAAATTCCTGTACCATACCCATACCCATACCCATACCCTTAATGGTGGACCTTAGGCCCTTATTCGCCGTTATAAGGCTGTTTCAACCTTGCATTCCTTTCCAAGCATTTTACCATTTTTTCAATAGTTATGACCAAATCGGATATATCATCTACTTTCTTTGAAGCTTAGGTATCACATTATTTCTTTTTGCTAGTGCAAAAGAAATAAGATAGAGGAATGCTTTTATAGGCCACGCATTGTGGTTCCGGTGTCTATTGTTGCTAGGGTGCACATGTTCATTGACCCATTTTCGAGACCATCTCTTGTATTCACATAGCCACAAAATGACACTGGTGTACCACGAGAGAAGCAATGAGGTCAACTTGTTTCAAATATACTACATGAATTCTGCCAATGCAATGTAATTGAACCCTCGTTGATCCGAATGAATCAGCCTTTCTATGTCTGTACATCTTTTTGCCTACTATGCAAGATGATAGCGGGTTAAATCGTGTCTTGGTGCTTTGTACCATGTTGCCAGGTATGGGTATTGTCTATGGGTATGGGTCTTTTGTCAAACTTGCTCGCCCCAAATCATATGGTACTGAGACAGGATTGTATGGTGAATGTTATAATATTTTCTAATAATGTAATGTTATTTATTTTTATTTTTTTGACAAGTGATATAATAATGTTATCTATCGTTTTCTTTAAATTTTACATTAATTTTATGCTTCTAAAAATATTATATTAAATTTGGGTACGTCTGAGCCGTACATAACATGGATCCAATACCATAACCATGTTATGTTGTGTCATGCTGGTACCTCGGAAGGTTTTGTCATCTTAAAAATATTTTGTGCCTCAAGCCCCTGCATGATCCTGGGCTGGAAGTACTTGTCTCTTGGATGTTATTATCCTTGTTATAAAATTTGACTAAGGTTTAACAATTTCTCAGCAAGACCCGCTGCAAAATGGATGGGTAATGCTCATCCCAGGATCCCGAAATTAGAAATCGATCCAATCTGCACAAAGTCGGATTCTGCTAGTTGTTGGACCACGTGAAGGCTCCCCCATTCAAAGGGAGATCCAATAGGCCAAAGCAGTGGATGAACTCACCAAACTCCCTCATGCTTTTGTTCAATCTGCACCAGCATAGCTTCTCTTCTGAATGTTGAATCCCGTTGAAATCACCCCTAATGCACCAAGGAAGATCCCAGTATCCAGCTATATCCTCTAACTCCTCCCAAAATTGAGCTCTCAAGCTTCTGTCTGTAAGGCCGTAAACACTCGTGTGCACCCAACAAAACCCATCCACTAACGAGCGACTAGCCAAAGAGACAGAGAAAGCACCCTTTCAAGTCCTCAGTAACATCCACTACCTCTGAGTCCTATATAACCAGAATCCCTAGGTTAGGGAGGGCACACAACACGGAAGAAATTGAAAGCGTTGAAGGGGAAGCTTATCCGGTGGAACCATGAGCTGTTGGGTCGCATTGACGCTAAGATGCAAGCTACCTTGGCTCGGATTGATATTTTAGACGGGAAGGAAAAAGTAGAGGCACTCTCAGAGGGAGAAATGTGTAGGTGGGCTAACTTGAAGGCCAGTTTCCAAACCCTGGCTAGGATGGAAGAGATTAGCTGGCATCAAAAATCTAGAGTGAGATGGCTCAAGGAAGGGGATGGTAATACTAAATTCTTCCACCGCTTTGTTAATGTCTGGCGCAGGAACAACCACATTGCAAAGGTAGAGATAGATGGGGTTTGTCTAGAGGATGAGGTATCCATCCGGGATGGAGTGGTGGACTACTATTCCAAGCTGTATTCAGAGACTTCTATTGGCCGACCAGAGCTGGATGGTTTGGCTTTCAATCAGATCTCCCCCGCCCAAGCCTCATGGTTGGAAAGACATCTGGAGGAGGAGGAGGAGGTCCTCAGCGCCATAAAGGCACTGGAAGGCGACAAAGCCCCATGACCAGACGGTTTTTCTTTAGATTTCTTTAGTCGGTGTTGGGAGATCATGAGAGGATACTTTATGGTGGCCATTGAGGAGTTTCAGCGGACTGCTTCCTGGATCTGTGGTCGAATAACACTTTCTTAGTCCTCATCCCCAAGGTCCAAGGAGCTGTGAACTTATTTGACTTTAGGCCGATCTGTTTGGTGGGGAGCTTCTACAAGGTGCTAGCTAAATTCCTTACTTCCAGAATGAGGGAGGTAATCACAGGGGTGATCTCTCCTTCGCAGGGAGCCTTTATGCACAGTAGGCAAATCCTCGATGGTGTGCTTGTGGCGAACGAATGCATCAACGCCAGACTAAAATCGAAGGAGCCAGGTGTCGTTTGTAAAATTGATTTGATGAAAGCTTATGACCATGTATGCTGGAATTTTCTGGACTATATGCTGCAGAGAATAGGTTTTAGCCTGACTTGGAGGAGATGGATTTATAAATGCATTTTCTCGGCTTCTTTCGGCTATTTTAGGAGCTCCATGGGTTTAAGACAGGGGGACCCTTATTGCCTCTTTTCTTCAATATTGTGGCGGAGGCTCTTGGTAGATTGGTCGATAGGGCGGTGGACAGAAGGCTGATTGTTGGTTTTCAGGCAGGGTTGTTGGGACCCATGATTTCTCACTTATAGTTTGCCGACGACACGCTAGTTTTCTTGGGAGCAGCCAGTGACCAATGCCTTATGTTGAAAGGGACCCTTGCTTACTTTGAGGTAGTTTCAGGCCTTATGGTGAATTTTAGGAAAAACAAATTATATCCGGTTGGTGAGGTCGAGAGTGTCGTAGACCTGACTTCCTCCCTTTGAGTTCTTGTTACATCTCTCCCAACTTCATACCTTGGTCTGCCCCTTGATGCGCCGTACAGCATTGTGGGACCCTGTCATTGATAGGTGCGAGAGAAGGTTAGTAGTTTGGAAGGCCAAATATTTTTTCAAAGGTGGTAGACTGTGCCTGATCAAGAACACTCTATCCAACCTTCCTATTTACTATCACTCCCTTTTCTCCATACCGGCAGGGGTGGCTAAGAGATTGGATTACTTCTTCTGACAATTCTTGTGGTTTGGCAGGATAGATGAGAAGGGTTACCTTCTAGTTGACTGGAGACTCATCTGCTCTCCTAAAAAGAGGGGAGGCCTAGGCATCAAGGATCTGAGACTGATGAATTGAGCCCTTCTGGGAAAATGGTTGTGGCGGTTTGCTATGGAGGAGGATAGTTTATGGAGAAAGGTCATAGTGGCCAGCTATGAATGCAAGCCGTTGGAGTGATATTGTAGGGAGATTAAGTCCTCGTATGGGTGTGGCGTTTGGAAAGGGATTCGAAAATTATTGCCTCATTTCTCTGTAGGCATTAGCTTCAAGGTGGGAGCTGGAAACATGGTTCAATTCTAGTGCGACGTTTGGTGTGGTGATAAGGCTCTCAGGGAGGATTTTCCTCAACTCTTTGCGATCTCTGATAAGAAACTTGGCACTGTTCAACACTTTATCATGGGGGAGGGCAGTGATTTATCTTGGGACCTCGGGTTCAGACACAACTTGAATGACTGGGAAATCCCAAATTTGACATTTGTTTTCCTTAGATTTGAAGGAGTGTCGCTAGACAGATCCAGAGAGGATGTTATTTGGTGAATGGCAGGTCTGATGGTTGTTTCTCTGTGCAATCCTTCTATGTGATGTTGGATAGGATTTGGAGATCTTCCCCGCCGCACTTCAATACTGCTTGGAGACTGTCTTACCCGAAGGCCAAAGTCTGGGGGTTTAAGGCCCTTTCTAAAGTTGCGTTTTTTGTGTGGTGCACATTTTTGGGAAAGATACCATGAATAATCTCATCAAAAGGATTTGGGTGATGGCTAACTACTGCTTCATGTGCAAAGATGCTGGGGAGTCCGTCAACCACTTGCTCTTTCATTCCAAGATATCTCGGGAGATCTGGAGTCTATTCTTTGGTTCCTTCGGGATTAGTTGGATTATCCCTGAAACTATCATAGATACCTTGAGCAGCTGGACGTGCCTTTGCTTTCCACCTTGTGGCTGTAGAATTTGGAGCTTCTTGCCTTTTGCGGTGTGGTGGGGAATATGGAGGAGAGGAACAAGAGGGTTTTTGAGGGGAAGGAGGACTCCACCTTTGATATCTCTCTTTCTATTAAGGCGCTTCTCTTCCTTTGGTCCAAGCTATTTGAAGAGTTTAAAGGTCTATCCTTTGAGGACCTGGTGTTTAGATGGGATTCTATCATGTTTAGGGGCATTTAGGAGCCTCCTTGTTTTTTCCTTTCTTTGTCTTTGAGGAGGTCTTCTCGACCTCCCTTTCCTCTTTGCTTGTGTCTTTTTCTTCCCTTAAATGCAATCTGTCTTATAAAAAAAAACGGTTTAACACTTTCTAACTTGGTATGTGGTGATTATGATGGTTATTTGTTTCTTTTTATGCTTGTTGCTCATAAGGAGCTTTTTCCATTACATTTTTAGTTGTTCGGGTTGTTAGGTAATTTGCTAAGTTAATGTTCTTGCAATCTTATCTTCTGCTTGACATAGCTTTTTCTCTAATATTACTCTGTTGTCACTTTTCCACTGATAATGCCATAGTGATAGGGGTATTACTCCTTTATATTGGTTTGAATTAATTGCTGTTTTGTCAACTATCACATTTTAGTTACACTCAATTTTATCACATTTATTCCTTTTCTGTATAATCTCTATATGATAATCATAAAAATAAATTTAATCTAACGTGTGAATTTATCTAATTCATGTTTTATGTGTTTCTATTGCAAGCAATTACATGTATACATGCTTATATATGTAACAATTGTAAGTTGACATTCATGGTATACATTTATATTATATCAGAACCCACCTCAATTAATAAAAGCTGATCTGAAACATATCTCAGATGTGGAACCACAAATAAAATAAATTTACCATACCGCACAAGGGTAAACAACTTGGAAGATTGCTTAAATGGTCTCAAAAAGCTCCAAGTTAGTACTGGAAACCTTTGATGATGTGAATTTGACAAGTATTGAGGGAGATATGACCAAAATACAGTAGTGCACCCAAAGTGAAGGGATTAGAAAACAAGTATGGGGCACTTGATGGGTAATCTGAAAAACCTATGTAACAAGGACACTACACTTTTAGGGTTTTTTGCCGTGTTAGACACCTCAACACCCGGACACGCGTGTTGACACTTCCCAACACACATCTGGACACTTATGGTTGTGTCACCCCTTGTTTTAATAATTTTTAATATAAAATGGATTTCTAAAGCAGGTTGGTGTGTTTCATCCTCCATACAAGAATAAACTAATAAATATTTTCTGCTTTATTTTCTATTTTTTATTATTTTATTAATAATTTTAAGCATTCATGTATATTAATATATTTTAATAAATATATGTACGGACGTGTCTCTGTATCAAAAAAAATTTAGGTTGCTGTTTCCGACACCTCGTATCCATGTTGGACACCGACACCGTCCTTGTTACGTGGTGAAAAACTAAAAAGGGAAAAATTGACATCTGAAGGAGTTGTAAAATGCTATTTGTTCATTGACTGATAAAATCATATTAAAATGATAAAAAAGAGAGGAAAATACTAAAGCTTCTCTTCTACTGAAAAAATTAATGCACATTCATCTTACATATATGGTCTACTTATCAAAATTGCACCTTAATACCATTTCTTGTAATTATCTACTTCTGCTTGATAGTCTATCGTTCAATGTAAAAGCATACTTCGTTTCTGATTCCATCCCTATCTTTATTAGAATAATCTATAATTGGATTGATTGCTACAGGTTGGAAAAGTGATACGCATACAAAAGGCCTCCAGGAGCAGACCCCAAAGTACAACTGCTACCTCAATTTTGTCCATGCATGAAAGCCTTCTATGGAAAGATACCATAGACCTCGTGTCATCCACTTCAAAGGAAATTGTGGGCCAACTATTTGTGCTGAATGTAATGATCCCTTTGTTAGGCTCTGAACATGTCGATGCTGGGGTACGTTCCTGTACATGTTACTAGATATGGTTTTGATCAAGTTTTAATATTTAATTGAAATAAGGCATTGAAGCTACAATGTTTGCTATAGTTAATCATAGTTTGTACAGAGAGATGAAGGTAGACTGAATAGTGGTTTGTTTTTCAAGATATAGCATAGATTTTAACTAGCTATTATATTTGGTGTTACGCATGATCTTCGTAACACATGGAACCTTCTGTTTTAGGTGCAGAAGTTATCAAACTCCTAGGGACCTAGCAAACTGTACAATTCATCTTACAATTATGTTTCAGGATAGCATTATGCAATGTAAGGTTGCCAGTATCTAGATGATTCTCAAGGTTTGAAAATATAACTCAACTTCTGGAAACTTTCAAGTTTGACTGCGTAGAAATTATGGCTTTAGACTTGACACAAACATGGTGATTCATATAAGTTAAAACATGTTTAAAGGAATTGTATTACCTTAAAGGACATGCTAACATTGTTCAATACTTTTGGTAATACAATATGATATAGTACTTTGACATTCTCATTCTGTTTCTTCAAATATTCTGTAACACCTCTAGCTTCTAATTAGATTTAATGTTATTAAACTTGCATATTTGGCACGGTAAATTAAATTAGATGTGAGAGCCATAGGCAATTTAGGAATATGAAGTAGTGGTTTGGGGTTGTAATAGTAGAGTTATTTGAACCCTTATTTGAGTTAAATGTGAGCTTTACATCATAGATTCCCTTGTTGAAGTCATGATTGAGTTAAGATAGGTCTTACAAAAAGGTAGCGTTCCTACAAAAAGAGGTGATGGACTATTTGGTGACTTTTACTTGTTTCACGAGATTAAAGTGGGAAGTGAAAACAAAGAGAAAGAAGGTAAAGACCATGATGCAATGAAATTTGATATTGGAATGGTGATGTAGGACACATAGCAGAGGAGTTCATGGAGCGTTTGGACCGGTCCAAACGACGCTAAAAAGGACGTAACGGGCATTAACGCTAAAGATACACTAAAAAGGATGTAACGGGCATTAACGCTAAAGATACACTAAAAATGACGTAATAGGCATTAACGTAATAATTTTTAGTGTCGGAATTGCGCGGGACTGGACTTCCTTGAAAGGAAACGACGAGATCTTCGATAGTCATAGGCTTCGCTCATGATGTACGTCTAATTTTGACCAAATTCCATCGTTTAGTGGGTCAAAATGGCATTTCGGCTACTCTTGGAGAATTTCATTTTAGCAATAACTTGAGTCATGGAAATCAGAATCACTCTCCGTCGATTCTGACGCGTTTCGAAGATCTGCGATTATCCATTCTACCCTTGGTTGGAATTTCTATTTTTTAGTAAGACTTTTAGTAAAGTTTCTAATTCCCTTTACTGATTTAGAGACAAGCACATTTGAGGAAATCTAGGAATAGCCCCAATAGGAGATAAAATAAGGGAAAAATGATTGAAATGGTTTGAGCACGTACAATGAGGACCAACAACCGCACCAGTGAGAAGAATTGCTTTTGTACAAGTTGAAGGGAGAGAGGAAGGCCGCAAATGACATGGATCGAAGTAGTAAGAAAGGATGTGAAGACATATGCCTTGACAGAAGATACAACTCTTAATGCAAAATAGGATTCATGTCGCCGACTCCATTTAGCTCGGATAAGAGTAGATGATGATGATGATGATGATGATGATGACTAACACAACTAGTTAGGATCATGGATTACAATTGCTATTATTGCTATTATTGTATTTCTAAGGGGATCATGATATAGGACTCTTAGTATTTTATTTTCCATTTCTAGAGTCTCTTTCTTATGCCTATTGAGCAGTCATATGAATACAATTGTTAGACTAGTCATGGCAGGTGTTTTTTTATTAGTTGTCTTCCCTATTTATAATTGAGTTGGACACATGTTTATCAACCAGTGTTCTATACCACACGTGGCATGCCTATTTATTGATTCAGACCATTTGTTCAGTGGACGACCTCTTGGATGGAATATATAGCCTATAAATCTGTCCATTCAAAAGCAAAACCAAGAATCAGCTTGGACAAGTAGTGGTTTAACAGTCGGAAGAAGACTCATACAATTGCTATTATTGTATTTCTAAGGGGATCTTGATATGGGACTCTTAGTGATTTTTTTATTTTCCATTTTTAGAGTCTCTTTTCTCGTGCCTATTGAGTAGTCATTAATACCATTGTTAGACTCGTCATGGCAGACGTGCTTGTGTATTGGTTGTCTTCCCTATGTATATTTGAGTTGGACCCGTGTTTATGAACCGGTGTTCGATACTATACATGTGGCATGCCTATTTATTGATTCAGACCATTCGTTCACTGGGCGACCTCTTGGGTGGACTATAGCTTATAAATCATATCATTTGGCCATCTTAACTGTCCATTCAAAAGCAAAAACAAGCATCAGCTTGGACAACTAGTGGTTTACCAGTCGGAAGAAGACCGATACTTTGGATTGTTTGAAATGTTAGCTCTGAAATGTAACTTTTGGGTTATTTTCCGTCTGCTTGGTGGCCCACCAATTGAATGGTCCATATTGATTAATTGGTTGGCCTTATGTTCTATATAGTATGAAGGTCACAAATTTTCCCCTTGGTGTGTCATGATCCTGAAAGCATAACAAAGATCTTTGACCTTGACTTCCTTTGAACATCGCAGGTGCGTGTCCTTGTATCTAGGGAATTCCTGGAGTTGGTCGAAAAGAATATTCTTTCTCAGCGCCCTGCTTGGCGAGTTAATGCTGCCAAGGTTAATACCCTATGTGATTCTGCACTTCTTATCACTGATCATTCAGTTTTCCCCCACGGTAAAGACCAGACTTCATTATGCAGTAGACAAATTATCTTTCACATGCTCCTCCCAATATTCTCCCCCCTCATGACTGATTATCTATGTTACACAGATATTTGTATGAGTGTCTGAATCTCACATGGGTACAAACTGTTGCACTTGACAAATCCGGAAGAATATATCTTTTAGTTTTTCAGTGCATATCACTTAACTTAAAATATTCATATTTTGACCTAGCACTAGAATTACAATGGTTATTTGTACAATGCGATAAAATCTGTTATATCATATAGTCAGTGATATCAACACTAGTTAGCAATTTCCCATTTAATACGCGTATTTGACCTATTTTTAACAACATATTATAATGCCATATTATGCAAAGATTCGGTAAAATTTCTTCTTTTATTAGGATCTGTATTATATATGAATTATTCCTGAATTATTAAAAACGGACTTTTTAAACATGAAAAGAACATGCAATTTTTTTTATTTATTTTTTATTCTTTGCCGAATTTTTAAACGTATTTTCGAATGACAAATCCGAATTATACTCGAACTTTTCCCATACTATTTTTACTGTATGCAGAATTGCTAACTAAGATAACAACATGGGTAAATGTAGTATTATATATTCCATAAAACTTTCTATTGGGAAATTATCTTTCTGAAAGTCTAGAAGAAAAGAGTCTGCACTGAAGCAGGAATTGCACCTACTTCTATGCCACATATTTTAGAAGTGATGCTTAATTATTGTATTAGAGCAATCCAAAATACTGGAAAAAGTTGGTCCAGAAGTGCTGCACTTGAATCATTGGATTCCCTTCAGTAACATACTAACATCATCACCATCATTGCCTTCTCCACTTCAAGTTGGCGACATGAATCCTGTTCTGCATTCAATTTTGAAAGAACAAATCAGAATTCATGTGAAAGCATTTTCCAAAAGTTTTTCACTGGCTGCCAACCTGACGCAATCCTCCTTCATCCAGGTTTGGGACCAGCAATGCAAGGTAAAAGCTTGACATTGACATATACTTGGTGTCCAAAGACCCATGAGGACACGCAAACAAGTTACATGTCAGTAGCATATACTATGCAAACATTTTGTAATTTAGAATCTACCAAAACATTAGGGATAAGTTCGTTGGGAACCATGAAAACATAGGAATCTTTTTCCAAATATTTGGTGTTATGACAAAATTTATTTATCTTCAATATTATCTTTCCAGAATTTTTTTCTCCTTTTAATTGCAACTGGCTTCTGATACTTTATCATCTCAAATTGTTATATTTAGCTATGTAATACTTCATTATATCAGAATATTTAGCCATGCTTATTGGGAAAAAAAGAAAAAGTGAAACATCAACTTTTGAGCGAATTTGTCAAAGTGGTCTAGCTGGTCACAACACAACGAATTTCAGGATCTATGCTGTCGGAACCTGCAGGATTGCAAGACTTCCACATCAAGTCTCTTTTGAGTTGCTTACAATTTCCTTGTAAATATCAGTTTCTAAAAGAAAGTAATGACTAATGAGACTGTTGACATGTAATTAGTGAAAATATTATTATCTTGGCCTTGTTCCAAAAGTGCAGGGTTTTTATTCTTATTTCTTCATTCCAGGTATTCTTAAAGAGGGCCCTTGCATATCAGTAGAAATAAAGGTGCTTCTCTAATCTTCTTTTCTTTTCTGTAGATGTGTTCTACTCCATTTTCCCATAATCTCTTCGTTATATATCTTCACTTTGTTATCTTTTTTCTCTTTTTGTATCCATTTGTATTTTGAGAAAGCAGCCAAAGTGTGGATTTCTTCCATGTTCAAGATTCATAGCCGAGGGAAATTCTATCAAAAGGAGTATAACTCGTTTTAGGATGCACCAAGTCCTGAAGCTTCATCAAAGAGAAGTAATACTTTCCATCCTATAGTATGTTCTTCTTTTAGACAAAACTATAAAAAAGAAGGCCGTTCAAATCAAACTATAAATTTGGTTTGCAAGATCCTTCCCTTTTGTCAAAATGCAAAATGAGTAGAATTATAAAAGAATAATCAAGAATATAAAAAAATAAGATCAATTTATTCTGGCTTATTCTAGAGTGTACTGCAATTTATCTCAACGTACATTCCATGGCATTTACTATTGAACTCAACCGTAGAACATTTAAACTAATCAACATTGGAAAGAGTCAGTCTAAGTATGTTTAGAGCTTTAAATGGAATTTTGTTCCACTTGTCTTCAACGTATGAAGATCCACATGATGACGACACTCCATTTTCTAAGAATTTGTGATATCGGACACCTTGTTGTACTCGCATGTTGGATACATGCCGACATACTGTTTCAAACAATCTCAATTTATTCAAAAATTATTTTTCATCCATTATTCATATAATTTTAATGTATATCAGCTTATTTAAATTTATTCTATTACATATCCAAAAAAAAATTAAATATATTCTATCTTTAAAATTCGACCGAAATTCGCTGAATTTTGAATCACCGAATTAAAGTGTACATGCAGTAAAAAAATTACAAAAATTCGCCGAATGAATTCGCATAATTCGACAAAATTCAGTTAATTTCTCGAAGTTCAGCCTTTTTTAGTACAAAAATTGAAACAATTCGTCGATTTAGAGAAGTTTAGAGAATTTTTGCCAAAACGTTGGTAAAACACATTGATTTTTAACGATATGATAAAACAAACATGGTAAAACACTTATAACTCATTATATCATGAAAAAAACCATTTAGAGCAACCTAAGCAAGATTAATATCGTTTCCCTCATATTGATGCAAGTATCTAAAGTATTAAGATCCTTTTTTTTAAGCAAGTACTAAGATACTGAGTCATAAACTCATAAGTAGTACAACACGAATTTTTGCAATTTTTTGTACTAAAAAGGCTAAACTTTGAGAAATTAGCCGAATATAATAAAGCAAGCATCGTAAAACACACTGATTGTTAAAGATATGTTAAAACAAGCACGATAAAACACTTATAATTCATCTTAAAAAAAGAATCTCAATACTTTAGATATTTGCGTCAATATGAGAAATGATATTAATCTAGCTTAGGTTGTTCTAAATGGTTGTTTTTATGATCTAATGAGTTATAAGTATTTTATCATGCTTGTTTTATCATATACTTAAAAATCAGTGTATTTTACCAACGTTTTGGCAAAAATTCTCTAAACTTCTCTAAATCGACGAATTGTTTCAGTTTTATCATATACTTAAAAAATCAGTGTATTTTACTAAGTTAGCGGATTTTTACAGAAATTCTCTAAATCAAAATTGAACTTCCCTGAATTAATTCCGAATTTTAACTGACCGAAGTTTAAGGCGAAATCGAAGTTTAGAACCTTGTGTTAAAAAATATCTTTCAACATATAGAATAAACTATACGGATGTGTCAGCTTATTGGATTTGTGGGGTCAGTGTTCATATCAGTATTGAACACCAACACATGTGTCCATGTCATTTCTACATGGATAAAGATCGAACTACTTATGAGCCATAAAAATTCATATATTCAGATGAAATTCAAGTTGAACCTCAAATCTTTTCCATGTGAATCCAATTATGGGGTACAAATTGTAAGCTTTTATATTCAAATCAAAGAAAAATAAAATTAAGGAACAAAATGTTTGAAAAGGAAGAGAAAACATTTCATATACCATAGCGGTATTCAATAAATATAAGTTTTTTTTATAAGAGGGCAAACTATCAAACAACATAATTTGTTTAACAACACAATAAATTAGTGTTGGAGGATGGAACACAGCAGCCCTCTTTTAGAAATCATAATTTATTAGGGTGACATCACCTTTTGTGTTAAGATGTGTTGGGACGTGTTGCACGCTTATCCATGTATTTACGTGTCAACATGCCAAAAACCATAAAAGTGTTGTCCCATTGTTACATAATAAAACTGATCAAGCAATTTAACTAACTCTTATCAATTAATGTGTTTTACGAAATTTAATTATTCCTAAGACATGCTTCAAATTTTATCTCAGATTACACGGGTAAGCGAATATGATCCACTCGATCTGTTCTCTGGATCCAGTGACCGAATAAATAAGGCCGTCAAGGCACTTTTCACCACCCCACAGAACAATTTCCGTGTATTTTTAAATGGTTCTCTCATTTTTGGGGGCTTGGGGGGTAGCACGGACAGCACTAATTTAGTGGTTGGTGAGGCATTTGAAGATACGATCAAGGGGATAATCCGGGCAGACCATGGCCTGCGGTTAGCGAATTTTCTACAGCTTGTTGCAGAGACAATTTTCAGATCAGGGGTACTGGGTCGGCTTCTGGAAGCCCAGAAACTTGATTCATTTGATATAGAAGGGGCAATTCACGCATATTACAACATTATTTCTCAGCCTTGCAAGGCATGTAGAGATTTGGGTGATAGGGACTTCTCACACAGATATTCATCCCTGCATTCTATTTCGTTAGAAGAAAGCCTGAAGATTGTGAGAGACTATTTGATAGCTGCAACTGCAAAGGATTGTAGTTTGATGATCAGCTTTAGACCGAGGGAAAATGGGAATCCAGCGTCCCCATATAGCTCTGTTTATCTGGAATCAACTAACCAAAGCTTTGATTACAAGGTGCACAACCCTCTAAATGTTATTCTCTGTGAATGGTGTTAGTTGATTGCTTTGACTTACATAATGATTGGTGTCAATCACGGTTTTCCTCAAAGCACCTGACTTAGCACAATTTTCCTTTTTAACTCTTGTACATGATTAACCATTTCCAAAAGGTTGGTTAGTTAAATAAGGGCAAATATCTCTTGATATGTTGAATTGATACAAATGGATCTTTTGGTTTATTTTATCATCATCATCTGCTCCTTATCCCAAATTTGTGGGGTCAGCAACATGAATCCTGTTTCACCATTCAACTCTATTTAGATTTATATCTTCTGTGGAGGCATATGTCGTCAAATCTTTTCTTACTACTCAATGCAAGATCGGCCTTCCTCTCCCTTTTTGGGCCTTCAATTTGCACCAAAAATTCTCCTTCTCACTAGTGCCGTTGTAGTTTCTTTTTATCACGAGGTGATATTTCATACCAATACCGTGGTGCATTAGTAATGTGTTCCATCTCCATAAACACCCAGAGGCACCTGATCTCAGAAGTCAATAGTTTGATACGAAGTGCAGTATTGCTATGCTGCAGTATCATCTCACTTAGCAGATTAGTTAGGGGTGTCAATGAATAGTTGAAAATTCAAACCCGAATTCAAATCTGTATTCGAATAATCGGAATATTATCTGAAAATTTCGATATTGGATTCAGATTCGGATAATTTTTTATATTCAAATACTTTTCGGATTCGGATATTGATATATCCGTCGATATCAAATCGAATTCCGATGTCAGATTTTTTCAGATTTGGATTCGGATATATGCTTATGATGATTCGAATTGAATAATATCCTTTCACAGCCCTAAGATTAGTGAAAGTCTTTTTTGTTGAGACAGGAGAGCTTATCTAATATTTATCTGAACTGCTGTATCTTTTTGAATGGCACTGAAATGTCATTAAAGTTGAAATTTCTTGTAGGCTTATTTCATTGACCTGGACATGAAACCTTTGAAGAAGATGGTTTATTACTATGAACTGGACCAGAAGATAGTGAGCTGCTACACTGAAAATGGAGATGGATCATGAACCGTATGACTCTACAAGCATCGGGGGTTCTGAGACTGTCAGAGATTCAAACCAACAACATCGCAGAAACTCCTTACATTGACAGGTTGTAGAACATAATTCATTTAGACTAGGAGTCTTTGAATGACTATGCCAATGCTCAAGTTGTTGGTTCCAGGTACTTATTGGCAGACAACATGATTTCTAAAATAAAATTTTTGTCTTTAGGTAAGGATGGTTTTCAAATCCAGGTGCTGTGTCTTTTTAATCTTCTCTTCCCTAACTATATCTAGTTGGCTACCATGACTGTTCCATCAAAACCACATCTGTTCTCCCCTTGATAAATATCACAACAAATTTTAATTTGATAAATTTTCTGATCTTAGTTTTTCTCATGTTCAGTGTTTTATAATGCGTTTATATTTAAATTATAAATATTCTTGCTCTCACTTTTGGATCCTTTCTTATACATTCTGCAGTCTTAGTGTAATTCTTTGCATATAGAGCAAAAACAAATATTATGTAGCCTGCTATGATCTAAAATATGTAGACTTCCAACCTTGAACAATACATCTCAGATTGTCAAAATTTGACCTTGAACAGAAACTTCTTGGCATACCTTGTTCGGCATGATGCTGTGTATCTCTTAGCAAAGGAAGACAGTTGGTCGATATAGTTTATTTTGTTGAGAGAGTTGCCATTGTAACTTTCATGTTTTTTTTCTCATTCTGTTCTCTCTGTAATGATAAAGTTCTGTTATTGAACAAAATACACCAGGGACAAAGTACAGTTTCATGGGAGTGCTGCCATCGAAGCCTGCGACAGCCAATGATTTCTCGGCACGTACCCCGAGTGCTTTTTGCCATGTACCCGTATGAGTATTTTTTAATATATTTTTTTTTAATTTTTCATTACAAAAGGCACGTGGGGGTACACGCCGTGAACTCATTGGCTGTCATGACAGTACGGTCATCAAAGTTTTACTCATTTCATGGGGCAAGCTTATCACGCCCATGGATTCTTGCTATTTACTCGTTAAAGTTATTGGCGCTACCCCTCCGAAACGTGTTTAAACAGTGAATGTGCGATTGATTTTACCTGGGCATGTGTAGAACTTGTGTCATTAAGTTTGTAGACTCATCCTGTGAATCTGATGGGTGTAATAGAGGTTAGATGCGATGGCTTAGACATGCCGTCCCCAAGGGACTCGGTTGTAGCATCTCAAATGGGTTTGTGTGATCCCACATCTTAAATGGGAGAGGAAGAAGAAAGAGATGTGAGAGACCTTTTTCCACAAGAAGGAAAGCGATATGTCAGCTACTTAATTCGCGCTAAAGAGATGTGTTACACAAAAGAAAGGGACGTCCATACCAAGCCCACATGCTCCCATTTAATATGGTAGCTGGATTTTAGATCAACTTTCTTGGTGAAAAGTGAAAGGATTTTATTCAAGTTTGGTGGGGGAAGAATATGAGAAGTTCAAACGTAGATTTCCATTATAATTTCTCTGTTCAATGCTCTATTGCACCTATTTCAAGCGTTGGTCTGAACTAATGGTTGACCCAATATTTGAATTTTTTGGACCGTTCAAAATTTCAAGTTGACCATGTGCAGTGCGACATTGCTACATGTAAGGAATCCTTCATTGTTGCAAGCTAGGAAAAAAATTTTGGCAATTCGTTGAGGAACGAAACAAACACAGAAGGACTAAAGGGCTTCCCTCACATTCATAATTCTTGGGACATTCAAAATTTTCTTGGATTATGATTGTGTTCTTTTCTGGTTCTTAATGGTGGAGCTTGTTCTCATAGGTAATTTAGGAATGGGCTAAGCCTAGGCTGTGCAGGGAGTACTGGAAGTAGTCATTGGATAGATCGACCAGATCGAATTCCTGATCAAATTAAGGCATCAGATCGAAAACCCTGATTCGAAACACTTAAAACATTCTAGAGGTAGCACGTTAGGGTTTACCTTGTCAAATCTATACACGTCTACGTACTCTTGACCATCCAGGTTGGGTCACAGCATGCACTGCTATAGTACGACGCATGGTTTAAAGAGACATTTTAACAGACGGCAACGTTAAAAGACCGTCCATGTTGAGTCACACCATGCACTGGGGTAGTACAAAGAAACATTTAACTACCACCGCCCCCTTTTATCTGTTACTTTACTGCCATTGATGTTATTTTGAAAAAAAATTAAAAATAATAATATTTTTGACGTTGTTTGTACGATGATATAACCCGTTGTGACGGACGGGTGCTAGCGTATTGTACCAGCTATCACAACATACACTGTGAATGGTGGAAGGGGGGTTTGGTATAAGAAAATCATACGGAAATTACCGCACATAATCATATTTAATTTAGTTGAGTCGAGCACAAATGCTCCTCTATGATGCATTTGACATAGATTTCTATTAAAGACAAAGATTCAGCATACAGCATCAGTATTTTCACATTAATTAACTACGATACACAACGGTGGGTGCCAAGCTATTTTGAATATCGCTATGCTTTGGCTACTAATCTAATACATAAAAAAGCTTTGAAGGCAATAACAAATTTATCTTGCCTATCGTGTCCCGGAGGACTACTCGGGTGCTCTAAGCGCCCGGATACCCACGGTTTAAAAATAAAAATAAAAAAATTTATCCAATCTTTGAATATAGAGGTACATAAATACATATAAAAGATCAAACGAAACCACACATTAAATGCCAAAGAGAGGTCATAGGTGAATCCAATCAAGACCCTTCTGACCAAGCATTTACTTCTACACTCCAACTAGTACTGTCTCTCCATTTAGTCTTCAATCAATCTATACCAACCAAAAACTTAACAAATACTAGTAAAAGTAGTAAAAAGAAAGATTAAAAAAAAATTAAAATACAAGAAAATAATGACAAGAATTCCTTGGGCCCAAGAACAACTTTATAAATTCCAACATTGGATCCATCTCTGATTTCCATAGCTTCTTCCCACATTCCACTTCCTTAGTTCTGTCCAAAACATGTCAAAGGTTCTCTTCTTAATTTCATATTTCATGTTTTTTATTTTCTTTAATAATATTTTTATTTTCATTCTCTTTACTCCCTTATCTCTGTCCACTGACACTTGCACCAGAACCCCAAGTACATTTTCATTTCCTTTGATCTGCCATGTATGATCTTCTCTTCTGTTCATTAGTTTTAAGCTCAGAAGTTCAGAAGAAGTACTAAAGAGCCTGACTTTCTCATTTTGCAGAAAACTGTTGTGAAAGTGGACATGTTGTGCTCAAAATGCAGGAAGAAGGTAATGAAGTTAATTGCAGGAATAGAAGGGGTAAATTCCATTGTCCTTGACTCGTCAAAGAGTACGGCAACTGTCATAGGAGAAGCTGATCCAGTCCAGATCATAAAAAAGGTAAGGAAATTCAGAAAATCTGCAGCGTTTGACACTATAGGCCCTCCCAAGGATGAGAAAAAGGATATCTATCCCTGTGTTCCAAAGACATGTCACAAATGCGACGTGTGGTATGTAGTTGGGGAAGATTATAATTACTGTTCCATTCTATAATTGTTTCTAACTAAGAAACCTATGTTTTATGGATCTTTTGGAAGAAGAAGAAGAAGACTGTAATCAACTTTCTTTTGTTCTCAGTTATGATACCAAGTATAGTAATAGATCTTTATCTTAGTCGAAGTCTTATTTCGGCGGCGTTCGGTGATGCCACTGTTCTTGAATTGTAGCTAGTTTCTTGAGCTTCAACAAGTTTCGTGATTTTCCCGAAGTTCATAAACTGATCATAATGTTGAGTATTGTTATGGAGTTACAATGGATTTCATCTTGCATATATTGTCTCCAAATTAATAAACAACATTAAATTCCTTGATGGATAATTAATTTTTCCTAAGTTGGTGGTAGAAGAAAATAAATGTGCATTTCTTATTTTTGGTGCATGGATATGCTAAGGTGGGTATGTAGGGAGATAATGGTGGGTTAATTCTCATTGCTCTTGGTGATATCTCACACATGTTGGGTGGTTGGTTTTTTTGGTTTATTCCTTTAGAAAGAAAGGAAAATGCAACTAAGATTGCATATGAGGGGCAACAGTGCATTGGCAATAACTACAAGAACTACCCCATGCCCCATATGTAGGCCCTTCTACTTACAGACTAGTAAGTCTGCCAAAATGAAGGGTACTTCATATGAACATTAGTGATGACTGTATATATATATATATATATATATATATATATAAATCATGGGATAAACAATAACAAAATTTTAATCTAAGTAGTCCATTTAAGGAAACTAATAAGTTAATTAAAGAATAAAAAACAAAATAATTACTACAATGGAAGTCCTATACTTCACATGGGTTTAATATAGAAGTCCAAATTAAAAAGGACTTATTGTTTGAATTCAATGCCCTTGCACCCATGTTAAATTAAGACTTCTTTTAGTAACTTCAAGTCAATGAAGCTGAAAATAGGGTTCCGATATCGGTTAATTCAGTACTGAATTTGACTAGATACAAACACCGGTCGTAAATATTTACAAATATATGAAGAAGGGAATACTTTGTAGATTAATCCTTCCCAATTTATATGGGGCGCCGGCATATAAATGATGTTTGGCGTTCTTTTTCTTTTTCCTATTAAGGATTTCATGTGGATTGTTGATGTAGTATTGTGACAACTACTAACGATATTCGGTCGCTTTATGGTTCCCATGACTTTGGTAGTTCCATGAACAATTATAACAAATAACGAAAACATCATCTGATGCAGGCCTCGGTCATCATCACAATTAGGATCCAACCATGCATACTAGGAGAATAGAATAAAATAATTCCATGTAAACTTGGCTAAAAGGAAGATAAGGTTTTGCATCGGTGGGTCATGATGGGTTGCATTTGTCTCCTCGTATGAAAAATAAAGCGTAATGTGGATGTTTGTGAGTTAAGTCATTATATCGCACAGGTGTCCCGACAACATGGTCTTCATTCGGCATTAATTTTAATACTAAAATAAATATAAAATTTATAAAAAGTGTCAATATCATTAAGAATCAATGCCGTATATATAAAGAAAAAAAATTCATTTAATTAAATTCTTTTCTCGGAAAATGACGTAGAAGATTTTGTTACATTCTGAGTAACGAATACAACAATACATGCACATCGATATCATGCATACTAGGAGAATAGAATAAAATAATTCCATGTAAACTTGGCTAAAAGGAAGATAAGGTTTTGCATCGGTGGATCATGATGGGTTGCATTTGTCTCCTCGTATGAAAAATAAAGCGTAATGTGGATGTTTGTGAGTTAAGTCATTATATCGCACAGGTGTCCCGACAACATGGTCTTCATTCGGCATTAATTTTAATACTAAAATAAATATAAAATTTATAAAAAGTGTCAATATCATTAAGAATCAATGCCGTATATATAAAGAAAAAAAATTCATTTAATTAAATTCTTTTCTCGGAAAATGACGTAGAAGATTTTGTTACATTCTGAGTAACGAATACAACAATACATGCACATCGATATCATGCATACTAGGAGAATAGAATAAAATAATTCCATGTAAACTTGGCTAAAAGGAAGATAAGGTTTTGCATCGGTGGATCATGATGGGTTGCATTTGTCTCCTCGTATGAAAAATAAAGCGTAATGTGGATGTTTGTGAGTTAAGTCATTATATCGCACAGGTGTCCCGACAACATGGTCTTCATTCGGCATTAATTTTAATACTAAAATAAATATAAAATTTATAAAAAGTGTCAATATCATTAAGAATCAATGCCGTATATATAAAGAAAAAAAATTCATTTAATTAAATTCTTTTCTCGGAAAATGACGTAGAAGATTTTGTTACATTCTGAGTAACGAATACAACAATACATGCACATCGATATCATGCATACTAGGAGAATAGAATAAAATAATTCCATGTAAACTTGGCTAAAAGGAAGATAAGGTTTTGCATCGGTGGATCATGATGGGTTGCATTTGTCTCCTCGTATGAAAAATAAAGCGTAATGTGGATGTTTGTGAGTTAAGTCATTATATCGCACAGGTGTCCCGACAACATGGTCTTCATTCGACATTAATTTTAATACTAAAATAAATATAAAATTTATAAAAAGTGTCAATATCATTAAGAATCAATGCCGTATATATAAAGAAAAAAAATTCATTTAATTAAATTCTTTTCTCGGAAAATGACGTAGAAGATTTTGTTACATTCTGAGTTAACGAATACAACAATACATGCACATCGATATCATGTGAAAAGCTTTTCGCTAATTTAATTACTTCAATAATTCATTATTTTTTAAAATCAAATTTATGAATTTGACAAAGTAAAGTCAGTGTGTGTTCATATCAATTACATGCTAACCCACCAACCACCATGCCAGCCTATCCAAAAAATAAATACAAACATTCTATAAATAGAGGAAATGAAGAATATAATGTGCAGGGTCCCCCATGATAAGCCACTTTGATAGCCAATCCATGAAAACTGCGCGTAGTGGATTTAATTAAATTATTAAATGCGCAAAATTTTGAATTTTCCTGCATTATATTTTCCGTAAATTAAACACGGCCGGGTTAGCTTAATTAGGAAATCACAGTGGGTTATGTTTACTAACATCGTCCTACTTAAATCATAGAAAACTTAATTAAATTGTTATATATATACCTTCAATGGGCTGTATGCATTCCTCCTAAGCAAAGATTACGTAAAGCCTCTCACTTCTTACATGTAGATTTTAAAGTTCTAGAGAGAAGAATACGTTCCAGGAGGACCATTAGATGGGCACCAATCTCTTTACGTAGTTGCTTAATTTGCGTTTTCGCGCCAAGGGCTAATATAGTAATAGGGTCGGGCACCGTTGACAGATCTAGAACGACAGGGACACAATATAAGCCACGTGGCACACTGTTACAGGACTCCGACCGTATGGATGTTTGTCCTATCACATAGTGGACCTACAAACTAAAAATCAGCCTGATTAGTGATTTATAGGCTTCGGATTGGACTTATTTTCATGGGCTGATCTCAACTGTGGGAATTTGAGCAGTATTTGAGGTACAAAGATGCAACACTTATAAATCACTAATCATGCTGATTTTTTGTTTGTAGGTCCACCATGAGATAGGACAAACATCCGTACGGTCCGAGTCCTGTAACAGTGTGCCACCTGGCTTATATTATGTCCCTGTCCTTTTAGATCTGCCAACGGAGCCCGACCCATAGTAATATGTTATGGCATGCATCACTGACTCCGACCAAGCCAGGGTAGAATAAAAACAACATGACAAAACCGTACGGTGAAACCTTGGTACGATTTATACAACGTTGCAAACAAAAACGCTAGATTAATTTATGGGTTCTCTCCACTGGCAGCGGAGAGAAGATTTCTCTAAATGTTGCAGCTGAGGTCAGGGCCGGATCTACCTTAAGGCCATTATGGCGGTTGCCTAAGGCCCCTTAGTGAGAGAAGACCCACAGCCCAGGTCCCACTAACCAGATAGATTTTTAGCTCACCCCTTATTGGATATACAAAGCAAAACTTAACCTGATTGATTATCTCGATCTAGCTATATATTTTAGGACTTTTTAGGACATGATTCTAATCGTTGGATTCAAGCATGTTTTTTGGGTAGTAAATCCAATGGCTAGAAATCATCAACCAAGCTGATTTTTAGTGTGTTTATCCACCAATAGGTGGGCTAAACATCCATGTATTGGGCCCAAAAAATGATCTATGTAAGGCCAGGAGAGTCCTCTGCATCTAAATTTTTCCGTAGTTTTTGATTATCAAAAATAGTTTTTTATATAAAAATTTCCAATATATTATAGAAAGTTTAATTTTTTTGTAATTATTACAATATATATTAATACATTAAATATATAAAAAAAAGGTCTTATATAGAGTTTTCGCCTTAGGCCTCAACTTGTATCAAGACGGCCCTGGCTGAGGTGGAGGCACCCATTTATTATAATAGTATAATTGATGGACCATAACATAGAGGGGTCGCAAATGGAAAATTTTCCTGTGGGGCTGTGGGGTGCATAAAAATGCAGCACATGGCATATTCTTTTCAGGTCCACTAATCATGAATGATTGGCCCACCTCTTGATGGACCTATACACCAACAATCATCCTGATTGGTTTTCTCTAGCCATTGGATTCAACATTTTTCAAGAGGTGATTTCTAGCCATTATATTCGACTATTTCTTTTGGGTACTAAGATGTAATGACTAGAGATCACCAATCATACTGATTGCTGGTGTGTAGTTCTATCAGCAGATGGGCCAATCATGCATGGGTCACTCGGCCCAAAGGAAAAAAAAACTCTCCACCCGGAAAAACTCATGTATCTTATTACATCATTTGATTTAGATATTCGACTAAATATATATTCTTTTAGTTTCGGCAGCCAAAATAATTCAAATTTAATTAATTGGTTCTATATTTTACTAATTTTCACCAAATATAACCATAAGGCCATGTTTGATTACCAAGTGGAAAAATTGCATTTTCCTTAGGAAAACACAACTGTCCGTTGTTAGATAACCAGTATAAATTTGTATAATTTTTTCTAACAAGCCATTTAAATCTAGATAATTTTTCTACTAAGCCCGGAATTCATTTCCCATCCAAATAGGTGAGAATTCATTTTCACCTGAAAATACACCTTTATTTTCTCACATGATTGAAATATGTGTTCTCAGTAGCAATCAATTAGCCATTTAGGCCGTGTTTGATTGCGTGAAAGATTTTCTAGAGAAAATGCATCTGGGATATGCCTTAAATGGCTGATTGATTGCAACTTAGAACACATATTTCAATCATGTGAGAAAATAAAGGTGTATTTTCAGGCGGAAATGAATTCCGGACTAGTAGGGAAAATTATCCAAATTTAAATGGCTTAGTAGAGAAAATCATACAGATTTAAAATGGCTATCTAACAAGGGACAGTTGTTTTTTCCCAAGGAAAATGCAATTTTCCCACTTGGCAATCAAACACGCCCTAAATGTAACTGTTAATTGCCGTCCTCCTTTATCATAATTATAATAAGTCTCAAAATCTTCTAGAAGGTGGTTATCCTAATCATTATTTTTTTATAAGCCTAATCATAATTATACTAAGCAACGCCAATCCTAGGTCTGAAATCTTGAAACAAAATGTCGCATTTTTAGCCGTTTAATTACATAATCGCGTCTTATAGCATCGAAGGTTCAAGTCCTCTCGACACGACAAATTAAATCTCGATATTTCTAACTACTACTTAATAACCATAACTAACATTAATCATAAAATAAAAAAAAATAAGTGATGTGGGATGTTTAATAATCGAAGCAGCATCAGCGCGAATTTAATCATTTCTAGTTTATTTCACATGAATTAAGGATAATGAAATTTAATTTTTTTTTAATCATTCACAAGTTTTGATTAGTTATACTTGCCCACAATTGGTGTACCATCCATTGGCTTGGGTTGTGGAGCACGCTCCACGTGGCTCAAGATGGTAAATAGAAGCCGGAAAGAATCGTAATCAAGGTTGAAACTCCAAAGTTTTGTTGGGTCCACTTAATCAGATCATAGGGAGGGAGAGGTGAACAACCCAAAGATCCCCTTCTGGTTGTATTTGTCCTTAAATAGCATCCACAATCAAAAGCTTTGGGATTGAAGGAAAAACCAAAAAAGCTCTCCCATGGTACAAAGAACTGTCTTGAAGGTCGATATTTCCTGCCAAAAATGCAAGAAGCAGCTCCTCAAGGCAGTTTCTGGATTAGAAGGTAATTTACAACTATATTTTTCTTCAAGGAAGCTATCAGTGGTTAATCAACTTCTGTTATGTTTTGGTAGGTGTAGATAAAGTTGAGGTGGATGTAGCGAAGGGCACTTTGACGGTTACCGGTAACGCGGACCCTTACGAAATAATCGTCCGCACTAGGAGAACCAAGAAATTCGCTGAAGTTGTGAGTATTGGACCTCCGCCTCCTCCCCCGAAACCGGCTGCAGGGGGTGGACAGAAAAAGCCTGATGAGAAGAAGCCCGATGAGAAGAAACCTGAACAGAAGGCTCTGATTCACATGCCTCAGTCTTGCCCTGTGTGCGAGCGAATGGTCATCCATGCGGGACACTGGGATGAGCCTAACGTGTCATGCTCCATCATGTGACATGTGGACATGACAATGAATTTTTTGTATTTTTGATTATATAGGAAAAATATATAATATTAGAGCCTCATAGCTAAATTGTGATGTGAAATAAATGCCCCATAAGATGTGATATACTGATGAGCGGTTTGGATTGATAGGTCTATGGCGCATCCTCTTGTGTTGGTGTAAACTCCCATGTGATTTTTAGAGTGCATCGCATTACTATTGAACTTCATATGTCACCGATCACTAATTTGAAATCAAATCAATTTTGACCGTCTGATAGTCCTCGAAATTGCACTGATAAAATGAATCTAATCATGCACTCATGGTCACTCTTTTAGACAATCAAGAAAATTTCCCTAATTGCTGAAAATTGGTTAGGCGTTTGAGGGTTTGAGCTATGCCAATCCAGCAACGACAGATACCGTTTTTGGGTTCCTCTCAAGTTTAAGAGTGGTAACTTGCTGTGTAGGAACGGATTGGGTTTAACCTACTCAAGTGTACCCGGACCGACCTCTAACTCAACCTGAATGTGAACCCGCGGTACATTTTAATCAAGTTGGGCTACCCGGTTGACTCGATCCAACTTACAAGAGGGTCGTTTTGGCATTGGATAGGGTTAAATAAAACCAAGTCTAACTCTAGCTGACCCAAAACTAAGGAATGAAATGGGTTGGACCGAGGCGGCTCTAGGTAGACCATATTCAAATATGAATTTTAGCATGCTGGTCCAGATTCGAATCAAATCCATATCCCTAGATTTTTATCCAAACCCAGATCCGTATAAGGAGATCCATATCTGACACACACATTCGGATTGGATACCATATCTAACCCAAATCCAAATCAGGTCTACTAACCTAGATCAAAACTTGCAAAAAATGGTTTCAAATAGGAGTGGATCCCGGTCCGAGACCAGCCCGTGTAACACTTTATTGGGCTAGGCTGCGGGTTAGAATATCATACCCAGGCCCGACCCAGCATATTCACGGGCTGCGGGCCAAATTGCCACATAACGCCAACTTCTCTACAAAAAAGGTGATCTACTCCTAAGGTTCATGTATGCGAGTTCGATCGTTACTTCTTAGTTCAACTGCAAATTACCAGAAATTTATGGAATGTAGTTAATTTTATTATGTTAGAAAATGATATATTGTACATGGGCATGATGATTTCACCTATTGTTCATGCTTATTGTATATCTTATAAGGTCTCCTTAACCCAATAAAATTGAGTCTACTTCCTATCCATTGAAATCTCATAGGGTCTAGATCTAGGAGGTCCACTATTGGGCAAATTCTAGGTCGGATCCGATCCATTCCCAACCGTGGTTATAACCATTCGACAACATTCCTTTGACAGTCTATATGAGCATGCCCATCCTAAGGGGTGTTTATTATAGGAACCGCATTTAAACGCTCAAGCGTTTGGTTCAAAATTCATTTTCGGGAGTGTAGACAACTAGTGATTATGTTTGGGAACCGGCTAAGAGCTTTTTGCAACAAAATCCAGTGGAAGCTGGTTTTCACTTGTGTGCCATTCAGGGTTGCTCTTTGATGGGAAACTTAAAATTTGAATTCAAACACTGCCTAAAAGAAGACTAACGAGCTTCAAATCCGAGAAGTCCTGAAAAAGAATTTTCTCACGCCCAAGTCATCTAAAGCGCGTGAATCGTGACCCTGAAAGTATCCTAATGCGTGCTGGAACTTTGAATTCTTCCCACTATTCTTGGGGCCAAAGTCACGTAAAGCCCAAGTTTTTATAGGTCAAAAAACAATCCTGATCGACCAGACAATCACAACAACTAATCTGTAGACTTTTTTATCTCGATCAATTGCCATCTTTTGTAGACCTATTCTCATGATTGTACGTTGGAAGGTTGCGATCGTCCAATCAAATTGGTCTTCGATCTTTTATACGGTCCTAGGGGAATTTTCTTATATGGGGCACAAAAACGCACCACGTGGCACATCCTTTTGGGCCCAGTGATCCATGAATGATTGGCCCACCCGGCCCCTTATTGGACCTACACAATTGATTCAAGTACCTAAAAAACTACTTGAGTCCAACGGATATGGAAAATGCTAAAATTCAATGGCCAGAGATCACCAATCAGGCTGATTAATTATTGGTTTGTAGGTCCACCAATTATTCATGGCTCGGTGGACCCAAAAGAGTGTGCCAAGTGGCATGCATTTATGCACCACACAGCCCCAGCTCCTGTGTAAATTCAGGTATTTACACAGCACCTTTCAGGCCGGGTATATTTCTAGCCCCCACCACCTGTGTAAATTCAGGTATACAGACGGTCATTTCCATCGACGTCCAGTCAGCAAAGTTGCTTACCACCCACAATATGAGCCAGAATCTTAGAGATTCCTGACTGTATGGATGTTTGGCCCAACCCTGGATGGACGTACCGACCAAAATTTAGCCTGATTAGTGGTTTCTAAGCGTTGACTTTGAGTCGTTTTCATGGGTTGATTTTTAATCGGGGATATTTGCACATTATTCACCATTATTTGGGGTGCAAAGATCCAAAGGATTGAAATCACTAATCAGGCTGATTTTTTTTTCTCTAGGTCCACCTAGGAATTGGCCAAACATCCATACGGTCGGCGTCCTCTAAGAGTATGCTACGTTTCCCATGGGCGGTCTGTCTCAATTCTCAAACGATGGATTGGTCTAAATTCTAAAAGGAACCTTCTTTTCGTTTTGACATGTCAAAGTCAACTAAAGAAGTCGGACGACGTGCAAGGGTGCGAAGTGTGAACTGAGAAAAGAGTCTCGGGTATATTTTTTTTCTATAAAAACCATACGAGTGTTTGGCCTTAAAAAGCAAGAGAAGCTTAGCAAACCTTCTCTTCCATCTTCCACACAACTTCATCTCTTCTACCCAAACCTCTATTTTCAATTTGATTTCTTCACGCAAAAAAAACAAAAAAAGAAGAAGAGAGCGAACAACCCGATTTCCATAACCTTCTTCAACTCCCATCTCCATAAGACTCAATACCAAAACCTATATTATTAGTCTAAAGATGTTTTCTCGTAAAAACGCGGTCTCAACTAGAACAATTTTATCCAGCGCAGCTTCTCTCGCTGCCTCTGCGATGCTCATTCGAACCATCGTCAACGAATTCCTACCCCAAGACATTCGTGACTACATCTTGTCGGGCCTCTACAGTCTCCCTAACCGTCTCTCTTCACAACTCACCATTGTCATCGAAGAATTTAATGGCTACTCCGTCGACAAAATCTTTGAGGCTGCAGAGATCTATCTAGGCACCAAGGTCTCCCCTTCGACTCGAAGGCTAAGAGTGAGCAAACCAGAAAATGAGAAAAACTTCGCCGTCACCATGGAAAAAAATGAAGAGGTCATAGACATCTTTGAAGGTATTGAATTCAAATGGAGATTGGTTTGTGTTCAAACCAATTCTTCCAATTTTATCACTAACCGCGACAACAATCTCAATTCTACGTTACAAACCGAAGCCCGATCCTTGGAACTAAGTTTTCACAAGAAACACAAAGAGAAAGTGTTGGCATCTTACTTGCCTTACATCTTATACAAATGTAAGGAAATTAAAGAAGAGAACAAGGTAGTGAAGCTCCATACAATTAATTACAGCAATAGCAATATGTGGAGCTCCGTCAACCTCAATCATCCATCAACCTTTGAAACATTAGCGATGGATTTAGAGCTAAAGACGGTATTAATGGAGGATCTGGAGAGATTCGTCAAGAGGAAGGATTTCTACAGGAGAGTAGGGAAGGCTTGGAAACGTGGGTATTTGTTATATGGCCCTCCCGGCACGGGTAAGTCGAGCTTGATCGCAGCCATGGCGAATTATCTCAACTTCGACATCTACGACTTGGACCTCACAAATGTCAATTGCAATTTAGATCTGAGGAGATCGTTGCTTAACACACACAATCGATCGATAATTGTGATTGAGGACATTGATTGCTCTATCGAATTGAAAGATCGGAATGTGGAGAGCAGATCATGGTATGGTAACGACAGTCAGGTTAGTTACTTATATTTGTGTTCATTATTTTCTTAATTAAGGGTACTTTGATAAGCTAAATCATTTCCATATATGGAAAGCCTAGGCTCCGACGACTCCCTTTTTCTGATCTCTCGGGACTGGGAGTCATGTGCATGGGATTTCACGAATCCAATGGTGGTTGAGTGCTGGCAAAAGTTAATGCCAGCTCAGTGCTCTCAACCAATGTTGGATTCTCGGAATCCACAGCCGAGTACACGGCCGCCGGAGAGGGGTCAGAAAAAGGGACTCCCCTGAACCCGACCCTAGAAAATATAGAAATAAACTTAGCATTGATATTCTCCATCAGAAAAAGTTTAGACGTAGAGACCTTGCTTGGTAGCACTGCAAAATGTTTGCGTGCAAACATTTGTGGCATTCGAGTGTGCCAAGTGTGCTTGGTGGCGCAACATCCAACAAATATTTACATTAGCCCAACCATTTTTGCCAAAAAATGGTCTAATGTTTGCAGCTAGTCAAAAAGTGGCTACAAACAATAGGCAAATGACTCTCTCATCCCCCTTGTCTCCCCCACAGCTCTCCCTTTCTAAACCATACGAATATTTCCTAAAAAATATTGTTTGCCTCCGCAAATATTTGATTATCAAATATTTTCCAACAAACATTTTCCTGCAAACTTCAGATAGAGGACTTTGGTTGCAGTGGATGGAGAGGACTCTCGTGGCTCTTCCCTAATCCATATTATTGAGCCCACCAACCCTGGTTGTTTACCCTACCCCTTGTGTATATACACGAGTTTTAGCACTTTTTAGGACTGATTGTAGCCATTGGATTTAAGCATGTCTTTAAGGTAATAACACAAACATACAGAAATTATCCATCAAACTGATTTTTGGTGTGTATATCCAAGAAGGGTTGGACTAAACATCCATGCCGTTAGTGGGCCCAAAACAATTCACTAAGTAGGGACATGAGAGTCCTCTGCATCTAAAATTTTCCCTCTAAATTGGCCCCCATTATGTTTCAGTTAAGAATCATTTCTAGAGAACGTTTGGGAAGGCAATCATAGAGGGCCTTAGTCACACTTTTATCCTTGCACAAGTGACCACTCATCTTGATTTTATAATATGTCCACAGGTTACACTCTCTGGTGTACTCAACTGCATCGATGGCCTGTGGTCGACCTGCAGGGAGGAGCGAATCATAATATTTACGACCAATCACAAGGACCGGCTTGATCCCGCACTGCTGCGACCCGGCCGCATGGACATGCACATCCACATGTCCTACTGCACCCCAAGCGGGTTTAGTATACTGGCCTACAACTACCTTGGGATTCGTGATCACAAGCTCTTTGGGGAGATTGAAGGGTTGATAGAGAAGGCCGAAGTCACCCCTGCAGAAGTAGCAGGAGAGCTATTGAAGGACGACGATGCTGAAATCGCTCTTCAAGACCTCATTAAATTCCTCAAAGAGAAAAAAACAATATAAAGACGAAGCAAGTAATGAAGGACCAAGAGGAGGGGAAGGTGAAGAAAGACAAAAACGGCAAGAAATCAAGAATGAGGGGCAAATAAGGGATAGAGGAGACGATGGAGGGCAAAAAGGGATATAACACGCCGTAATACTCATCTTCTTCAAGGCTTATTCATTGGAGACAAGAAGGGGGTTTTGCAACTTTTTTCTTTTTTGTAAGCGGGCATTTTGCAACTTGAAAGGGAGATTTAGGCCAATTTTTATTTAGATAAAACCTTACGTTATTTAACGAGTTCGCCATTGCTTGGCGGGCTGTTGAGCAATCAATGCCTCTCTGCTCCGCATCGCACATGTACCACTGACAAGTGACAACACTGTTACAACAAAAGGAGCCAATCAAGGCAAGGTTTAAAAAACGGCCGTTATAACGGATTCGGACCTACCCCATTACGTTATCGACCATTAAAACTCCCAGAAAATAACAGCTGTTATTTTTCATTTTTTTCTATTATTTTCCGTTATTTCCCTTATATTCTATTTTTTTCCATTTTTGCCCCAGAGCATTTTTTTCGTTATAACGGAAAAAACAGTAACGCCCCCTGTCCGTTAAACCGCTATAGCGGTCCCCTTTAAACCTTGGATCAAGGGACTCATCTCTGACTTTTTTTTTTTTGGTAAGTCAATGGAAGTAGATTAAAAGGAGATCAAGAAGATCTCAAAAGATACAAGAGAAAGAAATTAAAAGGATAAAATAGGCAAGGACCCAAAGAGCCCTACCCTTGCCCGGGAATAGAGTCTAACTTAAAAATATAATCACTAAAGAAAAATCCCCTTAACTCATGGAAAATAGATCCCCAAACATAGAGATGAGCCTTAATGAAGATGATGACTTTCTGAAAAGGGTTCTCTATATCTTTAAAGATTCTACCGTTTCTCTCCATCCAAATGCTCCAAATCAATGTTTTAAGAACCGAACCAATGATCCAACCGATTTAGTGTCAAATCGGTTGGACCACGGTCGGACCTGGTTCAATTCGGTCCAACCAGTTAGGTTATATAAATCACTTTCATCCCTTTTCACCTACTTGTTTAGTGTGAAAGCTCGTTTCCCTTCATTTTAGCCATCAATCCCATCTAATTCAACTGAAATTTTTGAACAGCCCTCCCCATTTCAAGAAATCCTCATTCCTTTCTGAAAATTTCTCCAACAAAATGCATTTTGATTTAGGGTTTTAGTTTTCCTAAATGTGTTCTTCATTTCTGATTTTTCAAGAACCATCGGTTTGGTCGGTTCAACGGTCTAACCACCGGTTTCGAAAAATTATTTGGTTCTCTGAAATTAAATAACTGGTTTCATGTAAACCGGGCCAACTTTTGCAAAAAATCCGATTGGACCTGGTCCGACCGTCGGTCCGGTCTGATTTTTAAAACACTGCTCCAAAGAATGCTGTAGGGAACCATTCTCCAAATTATCTTCCTTTTACCAGAGAAACCCAGATTAGGCCAACTACTCAACAAACCTCCAACCAACTGAGGCATCACCCAAGAAAGTCCCACAAGACCCAAAAAGTAAGACCAAATCTGAGAGACAAAATCACAATGCAACAACAAATGACTAGTGGATTCCCCATTAGCTTTGCACATTACAAAGACTCCTCTTTGACTGTTAATAGCAACAATTGTAATCTTCTCTCTATTTACAATGTTAGACCAAATTTAGGGTTAGGGTTCAAAACTTACAATCAACAATATTAAGGAAAAAGCTACCCACGGATAATCAGACAAAAAAGTATACAGTTGAAGCCATTGATCAATGGATTCAAGAGATCCATGATCTACGTACGAGACTTTCTTGTCACTTTTGCAATGTATTGGAGATATAATTTTCATGTATTCTTCTAATTTTCCCAACAAGCTATCTACATACTTCTCTAAGGATGCTAGATGTTGTACACATTTGATTAAAAAATCGTTGTAACAACCATTATAATAATTACATTCCAAGACCATTGCATTATTTCCAAAAAAAAAAAACCCAAAACCAAAAAATAGACTTCATGTTATAATCGTATGGTATCCATTATTTTATCTCTATCAATGTTACTTTTGAATAAATAATAAATAACAAATATTATTGTTTTTACCTTTTTTATGATAAGTCCAAGCATATAAATTGAAAGTGAGATAGAGAAAATTTCAAAGTACATTGCACAGACCAAAAGAGGTATACAAGATAAAAAGGTGCAAGACACATCACTCCATAACAGCATCAAATCTACACCATATTATTGAAGGAAAAAGATTACTCTCATCTCTATGTAGATGTTACCTAACTGAATAGGAAAGCCTTTATACTTAAAATGATATCCTGTGCGCGAGGAGTTTTCCTTTCCTAAGAAGACTCTCATGTTCCCCTCCAATCACAAATCCCAAATAATCACAAACGACATCATCTTCCAAAATAACTCCTCTTGGGTGATAGGGAGACTTCAATAGAATCCGATACAACCCATGAAAGGCCCACATTTGCTAGAAGTATGACCAAACCTATCTAACAAGAGCATAATTGCACAAGAAGATAATTTGTATTCTCCCCATTAGACTTACACATAACACAATAATCCATTAATATCTCCTTTCTAACAATCAAATTCTTAATTATAAGGATTTTATTTAAGGAGGCAACCCATGCAAAAAAAAAAAAAAAATTCAATGAAACTTTAGATTTCCAGATGTTAGGACAAGGATATGGGAACATAAGGGATAAAAGGGCTAAAGACTCATAAATGAAACGAACTGTGAAACATCCTTATTTGAAATGGACTCAAGGTGATCATCCTCAGTATTTGTGAATAAGTAATTAATGTTTCAAGCACTCCTTCAAAATTCTAACTTGTTCACCTTCTCACTGATAAAATCTTTCAATCTTATCATATATTATTTACTCAAGACATCTCCAATGAGAGTTTAACCGCGCACTACATCTTCTATGCGCTTCTGAAAAGAAATCATGACTGACCTGATCTAGTGGGTCACCGGCTTTGACAGACTCCAAGATGAGTAAAATGCGATGGTGATGGACTTAATAGACAGACATTGACCACCATCAAGTACAAAAAAAATAAAAAGGCGTTTCAGCCATTCATTATATTCACTTTCATGAAAATTAAGGGCACGTAATTTTTGTAACCAAGCACATATTCTTTCTTCAAAGGGACATGCGATTGCAAGAATGTATTAGAGTATATATCTAGTTGAATTACTATTGGTATTGCAATAAATTGTGTGAGGTACATCGTATCATTATTGGTGTATCTTATACAATATTCTTCTGATTGTTAAGATTTGATATCAATGAATTATGAATCTTAGATTAGATTTTATTATGATTAGGTTCTATCATTAGGTACGTTTGTTTTCTATATAAACCCCTGATTAGTGTCAATGTATTAATTACACCGAAATTTTTAATTAATCTTAAACTTCTACAACAAAGACTGAGCCACATTTGATTGAAGATTTTCCTCAAAGCTTCAAATAAACATCGAAGGCCTAGAGTAGCACAAGAGGGTTTCAAAGCTACTTGAACATCAGAAAAATAGGCCGACTTCGATTGTTGCTTCTTAGTTCAACTATGAATTACCAAAAATTATGAATACGGAATGCAGCTAATTTTATTTAATTATTATCATTTTATTGTGTTAGAAAATGATCTATTGTACGTGGGCATGATAATTTCGACTGTTGTTCATGCTTATTGTATATATATCTTATAAGGCTCGCCCTAACCCAATCTAATAGCTTAAGAAATTGAGTCTAGTTTCTACCTATTGAAACCTTAATATAGGGCCGGTCTGTATCTAAGAGGTCCTACACTGGGCAAATTCTAGGTCGATCCTAATCCGATCCATTCCCAAGTGTGGTTATAACCATTCAACAACATTCCTTTCAGTTTATGAGCACACCCATTCCATAGTTAGCAATTCAAAGTGCGGCAAAAATGCGGTACAGGAAATTAATGTTCGAGTACACTTCGGATTTACCATTTAAAAATGAATTCAAAAGTTCGGCAAAAATAATTTAAAAATAAAATAAAATATAAAAAAAAACAAAATATTAGTACTTAGTGTCTTATAAAATGAATTTTCATTTTCAAAACTAAATAATGTGGGAATAATTCAAAAATGTTCGTGAATTATTCAATCATGTTAAAAAATGTGCGAATTTTTCATTACCTTTGAATAGGACGTTATTTGGTTTGATTGTTTGGATCATTCGTACGGTTCATGTATAATTCGAGAATTTACTCACTATGGCCCATCCTAAGGGGTGTTTATTATAGGAACGGTATTTAAACCCTCACGCGTTTGGTACAAAATTCATTTTAATTAGTGTAGTGTAGACAACGAGTGATTATGTTTGGGATCGGATGGACCCGGCTAAGAGCTTTTTTCAACAAAATCCAGTGAAGGGTTTCACTTATGGGGAACTTCAAATTTGTAATCAAACATCGCCTAAATAAGACTTAGGACCTTCAATGCGGAGAAGTCCGGAAAAATAATTTTCTCACGCCCAAGTAGTCTAAAGCGCATGACTCGTGACCGTAAAGTTTCCTAATGCGTGCTGGAACTTTGAATTCTTCCCACTACCATTCTTGGAACTTTGAATTCTTGACCAAGTTTTTATTGGTCAAAAAAAGATCCTGACTAAACAATCAAAACCATTAATCTGGAGACTTTTTTTATCTCCATCAATTGCCATCTTTTGTAGACCCATTCTTAAGATTGGAACTTTGGAAGGTTGTGATCCTCCAATCAAATTGGTCTTCGGTCTTTTATATGCCCCCGGGGGATTGGTCGAAAAGGGAACTTCTTTTCGTTTTGAAATGTCGAAGTCAACTAAAGATGTTGGACCAGACGTGCAAGAGCAAGGTTTAAAGGAGGCCGTTTTAACGATTAAACATATCGGGGCGTTACCGTTTAAACGGCCGTTAAAACGGATTGAAACGGTCAGGGGCAAAAATGGAAAAAATGGAAAAAAAACGGAATTAAACGGATTTAACAATTTTAACGGAAAAAGTGGCGCTGAAATTCAAATTTTGAAATTTGAAAATTAAAAAAAAAATAGAAATTAAACGGATTTTAACGGAATTAAATGGTTTTAACGGTCGTTTTTTTCACAAAATTTTTCTAAATTAAACGGCTGTTTAAACGATTTTAACGGCCATTAAAACCAAAAAATGGCCATTTTTTTCAAAACCGATAAAACGGGTTTAAATGGTTTAAACGGAAACAGGCTTGGGGCGTTACCGTTTAAAAGGCCGTTTTTAAAACCATGTGCAAGAGTGCAAACTGAGAAAAGAGTCTCGGGGTTTTTTTTTCTCTATAAAAATCATACGAGCGTTTGGCCTTAAGAAAGCAAGAGAAGATTAACAAACCTTCTCTTCCATCTTCCACACAACTTCACCTCTTCTAACCGAACCTCCGTTTGCAATTTGATTTCTTCAACAACAAAATATTTGAAAAAAGAAGAAGAAAAGAACAGCCCGATACCTTCTTCAACTCCTCCTCCGTAAGACTTCAATACCTAAACCTACATCATTAGTCTAAAGATGTTTTCTCGTAAAAACGCAGTCTCAACAAGAACAATTTTATCCAGCGCAGCTTCTCTCGCTGCCTCCGCGATGCTCGTTCGAACCATCGTCAACGAATTCCTACCCCGAGACATTCGTGACTACATCTTGTCGGGCCTCTACAGTCTCCCTAACCGTCTCTCTTCACAACTCACCATTGTCATCGAAGAATTTAATGGCTACTCCGTCGACAAAATCTTTGAGGCTGCAGAGATCTATCTAGGCACCAAGATCTCCCCTTCGACCCGAAGACTAAGAGTGAGCAAACCAGAAAATGAGAAAAACTTCGCCGTCACCATGGAAAAAAATGAAGAGGTCATAGACATCTTTGAAGGTATTGAATTCAAATGGAGATTGATTTGTGTCCAAACCAATTCTTCCAATTTGATCAATTATAACCTCGACAACAATACCAATTCTACGTTACGAACCGAAGTCCGATCCTTGGAGCTAAGTTTTCACAAGAAACACAAAGAGTAGGTGTTGGGATCTTACTTGCCTTGCATCTTATACGAATTTAAGGAAATTAAAGAAGAAAACAAGGTGGTGAAGCTCCATACAATTAATTACGCCAACCGCGATATGTGGGGCTCCATCAACCTCAATCATCCGTCAACCTTTGAAACATTGGCGATGGATTTAGAGCTCAAGTCGGTATTGATGGAGGATCTGGAGAGATTCGTTAAGAGAAAGGAGTTCTACAGGAAAGTTGGGAAGGCTTGGAAACGTGGGTATTTGTTATATGGTCCACCCGGCACGGGTAAGTCTAGCTTGATCGCAGCCATGGCGAATTATCTCAATTTTGACATCTACGACTTGGACCTCACGGATGTCCAAGGCAATTTAATTCTGAGGAGATTATTGCTTAACACACGCAATCGATCGATAATTGTTATTGAGGATATCGATTGCTCTATCGAATTGCAAGATCGGAAAGTAGAAAGCAGATTTAGATCACGGAATCGTAACAACAATCAGGTTGGTTACATACTTATATTTTTGTGTTCAATTATTTTCTTAACAGTTCGGCTTGCCTCACCCATTTGGTTGAGGGGATGCCTCAACTCCCTATCAAGCTGTCACATGTGGGGGGGAGGTCAAAGGCTACCTAAAGAGTAGGTTGCATCTATAGAAGTGTTACCAAAAAATAGCTTGAATCAAAACTAATTCTCCCGGTTGCCCTTGACCTCCGCTCCACATGTCACAACCTGGATAGGGGGTTGCGGCATCTCTTCAACCAAATGGGTGAAGAAAGGTTTTTCGTTTTCTTAATTAAGGGTACTTTGGCATGCAAACATTTGCGGCATTCGCGTGTGCTTGGCAGCACAACATCCAACAAATATGTACATTAGACCACATTAGACCCAATCATTTTTTGCCAAAAAAAAAATGGTCTTATGTTGCACCCAAAAAGTGGCTACAAACAACTGCAAACAATATATAGCGGCATACGAATATTTTTCATTGCAAACATTTGATTATCAAATATTTTTAAATAATCATTTTGCTGCACACACTAGAGATAGGATACTAAGGGGTGGGCTAATCATCCACTCGCTGGTTAATGGACCCTAAATTCACCATATAAGTAGCTAGGGCCACAAGAGTCCTCTGCATCTAAAATTTTCCCTCCAAATTGGCCCATTATTTTTCACTTAGGACCATGTATGGTGACCCGTCTATATCTAGAAAAATTGGTAATTGAATCATTTCTAGAGAACTTTGGCAAGGGAAATCATACAGGGCCATAGTCACATTTTTATCCTTGCAGAGGTAACCCCTCATATTGATTTTATAAAATTTCCACAGCAGGTTACACTCTGGGGTACTCAACTTCATCGATGGCCTATGGTCGACCTGCGGGGATGAGCGAATCATAATATTTACGACCAATCACAAGGACCGGCTTGATCCCGCGTTGCTGCGACCTGGTCGCATGGACGTGCACATCCACATGTCCTACTGCACAACAAGCGAGTTTAAGGTACCGGCCTACAACTACCTTGGGATTCGTGATCACAAGCTCTTTGGGGAGATTGAAGGGTTGATAGAGAAGGTCGACGTTACCCCTGCAGAAGTAGCAGGAGAGCTATTGAAGAATGATGATGCAGAAATCACTCTTCGAGACCTCATTAAATTCCTCATAGGGAAAGCTAGTAACGAAGGACGAAGAGGAGGTGAAGGTAAAGAAGGTCAAAAACGGCAAGAAATCAACAATGAGGGGCAAATAGGGGATAGAGGGGATGATGAAGGGTAAAAAGGGATATAATACGGTACAGTGTAAAGTGTAAACCTTATTAGAAACCCCTATAACAACCATTAGATTTTAGTACTTTTAAGGCGTTCTTATAGCCATTGAATTTAACCATTTTTTGGGGTACTAAAATCACCAGCTACAAATCATCAAACAAGCTGATTTTTGGTTTGATTGTCTACTAAGGGGTGGGCTAAACATCCATCCGGTCAGTGGGTCCAGATGGCAGTGGTGAGTAACAAAAATGTGCTTCGGCATTTGAAAAGATCTCAGGTATACCTTGTTACATCACGACCCTAAAATAAATTAGTTCAGGATAATTAAAGTGACGTTAGATGCACGCATCAGATCTCGACGTGCTGTTGAGCAAAAATAAACGTAAGTCAGGTGCATTTCACGAGTAAAACTTCGATTACAGCCCAGATTACAGCCCACAGTAGGAGCCACGTGGCATAATATTAGAGGTGGATGACCGTATGGATGTTTTGCCAATCATTAGGTGGCCTGAAAACTAAAAATCAGCATTAGTGATTTACAACCTTTGGATATTTGCACCCAAATAATACTCAAACTCCTACGGTTAAAATCAACCTATGAAAATAACTCCAATCCAACGATTAGAAATCACTGATCAAGTTCATTTCTGGTCTGTAGGTCCACCTAGTGATTGGGCAAACATCCATACGGTCATTGTCCACTAAGAGTGTGCCACGTGGCTCATACTTTGGGCTGTGATCGGGGTGTTAGCGAAGGTTTATTCGCATTTCACTTGTACATGTACATCAAGCCAGACCTACTGTCCAAAATTTAGGCTCACATCATGAGCCATAACCCAAGGGGCGCACAACTCCTTACATTAGCACATATGCAAAATACGTCCCCGCTATTCCCACATTTCTAGAGAACCATGGCGTTAAGTCCAGATAGAAATGTCAGAATGGGCTCATTTTCTTTTTCTTGGATGATTTCCATTTGAGGAAAAAAAAAAACTCCCTACATACTTCTCTAAGGATACTATAAATTGTATACATGGTTCAAAAAAAATAGAAAAGTTGCAACAGGGAAATGATACCCACGGATAATTAGAAAAAAATACGTACAGTTGAAGTACTAGACCATTGGATCCAAGAGATCTACGGTCCACGAGGCAACAACTGCAAAGAGTAAAATGGTTGTTGCCTCGTGGACCGTGGATCGCTTGAATCCAACTGTCAAAGGCCTTAACCGTACATTTTTTGTCCGGGCATCTGCGTGGGGTAGCATGACTCTTATCTATGCTAATTTACAAGAACAAGTGCCGAATGTGATATTAAACATTTTGTCAATTTTATTCTTATAATACCCTTGTTTTGTTTTCTTTTTTTTTTTATTTTTGGGCTATTTTGCTTTACCCCCCTTACTTTATTGATGCGATTTGCATCTCACCCAATGTTTTCACAATATTTGCATCCCGCCCTTTGACCATGGTATTTGCATCCCACCCTTTGACCATGGTCAACTTATCTATGCTACTTTACAAGAACAAGTGCCGAATGTGATATTAAACATTTTGTGCAATTTTATTCTTATAATACCCTTGTTTTGTTTTCTTTTTTTATTTTTATTTTTGGGCTATTTTGCTTTACCCCCTTACTTTATTGATGCAATTTGCATCTCACCAATGTTTTCACAATATTTGCATCTCACCCTTTGACGATCTCCTGATAGACATCTCAATATTTTTTAAATGACTATAATGACCCTGGGTGAGACGCAAATATTTTAAAAATATTGGGTGTGATGCGAATTGCATCAATAAAGTATGGGGGACAAGCTAAAAATCATGTTTTATGATTTTATCCGTAGAATTTGAGCTTTATTTGGGGTACAAAGATCCAATGGTTTGAAATCACTAATCAGGCTGATATTAAGTATGTAGCTCCACTTAGCCCTAGGCCCAACATCCGTATGGTTAGTGACCTCTGAATTGTGGTCCCTCGTTATCATTGATGAGGGACATTAACGTGATCCTCAAAAAAGGTTTTGAGCTCACAATCCTAAAAAAAGAAAAAATTTGAAAAAAAAATTAAAATAAAAAAAGATTTTTTGCTTGTCCCCCTTACTTTATTAATGAAATAAGCATCACACCCAATGTTTTTAAAATATTTGCGTCTCACCCAAGGTCATTATAGTCATTTAAAAATATTGGGATGTCCATCCGTTGACCATGGTCAAAGGGTGAGACACAAATATTTTAAAAACATTGGGTGAGAAACAAATTACATCAATAAAGTAAGGGGGTAAAGCAAAAAAGCCCTTTTTTTTTAAGGTTTTTTTGATCTTTTACTCCTACAAACTCATTAAATGCTCTTTCAAATGTGATGTTAAACATTTTGTCCATGTTATTTCAGAAATATTCTTTCTAATTTATTTTTAATTCTACTTATTAACGGGATTTTTTTAGTCTTTACTCACCTAATTAAATGCATTTAATGTGTGTGAGATCCCATTTTTTTAGGGACGGGATATTGGCACCCGCGTTTTCGCCCAGTAAACCTATCACTCATCACACCCGTTTACCAAAAAATAAAAAAACAGGGAAGAAGAAGAAGGAGGACGAGGAAGCCACGGCAGGTACCTCTCTCTCTCTCTTTCTTAATTCTGGGTTGCCTCGACAGCCCTTAGCAGCCCCCGAGGCCGAGTGTGGACTGCCACACTCAACCGGGCTATCGAGTGTGGCATTCCACACTCGGCCTCGGAGGGTGGGGCTGCTGATGCAGCCCAGAAGAGAGAGAGAGAGAGACATACCTGCTACGGTGGTAGCGGTGGGGTTCTCCTCCTCCTCTTCTTCTTCTTCTTTTACGGTGGTAGCGGCGTCCTCCTACTCCTCCTCTTCTCTTCTTCTTCTTCTTCTCTATTTTTTTTTTTTTGAGTTTTTTAGTTTTTTTTTAATGGGTGTGATAAGTGAAAAAGGAGGGAGGGGGGATTTTTGGGTTTACTGAGCGAAAAAGCGGGTGCCAATATCCCGTCCCTTTTTTTAACTTACTCTCTTCTGTCATTATTAAAAGAGTAATGATCACAAGGTCCATTGATGTGCATAGTGGTATGGTCTTGTCAGTGGCCAGAAAGGTACCTTGAGTTCCTTGTTAAAATGCTGTTTTTATTTGCATGTAGTTCCACTTGGAGATGGGCCAAACATCTATATGGTCAATGGTCTCTAATAGTGTGTCACTTCTTCCAAATAATGATCAAAATACTCGGTTAAAAACAAACTATGAAAATACTCTAATCCATTGGATATAAATTATTACTCTAGATGAATTAGGTACGTAAGTCCACTTAAGGATGGGCCGAACATCCAATTATCCGTGTCAACCTTAATATTGTATGTGTACTAAACTGTCAGGCCCTGCTTGGTTCAATGCAAATCGGGTGCAATATTCCACCCACTTGCCACGGTTTTAGGATTACACATGATTGGTTGGGGCGTGCAAATGAGTTGACGTGCAAGTGGTTGCCAAACCCTTGCAAACTCTTTAAGAAACTGGATGCAAGCTCGTGCAGCCCAAAAACCCTCATAATCACCGCATTTGCACTGGAGTGCAAAAGGCATCCCAGTGCAGCGAACCAAGCATTATATTAAAGGTAGACTCAATTTATACTCCAGAAGGCGAAGTTCTATTAAGGTTCTGTATACTTGCCTGAATAAGTTCTTTTTTATAAATGACTTTTTAATATAAATGGAGAAAATTTTTGGAGCGGCAATCATGCACCAATTATCACACGCCACATATACCCATGAAACCAAAGCCTAATCCAGGTATGATCATTGAGCGCATGATGGCCGCTTCAAAAACCCCGTTGCTTCAAAAAATTTCTGTATCAGTACATTCTGTCATACAAATCTACTGTGTAAAACTTTTTGTTGATCACGGACGGTACAGAGCCGGGAAAAAGTTTTCACCCATAATCACTCTTTAAAAGAACATATTTTTACAAGAAACTTGCAACTTCCCACTTTACAAATTGGAGAAAAAAATTGGCCTGATTTTCTTGGTTGATCATGTTGCTGTGATCTTCGTTCTTCCTTTCTCATGAGTCATGAACTATCCAAACGAGAAGTGATATCGATGAATGTGTCTTCGTTACATGGAATTGAAAGACCGCCCATTGGATGATCAAACCCGTACTCTTCCTCTGCCCGATTTAGCAAGTCTTGGAACGAAGGATGCTTCAAATATGATAACGGAACCACGAATCGCTTCTTCTGGGTCTCTCCTACATAAACCACAAAATAACCTTTGGGGATATTTGAGGTCGCCAGAACAAATTTGAATCTAATCAGAAAAGACCGTCGGAAAATATGCTTGCTGGCAACCATCCTAGGCATACTCATACCCATGACTTCCATGGATCTTGAAAGAGAGCTTTAACAGGAGAGAGTGAAGAACGAAAGACTTATGAGCAAATGATACACACAACAACATGTGTACGCGTATATATAACAGCAAATGGATTGATATATGGGTTCTTTTGGATCACGTGGTTCTATCTTGTTATTTTATGAGTGATGATGTACTATTAAATATAAAGGGTCAGGATCAAGGGACACGAATTTTGACACAAAATTTCACACTAAAAAATTGGCAAGATCACCCTCACAAAAAATTCAAATCATTCTGATCATGGACCGTTTATTTTTTACAATTAACTTGAAACCCACATTTGATGGGGTTAGAAATTTCAGAATGGGCCGATTTCCATTTTTTGTAGAGGTGATTTATATCATCCTCACCAAAAATCAGCCATTGATTTATCTTCCATGTGAGTATGCCAAAATTGGTGTGAAATTTTGTGTTCCTTGATCCTGACCCAAATATAAATTGCAACAGGAAGCCTAAATTAAGAAGTTAAAAGATAAAATAAAATAAAATAAAGGTGATTTTTCCTTCCAAACATGGTTCTAATAAAATTTACCAAGCATGCGCAGCCTTCATATATTGTAGATTATTTGGGGGAAAGTCAGTCGCAAAAAAGGCCACGTCAAAATTAATTAGTATTTATATATATGTAGCTAGTAGACGGAACCCCCGCTTGATTCTTTTAATTTACGACACGTTCGTGACATCACGGGGGGCCCTTTCGATCTACAACATGTTTTGGCATCTTCCTAATAAGGCAGTATTAAGATTCATCTTAGGCTTTTGTTCAACTGTATGTTTGTCACTGTTAATGACAATCTGTTCCAACCAACAACATTTTAAATTAGGTTGTTTTCGGCATCAACGGTTCTCGTTTTCGGTATTGATAAGGGGCATTGCATTTGGCCATTTTTTTTTTAGTTCCAATTTCCAAGTCCAACCAACCCTCCTTGGGTTTGTTTTAAGTTTGATATTTATAGAGAAAATAAAATTTGAGTTCAATTACACATGTGCATATAGAGAAAAAAACAAGTGGGTAAGAATCTAAGAAGAGAAAACTATCATAAAACCATGCTTGAAATAAATATATAGGATTAAAAACCAATTTAAAAATAAATAAATAAATAAATTTATTGCAACAAAGAAATAACATGTGAATTAGATGATGTAGCACACTCACGAACTATGATTAATGCCGATATACCATGCGGATATACCGTCAATAGCTTCGCTAATAGAAAATCAAATTCTTATCCTTCGACCAGTTGCAATTTCCTTGCACACTCCATTTACTGAAGGAGCAGTTCTTTTCGGGTATTTTAGTAACACCCCCTTAATACTTTCAAACTTTTGGATTACCCCCTTGACTTAGTTGAACCCAAGGTTTAAAAATCGGCCGTTAAAACAGATTCGGACCTACCCCGTTACGTTACGTACCGTTAAAAAGAAAAATTTGTACAAAAAAGGCCGTTTTTTCAGTTTCTGAAATTTTGAAATTCAAATTTCAAAATTCAAAATTTAAATTTCAGCACCCTTTTTCTGTTTTTTTCATTATTTCCGTTATTTTTCATTTTTTCCATTTTTTCCATTTTTGCCCCTGAACGTTTTCTTTCATTATAACGGAAAAAACTGTAACGCCCCCAGACCATTATACCGTTATAACGGTCCCTTTTAAACCTTGGTTTAACCATCATTTGACTAACACTAAAACATAACATTTATCATAAAATGCACCTATGAAAGGATCATATTATTGCAAGTACAATGCTAACCACGTATGATTCAGGTCATTTTAACTTAAGTCAACCACTGTTAAAACTAGGTCAAGAGGGGTAATTCTGAAATTTGAAAGTATATACTTTCAATTTTCGGTGGCGTATTACTAAAATACCCTTCTTCTTTTTTGCCTTTTCTAATGTTTTTTTTTCCTGGTTATGTTACAACCACGGTTTTAAAAACGGCCGTTTAAACGGTAACGCCCCAAGCCCGTTTCCGTTAAAACAGTTTAAACACGTTTTATCGGTTTTGAAAAAAACGGCCGTTTTTTTGTTTTAACGGCCGTTAAAATCGTTTAAACAGCCATTTAATTCTGAAACTTTTTGTGAAAAAAACAGCTGTTAAAACCATTTAATTCCGTTAAATTCTATTTTTTTTTATTAATTTTTAAATTTTAAAATTTGAATTTCAACGCCATTTTTTCCATTTTTTTCCGTCAAAATCGTTAAAACCCGTTTAATTCCCTTAAATTCAATTTTTCCCTTTTTTTCATTTATGCCCCTGGCCGTTCCAATCCAATTTTAACGGCCGTTTAAACTGTTTAAACGGTAACGTCCCCAGTCCGCTATACCGTTATAACGGTCCCCTTTAAACCTTGGTTAATTACAACCACCCCGCTGAAATTTAAAAGTAATTACTAAAACCCCTTTATTTTTAAATTTTAGGATTACCCTTTTGACCTCGTCTAATGAGTCCACTCACACAAGGGCAGTGGCAGAGCCAGGAAGGGGTGAGACTGTGAGAGTGGGCAGTTGCCCACCCTCAACTTTAAAAGTTCAGTGAGGAAGGGTTTTTTTTTTTTCAAAGTACCCTTTTGACCACCTGCCCACCTTAGAAAAGTACACTTTTGTCTACCCTCAAACAAAATCCGTACAATATTGCCCACCCTTAAACAAAATCCTAGCTCCGCCCCGGCGCAAGGGAGACTGCATCGTGAAGATTTGTGGGTTCACTTTTACAGGACACTTACACCTAAAGAATTTCTAACTCAATTTAATTAGACTGAGGTTACTTTTTAATCATTAGTTTAATAGCGGTTGGAGCTTTTTTTAAGCCCTGCTCTGCAAAGGAGGAACCCCGCTGTAACACTGTTGCTGCGGGTACACCATTGGCTAAGAATTCTTTAGTCTAACCGTCATTCACTCACGTTACGCATCTGTTACATGAGTCAATGATAGTTAGGAAAGGTCAAGGCGGTACTCCTAAAGTTTGGAAGTATAGGGTATAACAAATTTTGATTTTCAATGGGATGTTGCCACATATTATACACTAGTGGGTGGCCTGTGTCCACAGCACTCCCCAACAAAGCATTTTGCCCAAATCGGGTGTGAGTGGCTGAGATCCACTGTACAATTGCAAATAAGATCTCAGCCATCTATATATGAAGCCTATAAGAGGAGGAGACAACTGAGCTGATTTGTTATATAGATGAATTATTAAAATCGATTTTAAAATTTTAAAATAATATTTTTTATTTTATTTTATTCTTTGCTGAATTTTAGACTTATTTTAGAATGGAAAATCTGAATTCTACTCAAACTTTACCTTATCGTATTTTTGCCGTATGCCGAATTGCTAACTAGACGCACCCCATGTACATGTAGAGCAGACCCTGAATGTGCAGCTGAGCAGGTGCACTCATAAAAATTCAAAAAAAGTCTCACGTCTTAATGATAATAATGATTTTTATCATGCATGTGATACATGTTCTTATCAATTTGAAGATTATTCTAAACCATCCACTCATCGGTTGACCAGTTAGAAGATTCCCTGAGCCAAAAGTCAGCTAATTGGGGTGATTATAACCATCCAACAAATAGTATTCTCTTCGACGGCCGAGATTCTCCAACTAGCTAGCTAATTAAATATTGGTGTAAGAGGTCTCCAACATGGTGCCATGAAAGGAGGCGATCTCGATGGATAAGAACATGGGTACGGTAATTGTACATAGTTCAAACCCAACTCAAGATCTCTTAAACCATAGATTAGCCTAATTTGATGAATCGAGGTTCAGTTTTTTATCTTAGCTGATCTAATAGGTGTCAACACTGTCGGTCCGGTTTTGGCGCCAGTTTACCTAGGGGTATCAATCCGGCCTTCCTACAAGGGGCCCGGCCCAGTCCATCTTCTTGAAAGTCATAAAATGAATACATTTTTTTTTATAAATTTCAAGCCCTTAGGTACGAGATGAACCCAAATATGTGAGGCACTTCTAAATAAGGGCCGACCTAGGGTAACACTCAATAAAACCTGACCTGACCTGACCGGGGAACGAAAGTCACACCTTCAACACGGAGTGTATTGGGAGAGTTAGTGTGGACTAAGCCACTTATTACCCTACTCTTTTCACGGGGTGGCCCCAAGGAGAGTTGAACTCAGAACCTCCTACTTTTTGGATTGGAGTGCTGGCCACCTACACTCCTTCAGGTTATTTCTTCTTCTTCTTCTTATTTATGGTCTGTTTGGTATGTGAGAAAAAGAGTTCCAACGGCTAATATTTAGCCAGGCGAATATTATTTTGGCTAAGGTAGTGTTTAGCAACGCTTCTGCAGAAGTGCTTCTCTAGCTTTTGGCTCTGAAAAGCACTTCTTTAGCATAAATGCGTGTTTGGTTTGTAAAAGCGATTTAGCTTTTAATGTCAAAAAAAAGCTAGAAACACTTTTTTGAGAAATACCTTCTGGGGTGTTTTTAAAAAAAGTGCTTCTGTGCTCTGGCGGGAAGCATATTACAGTCCACGGCTCTTACGTTTTTGACCTTTTTGTCCTTCTTTCATAAAAGTTAAAACCCTCCTCATTTTAGTCTACGCTGAACACTTTGCCCTCTCGTCTTCCTCTCTTTCACTCTCGACGGTTGGTTTGAAAGAGTTGTTTCTCACCGTTTTGGAGAAGAATTAAACAGCGGTATGATTAATTAGCTTCTCTTTCTCTTTCTTTTTCCCACAATTTCTCGTATTCAAAATCACCATTTTGAGGCTTCGGGATTCTTCCTCTCTATCTCTGTATGAAATTGTCTTTTTTAGGTTTTCCTCTTATGAAAATGGTGCTGCGCCCCCACCTGCTCCAACCCTTTTCTATAGAGAAGGTTGGATCAACTACGACGGGTCACTCGAGTGTTTAATGTATGTCTCATACTTGAATCTCCGCTCAAGCGATCCCGTTCTGTCTTTCCGTCTCTACTTGGATCGTTTCGTAAAAGATTTCATGTTTGTGGGGTTTTTTCGGGTCGACTCAGGGGAGAACAGAGATACACAGTATCGAATGATGGAGCTTTAGGTCTTCATTTAATGGGCTTCACCTTCTACATCTCGCCCGCCACCTCCGACAGCTAGTTTTATGACACCAATAGCTAATCCTGCCAACCCACCTGCCTCGCTTCCTCAACTCCTTCTGGTTCCACTTTAGGGTCCCAAAATAATGGAAAGATCAATAGGTCCTAATCTTGACATAACCAGCTCTGTAAATAAGCCCAGTGCGGTAACAGAGGTTGTAACAGCTGTTGCTTTTTTCTAGACTTTTTTTGCTTGTTTTCTCATCTGCATATTCTCGAAAAGGATCAAATCTCGTAAGAAATCTGAGTCTCTAACATCAGATATCATCAAAAGCCCTAAGGAATTCAATTACAATGAGCTGAAATCAGCCACGAGTTACGCTTTGGAGCTGTGGTTCTTGAAGTGGCTAGTGGGAGGGGACCAATTGAGAAAGAGACTAGTGGGGTTGGAGGTGTACGGGTGAGTAGTAATTTGGTGGAGTGTGTGTGGGCTTTGCATAGAGAGGGGAGTTAGTAGGAGCAGCTGATGGTAAACTTTGAAGGTGAGTTCGGTGAGGGAGATATGGGGAGAGTGTTGATTGGGCTGGCTTGCTCACACCCTGACCCATTGGTTTGGCCTACAATGAGAATTGTGATTCAGATGCTTGTTGGTGAGGCTTAAGTTCCCATTGTCCCAAGATCAAAGCCTTCTATGAGTTTCAGCACCACCCATCTCTTGTTGAGTCTATAGGACAGTGTGTCTGATTGTAATGAGATGATCACCATCTCCCCTTCCTCCTCATCAGACAACAACTTCAATGGTGATGAACAAGTGTGATTGATCAATTGTGGGTCCATCTTTATATCTATAACATTTGATAACATGAAGAGCTGATTAGTGATTGATCAGTCACTAATCTTGCTGATTTTTGGTTTGTAGGTCCACCAGGGGATTGGAAAAACATCCATATGGTCAGATTCCTCTAAGAGTGTGCCACATGGCTTACATTGTGTCCCTGTACAGAATCCTGTCATTTTTTCACTTGTCAACAGGAGTCCGACCCTTGTTATATAGATAAGGATATTTTTGACATTTTGACATAATCTAAAAGCTCACAATTGGTTTTGCCAAACGCAAATACTAGCTTCTACACATAGAACAACACTTCTTCAATATGTTTTGCCAAACACTATTCTAGAAAAAAACGCTTCTCAGCAGTTGTTTCTAAGATTTTTGCAGAAGCACTTTTCCGCAGTTCTTCTGCAGAAGCAATCCCAAACAGGGCCTAAATATTTGCTCATATCAATATTTAACAATGTTTGGTACGTGTATGAGCTAGCTTACTTCATTTTCTTTCAATTTGAGTGGGTCCCACATATCAAAGTAAGTCAAAAATAGGTTGGGCGAGTGCGGGAACCACATATTATGTCAAAGGATAAAAAAAAATTTATTTTTATCTTTTTTATATATTAAAAAATTAATTTTTATTGAAAATAGTGATTTTCCGACGAGAAAATAAAATTTTCTCACCAAGGCATAATCGGCATGAAAATATTTTCACGTGGGGGGGAGTGATCAAATGTTTTCCCGCCGCGGAGGGCAACGGCGAATATTAGCTCGGCTAAATATTTTATTTGCCCGCCGCTGTGCATTACCAAACAAGCCCTTATTTACAAATTTAGTTGCCGCCGCGGTGCATTACCAAACAGGCCCTTATTTACAAATTTAGTTTATGGATTTGGTAACAATTTAATTTCCAACTTTAAGTTTGAAACTGGGACAATACAGACCTTAACCACCTGAAATTCAATGGTTTTTTTTTAATTCATCGATCTTCCCTCCACTTATTGTGGTAAGGCATTTTTGCTGAATATAGTAAGTGATGGAATCTTGAAATGATTTTAATATTCTCCCAAGAATACTCAATATGCCTTTGTATCAAAGTTTTCTATATGAAAAAAATAAAAGAGAATTTTTGACACACTTCCCTCCCCCCCTCAAACACACACACAATTTGAAAAAGCTGACATACCCCCCTATGACCCAGTCCACTATCATATGACTAGTGTTAACCCGAGTTGACTATCAAATTTTATATTAAATGGCAAAAATGCCCTTGTCTTCAACCTTGGAACAAGGGTTTGGGCCAAAACTCAAACCCCAAATCAAACAGCTGTGGTGGACGGCCAGCCAAGAGATTCCGATGGGTTGGCCGCTCATCACCGGCGACCAACCCACCAAAGTCTCATGGCCGGCTGGCCACCATTTCGGAGATAATTTAAAACTCAATGTTAAAAAAAAAAAAAAAAAAAAAAAAAAAAAACACTAAGCATACAATTTTAGTTTTAAATTTTTCATTAACAAAAATGAAAAATAAGACAAAGCAATTTATATTTTAAGCTTTTGAGATGTGAATTTTAGAAAGATGGGTTCTCCCAATTTTAAAATTTTATTCTACAATAAAATTCATAAAAAAAACACATTCATTCATTAGTTTTATTTATTTTTTGGGGTTTTTTCTTCTCAATATTTGTTTAATTCATCAAAAAACCAAAAAAAAAGTCTCAAGTTTACCAAAATGGGTTTTAATCTCCTCTTTTCATTCTTGATTTGGGGTATGGGTTTTGGCCTAAACCCAAACCCTTGATCTAATGTTGAAGACAAGGGCACTTCCATCCTTTAATACAAAATTAGGTAGTCAACTCGGGTCAACACTAGTCAAATGATAGTGGACCGAGTCATAGGGGGGTATGTCAGCTTTTTCAAATTGTGTGTGTGTGTGTGTGTCAAATTTTAAAGATAACATGGGGGGTATGTCAAAAATATTTAAAATATCTAAATAAACATTTTTTTTGGTAAGCACTTAATAAATATTTTAAAATATCCAATATACCCTTGCCTTAATTTTCAGAAATGAAGACCTTTACCAAACAATCTAAAATTTATAAAAATGAAGTACTTTAAGCTTTCTGAAATTAAATTTAACCAATCAGAGCCTCTTATGAGATCTCTTAATCCTATCTGTTGTGACTTGAAGATATTTTAATAGGTTAGAAATTAAGTAAAGAATTATTTGAGTTAAAAACTGACTAAACCCAAACCTACTAATTAGTTCGCAGGCCGGGATTGAGCTGGGCCAGGGCATAGATATATTCATGGGCTTAGGCCTGTGCTAATAGTTTACAAGGCCGGGTATAGGTATGGGTGCTCGTAGGACCGGCCCATTAACACTTCTCATTGGGTAAAAGAATCAACGTAAGCCACTCCTGTGGTATACAATGCTTTAAAACCATGGGCCGGCCATTGATCCAATGGACTTATAAGGTCACCAGTTCAACAAGTTGGTCAATTAATATTCATTACACCATCTCTCAGGCCTAATTAATATTCGGGTCAGATCTGATGAAATGGATACTCAGTCCGAAACTAATTCTACCAAAAAATTTTGCTGGCATAAGCGCTTTAAGAAAATATACCAATAACTCTACTATTAATATCCTGATCCAAATCTAGATCGGGTCCGGGTTAAATCGGGCTAGATCCGGATCCAAATTCGACTTTTAATATCATGATCCATATCCATATTTGTATGGAGGTAGATCTATAAACCAAAAAAAAGCCTGACTAGTGATTTCTAGTCCTTGGATTTGAGAATGCCAAATAATGCTAGAATCCTACAGCTATAAATCAACCCATTAAAAAACTCAAATCCAATGGCCAGAAATCACCAATCAGACTAATTTTTAGTCTGTAGGTCCACCTAGTGATGGGCCATACATCTATATGGTCAATGATCTCAGAGTGACATGTGGCACATACAGCTGATGTTTACGTTTGTTGAGAGAAGTTGGACTCCTTTTGTTCTGAGTTCTGACTTTTTGGACTGTCAATTGGTTACTCGACAGACCCCAACCTGGTCCCATCCTTTCAAACCCAATTAATTACAGGCTCGGATCTGGATAGCAGGTAGCCTAGTTTAGTGGTCGTACATTTCCTATTCATTACACGGACCTGATACTTGATTACCCGATAGTGTCTGGGTCCATCTTCAGGCCCAATTAATATTTGGGTCTGGTCAGGATGACTCCCAAAGTACTTAATGTAGGTCAATCCCGCTATCTAATACTTTAATATACACCTTTCTTTAGACGGCTCACGCTTCAGGCCTATATCTGTGAGCCAGTTAGGAGTTTCGATTGGAATAGTCTCCCTTCGAATTATTTGGGTCGGGTCAGGATGACTCCCATAGTACTTAATGTAGGTCAATCGGAAAGAAAAAAAAATGGTGTAGCTACGAAACACCATGGAAAAGGGAACCTGTGACCACACAAAGGTGCACATGTAAGGGCAAGACCATCAATCCTTAGAAACTGTTAGTAAATACTTTAAAAGCTTAAGCTGTTAGAGGGAGGCGTAACAGTGTATATCGAAGGGTCCCTAAAAGTTTAAAAGAGGCGGAATGCCGGCCACACAACCAAACAACACACTCGAACAATAGAAACCATGCATACCCAACCTAATGTATGCAACGAGAAGATGATTCGAAAACCACCACATGCATGGTACATCAAAGAGTATGGCGTTTCCAAGACTTACAGTTCAATGAAGTATACGAACAAGAGGGATGTGCTCAACCTTCCAATGATCTTGGCCTCCATGTATTAGCTAGCGACGTTACTAATTCATCAGACATGTCCAAAAGACGGAGCTCTTTGAGGCCTGTGAGATGTTCGACGCCGAATGGAACCTTCTCTAATCGGGCACAATACCCAATAGCTAGATTTTGAAGACGAGGCATTGCACCCTCTTCCACTGTCACCAAATTCAACCCATCTAGGCTTTTTAAGTTTAAAATCTTCAGACTCTGAAACCCTCCTGCCTGAAAACATAATTGTTCTCCTTCATAAGCCTTAAAAAGCGCTAGCTCCACAAGATTAGGCAGATTTTGAAGAGCTTCAAGTGAGCCATCCCTTAGTCTGGACCACCCTAGACGCATCTTCACCAAGTTGTGGAGTGAACTGATCCAATGGGGTAACTTATCCAAACGAGCTCTCATATAAAGCCTTTGAATATGTGGTGGAGGAGATGACAGAGATTGCAAATCAATGAGTTCCTCTTCATCTAATGAGCTTAGAGAAAAGGAACGCAACTCGCCCATTTTACCCACAGAGTTGCATAGATCACTGGCATCTTCTTGTCTCAGCTTTATAATGCCCAGCCTCCTCAATTGGGTCAACTTCCCCAACTCTCTAATTATGTTAGCACCCATGTCTGCCTCTATAACTGAGAGCTTTTGTAGGGATATCAGACCTCCTATTCCCGCCGGCGTCTTAATTCCTCGATTGTAACCAAAGGGTAGTGGAGGCCTCCCATCATAGTGATAAATTAGGACATTACGTAGCCGATGGAGCTTGAGAATCTCATTGGGTAGCTCAGAGACACAAGTATGTTTAAGATCCAATGTCTCTAGATTCCGAAGCTTCATGATGGCCTTAGGAAGCTCTGTGATAATTGACCTTCTCAGGCTTAAATATTTTAAATGGAAAAGATTTAGAAGTTCACATGGAAACTTCTCCAGAGGTGCACCTTCCATTTCTAAGACCTTCAATAACCGAAATCCATAGAAGGATGATTGGGTAGAGAAGTTGAACAGTTTATCTCCACCAAATATGAACAAAGAGCGAAGATGGGAGAATTTATTATTTGTTAGAACGTTCTCACCTCTGTTAAGGATTGACAAACGTCGGATTTTTTCATGGATTCGTCCCGACGACGACGCGTTCTGTTGAGAAACTAAGGTGGTGAAATTCTCCTCTTGCGACTTTGAAATGATAATCTCACGCATAAGATCATGGACTTGACAATTTCTCACCCTTCCATCAAAATCCAGCTTGGCTGCTTGAACCAAGCTTCTATTGATGAGCTCTCTTAGGAAACCCTCTGCAACATCCTCCATGGCCATGCCTTCCTTTTCTTCTATGAACCCTTCAGCAATCCATAGCCTCAAAAGTCTTGTTCGCTTGATGGAATGATCCTCTGGGAAAATACTTAGATACAAGAAACAAGATTTGAGATAATAGGGAAGATCACTGTAACTTAAAGACAGTATTCTCTTCAAACTTTGAAGTTCATGATTTCTTTCAAATTCCACACCAAGGTTGCAGTGCACCATCTGCCATTCAATATGAGTCTTTTTTGTTGACAAAAGACCACCAATTGCAACAATTGCAAGCGGCAATCCCTCGCATCTTCTTAAGATATTCCAAGAAAGCTGCTCCAACTCTGGAGGGCATCTATTCTCACGGTTCAACCTAAATGCCTTATTGCAAAATAGAACCCAGGCCTCTTTTGGAGACAAAGGTTTAAGGCTGTAGACATGGCCACAAGCTTCTATGCAAGAAGAGGCAATATCAACGAACCGTGTTGTCACCAATATTCTACTACCACATTTACTATCAGGCAATGCATATTTTATAGCTTTCCATGAATCCATGCTCCATATATCATCTAAAACAACGATGTACCTCTTTTGTTGCAAAAAGTCCTTGAGTATCCCTTTGAGATTGGTGTCTTTCATCGTGTCTACTCCTTGAGGAACTTCCTGCTCAATTTCCCCAAAGAGTTGCTCTATCATGTCCTTTAAGAGCTCCTCGATCTTGAATGATTGTGAGACAGTAATCCAAGCATGGTGTTTGAAATATCCCTTCACCCTTTGGTTGTCATAGACCTTCTTGACAAGGGTGGTCTTGCCCAAACCACCCATGCCGACAACCGAAACTACACCATGGCTTACTTCTCCATTGACTAACCATTCAATCAATTCGTCTCTCGGCTTGTCGATGCCCACAAGTTCAGCTTCCTCGATTAGAAGAGCATCGCCTCGTGGATCATGCCATGTATCATTCTTAGTATTGGAACTCGAGACTTGTTGAGGACAATTAAAACGATATCTTTCACTTCTTTCGGCGATATCGTGGACCCTTGTTTTAATATCTTGTATTTGAATGGCTATCCAATGGCTTGCTTTGAAATGCTTGATGGTGCGTGGTATTTTACGAAGAAACCAGCCAATGAATACATGTTGATGTGGTGGCTGTGCTAGACGAAGAACATACTCATCAATAACATCCTCGACGTCATAGGCAACATCTCTCACTTGCTTAACCCAAGCTTTCACGCCTTCATCGCTCTCTCCCCTTGCATCCACATCCCTCATGAAGGCACGCATGCCCTCCAATTCATCTTTGATGTAGGCCACTTCTTTGTGCACCCCTCCCAACAAATTTGCTTCTTCTTGGAGCAGGGTCATCAGATTGCCGAGTAAAATGCTTACAGATCTCTCTGCCATTTCCTCCCTCTGTTTGTTCAAAATGCCTTAATGCTTCTCCCCCCTTTCTATCCCAACCTCAGGACTTTTGAAAGCTCAATAGACAAGTCGAATGGAAGTTTCAAGTTTGAAAACGAAATTTTTTTCAAATCTTCAATCAAACGCCCTCTTTTGGACGAAGCGATCTATAGTCAACTAAGTCCGGCTACTGAAGAAAATTCAACTACGAAACTTCCTTGAACGAGTGCGTTCCCTTGTGTTGCATCAAGTTTGGGAGGTGGAGACTTCAAATTTTGAAGTATCGAGGGGGACAGGGAATATTTTCTCGTGCTACTAGCATCACGCGCTACAGATCATGTTCCCACTTGACTGTTTTGGTAGAGTACATGCTGTTGAGGTGATGTAATTACCTAAACACCCTTAAATGTTGACAGTCCCTCAATGGAGAACGTGAACTTTGGGAGAGTAAGGCTGCCATTCCTCTTTCAGCCACAAAATGATTCATGGTTGCTGTGCAGAATGTCAACAATTGAATTAGAGTTTCAAGCCTAGAGACTCTTCAGGGGACAATGATAACACAGGTTATGGTAATAGGATACCACCTCATCGCCAACTGTTGGATATGGCTATAATGATTTCACAAACCTACTTATGACATCATTATTCCCAAATCCAACGGCAGGCGCTGAGGTAGTATTGTCTTAGCAATGTCACAATGCCAAGAAAACTATCCCTTCTTTATGACCAGAAAATCTATACTTAATTCTTGCACAAGTGGTATAGCCCACATTATGAAAAGTTTTGACCTAAGTGCTCTTCGATCCAGCTCATCAAAATATTGGGCAACCCCGTCAATTGTCCAATCCAAGACTCCAAACCATGGTTTTAAAAACGGCCGTTTAAACGGTAACACCCCAAGCCAGTTTCCGTTAAAACCGTTTAAACACGTTTTATCAGTTTTGAAAAAAACGGCCGTTAAAACCGTTTAAACAGCCGTTAAAATCGTTTAAACAGCCGTTTAATTCTGAAAATTTTGTGAAAAAAAATGGCTGTTAAATCCGTTCAATTGGGTTTTTTTTTTTTTTTTCAAATTTCAAAATTTGAATTTCAGGGCCAATTTTTCTGTTTTTTTCCATTAAAATCGTTAAAACCCGTTAAAATCCTTTTAATTCCTTTAAATTCTATTTTTTCCCATTTTTTTTCATTTTTGCCCCTGGCCGTTTCAATCCATTTAAACGGTAATGCCCCCAGTCCGTTTAACCATTAAAACGGCCTCCTTTAAACCTTGCTCCAAACTATAAAATGCTTAAAGACAATTCCATCATTATTAAGGCAAATTGTCTCCAAATTCAGTTTTACATAAACTCTTTGTTTACATGGGGTTACGATGTCCGGTCTAATTGGGACGAACATCAGCGACCATATTACCAAGATCTGCATCATTAAAATTCCTACGAAAATAAAATATGATCATCTAACAGTGCAAAAGGTGCAAAATTCCGGGCTTGTAGCCAATCCAAACTAAGCCAAATGAACAACCACATTGCAACGCGGGCATCTGCGGACAAACTTGTATAGGAAGTAAAATCCAAGGTACTTGTACAAGGAACCTCTCCCTACTAGAAATTGCACATACTATCACACCAAAACACGGAAGGAATCAAGATCAGGGAACCTTAGGAGCAAGCACAAGACTCCGTCATTCAAAAGCCCTTCTAGAATTCAAACATAATCAGGTGATCATAACCATAAGATCCAGGGTCAATAGAAGAGTCTCCGAAGGCTTCCTAGAAGATAAGTGTGGTAAGTTGAATGAGAGCATTTGTGCCCTTACTGAATCTGAAATGTATGATCATTATGTCTACAGACCAATTACAAATCGATTAAGACACCCACTACCAATCATTCAACACCTCCGGGACCATCTTTTCACCAATTAATTGATGTCATACGCTTGGCTCTATAAAAGGCATAGATGCGATTCTGGTTTCAATCATGGGTTGACAATGGCGCGACTCAATCATTATTTGGAGTACTCAGATCACAGCTAGAAATCACCAATCAAGCTTATTTTTGGTCTGTAGGTCCACTTAGGGACCACCAAACATCTATATGGTTAGTGGTCTCTAAGACTGCCATGGACGTTCTTGACCAAAACCGGACTCCATAAATGCATATAGTGATAATAGGCAAACTCACCTTAAAATGTGTATGGAGGGACCAATAAGGCAGCCTCAGATAGCAGACGGCAACTGATCATAGTAAAGGAATAAATAGAACCAGGACACCGGATTAATCAGCTACAAGGGGGTTATAGACCTAGATAAAAAGATTTACTGGAAGGGGACCCAAATCTATTAATACATACTTTTTCTTTTCCTGCAATTAGATACAGGAGTCTTTGCAGCGTAGAACCAAGTAATAGGCACCATTTATGAGGAAAACCCCCAAGAAAGAAAAGAAAAGACAATTCTAAGATCCCACTAGATATTAAGAGTAGAAAACATGCAACAGAAAAGGGGAACGAGTAAGATATCCTATATCACCGTAGAACCATCTTTTTTTTTGTGGAACTAAAGGATTCCCAGTTACTACTACATTCATGTATGTGGGGTCACAAGTAAAACCCACCACCTGTTTATATGACAAAAACCTCCCGTATAGCCGTTCCTGAAAACATTACCAAAAGCAAAACTTCAATCAAACAGAACATGTGCATAAATTTTACCCAATATGAGAGAAACAATATGTTTCACCTCCACATGAATGACGATGGCATTTTGGCATTTTGTCTTACAAAATTTCAAGGGCAATACAACAAATTGAACTCTTCATGCACTGACATTGTCAAAATTTGGACCCAGCAGATAGAAACTATATTGCAGACAAAATAGGATACATGAGAAGTTGAGCATTTGACAGGCAGCTGTGTGATTTAGGACAGTTTATCGTAAATTTTCAACAGAGTTAGGTGAAAAGCATAACCCTGTTAGTTTCCAACTCAATAAAGATTAGATGAAGGGACAAAAGCTCATTTCATGGGACTACAAATTAAGCATTTAAACTCCAAAAATGAAGACTGGGTACTTGACCTTGTCCCGATTAGGGCCGTCATAAGTGTTGCTAAACTATGATTTTTCACAAACTTCAGATCACAGAGATTAAAGAAAATGAAATCATGTAAACTTTCTTAACTTGGAAATAAAAGGAAATGAATCTAAAAGAGTAAACTTACAGACACCTATAGGGAAGTGTACCATATTAGGTGTTATGGAGGATGCATAGCACACATGACGGGGGCAGATGACCCGCCATTTAGCGAGTACTAGATGAGAGAACTTCAAAATAAAAAATCATCCCAATTCTCGTATTCACCATGTATCTTTCCAAAGGCCATGAAAGTACATGAATTGAGGTAGTGAGAAATGATTTGAAGGTGCACACGTACGGTAATTCCATGTAGTTGAGCACAAATCGTAGGGACAAGGCTACGATGATGATGGTGTTTCACTAATAGTTAGCAAATCATGAAACACCAAAACATCGCCCACTAAAAGCTGCGAGTTTGAAACGATTTAGGTTTAAAAAAGATGAGTCAAAAATACGAGTACGTCAAAAGATCAATAAGTGAAGACCTTGGGTTTAGTACTTTTTTAGTCCAAAGATATGCATATATATACATCCACCCATGATTTAACATAGACTAGGTATTAATACAAGTATAATAGTATCAAAACTATATGATGTTTTACTTACAGACTTTACAGTCTATTAATATACGCAACACTTATAATTTCCAAAACACATTTCTCATTCATCAATGTCTCCAAAAGCATAGGAATCTTTTATCGCCTAATTTTATAAACCAAAAATAGATGACACATTATAAATAAAAATATTCTTTAATTTGTAAAAACTAAAGGGTTGTTTCGGGGTTGAATATTTTGTATGTTAGAAGATTTATTAAAAATTTTAAAATTACAGGGTTGTTTCGGTTCATTGAATATTTTGTATTTTTTTGTGATTTTTGAAAACACTGGTTTTAAACGTTTTTTTCAGAAAACATGTTTTTTTTTTTAAAAGACGTATTTTAAATGAGGATTTTCTAACTATACTTTCACCGTGTTTCCTTTGACCATTCAACAAATGGGATGGATGGATACAAACTGGTCAGATTGATTTTAGGATCTCCTAAGTGGGCCAAACAAAAGCACAATGGGTTCCCCACGGCTCCCAATAAAGCACACCCGAGGATCATAAACAAGACTTCATCATAGGCATTAAAATTGAATATTTTTTGAAACTAGTCAACTGACAGAACCAATCACACTGATCATAAACAATCTAGCATTAAAATATCAAAAACAAGACTTCATCATAGACATTAAAATTATAATAGAGGAAAATTTAAGGCAGGAAGCATGTATAGCAAAAAATAAAGTGGCCCTTGAAAAGCAAATTAGCTGGAGAGTCAGAGTGCTTACTTCAAAACTAAGATCAGGATCCTGCTCCAGGAATCTCTGGATTTTCTTCACTGAATCAATAAAAAATTGAGGTGTTCTATATTGCCATTTTCATTCCAATCTTCTGGTGAGGATCATAACCCATGAGCTTGAAATCAGCTGCCACAAAAGAATCTATATCCTTCTTCTGAGGATTGATCTTCAGAATCTGTATTGCGAAGGGGAAGAGAACATAAAATGATGACAATGTCAAAATAAACAGTTCATCCATTCAACTCGGACTCTGTTTATTTTGTTTACTCACTGGGAAAGGTTTAGGTTGTTTCTGAAGCTGCTCCTGCAGAGGCCTGACATGAGTGCTATAAACATGACCATCCCCAATAACATGGATGAAATCGCCAGGAACAAGATCTGCAAGTAAAGAAGAGAAAGATGAACTCTTGAGAAAGATAATCCCAATAACGAAACTAGTCAACTGACAGAACCAATCACACTGATCTACAGGTACAGAAGATGGGGCAGGTGAAAAATGGCTACAACCCCTCTTATCCTTTCTTTTTCTTATTTCTTTCTTTTTAGAGACTACTATGTCCCGACATAATATTTCAAGTGGTTTAAATCCACTATTAGTTCGTTACAAAATGATGCAACACTGTTCTTGCATTACAGTAGCCCCCTTTTAGGAAATAAGGGGTGGATCCCCACACCTGCAAATTGTAAGGCTGTTGCAAGTGACGGTGTCCATCTCATTTCTGGAGAGAACTTCAATGCTATTCGATACTGCAATGCTTCTACCAGGGTCACTCTGTCCACTGCCCACAAATATCCATCTAGATCCTAAACATGTAAGCAGCTGCACAAATGGATTCTGGTTTTGAGGATGAATACATACCACAAACATGAGCAATCATGTGTGTCAAGAGAGCATAAGATGCTATGTTAAATGGAACGCCAAGGCCCATGTCAGCGGATCTCTGATACATTTGACAGGATAGCTCCCCGTTGGCTACATAAAACTGCAAAAATAGCATACATTATTCAACATGGCAAGGCCTACCAAAAAAATGACGGAAGAAACAAATAAGTTTGCCCAGTGCTAACTTGTGCAAACATGTGGCAAGGTGGAAGTGCCATCAATTTGAGATCAGACGGATTCCAAGCGGAGAGAATAATTCGCCGGTCATCTGGCTTATTCTTTATCTTGTCAATCACGTCTAACAACTGATCAAATCCTTGCCCCGTGTAGTCGGCATGCATGTTAGTATACCTGTAAAAGGTAGCACTTAATGAGGATCCGTTCGAACAGGAAGAGTGAAAAATAGAATTGAACTTTCTTTTATAATAAATATTGTCCGCCAACCTGGCACCGAAATGTCTCCACTGGAACCCATATATGGGTCCCAAATCACCCTCTTCCCTGTCTGCCAGACCAATGCTGAGAGGAAATGCAGATAAGAAGTTAGATTTGCATGAACAAATAGTGCTTACACTAATAAAGCAATGTGGCTATGTAACAATGACATGGACACTTGTTTCTGCATCCAACACAGATACAAGGTGTCTGACATCGAGAAGCCTAAAACAATGACATGTCCTTAAACGTGTATTATAATATATTGTTTTTGTCATATCTAAATTTTGTTACTATAAAAATATAAAAGAAATACAAAAAAAAAAGGTAAAAGAGAACATGTCCATACAGCAAAGAGTTACTAAAATATAAGTAAAAATATAAAAGGGAAGATCATCCAAAAATTGTAGTTGTGTTTAACAACTTAATAAAGTGGTTTACGGAGGATGGAGATATATTATTAGGAAAAATAAATCAAAGGATGGAACGCACAATTACCTTGCAGATATATTATTAGGAAAAATAAATCGTGACATTGTCATACGAGTCGAAATGTGGGTTCGAACATGTCAAAATGCAAATTTTGTCAACATAGCCAAAATGGGAAAATGGCCGTGCCCTTGTTGAATAGAGCATGGGACTCAAGTGGTTACCTGTCAAGGTAGTCTCTGGATGCATTGCCATCCCATATGTGAATCCCTTTCTCCTCCAGAACCTGTTGACAATAACATCTTTAAGTCTCAGATTCATTTCATGATTATCCAGATTCTATAGACTTCACTGCAGAACTTCAATTACTGTACAGATCACCATATCAAGCACAAAAATCCTAAACCAATAATGCTGGGCCACAATATCCAACATTCCAAATAGAAATTCGTACAAGACAACTAGACGAAATAACCAGGCTCATAAACAAGTTCCACACCGTCGTAGATCACAAGATTACATATTCTTCACACTAATGGTTATAGCATAAATTAAAAAAAAAAAAAGGAAGTGGTGATATCTTCTAAAATATTTCATAAAGATGTTCTTACCTTTGCATTTGTTGAACCACTAATGAACCACAAAAGTTCTTCAACAACACCTCGCCAAAATATTTTCTGTGCAACCAAAGGATAAGTTTAACCATAAATGAGCAGAACATAACTGTTATGAAATTCATTTTTTACATTCTTTCCAAAAAAAAGATTATGGTGCACAGGAGAAGTTGGATAGTAAGCAAGCAAATGTAAAAGGTTGGACATGTGAAAAATGAACTCATAATGAGACAAAGATCTCATGGAATAAAGATCCACTTAGGAAATTACTTGCAGCAAAAAAAAAATTATTGTAACTTTTTTAAGACAAGTTTGGGGTTTGGAAAGGCCCCTACCAGCAATTGGATATGTCATGCGGACATCCAGCCGTACAGGTTTTACCAAAGAAGCAACGGGCCCACTTGCCACTATAGAATAGAAGCATGGATTATTGAAGACCCTACCAGAGACACGTGAAGAAGAAGCAACAGGCCCACTTGTCACTATAGGATGGTGGCATGGATTATTGAAGACCCATGTATGCATATGACACATCATTGAAGACCCTACACTGGGAAGACGTGCACATGGATGGATTTATAGCATTCTTGGAGGGCAACTTTATGATTTAGAGCGTGATTGGAACATCCTCGGAGGGCATCTCGATTTTAGTTCTTAGGCCGTGTTTGATTGTACGGAAAATTTTCCTGAGAAAATACATCTGGGATATGCCTTAAATGGCTGATTGATTGCAACTGAGAACACATATTTCAATTATGTGAGAAAATAAAGGTGTATTTTCAGGTGGAAATGAATTCTCACCTATCTGGATGGGAAATGAATTCCAGGCTTAGTAGGGAAAATTATCCATATTTAAATGGCCTGTTAGGGAAAATTATACAAACTTATAATGGCTATCTAACAATGGACAGTTGTGTTTTCCTAAGGAAAATGCAATTTTTCCACTTGGTAATCAAACACGCACTTAGTGTTTTATTTTGCTTTTTTATTTTTTTCTATTTTTGGACACCCACGTTTGGGAATTAGAGGGGAACTGTTTCCCTTTGGAACGTATGGGGTATTTTTTGTTTGTTAGGCCTTCTTTAGTCTTTTGCTATGTTTTTAGTGTCTAATCTCAACCATTGTTTATTTTCAATGGTTAAGATTAATCTTAGGGTTTAGAGGGTACTTTAAATGCTTGTTTACTCTCATTTGAGGAGGTTAGTGAATGATTAATGAATATTGAGTCTCTTTTTAGCATTCTCCCTGTGATAGGATTGGGGTGAGGCTAAAGGTGTGATTACCCATGTGTTCTTCAAGTATTCTCCGTGACTTTCCATTACAGGTATTTAATTTTCAATTTTTATGCATTCACAGCTTAAGCTCACGAACCACTTTTCAAACGTGCTTGCATCTCGAGGCCGAATCCACTTTTGATCCAGATCTATGCCACATTTCACCCATAATACAGGCCTATGATTGAAAATAGACCAAACCCCGAAACCCACTCTTCAGATCAGGAGAAGGGTATTCCAAGCAAATCAACACTCGGAATCACCCCAAACTTTGGTCGATCCTTCAGTAGACCATACTAGAGGGGGCAGTTTCATCAGTGGGCCCAAATAATGGCACGATCTCGACGATGATCTCCCGTTCAATTTGGTATGACTTTCCTTCTGATTGCCCAAATTTCTTCGTAAATGAGATATGACGGTTACTTTTAGCTCCAATCGTGTTTGTGAGCCATGAATAATCATTTTAAGATTGTTGGAATTCATTTGCTTGCTTTTGACCAACTCAAGGCCATGATCTATGAACCCCGTGCATTAAATAGTTGATCTATTGAACCCGTTAGGCTTTAAAACTTCTTAAAAATCATGGATTAAGGTTTAAAGAACTCTTAATTGATTATTGGATTGATTCCCTAAGCTAGCAGAAGCCGTACTTCCATAAACTCTCACCTATTAATTTTTTTAGGCTTGCACTGTAGCATTATGGCATGATCCTAACTTTGCGTAACACCCCAGGCTGATTTTTTTTATTGATTTACATGATGATCAGCTAATTTATGATAATTGTTGATGTTCTCAGTAATTTTATTTAATCTCAGCTTCATTAGTTATGGTCATATTGTTAGTCCTGCATCAATATGTCACCTATGCATTGCATTACAAGGAATCTGGGGAGTCGGTGAACCATTTGCTATTACACCTTATAAAAAAAAAAAACGTCACCTATGTAACAATGACAAGGACACGTGTGTCGATGTCCGGTATAGATACGAGGTGTTTAACACATCACCTTTGAGAAGCCCAAATTGCAAACATGTATGTACACTTGTATTATAATATAATATTTTAGTCATTTAAATCATGTCATTTTAATAAAAATAAGGAAAGAATTATAGGAAAAGTAAAAGAAAATTTTCTAGGAGCTAACCAATAACAATAACCAATCTAAATAGATTTATGTAAGGGAAGACTATCAAACAACTGTGTTTAACAACTTAACAAAATACTGAATGGAGGATCGTACACACCAACCCTTTTTCAGAAACAATTTATTTAATGAAAAACCATTAAAAGAAAGAGTAATTGTTGTACTTGTTAGGATGTGCGTTGGGAAGCGTCGACACGCATATCCATGTGTCGATGTGTCCAAAACAATAAAAAAAACTTAAAAGTGTCATGTCCTTGTTACATAGTTTGGATAGGAGAATACCTTAGTTGTAAGAAGTGGGAAAGATTTGCGCAGATTAAACCGCATCTAAGGAGGGCATGGCCAAAAAAACAAAAGTTGAATCAGTATTTTCATTAGCCATTAAATACTTGCACATAAAAGAGGAAATATCCAGAAGCAAAACAGAATAAATTTGACAAAATAATCCAAGTCAGAAAATACCTGGCAACCAAATTTTGATATGGTTCCAGTTCCTGTCCTGTCATCTTTTTGGGTGCCATTTGAGACGATATCTTCAACCAATCTTAGATACATATATTCCTCGTGTCTGTTGAAAATCATCTTGGGCAGAAAGGAGAACTTCTCAACCTCAAATTTACTGGGGTCTGAACTACTATCAAAAATCACCCCATTGTTCAGAGTAACAGGCTCAACCACAGAATTTCTCACACGAACGTAGGTCACAAAAGAAAAGCGAATTTTGTTTTCTAGCAAGGGAAAGGACGAATGCCACGGCTGAAATAGCGAGGAATCAACTGTGGGGATGAAAGTGTCACATTCAATGCTTGTCTCAATTTCAGTTATGTGGATGGCATCACATCCAGGTGCATTGAGAGCTTCCCTGCATTCATGATCATCACAATCTCCCTTAACAACAAGTAACAGTTCCTAAACTGGGGCAATGAGCAACAAAGTACTCACCTCAATATCTGTCCACCTCCTATAACAAACACCTTCTCTATCGACAGACAGTAAGGAGATGCTGCTAATAATTCCAAAGCTGAAGTCATGCTTCCACATATTACAACATTTTCTGCAGTAGCGATGTCGAAACTCCCAGAACGAGTCAGCACAACATTGAGGCGACCAGGTAAAGGTCGATTTTCAAGGGGAATACTTTCCCATGTTTTCCTACCCATTATCACTGCATTCTTTTTGACAGGATCCAGTGTAGCCATTGTGACCTCCTTAAAAAAATTTAGGTCAGAAGGCAATTTCCATGGTAATTTCCCATTCTTCCCAATGCCCATAGTTCGAGTAGCAGCCACAACAACTTGGTAAGTCCTTTGGGGATCAGGATGCATATTTCCATTTGGAAGGTTCATGAGGGTGTCACCAGCCATAATTGAAAATCTATGACAAGATCTATAATTTGTAAGCACGTTCAACGCCCCAAATAATCGTGAAGATGATGATACAGAACCAAAGCTACGGAAGCTGCTTTTGTTAAAGTTTGATAGAACCTGAAATTGATAAAAGAATTGAACTGCATTACTGTAAATGAAAAGAAAAGAAAAAAATGACAAACCAAAACTACGAGTCATCGTGAAAATGTAAGGACTGGAACTATGAACCTAGAGGTAGAGGAGTAACTGCCAAAACATTATACTTTACACATGATGTTGAGAATGTTGGAGAAACCTTACAAAAAGGCATATTGCCTGACTACGATATCCCAATTTTCGACATCTTGACATCTGCTGGAGGCTATCTAGATTCACTCAGCTACTCCCGGAACAAAGATACTTACTTCCTTATAAATCAAAATGCAAGATGAACTAGAAATTACTGAAAAAGAACACAAGAATATTAACAACCTCCAGAGCTTCCTAAAGAGATGGAGCAAACATCAGGCATGGTTATATGTATCCATGAGGCCTTCATTATGTTATACAAGGAACATTTGGTGAATATTGAGATTTCGAGACCATATAAAAATCATTGTCAGATCTACCTTATCATTCAGTTCCAGCTTGCTTACCAAACTAATTTCAAATAAACAAATAGAAGAGGAAAAAAAAACATTTGCCAACCTTCACAAAATGGCACAGTGATATATTTATGACCTCAGTGTTATAACAACTTTGAAATCAGTTTGCCATTTTTTTCATTATCTCAAAAACAGAAAAAAAAATTCAGAAAAATTATAGTCTAAAACAAAGTATCTTAGTTTGAAAGAACAAAAACAAAACAGCCATTTCATTCAACCAGGGTTTTTGAAGTGAAACCCCATAAAACTCATATCTCAGATTCCTGCTAAATGGTTTGACTGATTTTACCACAAGAAAATTGATACTTGATTATGTACCAGGTTTTGCAACAGGGAAGATGCCAGACAGCTATACAGAACAAGAATGTATTTAGAAAAACAAGTAATCAGGAACCTGTATAATACAATAAATTTCTAGCACTGCATCAGCAAAGCACTGTTGAATGACAATAGTGCGACGAATTTCAACAATGGAGAGAAGAAAACTCACAACAAGCTCTGACAACAATGAGCAATGTCCTTGCAAGACCTCAAACTGCACACACTCCGTGCAACTCAAATTCCTGAAACATATGAAAGTATGACATCAATCGGCAGAAACAAAATGCAATTTGCATATCAAGAATTGCTGTTTTTGAAACTTCTCTGACCATTACAAACATATGGATGCCCTAAAATGGTTAGAATAACAGTTTACGTAACAATTGATCAGATGAGTAGCAAGTATGATCTTTAATTTTTTTGTTCAGAACTTCAAAATGCATTTGCTTATTGAAAGAGAAGGTACTACGAGAGAGAGAGAGAGAGAGAGAGAGAGAGAACCACAATTCTTTCAGCTATTTGCCTATTTCACATTCAAATGTTCACACACACACAAAAATCCTTTGCAGATATGTGTGTATCTTCATTTGGAAATTGAAAGATAAAGTTCTGACCGCAAAGCAAATGAAATCTGCTATGCTAGAGGTCAATCTAACCCTCACTCAAATTAAAGAGCGAGTTCAAGACCTAAAACAGAAGCAACAAAAGCAAGATGCGCCCAATACTTTGAGATCTTTGGATATTCAACAAAAAATGAACCGGTTAACTCGTCGTATGACAATTCCATGCAAAAATTTTGCGAAACGGCACCTATAATCCTTAAAGTTGTTGAAATTCTCCAGTAAATTACCAACAATTTCCACTAAAAAGGCAAAATGACAGCGACCTTTCTGATCTCAGACCAAAGCAAACATAAGTATAACACCCGATCGTTTGAAAAACTTTCAGAGATCCATTAAATCTTGCACTTAAGTAAGAGAAATGACTCGAAACCTATGATCAAAGCAAAAAAATTAAAAATTAAAAATTTAAATCATTTATTTTTTTAGCAATTTCATACATCCATTAGGAATTCCATAGACCAGAAGTAGAGAAAAAAAACCTGAAGCAAAATCAAAGAGGGAGCATGAAAGCGAGCGAGCGAGAGAGGGGGAGGAGGAGAACAGAACAAATAAGAACTGTGCAATCCACGATTATATGACTTTTTCAGAAATTCACCAAAACTTCCAAAGAAATTTAAACCAAATAATGGAAGACGAGATTCCCAATGTGCATCCGAAACAGAAAAAACAAGTAAACTTCTCGGTTGTCTCACATAAAACTTCCACTATAAATAAAATAAAAGAGACGACAACAACAACATTAAACTAAACAAAAATGTAAATCCTCCATTCTTGCAGAATCTTCACCCAAAAAAAAGGAAACAAAACAAAAATCGAAATAAAGATTTAAAGAACCCAAATGCAAGCGAAAACCAAGGAAATTGTCTACAAATCGAACCTGAAAGATTCATTCCTGCGCTGCAACTCCGCTTAATTTCTTCTTCACGTGTTCTGTGAGCTACGATGAAATGAGGGTTTCGATCGAGCAGAATCTGCTTTAGTTTCTTAACATTTCGAATGAACCGAAGAATACAGTGAAAACAAGTAGCCAAAACTGCTTCCCTCTGTGAGTCTCTCTGGATTATGAAAGAGAGAAGAAAGGAGGGAGGGGTTCAAAGCCAGAAAACACAAAATCCAAAACGCATATTTGACGCGGAGTGCCGCCACGGTATTTATAGAGTGGTAGCGAAGGCGCCACACGCGTCACGCGTCTGCAATGGAAAAGAGAACTTCTTTTGCAAAGAGACAGTCACTCAAATGTTCGCACGTGCGAAGCACGTGATTGATGGTAAGGGTCGTTTTGAAAGATTAGTTTTGAAGGGCGAATCTACAAATTGTAAAAAAGGCACATAAAAATTCAAAATTCTGAACTTATCTACCTATAATATATATGTAACTATTAAGGAGTTATTTTGAAAATATAGATGAAATGGCATAGAAAGTTATTAAAAAATTATTTTAAAAATATGAAAATAGGCTCAAGCTCCAGGGACGGGCCCTTTTTTACCGGCTCCCGTTACAGGACACAATATGATCCATGTGGCACACTCTTAGAGGACTCTGACCATATGGATGTTTGGCCAATCCCTAGGTGGACGTACATACCAAAAATCAGACTGATTAGTGATTTCTAGGCGTTGGTTTGGACTTATTTTCACGGGTTGATCTCAACTGTGGGAATTTGAGTAGTATTTGAGGTACTGAGATCCAAAATTTTGAAATCAAGTTGATTTTTGGTTTGTAGGTCCACCTAAGAATTGGCCAAACATCCATATGATCCCACGTGGTTCATATTGTGTCTTGTAATGGGAGCCGATCAAAAAAGGTTAGTCCTTGGAGCCCGAACCATGAAAATAATAGCATGATAAATAATTAAGTAGTTAGCAATGGGGCTATATTAAAAAGGGAATTTTTGACATGCCCCCCATGTTATCTTTAAAATTTGACATACCCCCCACAATTTGAAAAAGCTGACATACCCCCCTATGACTCGGTCCGCTGTCATTTGACCAGTGTTGACTCAAGTTGACTACCAAAATTTTTATTAAATGGCAAAAATACCCTTGTCTTCAACCTTGGAACAAGGGTTTGGGCAAAAACCCAAACCCCAAATCAAACGGATGTGGTTGACGACCAGCCAAGAGATTCCAATAGGTTGACCGCCCATCGCCGACGACCAACCAATCAGAGTCTCATGGCCAGCCGGCCACCACTCCGACAATAATTTAAAACCCAAGGTAAAAAAAAAAAACATAAAATTTTAGTTTTATCATATATTTTAAGTTTTTGAGATGTGGATTTTAGAAAGATGAGTTCTCTCAATTTTAAAATATTCCTTCTTGAGTTTTATCTATTTTTTGGAAGTTTTTTCTTTTCAATATTCATCAAAAATCTCAAGTTTACCAACATGGGTTTTAATTTTTATTTTTAATCTCCCTCTTTCATGTTTGATCTGGGCCTAAACCCAAACCCTTGTTTTAAAGTTGAAGACAATGGCACTTTCGTCTTTTAATAAAAAGTTGATAGTCAACTCGGGTCAACACTGGTCAAATGACAGTGGACCGAGTCATAGGGGAGTATGTCAGCTTTTTGAAATTGTGGGGGGTATGTCAAATTTAAAGATAACACAGGGGGTATGTCAAAAATTCCCTAAAATTAAAAATGTAATTAATGACATCAGAATAAGGGAGAAATGTATTTGCACCCCAATTTTTTGTGCAAACACACCTCTTTTTTCCGAAAATATCTTTTAGACTTCTTTTATAACTATGTGAGCACCCCCAGCCTCTCCGTTTGCATGTTCAGTTGGTTCAATACCCCCAGCCTCTCTTTTTACATGTTCGGTTAGTTCAGCACTTCAACCCGAGTTTCTCTTCATTCTCACGCCCCTTTATCGACAACAATCTCACCGACATGGACCCATCATCTCTCCTCCATCATACCTCCGAGTTCCATTCCCTAATGCAACGCAAGGATTGAGAAATTTACTTTTTTAAAATTCTTAAAAAAAAAGTATTATTATAATTTATTATTCTTTTCCTCTAATTCTTTCTATAGTGTGGAATGTAAATTTTTTCTTGTGGGTATTTCGATTTAAAGTTGTGCCTTTGGCGTTGGGCATTCCTAGTGATTGTTGTTGTGAAGATGAGAATTAGAGTAAACGAAAGAAAGAGAGATTGGTGTTTCTTACGTGTTGAGTGAAAATTAAAATCAAACTGAGATTTCCTAAATAGAAGAGCCATGGCTGAAACACTGATAGTACATATCAAAACCTCCAAGAACAAGTGGAATCAAATCCAAAAGAGAGAGAGAGAGAGAGATGTCAATATGGGGCAAGTGTTTGTTGATGAAGAAAAAAACCATGGCTGAAACACTGACAGAACGTTACAAAACCTCCAAGAACAAGTCGAATAAAAATCAAAATAGTCAAAATAAATAAATAAATAAACAGATTTACAAATACAAATGTGAATATGGGGAAGATGAAATGTGTTCATGAAGAAAAGAAACCCCAACTAGGGTTGAAATCATTTCTATGATTTTCATTGGTGACTGAAGAAGCAAACACAGAGATCCCAGTCCAAAGACTCCAAACCACCAAAATGTTTGAATGGGGGCTTTAATATGTGGGGTGTTTGCACCAAATTTTGGGTGCAAATAAGATTTCCCTACAATGGGTGAATACATTAACAAGGTATTAATGATTTTTTTTTTGGTTTTCGACGGAGAGGAGCATTTAACTAACTAATAGGTTACTACATTTTTTTGGCGATATACAACTCATAGTGATGTGGCAGCCCGAGTTTTGGCTTAAAAATAGTAATACATAGATATATTGAAATTTTGTACAATTTATTTTTGAAAAAATAAAAAAAAATTGCAAATAAATGGATAATTTTGAAAGGTTAGGATTAGGAAGAATGTTTTCAAAAGAGGGCAATTTTAAAAATTGTTGAAATTGAAGTACTTTTTTTTTTTTTGTAGTTGCCATTGTGGGAGGGCCCCACATATGAAGTCAGGTGAAACCTAAACCCAGTCAAGCCGGTAAAGGGGATTTCTACTCCTGGCACACTGCTCAAAGGAGAAAATCTATCTATGTGGGTTTGACCCGATGTCCTCCTAAAAGAGGTGGATACACACCAACCATTTGAGCTGCATTTTGGGTGTGAAGGAGTACTTTTAAAACTATATAAAAACTACACAATTGTGTTTACAATGTTATAAAAATAAATAAAAAAATTATAAGACCTAAATGCCCTATAATGATATATAAATATTAAATTAAATTAAAGTTAGGACACAGTTTAAAATTGTGATAAACATTAGGCAATTCTAAAAACTTTTTAATGATTATATAGAGAAATAAGTATTGGAAGTGCAAGGTTATTTTAACAAAATTGGCAAACAATATTGATCGTCACGATCATGCACGTTCGTTCCAAATAGTAGAGATTTACAATGTCTATAGATGAGGATCAAGTTTTAATAATAAAAATTTTAAAAAAAAAGTTGTGGAATAGTTTCAAGGAATATAATTCACCATCTTATCAATAATTCCCTGGATAAACCCCATTCGCTCCACTTTTGTTAAATTCTCTAGATTTTTTTATTCTTTCAAGATCTATCCATCTATTCATACAAATATAAAGCGAAACTTGGGTTTGGCAACGGTCGGGGGCTTCACAAGGCACTCTATTAGGAGTAATTTAGTCTTTAAACATTTTTTTTGGTCTTAGCAGTTGACGTCAGCATGTATTAACTGCTCTTCTCCCTTACTGTTGTCATCACATGAAATCCTTCCTAGAAAATTTTATTGTGATGGACCACAGTGTGTGCCACATGGCACTCTATTAGTGGCCATTGACTGTATGAATGTTTGACCCATCCCTTGGTAGACCAGCATACCAAATATCATTCTAATTAGTGATTTCAAGACTTTGGATGAGTACTCCAAATAATGCTCGAAAACTATATATAATTAAAAATAAACCAGGAAAAATATTCAAATCCATTAACATATAGAAATTACAATCTGGATGAATTTTGATATATATGTCTATCTAGGAATAGGTCAAACATCCATACGGTCGGTAGTGTCTAAGAGTGTTCCACATGGCTCATAATGTGATTGTTGTAACCCGTTACAATGGACATAACGGTAATGTTAATTGTCTACTAGCGGAGGGGGTACATGTGATGTTTATGCTACTTAAGTAATAAAACTGGATTATAATACGTGATTAATTTCGAAAGTAAGCAAACATTGTATTCACTGTTGGATGCACCTTGTATCCTACATATGGTGCAGACGCAGAGAGCGTTTGCATACTTCACAATCTGCACCACATGTAGACTGGCTTTTCTCATCATTACCGGTGGTCCAAAATTATCTGATTTAGTTATTTTCTTGGAACACCCAAGATACTCATGATACTCTTGCTCGGCTTCATGGGGATCATGTGGAGGTGGGTCAAGGGGTTGATTTTTTGTGAGGATGATCTCTTAATTTATCAGAGAGATCTTGCACAAAAATCAGCTAATTCAGACATTTCTAGTCTTGTGAAAAATGGATATTGCAAGTTAGAAAAATTTTAGACCGTCGATTTCACAATTAACTTTTAGGTTAGAAATTTTAGAATCTGAGGATGATCACACTATGGTGAGGAGATCGTACTAACAAAAGATCAGCCCTTGACTCATGTCTATATGGACCCCACACAGCGTATAAATATGGTGTAACAAAAGCCATTTTAGAATATCCTGACACATCCAGGATATCTTGCAAGTACGTACTACAATAAATCACTCCAAATCAAATGGCTAAGATCATCAGTCAAGCTATGAGATTATTTGTTTACAAACCATTGTAGCTCAAGGAGGACCCCAGCTTGGGAGTAAACCTTGGCTCACAGCCAACAACACGAGCCATGTGGCACACTCTCAGTGGACGCTGACTGTATGGATGTTTGTCCAATCACTAGGTAGATCTATAAACCAAAAATACACCTGATCAGTGATTTCTAAGCGTTGGATTGAAGTTATTTTCATGGATTGATTTTAACCGTCAGAATTTCAGCATTATTGAGCGTTATTTGGCTGCAAAGATCCAAAGGTTTTAAATCACTAATCAGGCTGATTTTTGGTTTGCAGGTCCACCGAGGCACTGGCCATACATCCATACGGCCAACACCCTCTAATAGTATGCCACGTGGCTGTGATCGGCTTCGTTCACAGCATGTGTGAGCGAAGGTTTACTCCCAGCTTGGCTAAGATCATTCAGTGAAGCTATATACTCAAAACCTCTTTCTGGAATATTAGTTCACGTGTGATTGTTTTGATGATTGTCGAAGATGATGAGGGTACTTGGGACATTTGATTTACAGATGAAGACAAGAACGATGCAAAAGTCACGACCAACTAGAAAAGAGTTTGTAATCCATATCTAATATCTATCTATATATTATTAAGAAGCCAAAACCCGGGTTGGCCATGACGCGAGCTTTAGAAACTAGAGCAAAATTTTGATAAGGGGCGTCCACCATCAACATTGACGAGGGATGACAGTGTGAGCCACGTAGCATACGCTTAGAGACCACTGACCGAATGGATGTTTGGTCCATCTAGTTACCAAAAATCATCCTGATTAGTGATTTCTAAACTTTAGATCTGAGTACCCCAAATAATGCCCGAAATCCATGGTTAAAAATAAATTATGAAAAATACTCTAATCCAATGGATAGAAGTTAGGTTGAATTTTGCTATGTAAGTCCAACGAGTGATGGGCATCCCTATGGTCAGTGGTCTCTAAAAGTGTTCCACGTGGCTTATACTGTGGTCCATGGTCAACGTTGAAGCCCTCCTAGTTTCCATAAAAAATGTAATATACGGGATAAAAAACCCAAAGCTTATCCCAAAGCTGACTACAATGCCTGAAATGGCGTGGAAATCCGTTATCAACTAGTGAGATCACAACACTTGTCAATCTAACCTCGCATCATCCATTGAGTAGTTTTATGTTGCAGAATGTTGTATCAAATTTTTGCCGTAGAATTCCCTCAAATTGCGATGTAGTACACTTTTTTGGGGCCAATGGCCCCTGAATGTTTGGTCACATTGATGGACCTACACACCAAAATCAGTGTCATTGGTGATTTCTAATTGTAGGATTTGAGCATTTTTCATCATGGACTTCATGAACAAGCTTATCAGTTGGTTCCAATCCATGATGAAAAAGTGTTCAAATCCAATAACCAGAAATCACCAATCACACTGATTTTTTGGGTGTAGGTCTGCCAAGGAGTGGGCCAGTGGGCCGGAAGAGTATATTGCATGGCAATTTAAGGAACTTTGCATCAAAATTTTGAGAAAGAATTCTGTATCATAGATTCTTCCGGCCGCATACGAAATGACGCTGGGTAGTTCGCAGGTAGCATTCAATGTTTTTTCGTCACACAAGCAACCACCCGCGTAGCCGCGATTTTTTTCAATCGTTTTTTCACCAAAATGTCACTGTCACCCCTCGCTGAGAAAGTTCCGATCTCCCAATATATCGTTCGTTTACCATATCGAGTAAAGTTTAGAATTCTCAGCTTGTAGGGATGATATGTAGTTGATTCCAAACATATCATACGCCTACAAGCTGAGAGTTCTAAACTTCAGATACGACTAGTCGGGTGCTCTAAGGGGCCCAGATACCCACGGTTTCAAATATGACTAATCTCATCTCCTTCTCACTGAAAAGCTCGTTCTAGGCCTAAACTAGATTCCTCACAGATTTTGTTAAAAATAATACCATCTAATTTTGGTTTAGAGTTTGAGGTCTTCGTATATAAATTCGAGTTAAAGGCACTGATCTAAGACCTAATGTCTTCTACTTCCTCGAATGTCTAGTCCTTAATAGATAAAATGAAGTTACTTCTCTTTCGAATTTGCCATCTTATAGAAGAATTTAGTACTGTTATCGCCTTCCTTTAACTATGTTACCCTTGATTTCTACCTCAAACTAATCCCATCTAATACAGCTCATTTCTGACACTCCAATCCTTTAAGTCTTCCCAAGATGCATCTCATTTTTTCTTCCACCTTTTCAAATTAATTCGTTAGTGTTCCATTCTCTAATCCTTAAGTTTGTTTCTCATCACAAATCCTGCTCCACCAACGACCTCGAAAGACTCTCTACAACATCTAATAATTTCTAAAAAAACCTTTGTGTTTCAACTACACATGTTCTTAAACCTGAAGGGTGAGGGTTTCTTAATGTACTCCTCACAATCCAAATTGATGAGAATGCAGTCTGATGTGATTCCAGTCAATCTGTGCTGAACTATCCTTGGGAATATATAACCCATCCCATTCCCCATCAACTAAAAATCTATCAATCCTGCTAACACTTGGATTCGCTTGACCATCAGTCCATGTGAAGGGATTTCTGACCATTGGAAGATCCATCACGTTGTTCCTCTCTACGAAGGCTTCGAATTATTGTACATCCTGACTCAATGATGCTCTCCTTTTTTACCTGACAACAAACTGTTGTTTCTCACCTTGAAAAACCGGCCCTTAGACACTTAAAAACATCCATTCGCTCGGTGGCCCTCTAAACTTACCCAAATGGACACCAAAAATGCCCCTATCAATGTATTCGAGACCGTAACTAGTTTTTTTTTTTTGATAAGTGGGACCGTAACTAATTTGAGATCCTACAAAAGGAGTATACCCCTAGAAGCTCCTAATGAGGATGCAAACACAACTTATATCGTTCTTCTTCCACACCTGGCCAATCACCATTTCGTCAATTGCAACCAATTCGGTCTCTTAATGGCCACAACATGTGGATTATACAAGATAATAATTTTCTTGACCATAGCTATTTTTGCACTGCTCCCCAACCCTCTCACATTCCAAGATAAGAGTTTTAATAATGTCCTCCTAATAACAAACAAGGAATAGATCTTTGATCGGGGATACGGCCGTCGTAGGGATGTTTGGCCCATACGGATGCCCGTGAGCGTCCCTCGTGAAAGACGTACGTACGTCATCAAAGATCTTTAAACACTTGTTGCGCGACTTGAAAAGTTCTACTAAATTTCGTTAACGTACACACTAGTAATATCTCTCGATATCTCCATGCCGATAACTCGTCACTGGGTGGCCTTTCAAGTGATTTGATTAATGGGCTTCGTACTCTATTATTGTATGCATTTTTCCATTTTTCAAACTTATCCCAAGAAACCCAAACTCCACCCAAAAGCGTGAGCTTCTAAAGAGACTTTAAAAAAGTCTTGAAGGCGACACCTCTCTTCTATAGTCCCCACCTTTTTTTTTTTCTTTTGCTCGAAACTGAAAATAAAACTTCTGAATTAGGTGGGGAAGTGAAGGCTTGAGAGAGACTCATAACCTCCCCCAGCCCCTCTCAAGCCCACACAAATGGTTTCCAAAACCGCATGTAAATTAACCTTTGACACTCTAATTTAGGTAGTTGATTTACCTCGTGGGTTTAAAAAAACAGTTCTAACATCGTTGTAACAGTAACATGCTGAACCTGTTACATAATATGATGTTTAACACAAAATGTGCCTTCGGACGTAAAATAACAGAAACAAACAATGGCCATTATATTTTAACTGTTATTTACCATTTAGCTGAAAAATGAATTCAAAAAATATTTGAAAAGTGATATTTTGACCCTTATTTGATCCGTTATAATGGTCGTAATGGCAACACCAACTGTTACGCTGTTATTATAACAGTCCCTTTTAGACCTTGATTAAACTTCACGACCTCACAGTAGTATTCACGTTGAAATTAATTTGTGCACTTGAAATGTTTGTCACGAAATCTTGTTTTTAATTGGCTCCAACAAGATTAGGTAGGGCTTTGAATTAAACTTTATGGTTTCTTGACACCTCTGCGTGCAATGTGGGGTCTTTTTTTAGGGTTACGTCCTGTGAGTGTTTTGACTTGTTAAATGAACCAGAAATTTTTTAAAGCAACGGAACTTTAAAAGCTGCGATCATGCGCCCAATCAGGGCTATCTCTACCATAAGGCTAGTAAGGTGGTCAACTTAGGTCCCGCGTGAGAGAAGGCCCCAGCCCACTAACCACGTGTATGTTTAGCCCACCCCTTGTTGGATATTCAAACCAAAAATTAACCTGATTGATTATCTCTAGCCATAGATTTTAGTTACTTTTAGGATTGATTCTAGCCATTGCATTCAAGCATGTTTTTTGAGTAATAAATCCAATGGTTAGAAATCATTAATCAAGCTGATTTTTAGTGTGTTTATACACCAATATGTGGGGTGAACATCCAAGCAGTCATTAGGCCCAAAAAAATTATCCATGTAGGGCCGCACGTGTCCTCTGCATGGACTGCAATGGGGTTACGGGGTCCTCTGCATGGACTGCAGCGGGATTACCATGAATAGTTCTTAAATAAGATTTTACACTATACAGTGATTTTTTTTAATTAATACGATGGGAGACATACCCCCCATGTTATTTTGAAAATTTGACATACCCCCTATGACTCAGTCCACTGTCATTTGACCAGTGTTGACCCGAGTTGACCACCAAATTTTATATTAAATGACAGAAACGCCCTTGTCTTCAACTTTGGAACTAGGGTTTGGGCTAAAACTTAAACCTCAAATCGAACGGATGTGGAGGACGACCAGCCAAGAGACTCCAATAGGTTGGTCGCCCATCACCAGCGAGCAACCCACAGGAGTCTCATGGCCGGCCGACCACTACTCCGGCAATAATTTAAAACTCAAGGTTTTGAAAAAAAAATAAAACATACAATTATATTTCTAAAAAATTCATTAACAAAAATAAAAAATAAAAGAGCAATTTAGATTTTAAGCTTTTGAGACATGAATTTTGAAAAGATGGGTTCTTTCAATTTTTAAAAGAAATCACATTCCCTCGTGAGTTTTATCTATTTTTATGGTTTTTTATTTTCAATCTTTATTTAATTTATAAAAAAAACAAAAAAACAAAAAATCTCAAGTTTACCACAATGGTTTTTATTTTTATTTTTAATCTCCTCTTTTCACGTTTGATGTTCTAAGGTTCAAGACAAGGGCACTTTTGTCCATTAATACAGAATTTAGTAGTCAACTGGGGTCAAATGACAGTGGACCGAGTCATAGGGGTATCTCAGCTTTTTCAAATCATGGGGGGTATGTTAAATTTGCAAAATAACATGGGGGGTATATTAAATATAAAAAATGCCTCGCATGGAGTTTTCGACTTAGGCCTCAACTTGCATCGAGGCGGACGTGCACCCAATGATCCCATAATACACCATGCTATCGTTTCGCGGCTGGACAATGCTTGACCGGCTAAGCTGAACCAAAGATTAATTTCACTTACTATATATACACGTCTCATCCAAAGGAAAACCCAACTTCCACGTTCGTGCCTGGTTTTATTAATACTGTGAGTCTGAAACCACATCGTACTTCTTTGCTGAGCTTTTATAAATATGCTCCGGAATTTGAGGATTATGATCCTTGATTTGCAAGATTTGTTGCTTATTTGTCCAGAAACAGTGATTAATGCTCTGTAAGAGCACTGAGGACGATTTGCCCTTCCGTCATCCTTGATATAAAGTTATTATCCACTCAATTGGTGGGCCACATTCTTACCAGTCGATCCGGAGCTGACACCTGATTACCCCCCATAGACCCATTAATTTACCAGCGTCCAGATCCAGGTCCAGGTCCATATTTCCGACCCACTGACACTCCTACAAGTTAATATCTTCAACAGTATTGATTTTTTTTTTGTTTGAAATGGTCTGGCTCGAGGATCAAGGGCCGATCTACGGGACCAAATGTTATTGGTTGACAGGTATCAAGATAAACTAAGTATTTATACCAATGTTATTAAACGCAGTGGCCCAGTTACAAAACCAGGTTGAGTTGATCCCGACCCAACAATTTGTGAAAAAATTGTTCACATTCTTGTAACCCGCTCGACCCGCGGTGACCCAGGGTGGTCCACCAAGGGGACGGGCAAAACATTCATGGGTCAGTGAGCCCCAAAGAGTTGCCATGTGATGGTTTGACCCAGTCGATCCGGCGGTTGAACCGGTGAACTGGTACCTAGCTTGATCGATTCGATGACTGGTCCGGGTACGAAAACATTAATTTATACCAGATTAAAAATGTTTATAGATAAGAATCATGTTTTACGTGGAACAATCCATTAAAAAAAAGTTTTACGTGGAATAGCTGGAAGGAATATAAATCACAATCTTATCAATAAATCCAGAGAGGAACCCCATTAGCTCCATCTTGTCAACGTCCATAGTTTTTGGTCACTAGAACAAGCAAAACCCAAGGTGCTCAAATTGATTGAGCATAGCTTTATCTAAAGGGCGTGGGACCCATCACCCCATCAATCCACTTGAAATGTAATCATCCCCCTCATTTTGTAGTGACGTTTCCCACAAGTTCCTTTTAACCTTTTATTCCTTGTGCTACAAGCCTATAACCCACCCAGAAGAGGGGATTTGGTCCACTTATGTTTGTATCATGGAAGGCAAAATGTAGGGTACCCTTCTAGTTCTCGTGTGGGCACACGTCATCCAATGGGATCGGTTGGACCCACAGTTCAATAGGTTCCGCCATGAGATTTTTTGGATCATTGCAACGGTAGGTACACTCGATTATAGCCAAAAGATTAACGTATGGCAGCCATTATTAACAGCTGGTAATTATCATCCAATTACATACTGCAAGTAGGACTCGGATAGTGGATTCCACCCCCTGCATTGGGAGCCGTTCTATGACATATGCAGAGTTCTGTATCAAAATTTGATGTAAAGTCCCTCCAATTGTCACGTAATACACTCTTTCGGGCCCACTGACCCCTTGAATGTTTGGCACACACCTTGGTGAACCTACACACCAAAAATCAGCGTGATTAGTGATTTCTAGCCGCAGGATTCAAGCACCTTTTCATCTTGGGTTCATGAAATGTCTATGGGTTGATTCCAAGCCCATGATAATAAAAAAAAAAAGTGCTCATATCCAATGACTAGAAATCACTGATCACACTCATTTTTTTGTGTGTAGGTCCACCAAAGTGCGGCCAAACATTCATTGAGCCAGTGGGCACCAAAGTGAGTACTACGTGGCAATTTGAGAGGCTTCTGCATCAAGTTTTTTGATACAGAAGTCTGTATCATAGATTTTTCCCTGCATTGGGCTCGTTCTGTAATTGTTAGGATCAAGGTTTAAAGGGGACCGTTATAACGGACTGGGGGCGTTACCGTTTCTCCGATATAAAGGCCGTTATAATGGGGAAAAAAATGCTCAGGGGCAAAAGCAGAAAAAGGGGGGAAAATGGAATATAACGGAAAATAACAGAAAAAATGGCACTGAAATTCAAATTTTGAATTTTAAAATTTGAATTTCAAATTTTCAAAAATAGAAAATAACGAAAAATAGCAGAAGAAAATGAAAATAACTGCTGTTTTTTTTTTTTTCACAAAATTTTCCAGAAAATAACGGTTGTTATTTTCGTTATAATGGCCGTTTTTTAAACCTTGGCGATGATCAAGGTTTAAAGGAGGCCGTTTTAACGCTTAAACGGACTGGGGGAGTTACAGTTAAAACGGATTGAAACGGCCAGGGGCAAAAATGGAAAAAAATGAGAAAAAATAGAATTTAACGGATTTTAACGGAAAAAATGGTGCTTAAATTCAAATTTCGAAATTTGAAAAAATTTAAAAAAAAAAACGGAATTTAACGGAATTAAACAGATTTAACGGCCGTTTTTTTTCACAAAATTTTCAGAATTAAACGGCTGTTTAAACGATTTTAACGGCCATTTTTTTCAAAACCGATAAAACGTGTTTAAACGGTTTTAATGGAAACGGGCTTGGGGTGTCACCATTTAAACGGCCGTTTTTAAAACCACGGCTTGGATTACGACTCATGGGTTGCAGTCCTGTGCGCATATCTGGGGCTGCTTTCCTAGTTGGGTCGTCTCGAATAGGCGACCACATGATTCGAAACGACCACATGATGATGGCAGAAAACACATTACTCATATATGGCAGTACCACTATTTCGAAGCTGTTTTACGGTTGCCACAAATTATATGGTGCAACGTAGATACTGCCCAAATACGTTCTACGGAAAATTTTCGAAACGAACCCAAGTTTAAGGGTATTTTTTAAAAAGAACCGTATTTTTGAAAATTTGTCAAAACAAACTTAGGACACCGAACCCTTTGGCGTATGTTCAAGAAAATATTTTAATGATAGATTCGCTCTTGTCCTGTCACCTGAAAAAGTCAAATCAAATTGCTGTCAGACTCCATCCTGTTTGGCGACGGTTATTAACTGTCGCCAAACCATTCAGCGTCGGCTATTAAACATCGCCAAACCTCCCAAACAGTATGTCGTCTTGGCGTCAGCTATTAAACATCGCCAAACCTCCCAACCAGTATGGCGTCTGACAGCAATTTGACTTTTTTTTTCACACACAATTTTGGTATACCCACATGGAAGATAAATCAATGGCTGATTTTTGGTGAGGATCATATCACCTAATCTGAAATTTCTAACATAATCAAATGTGGGTTTGAAGTTTACACGGTAAAAAATAAACGCCTAACAATATGGCATATCATTTTGTATGGCGTCTTATAACAACATACGCCAAACCGTTTCGCGTATTGTTTGAAGAGGGCAATTCAGCCATTTTAAAGTTTCGTGAGAATACGCCAAACGGTTCGGCGTCCTAGATTTGTTTTGTCAAATTTCAAAAAATACGGTTCTTTTTGGAAAATACCGTTAAACTTGGGTTTGTTTCGAAAATTTTCCGTTCGTCTATCCCAAGATGCAGTTGACGCATGTTTGGACTTCAGAAAGCGCCAACTACTTTATAGGTTCAATCCAAACAGCCTCTTCTTGCGGGTAAACTAGAAGAGTCATGCTACCCCACGGATAACCGTACAAATATATGTACGGCTAAGGCCATTGGGCCTTGTGGACCGTGGATCTCTTGAATCAAATGATCAATAGCCTCAAACCGGACATATTTGTGTAGTTATCCTTGGGGTACCATTTTCCAAACTAGTAACTGAAATGTGTTGCCTTGCGGACCGTGGATCTCTTGAATCCAATGGTCAATAGCCTCAAACCGGATTCAATAATGAAGCCTGCAACACTCATATTTGCATTGGCATAAATGTGTATCCCTTGAGGGCGCCAAAATGGATCGTAACAATGATCCATTTCCGAAGAATACTTGGGTCAGGAGGTCCACACCTATGTTACAAGAAGTCAAACCCAACATTCAACAGGTCTCCTATCAAATGATCCTAACCATCAAATCTTACACATCACTTTGGACCATCAGATAACATGCAAACTGGACACAATTCTAGATGATTAGGTCTTCTCTCTTTTCCTTTTCTTTTCTTTGTAGGAGATCCAGCGGTGTCATCAAATGGTGGACCTCAACCCCTCTAAACCACTAGATGTATATTGTGTATGCCACAGGTACGTCGGTAAATCTGTACTTGTTGACATCAGGTATTCCTCCACAAGATGCAAGTTCATCTTTAAATGTCGAGCATGGCAAAACATGACAAACCATTTTTCTTTGCTTCTCCGTACAATTCTAACCAAATATAGATTAACTAGCACATGGAACCCATTTGCCAATCAAAATCTACTCTGATTATAACAGAAATACCGATACAGTAAAAGACGAGCATGCTTTGATGCGCACCATTCATAAATTACAAGAGCAAAGTTCAATCTTCTTACCCTGGTACATCAAAATGGTGGATGTCAATTCATTTGATCAGAGGCCCTCAAAAAACTTCATATGGTCTTCAAATGTCTCCCCATGCCGGATTTTTCTGACAGATCCATCTTCTTCCACCTGCAAGAGGTTCCAAAAAACAAAAAAAACCTGGTAAATCAATTTTGAAGCATGTATGTAATTGCATGAGCGTGAACAGTAATCTTTCAACTAAATCTTGCTCTGACACAAGGATCACCGTGGCAATTTCCATGGGCAAAAACAGGGAAGTTTAAGGAAACAAACGGGGCCATAATCACAGCCCACAATACAGTGAGATGAACTGAAAAGGAATTTTAAAAAAGAAAAAAAAATTATATGTCGCTATTTTTTACAGAAGTTTATGCAACACGAACACAACCTTTTTGAAACTTACCATCTCAGATTCTCAGACTTGGATGCAACTTGCAAGTTGTAACAGAGGCAGTCATATTTATTAGGTAAACTATTGATTTAACAAGTTCCTTAGTTTTAGGCATCATTTACACACCATTACATGCATAATACATTATTGAAGGTCCAACATACCCTAGCGCTGTAAAAAAGTAGACACCAGAGAAATTCCTTACCCAATACTCAGGCGGTCGCATCTTGAGATTATATGTTGACGCCATGCTCATGCAATATGCCCCAGCATCATGAACCACCAAGCCAGATCCCTGGAAACCAAAAGCTTCTTGTGAGTAGGGATATTAATGGTTGGGGCTGGTCTGACGGGCTTTTAGGCCGGCCCTAATGGTCTCGAGCTTGGGCTGAATTTATATGCACGATGGGTCAGGCCTGGGTATGATTTTGAGGCCATTAGATAGTGACCTGGGCTTGGGTTTGACATTATACAAGAATTACATTACGCCTGGCCCAAACCTAAAGGACCAGTGTTATATCTATTAATGGGCCGAGCTTGGTCCTAAAATGTTGGGCTTGTAATGGATCAGGCTAGACTTGGCCTAGCTACATGTATCTCAGGCCGGGCTCCAGCCCATTAGCACCTCTTGTGAGCACCAAATGGACTATTGCTATAACAATACAAGAAAAAGTGACCTGGTACATCACCTTAGCCGGAGTGGGAAGCTCTCTATCCTTCCCCAAGAAATCTGCTGACTCACAGACAGGGCCCACTACATCGAAGGTGGAAACCTCAGCATCAGGAGGTGGGGCAGAAACCAGCTCTATGTGCTACACCAAATGGCAAAAAGGTTCCATTAATGAAGACCGGAAGCATAGATAAAAGCAACAACATTCTCTTAGTTAGAAATGAACAAAATGCCTAAAGAATCACTAAATAAGGACCTTTACTGATATCAAAATTCTTGGGTAGAATTTTTTTTTGATGGGTTAAAGATATATATTAAAGGGGGGTACTTGGGTAGAAATTTAAGTAACAAGGACACGACACTCGTATGATTTTTTGCCGTATCAAACACGTCGACACAGACACGTGTGAACACATCCCAACACATCCTGAAACGTACGCCAGTGTCAACCTTTAATTTAATATTTTTTATTAATTCAATGATTTCTAGAAGAAAGTTGGTGTGTCCTATCCTCTATACAGGACTTTGGTAAGTAACACAGTTATAGTTGTTTGATAGTCTTCCCTTCTTATAAATCGTTTATAATTATTATGTTATTGGATAGCTCCATGGGGTATAGAAATGCTTCCTTTTACTTTTCATATATTTCTTTTAGATTCATGCCCAACTTTTCATATATTTCTTTCCTTTATTATTAAAAAAACATTTTCTTTAAATATAACCAAAATATTACATTATGTTATATGTGTTAGGACATTTCTGTGTTGGGCTTTTTAAAGGTGACATGTCAGAAACCTTGTATATGGTTCGGACACCAACACGTGTCCATGTCCTTGCTACGCGTAGAAAAAAATAGTCCGCTTCTCGAAGAAGCAGATCAAACATTGGTATTGAGTGTCTAATGCAGCAAAAGAAACTATATAGGGACCACAATTCTTATCCCATTAACATTGTATATCATTGGGGTAGGAATTTTGTGGAAATATGTATTGACACCTCAATTGATTATGACACCCAATTTGGTAGCTACCAAATTAAATGGTCCCGCAGATTCCAACATTATGAATGCTGTCCATAGCACTTTTTTGTTATAGCACTAAAGAAGTGTGTGGTAAGCAATGGACTTTCCGGATTGTTACAGCAATACGGGTCAAACACAATGGTTTGCAGGACCCATACTTAATTTGGTAGCTCCAAACTACCAGATGCTTTCCCATTAGGTTATTCAAGTATTTGATTAAGTGAGATGATTAAGGACAAATACAGAGAAATGTTACATAGCTGGTATTGAAGAGCTTCTCATTGGATATGGATAAAGAAATGAAAAATAGCTCTGATAAAAGGGCAACTATGTTGGCTTGATAAATAAAATAAAATTTACGTGGAAAAGAATCATTCCCAACAAATACAAAAGCATTTTAGACAGCAACGTAGTTCCTTTTACTTGGATAACTTACCTGATAAGCCCCATAAAGACTAGGTCGGATAAGTTCTGCCATGCTGCCATCAATCACAACAAAATTTTTCGTTCCATTTGTTTTGACCCCAGTGACCCGATTAACCAGGCAGCAAGTGTTGGCAATAAGTGATCTCCCAGGTTCAATGATGAGATTAAGATCTCGAGAAAGAACCAATTCTCGAACCTGCAACGATCATCAGCAAATCACATTCCATGAAATCTGCATACTAGTCATAGCATTATTCACAAATGTGTGTCAAGCAAAACAAGAGTTCGCTCCATTAACTTAACAAAGAGTTATCAATCAAGTAAATATTAAAGGGGCGACATCAAATAACAAACAATCCACCTTATCAGAGTGGTCTCATGCTCTTGCAGTTCAATGTCATCAATCCGCAATCCATGGTATCTGAACCGATTTGTCATTACTAATAAGTGTATGCAGATATGCATTGACACAGTTCATACATTGTGGATTATGGAATCCACAGTGTAGGAACCACACAAGGTTCTATTAACGTGTTATAACAGTTACAAAAGCCTATGACCATTAGCATCTTGAATCGTTACAACAATCAGAATGCCTGTAATACTGCTCAGTTTTCTTAATTTTCTAATTTGTTAATATAATCTCAAAATTTTATTTAACACTTTAACATTAGTTATACAAATCTATTGAACTAATTGTTAACACACTATAGAGGTTTAAATGCCATCTTAACCAAATCATATATTTTAATTACGTACACAAACTATACTCACTGTTTACATCTTGTAAGCCTAAATGTATATACGTATAGAATGAGAAATGTTGAGCTCACAGTGTTGATGAGATCCATAGGAGTCGGAAGGACAGAACCAGTGTGATAATAATCTATTCCCAGGCCACCTCCAATGTTTAAGTATTTGATTTCAAAGCCTTCAGCTCGAATTTGGTCAATATAGTTCACCATAAGAACTGCAGCATCCCTGAATATGTCCACCTACAAAAAAGAGTAAATGATAAACAGGGCAAAGTATAAATACATAAACCCAGAAATCAAATGGCCAATAACAAAGGCGGAGAGAGACAGAGGAATAATGAGTAAAAGCAATACGTAGAAGATGGATTTGTCCTCGAGTATTGGCAATAACTAGTAAAAACAATAGGTAGAAGAGGATATGCCCTCCGAAACAATTCATAAAATTTTCTCAATTTACACATTATTCATGTCGGAAGGATTCCGATTTGAAACTTAACATATTAAGTTCTTCCTTTAATTAAGAACTTAATTGTAACCTTGTTCCTCATGCAGCTAACATCTCCCAAACTCAGGCCATGTTTATTTATTGAGGAACCAGAGCGCAATAACGAACCATGCAGTTTTGGTGTGTTTGTTTTGTCAAGTTGCGCAAGTGCTGTTGCATGGGAAGTCCAAATCGCGCTTTCTTTAGAAAACCATTTCTCCTCCCTACCCCTAAGAATCGTGTTGTTGAACCTTCTTTAGAAAACTTTTCCCCCCTCTATGATTTGGAGTATATGCACCACATCATGCACCATGCTCACGTATCACATAGGACTTTAATACACTGGCACGTGGCATGTGGAGCCCACATATCCTGAACCACATAACAAGTGGGCCCACATGACGCAATGGACCTTTACTGACACGCGGCATGTTGAGGGCCACCTAGCATGTGGGACCCACACGAGTTCACCAAGTGTTTATTTTAGAGCATGGTTCAACAAACACCCACACGTGCGATGTGTGCCATATTCCTCTCCAACACTATTCATTGGTCAACCAAACAATTTAAAAGCAGATTTGTGCAAAGTTGATATTGTGCAACTCCAACCTTACAAGCATGCGTGAAGTGTACTTCTCAGTAAACAAATGCAGCCTTAATTTCCAATCAAGCCTGTCATCTGAGCATGCACACAAATACATGTATGGTTCAATTCTTTTAGTAGATCAAAAATGAAAGAATTGAAGAAAAAAATTTGGTATGTATGTAACTGTAAAATATGTTATTACGCATGCATGCATTACCCACCCATGGAAACATGTCGGGGGAAAAGATTCTTCCAAGAGATAAGAATACAAAAATCATAAAATAAAAAATAGAATATGTCAATCACAAAACCAACATGGAGATTTGGTGTTTCAAGACAAGACCCTCCAAAAGAGAACATGGTTCTTGATCTCTAACATGGTATATAAAACCTCAGCAAATGTGAAGTGCGCAAATCTCCATAGATTTACTATATTATTAGCAAATGTTAAAAAAAAATCAGTACATATTTTTTTTGATCGGTAAAAGGAAAAAAAATCAGTACATATATATGTGGTGAAATATCAATTTCCATTAAAAGAAGGCATCATGGGATAGAAATTAAAAGAAAACATAAACATCACCACACAAGGTTAACTTGTTTCAATTTTACACCACATAAATGGAATCAATGCCAAAGTTCCATATGATAAAATAAGCAAATGAACCTGAAGTCCTTAAGCTACCTTGGTAATGGTAGACCCGAGATGGCAATGGGCCCCAACAAGCTTCAGCTCATTAGGATGGGCCTTCACTTCATCTAGAAACCATTGCAGCTTCTCATTTCTAATACCAAATTTGGAACTCTTGTTCCCAGTGGCAACGTAAGGATGGACCTAAGAAAATTATAAGAAAAAAATAAGAATGAGGTATAACCACAGTGAGGTATTTATGCAATTTTAGTCTGATTCCTAACTTACAATAGCATCACAAAACTAATCTATGCTCCATTCCACGTGCATATATCATATTAAGTAAATGGCACAACGAGCTCCGTACCAAAGTTTAATAACTCAAAACTAGACTCTTAACTCAATGAGTACCCAAGTCCAAGTCAACTAGAAACTACATTGAGTAAATCAGGTCTTTTGAGATAAAAAGAACACTCAATGCATAAAGCTTTTTCAAGTTTTACTCAATCAAATTTTATCAGGTCTTAACCAAACCATGTTATCCTTTTAAACTTGACTTGGAACTTTAGAAAGTTGACTCAATGTGAAAAGGTCTTCAAGTAATTAATTCACTTTCCAAAGTTTCTGAACATATCATATCACCAGATTATAGGTAAAAAGAACTTGTCATTTCATAAAAAATAACTATATTCTGAATCTCTGATTTCAAATCTTATACCTGAGGGTCTACATCTGGATTGATCCGAAGTAAAACATTAACCTTCTTCCCAGCAATTCTCGCTGCTGACACAATATTCTCCAAGTCAAATTCACTGTCTACATTAACGAAAACTCCTTCTTGGGCAGCTAGCACTAGGTCTTCCAAGAGCTTCCCGTTTCCATTAAATATACACCTGAGCTTAAAATTAATAATTTAAGTAATCAGACCCAATGGAATATTTCAAGCAAACAAAGTTCATTCGCACCAAAATCAAAATGCCAATTAACCATCACAGATGGATAATCAGGGAGCTCCTTGTGAATGTCGTATATGTGATTTATGAGAATCCTTGTGAACGTTTGGGCAACCAAAAATTTGTGAATATCAAATGTATTAAAATAAAATAACTAACCAAAGTAGTACATATATCAAGTTTGAAAGTTGAATTGGCAACAACGGATAATCATTCTCCAACCCAAGGTTTGAACTTTAAACATCAATTCTTACTGAATAGCAGTCTCAGTCAAGTATACACTGAATTTTTAAAACGTGTACACTGCAATCTGATTTTCCAGTTCTCTAAGCGTTCTCTTTCTTTAGGTGTCAAAGAGAAAAATAAGCTACCATTTAAGAGTAGCCACGATCATGTCCAGTCAACTCAACGAGTTTCGAGTATTAAATCGAGTTGTTAAACTATCATATATCTTAAGTCTTAATACAGTCTAATGCAATTATAGTAACTAGGGTAATGCCATGTGCGATGCACATGCACCTTACACATGGCACACTCGTAGAGATCAATGACAGTATCGATGTTTGGCCCGTCTCTAGGTGGACCTATATGCAAAAAATCAGCCCGATTAGTGGTTTTTAAGGATTTGATTGGAGTCGTTTTCATGGGTTGATTTTTAACCATAGATTTTAAGCATTATTTGCGGTACTCAGATCCAAAGGTTTGAAATCACTAATCAAACTGATATTTGGTATATAGGTCCACCTAGGAATGGGACAAACATCCATAAGGTCAGTGGTCTCTAAGAGTGTGCTATTGTCCCTCATCGTCATTGATGAAGGACGTGGGCATGCCAGACAACCTGAACTGTGAAGGAACATTTTAATGAGGGAAGATTTTACCTTTGAAAGTAGTGAGGCCTCTAATTGTGTCACATGTGTTGCAACCCCGGTTGTTGCTTTATAATAGTATAGATAACAAGTATGCCATAACCAATGCTATTAAAATCCTAGAAAAAATTTACAATTTGAGACCTACGATTCAAATCAAATATTAATCCACCAAATGATTTGGATCTTATGTCTAAATCCCTTTAGATAAAAATCCTACGAGTTTTATGTGAATCTTACGATTCGAGTACGATTAATGATTTGAATTTTATGATTTTAATGAAAACATGGGGCACATTTTCAGATGAAAACATTGACAATTACGTTTGCTCTTTTTTTTTTTTTTACTTATCAAAAAAAAAAAAAAACCAATGAGTGTTTTTACTAATTAAACAAATCTATAACATGTCAATTGCTATGTCTTTCTACATAGATATATTATCATTTTAACATAGTTCCACCATCAACTGTTGGTTATTGTTTAGTTTGTTGAGTTTTATTGTTCCTCTTTAATATTTCAATCCAGAAGGGCCCTTTAAAATTAAAAAAGAAGTTGATAAAGAATGGCCAGGGTCAAATATTCTACAGATAATGACCATTTGTAGTCTATTTTCTCCATCTTTGCTCCTCATCAACGTATTAAGTTGATTATACTGCATATATTTAATATACTTTAATATACAATTCTTACACTAGTATTAATGTAGGAAACAGTTTTATGACAGCACCTTCCACATGAAACACTGCCTAACACAGATGACAAGAAATACATGTCCATGCAGCACACAATTCAAAAGATTTAAAATTGAATTTGTTCATGAGAAATAGAAACTTGTTTAATTTGACAATGATTAAACGATATATGGTTCGATTTTTTTTATTATGTATGTAAATATCTTTTGTTTATATAACTGAGTTTAGAATAGCATCTCTATAGTGCATGTTGGGGTTGCTGAGTAAAATATTCTGTCATTATATTAAGTGTTCATACAAAACCCTTTCATTATATGATGGTTTCTGAAGTAGTTAGGTTATATAGTATTTTCAATTTCTCAGATATTATTTCATATGTTTTTTAACTCATGAGAAAATTCTTTATGAATCTACGATCCAACGATTTGAATCCTAATTCAATTTGAATTCTACCCCTTATAATTTTACACGATTTGATTTTGACAACATTGGTCATAACACAAATGATAATTTCTGAAAGTATACATGCAAGTATTTTTTTTTTCTGAGTATGGCTTTATTGATACGACAAAGGAAAAAAACAGATGGCCTCGTAAAAGAGCGACAACAAACCAAAATACAAAAGAATCTCTACTCGAGAACCTAATCTCTTCTAAACAATAAAGACTCCCACCTAAAAACAAAATCCTCAAAAAATAAGCCTTTACACTCCACATACAGCCTAGACCATTGAAACATCAACACTTTGATAGATAAGATAACCCTTTGCATATCCTCCTCCTGTCTTCAAAAGATCTCAAGTTCATTTCCTTCCAAAGGCCCCAAACAATAGCGAAATGAAGAATGCTTCAGTCTTTTACCACAAGAAGAAGATGCAAAAATAGCCCAACTTCTAAGAGCCTCCTTCACCAAGTTAGGCATAACCCACTTCACCCCCCAAAAAGCAAAGAAACAACACTAGACATCTCTAGCAAACTTGTAATGTAGGAGAAGGTGGTTCACCAACTCCACATTTACCTTGCACATTACGTAGAAATCAACGGTGCAATTGTGCCTCCTCAAATTATCAACCGTTAAGATCTTTCCCAAAGCCTCGCACCACGCAAAGAAGGAGACTTTAGAAGGGATCTTGGAGCCCCAAACTATAGAAGCTGGAGGAGCAAAGGGAGGAGATTTAAGGGCACAATAGAAGGACCGCACCAAAAATACACCTTTATTACTACAAGACCAAACACGAGCCTCTTCTACCATTCCATCAGTTTGAATCATCAAGATTCGCTTGATCAAATTAGCAACCATCTTGATTTCTTAATCATTAAGGTGCCTCCTGAAACCAAAATCCCAAGAAATACCTCCTCCTTAACAAATTCTTGGACCCATAGATTCTTCTTATCTGAGATGCTAAAAAGAAGGGGATGTTGGTGTTTTATAATCAGAAAATATATGAAATAAAACCTTCTTTATACCTTGGATCTACGTATAATCATGTTAGAGATAAAAGAGATTAGGAATAAACTGTTTATAATTAAAATTAGAAAGAAAACATACCTGAGCTCATCTTCAATTGATATGGAAGCTAACCCTTTACTCTCTTTTCAAGTTAAACAAGCTTTTGAAGATATACAAGAGAGTTTCAACTACCTCTATACAATCTTCTCTGATTGGGAGAGGGTTTCAGACAACTAGAGGTAGGACCGACTCCCTCTCATACACATATATGAGGTTCTTCAATCCTAACCCATCGAGGGATTGAAGAGAACCCCTGCACTTGTTGAAATTCCCATATATGTCATTATCCAATATTTACTAGGGCGTAACAATATTCTATGCATCTAAGTCACTAATAGCATAGATTAAACATAATCACAAAAGATTAGGATGCTAATCTGGTTTTACAGAAAAATAAGAATTAAAATATATTTGTTGAAGACCACATTAAAGCCAACAGGGGAAACTCGTCCTTTACAGTAGTCTCACTACACCACCCTCCCAAAACCTCACCTTATCGCCTTTCCCCATTTTGAATTTAACGTGCTTCGAAAATTCCGATATCACATTGAGAATCCCCCTCCATACGATACACCCATGTAAACACTTAGCCCCACACTCAATCAACCAAAACACATGCTTTGGCACATGGCTACAATCATATTCCTTCATAAACATGGTTCTTCCTCCCTGGACCTCCACAACCATTTCCCATGGAGAGCCATGTTTATAGTCTTTTCAAAATCATGACCCAAAGCATCCAGCTATCTTAGGGAACATACCGTGTCCCAGTGTGACTGGTTATCCGAATCTCGAATGATGCTTGTCTCACCTTCCATGTAGCATATACAAAAGAGCTTGACAAAGAAAAAAACATACTCGAAGTATCTCATTCGACGGGATGATAAATTACAGTACGTGAGCCAAACTCGAGGAAGAGATCTTTTCCACTGGGGGAGTTTGATGAAAGAGCATACTTCTTTAGTGCTCCCAGCCACATGGGATCAAGTAAGAGAAGAAAAAGGGCTTGAGGGCAGCATGGGCCTCACTGGAGACCTTTTCTTGGTTTTTTATTTAATTTTACTTTTTATTTAGTTTATTGTCGTGTGGAAGAAGAAACCTCTCTTCTCCATGAAAGACGGTTTCTTTTGTAAACAAAAGGGTAATTTTTTTATGAATGAAAAAAAAGGAACTTGAAAGCCCTTTCATAGTAGTGTTGATTCCTGTTCGTCGGAGTTGATTCCGAGACCCTTGGTGTGTCATATCCAAGGCCTTGAAGGAGTGATTCCTTCCCTATCCTCCCCTCTTCCATCGTTCCTCTCTTTAATCCCTTATTTTCCCTTTTTCTTCCTTGTTTCTTTTGTGGTGGAACCAGAGTTTAAAAAAGCGTTAGAGGCGTACGCCTCGAGGCGCGCCTCGAGGCGAGGCGGTGAAAAACAGCCTCGAGGCTATAGCCTCGAGGTCCTGAACTGAGGCTTAAGCCTCAGTTGCAAGAGGCGTACGCCTCGAGGCTATAGCCTCGAGGCGCAACCGAGGCTTAAGCCTCAATTTTACACGGTAATGGGTCCAACCGAAACCCATTTTTTTTGATTTTTTGCTCTTTTTCTTGCTATTTTTTCCCATAATACCCCCTCTAATCCTATTATATGACAAAAACGACCTAAATGGTCCATATTTGAGTATCTAAAACTCATTATTTTGGGAGAAATCTTAAATCAACTCTTTGAACCCTAGTTTTTCCCATTTTAGAGAAATCCTCCTAGAGAGCTCAAATCTTGTCCGAATCACAATCCGTCACTTCCTACGGTTTTCTTTTGAGCAATCTCACCAAACTCAAGCAAAAAAGCAAAGCTTTGAAGAATTTTTAAGGTATGTGACTATATTTTGGATTTTTACCTTATTTTTCATAAATACATGTAAAATTTTATTATTTTTCCTTCTTTAATGGTTTGTTGTTGTTGTTTTTTTTAATAATATGATTGAAGATGGTGAGAGGGGTTTCTAAGAAGCATGGGAGTAGTGGTAGTAGTAGAAAAGATCCGGCATGGAAGTATGGGGTAGAGGTTGAGGGTCCAAATGTGGGATCCAAGGGTTACATTTATCTACAATGCAATTTTTGTAGTAGGGTTATAAAAGGAGGGGTGAAAAGGATGAAGGATCATCTAGCGGGTACCCATAATAATGTATCTCCATGTACAAAAGCACCCCTAGAAGTTATAGAAGAGATCAAAGCCTACATGGCTAAAGGAGCACAAAAAAGAAGTGTGGCTCATGAAGATTTTGAGTTTATGTCCAATAGGGGCTCATATTATGGTGGTGGTGCAACCGAGGAAGTAGGCTCCGCACCGGGTGTGGGTGGCTCTAGTGGTGCTAATACGGTTTCCTCGCGTGGAGTAAGGGGGCCAATGGATAGATATGTTGTGGCCGAGCCCGAGGACCATATGGGTGGTAGTGAGGGTGGTGTTAGGCATGAAAATGTAGAACCACCACGTGTCTTAACACCTCACAATGCAAAGGAGCATAGGAACCAAGTGTGCTTGGACATTGGACGGTTCTTTTTTGAAAATGGTCTTTCATTCAATGTCGCCACTAGTCCTTCTTTTGTGAATATGTTGCGGGCAGTTGGAGAGTATGGGCGTGGTTTAAAACCACCTAGCATGTATGAGCTGCGGACGTGGATCCTCAAGGAAGAGGTGAAGACAACAGATTCAATGATTGAAGAAGTCAAGAAAACATGGCCCAAGACAGGAGTTACCATCATGTCAGATGGTTGGAAAGATATGAGGGGTCGACAATTGCTCAACTTTCTTGTCAACAATCCAGAGGGGACAGTGTTTTTAAGAAGTGTGGATGCATCAGCTGCAATCAAGGATAACAACCTGATGTTCAAGCTTCTAGATGAGGTTGTTGAGGAGGTGGGAGAAGAACATGTAGTGCAGATTGTGACTGATAATGCATCTGCCTACAAACTAGCTGGAGAGAGATTGATGGAGAAAAGAAAAGGACTTTATTGGACTCCATGTGCAGCTCATTGCATCGACTTGATGCTTGAGAGGATTTATAGTTTGCCTCAGCTTGCTTCTGCATATAGGAAGGCTAGGAAAGTTAGTAACTTTATTTACAGCCATGGTTGGGTACTTGCTTTGATGAGAAGCTTTACAAAAAGAGAGTTGATTCGCCCGGCTGCAACAAGGTTTGCTACAGCAAACTTGACATTACAGAGTATGCTACAGAGTAGGCAGCCATTGGAGGCCATGTTTACATCTAGCAAGTGGGCAAGCAGTGTGTGGGCCAAAAAAGATGAAGGAAAGGCCATTAGGAAAATTGTGTTGAAGGACAACAATTTTTGGCCTAGTGTGGTGTATTCTTTGAAGGCTACGAAACCTTTAGTTGGTGTTTTGAGGATTGTAGATTCAGAAAAAGAACCAGCTATGGGCTTTATATATGGGGCAATGGATAGGGCCAAAGAAGAGATTGCAAAAAACTTGGATAATGATCTATCCAAGTACAAAGAAATATGGGACATCATTGACGAGAAGTGGGACTTCCAAATGCACCGCCATCTACATGCCGCAGCATACTTCCTCAATCCACAATTTCATTATGACCCTGACTTCTCTACTCATCCAGAAATTAAATTGGGTCTATATAATTGTATGGACAAGCTAATTCTAGACCCAAAAGAGAGGGAGCAAGCTGACTTAGAAATTGACCAATTTCGTGGGAAGATTGGTTTATTTGGCCGGCCTCAAGCAGAGTCAACAAGAAAGAAGCGCACTCCTGGTGAGCCAATGATTATTGTTATATAGTTAAGTATATACTTATATAATCATATACTTCTATATTTAATTGTGAAATTTTTTTGTAGCTAATTGGTGGCTAGCTTATGGAGATAGCACACCGGCATTGACTAAGTTTGCCGTTAGAGTGCTAAGTCTCACTTGCACTTCTTCAGGATGTGAGCGGAATTGGTCAACCTTCAATCAGGTAATTAAGTTGAGTTGAGTTAGGAGTTACTAAGAAGTCTTAGGACTTCAATCATGTATTGATTTATATGTTTTTCTACTTCTTTTAGGTGCATACAAAGAGAAGAAATAGGTTGGATCAAACAAAGTTGAATGCCTTAGTTTTTGTGATGTACAACAAGAAGTTGAGGGTTAAGCAGTTGAAAAATAGGCTAAGGCGTGAAAATGAAGAAGAAGATCCACTGGTTGTTGAAAGCATCGATAGTGATAACGAATGGCTTGTTGAACAAGGGGGAGGAGACATAGGAGGAATGGAGAATGTGGTGTCAGATGCAGAACCAGCGGTGCAAGAGTCTTGCCCTTGTCCTACATGGCACAATGATCTCGATGAACTCGATTTCGATGCCCTTGAGATTGCAATGGCACAATCAGAGCCACAAGGAACTAGAAGGAGAAAGAAGAGTACAACCTCTAGAGGAAGAGGAAGAGGAAGAGGAAGAGGACAACCAAGTGCAGGAATTGGAAGAGGTTAGTGAATTAATTATGGACTTAGACACTTTGACAAGTAAAAACTTACATCATTAAATTACTCTACATTGTATTAATGTGTTCATCTTTTTTAACTAGGTAAAGGAAAGTCTTCCATGGAATTGGTGGACGAAGAAGATGAATGGGTGGAGGTTGAATCCGATGAAGGAGAAGATGATAGGGGCATCAGATATCATGATGACTCCTTAGAAGACCCCACTAGCGATGATGATGATATTGGGGATGAAGAATAGAAAGATTCATTTTTGTGTGACAATATAAGATATTAAGAATAGGATTTGAATATATTAACTTGCTAATTTTAACTTTTACTACTTGCTCTACTCTCTTTCTTAACTCTATCTTGTTGGTTACCTATGTTGTTAGTTGGCATATCAAATGTGCTTTATGTTTTTAAGATTTGATTCAGCATTCAAGCATTCCCGATAGCATCGCTCATAAAGTAAAAGTTATAGCCTCACTTACTTTTATGCTTATTTAAGTTATTTTTTTCACATGATATGTTGTTTCTCATTTTTCTAGAATTAATTATATTTTTTTTAGAATTTTTTAAACATTTTTTTTTTTAAAAACTGAGGCTTAAATGAGGCTTACGCCTCGGTACCGCCTCGAGGCTACGCCTCGCCTTTTTTAGAGAAAACGCCTCAGTTCCCGAACTAGCCTTTTTAAACTTTGGGTGGAACATATATGATCTTCTTAGGGGTATCAATGGATAGTCAAAAATTCAAATTCAAATTCTCGAATAATCGTATATCAGGTTTAAATAATTTTTGAAATTCGAATACTTTTCAGATACAGTTTCAGATATTGATATTTCCAATCCGATATATTATATCAATATTTTTTTTTGATCGGTTAAAAGATATATATTATATAAATATAATTTTTATATAATAAATAAATATCTATATTTAATATTAATGCAGGGGCATTTTCACAAGGACTCGAGTGGGGCAGCCTGCGTAAATGAGGCACACTCGGGGTGGGATGGCCCTTGTGAAATGAGACACACGAAAGAGGGTTCGACCAAGGGCATAGATTTGGACTATGAGATAAAGGAATTTAATCTCACGCCCCCATCAGTCGCAGCTTTTGGGAGTATTGGTTAGATGTCTTGCATCAAATATATAATAGATTATATTATATTTATTATATAAATATAATAACTTATTTATATATATTCAATAAGCTAATTAGAACAAATTCAAATAATGATTTAGAATATCCGTCGGATATGGAATCAAATTCGGATATAGGATTTTTTTTCAGATTCGGATTCGGATATTCTTATATTAGATTTGAAAAATATCCATTGACAGCCCTATACGATCTAGGATAGTTGGATTTCCATTCTCTATGGATTTCCATTCTCTATTCAACATCAAATAGGTTCGACTATCCATAAAGAAGGAGAGTTCAAGACGATGTTGCCATAAAATTAGTGTTGGGTGGCTAAAGTAGAGACACTTTTCGAGTGTTGTGTGACCAATGTGCACCCTTATGGAAAATTAAAGACTAATAACACCAGCTATGATTTCTGGAGCAAAAATGAGAATGTTGAGGAAGATGAGTGGTAAATATAGGAAAGAGGGAATCTCTGAGCAGCTCCAATCAGAAATGAGCACATTAGGGGGCATGTCCATCGTAGTTTTTGGGGGCTTCTCTCGCAACACACCCGAACAGCATATTTAGAGAAAAAACACGTGTATCAGATCAGATGAAGCATTCCTTAGAATAACGTGTTAGGGAAAATGGGCCTCCAAACAGGCTCTAAGACGGTAGGAAAAACGCCACCGAAAGAACAAACGAACATAAAATGAAACTAGGGTTTTAGCGCTGCACCTTGTAGGATCGAACCCAGCACGAAGCGCTAATCTCAGCTCGTTCCCGCTAACGAGAACCGCTCCGCAACCCAATTGTCTCAAATGCTCGAGAATTTTCAGGTTATTGTTGGCTTTGATTGCGTATCCGATAATCGACCGCAAACCCTCCAAAGCCTCCCGATACGCTTCGAAGTTTCGTGTGATTTGGGGTTTACTATAGAGGTAAAATGGTCTCTTCTCCACCGATTCTAAGACGTCTTGAACTTTGAGGCCCTCGCAGTAGAGAAACCCATCGTCAGATTTACTGAAACAATGCTGGAAATTCTTCACCGAGGGGTCAGTGATTATAGTTGTGGGCTTTTCGGACAAAACTGCCCTTAGTTTTAGGGTTTGTGAGGAGGGTTTAAAGAAAAGTGTGGGTTTGAAAGTGATGGGCTTTGAAGGGTATTTCAGCGTGTTCGGCAAAGAAGGAGCGTGAGCGAGGAAATGAGCAGTCGCCATTGTTGCGGCTGTCCAAGATGCGAGGAATAAACTGGTGACAGTGGAGGCGAGAGCGTAAAGGAGACTTATATATTACCGACGGAAGGAAGAGAAGGGTGATTTTGTAATTTGAACATGTCAGAGTTGCTATCATGCCTAGGCGACTGTCGTCTGTAGACCCACAGACCGGTGATGGTCATAGCGATTCACATCACACACATTTCGACGACCATTCAACGGTCTTGATATAGGGATGACGTTGCCCTCAGTATGATAGTATAAGTTTTCAAAAGTTACACGCTTTTATGGAAAAAGCCATGATACAGTATTCCGTATCAAAATTTTGATACAGAATTCCCTCAAAATGCCATGTTACACACCTTTCTGTGCCCACTAACCCATGAATACTTGGTCCACATCTTAATGGATCAACATAACCAAAAAATCAGGGTGATTGGGGATTTATAACCGATGTATTTTAGCACGTTTTCATCATGGGCTTGGAACCAACCCTTAGACCTGTTCATGAAGCCTTGATGAAAAAGTGCTCAAATCAATTGGTTCGAAATCACCAATCATGCTGATTTTTGGTGTATAGGTCCACCAAGATGTGTGCCAAATATTGCTGGGGTCAGTGGGTACAAAAAACTGTCACACTTGGAAATTTGAGGCACTTCTGTATCAACATTTTGATACAGACCATTCTGTTTTATAAAACGAATCGCATTTACAGGTTTTAGGGTTTACAGTGAGGGTACGGGCAAAATGGCCAAAATTAAAAAAAGAGAGTACTAGCAAGCAACGCACCCGAAGGTGCAGCTAGAAAAGATTCGCTGATCCCGGGGACCTTCAAACTTTGAAGGTCCCCTCCGTTTGAAGGTCCCCTCCCAAAATGTTTGATACGTACCTCAAGGCCTAGACCCAACACACCTAAACCCAACCAGCGAATTTTTTTCTCAAGGTGCATTGCCTGTGCCACCCCGCTAGCAGACAAAAGAGTTCGTCTGGAAGTTAAACTTGCTCCGTCGGTAAGGGAAGCCCTTGACCACCTATAATATGAACCACGTGGTACACTCTTAGAGGGGGCTGACCGTATGGATGTTTGGCCAATCTGTAAGTAGACCTACAAACCAAAAATCATCCTGATTAGTGATTTTAAACCTTTGGATCTTTGTACCTAAATAATGCTCAAATTCCTACGGTTAAAATGAAAATGACTTCAACTATCAGGTTGATTTTGGGTTTATAGTCGACCTAGGGATTTGCCCAACATCTATACGGTCATTGTCCTCTAAGAAATTGTCACGTGGCTTATATTGTGGATGGTTAGGTCTACCTGACTCCCGGTGGTCATGTAAGATTTACTTTCACTTGGCTAATACAATTACTTATTTTCTTTTCTGGATAAACAATTATTTTATGGGAATTTTTGACATACACCCATGTTTTCTTTGAAAATTGGCATACCCTATTGTTTTTTACATACCCCCATTTTTATAAGGGTCGTTATTTAAAAAAAATGTCCTTTTATAACAAGGCGTTAAAACAGTACATAACATAACAGGTGAGGTCAGAATCCGTTATAATGGCCGTGGTCGTAAAATAACAACCATTGTAACGAAAATTACGGCCGTTATTCTCTAGGCGTTAAAACGTACATAACATAACAGGTGAGGTCCAAATCCAGTGTAACAGGCATTATTTCTTGATATTCTTGTGCAAGATGGGGAAAAAATGGGTACTTTCATCCTTTAAAAATAATTCATTAGTTAAGGTTAGACATATCTATTCTATTATATAACGGACGAAGGTCCTTCTTGCATGCCTCACGCTAAACCCCAAATATGCTAAAACTACATCTCTTTTGTTTCTTTTCATATTCTTTATTTTTTAACTTTGGAAGGGGTTTTTTTGGTCTGCAACTCTTTAATGCTCTCTTTTATTACAAAAAATAAGAAAATCCTAAGATTACCCTCAAGTTCATTAAATTGACAAGCATTGCTTCTTTCAGGTATAGAAATTGTATTAATAGATAAGGGTTCTTTGTTCATTCAATATTTTCACATTCCAATGCAGTTATTCAAACAATCATTACATTTAACGTGGCACTTAAACTATTTATTGGAAAAAAATTAGATGATAGTCTATCATTGAAGTTGACAATCGACCCACATTGTAAGCTACATGGTACACTGTCGGAGGATACTAACCGTATGGATGTCGGACACATCCCTAAATGAACTTATGTAACAAAAATAAGCTTTGTTAGTAATTTCTGACCTTTTAATTATAATTTTTGAAATACAAGGTGGAAAATAATCCATGAAAAGGACTCTAATCCAATAGCTATAAATTACTAATCAGAGTGAATTTTGATATGTATATCTAACTATGGATGGTAAAAACGGTGAGTGGTATCTAAGAGTGTTCCACATAGATCATAATATGATCCATCATTAACTTGATGTTTTAAAATAAAAATAAAATCAAAAGCTACCCATACATACTTTATTATTAAAATAGTAATGATCACATAGTTCAAGAGCCGTGGATATTATCATGTTGTATAGTGGTGTCATTTTGTCACTAGCCAAATAATACTCAAAATCTACCGTTAAAAACAAACAATGAAAAAGACTTTAATCCAAATGACGAAAATAACTAATCATGATGAATTTTCGTATGTAGATCTCCTTAGGGATGGGCAAAATGTCTATACGGTCATTGATCTCTAAGGTGCTGCCATGTGTAAGGTGCACGTATATCGCATGTGGTGATCCCCTAGTGTAACTAATAAGTCATGGGCCCATGAGTAAAATTTATGTTGCAAGATGTTGTGACCGAAGTCGGACACAACCCAAAATACAAGCCACATGGCACACTATAAGAGGGTGCTGACCGTATGGATGTTTGGCCAGTCTCTTAGTGGATGCGAAACCAAAAATCAGCTTGATTACTGATTTACAACCTTTGGATCTTTGCACCAAATAATACTCAAATTCCTACGGTGTTAAAATCTACCCATGAAAAAAACTTCAATCCAACGTTTAGAAATCACTACTCAGGCTGATTTTTGGTTTGCAGGTGCACCAAGGGACTGGCTAAACATCTATACAGTCAGCGCCCTCTAATAGTGTGCCACGTGGTTCATATTGCAGGAACATCTTGCGACAGAAGTTTTACTCATGGCCCATGGGAGGTAAAATGGCTTTTCCAAATTGAGGGTAGTCAAATCTCAAAGAAAACACGGGGTATGTCAAAATTTCCCAACGAATATCCAAAAAAATCTCATCTTCTAGCCGTTGGTCCAGGCTAAAACATCCATCCAGTTGGTGTTCTCGAAGAGTGTTCCATATGGTACACGCAAATGTTGATGAGAATCAATTCTCAACAGGGTCGTTGACGGAAAAATCTATTATTTGTAGCAAAATTTTGATGCATAAGTCCCTCAAATTGACATGTGGCACACTCTTTGGGCCTATTGACCTCATGAATGTTTAGCCGACGCCTTGGTGGACCCACATACCAAAAATCAGCATGATTGGTAATTTCTATCCATTGGATTTCAGTACTTTTTCATTATTGGCTTGGCTAGGACCAGCTCTTCCTTAAGGCCATTAAGGCGGTTGCCTAAGGCCCCTTAGTGAGAGAAGGCCCCCATCCCAGGTCCCACTAATTAACCACATGAATTTTTGGCCCACCACTTTAATGGATATACGGACCAAAAATCAACCTGATTGATTATCTACAGCCATAGATTTTAGTACTTTTTAGGACATTATTCTAGTTGTTGGATTCAAGCATTTTTTGGTGTAATAAATCCATTGGCTAGAAATCATCAATCAAACTGATTTTTAGTGTGTTCATCCACCAACAGGTGGGCCGAACATCCACGCAGTCATTGGACCCAAAAACCAATCTATGTAGGGCGACAAGAGTCCTCTGCATCGACTCCACCGGAGTCATCAGCATATAAATTTTTTCCGTAGTTTTTGATTATCAAGAGTAGTTTTTATATAAATATTTCCAAGAATATATAATTTAATTAATATCATATATATTAAATATTAGAAAAAGACCTTATATAGAGTTTTTGCCTTAGGCCTCAACTTGTATCGAGACGGCCCTGGGCTTGGCACGGACCCATAGGTCTGTTCAAAAAGCCCATGACGAAAAATGATCAAATTGAGTGGTTGGAAATCACGGATCACGAATCACGCTGATTTTTTTGTGTAGGTCGACCAAAAAGTGGGCCATGCATTCAAGGGATCAGCGGGTCCAAAAGAGTGTGATACGTGGCAATTTGAGGGACTTCCGCATTAAAATTTTGATGCAGAGTTCTGTACTATAGAGCGGCTCGTGGATGACAGATCCAAATATCAGAAGCAGACGGTACAGATCAACGGATGTATGATATGGAGTGGAGAGATCAATATCCTCAATTCTAAGAATCTTGAAGGTCAGCGTATATATATCCACTGGTACGATGATAAGCTTATTTAAAGTACTTGGTAGTTCGTGATCAAACCATATTAAACTGGGTTTGTTGGATTTAGTAGATTGCGAGATGGACTGCAAAATAACAAGCGACGTCATTTAATATAGTGGGTCCGGAAGTATTGAATAATTTTGGCAGGAAAGAGGTGGAGAGAGACGTTGGCGGGGGTTAGTTGTTACGTTGGCGGTGGGCAAACTAAAAAAGCTGTTAAAGATTTGAATGTCAATGGAGTGGCTTGCGTTTCGCAAATCTCCTCTCTCTTTTGCGATAACAGAAAACACAAAACAGAAAGACAAGAGTCATGGCCGAGAAGACTTTGTCAACCCAGAAACCTCTGTCTCTCCTCATCGCTCGATTCCAACCCCGCGGCGTGTCTTCTTCTCTATTTTTATCCGTTTCCCCGATTTCTCGGGGTCTCTTGAGAGGATTATTCGGTCATTTATACGCTTCTCTTTCTCTCCCAAACTCATACATTCTCAGAGGTAATTTCCCTTACCGTTCTTCTCTGTCTGTATCTCTGTCTTTCACACAGAGATCAGTTTCGTTCAGGTTATTATTGTTAGGGTTTGTGGTTTCAATCTTCAGTTGAATTGTATTCAAATAAGTGAATTTTACGGTTTTGTTTATTTTGATTTTGGACTTCACGAAATCGTAGTGATATATTAGTTTTATTTCTTTCTCTCTTTGAATTGCAGTTATATTGGTTTATCTGAAAGTCTAGCATTCGATTTGGATATCATAAATTTGTTTGTTTTCTTAGATTTTGAAATTTACTAGGCCAGAAATGCAGAGAGGTTTTCATTGACATCTTAATATATTTCAATGAAATTTAGGTTTGATGTGGGATTGTAATGTGTGTATATTCCATTTATAGGGTTTCCGGTTGTAATTTTTAGCTAATGAAATGAAGAAATTTTTGTTTACTCATTTTGGAGTAACATGCATTGATTTCAAGGATATTTAGAAATGCAGAAGAGCGATACTCAATTCATGGATACCGTCATCTGGGGTATTTTTGTTTTTTAAGGAATGTTAGGGTTAGTTATGTTTGGTCTTGCATCCAGTTTTATGGGCTTTATCGATTTTTAAGGATTGTAGATTTCTCGGCTTTTCACTTTTTATGTTAAAGTTGTGGAAATAGGGCGATAATTTTTGCCTTTTAATTTTCAGACTCAATGTGAGCTTAGTTTCTGATATTTAGTTGGTGGGAAAGTGCAGGCATTTGGAGAGGGTTTCCGTTCTGGTATTTTGACGCGAGTGCTTGATTCTCCTGCCCTTTACTGTCGACTGGATCAAGCTTGCGAGCAAGAATCATGAGTGACCTCGAGCGATCTGCAAGACCTGGTAAATAAATAATGAATTAATAATGATTATTTCCAATAATTCCTATTGGGGTGTAAATGAAATCAGGTAAACCAATTCCACTTGATCCATTTGAAACCAAGCAACTAGATTGCTGTGAAATCCTCTTTGCTGAAATAATTTTAATTCATACAAATAGAGTTGATATGTATGCCATGGTTTGGAAGATTAAGATGTGTGGTTTGTATGTACCATAACAATGAAAAATTTATATACTGTGTCTTAAAGAACCGTTCAATTTAAAGAAATCCAAAGTAAAGAAAATCTTTCTTCAATCATGCATTTTATCACCTTGTGGCTTCGGGTTAGCTATATTTCTAACAAAAAGCTTGTCATTGTGGGAGAAGTAATAACACTCGAATGCCAAACTCATATTTAATTAGCAAATATTTACTGATAAAAGGTTCAAACTATAACCGCTGATCGCCTGTCAACATTGTTGATGTCTGTCAGTCTCAAAAGATTTCCAAAGCAGTTGAAAGAATTTTGGGGCTTGCTGCTGTCAATGTATCAAAGTGAAAACAAAAGAAACTTGAACATAACTTGTAATTTAACTTGTTTGTTGAATACAATTGTTTATTATGAATTGACCAATTTAGTTAGTCAGTTCGTTTGAAATTTGTGGATTTTCTTTTTGTCTCGGTTAATTAATAACTAAAATGGTGGCATTTTTATTCATTGGCTTTGAAATGTAATGCAACAGTAGCAGCCAATATTTGAAGGTTTTTCATTTTCTTATTTTTGATACCTCGGGTTTGAGAGTCCTTCCTTTTCATTATTTATTGTCAGGTCTTGAAAGATCTGATTTTGAAAACTCTGAGGATGAGAGGAAGACTAGGATTGGATCTCTCAGAAAGAAAGCGATTAATGCCTCCACAAAGTTCAGAAATTCTTTGACGAAAAGGGGTAGGAGACACAGTCGAGTTATGTCTGTTTCCATTGAGGACGTGCGTGATGCAGATGAGTTACAGGCAGTTGATGCATTTCGTCAAGCACTTATATTGGAAGAATTACTACCCTCAAGACACGATGATTATCATATGATGCTCAGGTCACTTTCTTACCTTTGTTCCATCATCAGTGTTGTATAAGGCATGGGTACAAACCTTGTTCTTGGCTGTTATATTGGTAAAGGAAATTCTTACAATTTGAACTTTTTTTTCTTGGGTTCTTGTGGGCAAAAGCTCTGGAGAGTAAAGGAAAACTCAGAATAAATAAATAAATTATATATATCATTTTATGGTATAAACATATATAATTTGGAAACTTACAAAATATCTAATTTCTTGCAAGAAACAATTATCATAGTTCTGAAAATCTTGAAAAAATATCGTGTGATTTTCAGAAATATATTTTGAGATGTTAGAACAGATTTATGGATGTAGACAAAGATCCAGATGTAGATTAAGAGGTGGATGTAGACTTTTAGACCTTTTGTTTTGAGTCAGTCTAAGTAGCATGTTTTTGTGGAAGGATGTGTTTATTTGGTACTAATTTTAATGGAAACTTGTTGCTATAAAACTGTCTGTAAAAGCATCGCTTCCACACATTTTTTAGTTTCATGTATTGCACTATTGACTTGTTATTTGATGATATAGATTTTTGAAGGCCAGGAAATTTGATATTGAGAAAACAAAGCAAATGTGGACTGACATGCTTCAGTGGAGGAAGGAATTTGGTGCTGACACAATCTTGGAGGTATTCATGGCAACATTTAGTGGACGACAATTTAGAATTATGCTATTTGACTCACCTAACCGTAGAGCCATCTCCTTTCCATTGTCATCCATGTGGCTAATTTGTTTTGTTTTTCTCTTGTACTTTTTTATAAGGATTTTGAATTCACTGAAATCAATGAAGTCCTGGAACACTATCCCCAAGGACATCATGGAGTAGATAAGGATGGACGGCCTGTTTACATTGAGAGACTGGGTAAAATTGATGCTAACAAGCTGATGCAAGTTACAACTTTGGACCGCTATTGTAAATACCACGTACAGGAGTTCGAAAGAACCTTTGTTGTCAAGTTCCCTGCTTGTTCCATTGCAGCAAAGAAGCACATTGATCAGAGTACAACTATCCTGGATGTGCAGGGAGTGGTATGTGAGGGGAGTCATAATTACTTTGTGGCAAATCAACTAATCTTTTATTTGAATAGATTTGAGATATAAATCACCATATTTTTTGTTGAATTGACTAAAGATTCACTTCTCAAATGTTATCCAACTCCACCCGAGTTGGGGGTGCACGACACGTGGTCAACAGGGTGGTTTTGGCTAGTTTGAAAGAAAAAAAGAAGGGAGAGGGGGTAGTTTTTAGGTTTTAGTGACTTCCTTTTCTTTTTATTGTTTTTATTGTACATCTACTCATCTGCTCTTCCATTCCTAACGTGTGAATTGGTGCCTTAGGGACTTAAAAGTTTCACCAAAGCAGCAAGAGACCTTCTTGTGCGCATTCAGAAGATTGATGGTGACAACTATCCTGAGGTACTTATTTTCTCTTTCTTAACTTGAATTAGTATGCCATCAGCATTTTGGTTCACTTCTGGAGTGGAGATGACAATTTTGTAATGTCATATGGAAATGTTGCTGGTTTCACTGTAGACCTTGTGCCGCATGTTCATCATCAATGCGGGTCCTGGCTTTAGACTGTTATGGAACACTGTAAAGACTTTCCTTGATCCCAAAACCACGGCAAAAATCCATGTAAGCATACGCCTTTTCCTTACCCTTACACTGCTGGTTTTGATCAAGGAAATCAACTTAACCAGTGAATGGTTTTATCCATCAGGTTCTTGGAAATAAGTTTCAGAGCAAATTGCTTGAAGTAATTGATGCTAGGTAAGTTGATCAAATGATCAATGCATATGATATTTTCTTTTTCTATTTTGGTTTCTCATCTTCCGCTATAATTCAGAGCTGCTTTTTTCTAATGATTCAAATTTAGCTGTTCATGGATAGAAGGTTACCTGAATGAACTGTATACAGGGATCTTAGAACATCTTCTTTGACTGTCTTTGTATCAGTGAGTTGCCAGAGTTCTTGGGCGGTAATTGTACTTGTGCCGATCAAGGTGGCTGTATGCGTTCAGATAAGGGCCCATGGAAGGATCTGGAAATATTGAAGGTTATCAATTGCTTTTTCCTTTCTTCTTCTTCTTCGTCTAATTCTTTTTTTTTTTTTTTGGTTTAGTTTCTTAACTCACAAACAATTATACAGCATGTTCAAAATGGTGATGCCAAATGTACAACGAAAATCGTGATTCCGGGCACTGAAGAGAGGACAATTTCTGAGGATGAGATAATGTACCCAAAGGTTTTGCTTCTGCTTTTCTTTTTTTCTTTTGGTTTTCTTACTCTCCTGGTTACATTTCAAGTATCTAATGTCTTCTGATCTATTGTATCCGTAAGTTCGTTCAGTTTTCTGTATTACTGATGAATTGCCTAACTATTTTGTACTTTGTCAAACATGAAGGGGGGCAACACTTTCAATGTGGAAACAGTGTTGGATGCAGATGATGTGCGATCTCACTCTCACTCTCCCAAACTTCAAAGGGAGTATATAGTGCATCCACAACTCTCTCCTGTTCATGAAGAAGTATGTAGCCCATACTTCCTGGATATTTTGGTTGTTTTTGACTTATAATTATAATAATTATATATGTTATCTATTTTTTCTATTTTATTTTATTAATATCGATAATATCTATAATATATTTATATTATATATATATATATATTCATTCTAGTATCTGGAGCACGGAGTATATGGAATAGATCAAGAAATATTTGAACTATTCCTCCTTTTGATATATCTAGGGAGTATTATGGTTATTTGTAACTCTAGATTTTTGGGCCATTAATTAACCGAACTATCTTCATCTCTGTTCTGTCTTTTCCTTTTCCTTTGTTTATTTTTTGAATTCGTTATCAACTTGAGAAAATTTAATACCGTTCTAATTCATTCTATTTCCTCATTTTCTTTCTTCAAAATACTTGCAGGCCCAAATTGGCCGAAGAAATTTCCCTAATGCCTACGAGTATGACGATTTCATCCCAATGGTTGATAAAGCTGTGGATGAAACTTGGCATAAAGTGATAGCAAATGAGAAACTTGCTCTTTCTAAAGGTGCATGATTTAGTTTTTACGTTTTTATGAATTCTCAGTAAGTCATATATTAAAACTTGGTACAAATATAACTTTGGCTTTCTGAGAAAATGATAATTTTACTGAAATATGTTTATTATTAAATTATATCTTGGATTTGCAAAACAGTAAATACAAAGAAAACCCTCTACTTATCGGACTTGGAAACTTACAAAGGATTTTGGGACTTTTGGTCATTTTCTAAGATCTGGCTTTTTCTGCATCTTCTAAAACTGGGTTAGATATGGTGCTAGGTCCCTTTCTTATAATACTCACGAATTTCTTTTTAACCATAAGTTCGATAAAATAAAGGTATATATATAGTCAAAGTATTTTAGCCAGTAATTTCCACCTATGAATGGAATATCAGGACATGTGGCATACATGCAAGATTGTAGTGTCCTGCGTTCAATTGGTCCCACTTCGAAGTCCTAGGTCACAAATCAACATGATCTGATGACCACAACCATCCAATCAACGTATTTTTTCCCAAACAGCTTGCCAATTTACCTTTGGAAGTGTTATTGGAGGTTGCCGATTGTCCAATTGGGTTTGTTTTTGACGTTGGGGATCTCCTATATGAGAACCATAAAATGATGGATTCTGACCACCTGCTAAAGATATTCTGTTAATTATCACCTATAATACTTGGACCAAACACTTTCCATAATTGAATGGAGGAACTCTTAACTGAAAGAATGCCAAGCTTGTCAGGCCAAGGGTTGCCTTGTGAAGCCTTTCTGAATCCAAAACATTGAACCTTAAACTTTCTATATTGAAGTTGCAGGTTGTTTCCCTTTCCATGATGTGTGCAAGGCTCCTGAAGGGATTAGCAATCAAATCTTTGCTGGGATCATGGCCTTTGTCATGGGCATTGTCACTATGATCCGGTTGACACGTAACATGCCAAAGACGCTCACTGATGCCAACCTCTATTCCAACACTGCTTACTGTGTTGACACCATGGTCAAAGGCCAGGTACCCCACAAGTTTCCTGCTCCCACCATTTCGGGCTCCGAATATTTGTCTGTCATGAAGCGCATGGCCGAATTAGAAGAGAAGGTTTCTATTCTCAGCATGAAACCTGTGGCGATGCCTGCCGAGAAGGAGGAAATGCTGAATGCTGCTGAAAGCCGTGTCAATGCCCTGGAGCAAGAACTTATGGCGACCAAGAAGGTAAGATCAATGGCTCTTGGTTCTCTGGAATTTTGTTGGTCCTATAATTGAATATAAGACAGTACTGGACAATTAATGGGATGTTAAGAGAAAGACACTTAATATTGCTTCTCTCTAAGGAACGTTTCAAGAAATAAAATGTCTTTCTAAAAAATGGTCTTTATATTTGACATGTACAGGAGTTAATTTTTGTATTTAATAGTGAGCCTTTTCATTGTTTCTTTCTTCTTTCTAATTTGAAACTGAAAAATATGAGGGGTTGAAAAATGATTTTTTTTTGTAGAGCTTTTTTGCTGATAATACGATAAGAGCAGCAAAAATACATTTTAGGCAATAAAATGCAAAAGAGGTGTTTCCCTTTCTTGCAATAAACGCTGCTCTGCTCAGCTATGGTTGTCATTCCTTCAAAATTGAATCAGTGATCTAATTATATGCTGGAGGTTTTACAGTGTGTAGATATATATTATTACGATTTTAAGGTATCAAAGCTAGTAGCCAGTGCAAGTAAATGTAAAAGAGAAAAAGTTGAATTTTTTTTGCTGTCACCCATTGGGTGATTGGTTGGATCTAGAGAAACAAAAGTACATTAATTATGTGCGTAATGCACAGTTAATCCTAGAAAACAAGAAAAGGTATCGAGTAAAGGTTTTGTTTGTGCATTAATTATTCTTGTTTGTGCAGGCTCTGGATGACACCCTTGTCCGACAGGGGGAACTTCTAGCCTACATTGATAATAAGAAGAAGAAGAAGAAGAAGTTGGTATGTTATTAAGTCTAACATGACTTAACTAGATTTGTACATGCATATTTAGGATCAATTTAAGTGTTTTCATCTGTAAGTTTTTTGGCCTGTGATTGCAGAATCCTTTTTGCTGGCAAAGGAGGGTTGCCATAAAGTGTGATGCTTGGAATAAAGACGTGAGAATTTGTTGAAACTGGTGGTTTTGGTGATTTTCAGTTCTCCAAAGTCATCCAAATGCACTCTGAATTATGTTTTCTTTACCAAAAACTCAATCCAAGGTTTCGGTCAATATAAAGTTTGCCATTCTTTCACACTTGTATTTATCTTGAATCTCATTAGTTTACTTATAATCCCTATATAAGCTGAATCCTCCACTGCTTCTTTTCCCGTGTTTTTCCCAATGTAAAGAGAAGGGTAGGGGAAAAAAGAAATCAGTTGGAAGCATAGGGTTACCTGGTTTTAAGTTCAGTCAGATCAATGTGGTTCACTGGCCACATTTTTAATGAAATTAACAGAGAAATAGAGTAGCGACTTAGTTCACTAAACTGTTCATAATTTCGAAGGGTCTTATGAAACAAGTAGTTATTAGAATTATTGGTGGATTATGAGGTAGCGCTTACATGTGCCCCTTCCACAAGTCATGGTCCCTTGAACCACTGAATGTTCTGTAATGTTTTCATTTGTCAGTAAGGAGCCTAACTATCGCTAAGATTTAATTTGCTGATCGAAACATAATTGTTTCACCTATTGAATAGAAGAGCAACTTAACACTTCCCTATAATCTCGGTATTGAACCAGCTTAATGATGTAATAATATTTTCATATTAAAATAATGTACTCGCTTGTCACCCTTACGTGTCAATGGACTATAGAGATGTTGGTAGTTAAGACGGTTGATACAAAAATGGAAAATTGGTTAAATACTTCATTGGTGTTCTGTTGGCTTATCAGCATCCGTTTATCTCTGCCACAGGAGGTGACCCAACATTTCATGGGTCCAAGATAGGTCAATGACTGCTACAGAATGGAATCTGTTCCTAAAAGTTCTCTGAAATGCGTTCTTATATTGGTGGTAACATTTCTTCCAATGATCTTGAGCTCAAACTCTCAACCTTAAGGTTGTTAAATTATATAAAATAATATTTTTCACTATATATAATTTCCATTTTCTCCATTATTTTGGTGGGTAAGTTGGGGTTTGACAAGACCACACATGGCTATTTAAAGTCTTTAGCTTCATCAGTATATGACAGAGACCAGGAACCTCGTATGGAAACAGGATGATTATTTTATAACCTAAACTAGATAATCTGCAGTTTAATTTGCTTCTCTCGAATATTGGCAAGGCTGTTATAGGAAGCAAGGAATATTGGCATATTGTTATCTCTGACTCTGACTAGACTAACCATGTTCCATTGCAAGTTACATGATTTGTGAGAAACAGCAAGATTGCAATGTAATTAAAAATTAGGTAACATCGTTGTTGAGTTATTGGGTACGGAAGGTGCGTTGAATAAATTCAGGTAGTGTCGGTTCGGTCTTTGAATGATTATCCAATTTGGTTGGTGATGTTAAACCCCACCCTACCCACCCAAAGAATATGAGAAATGGAAACACAGGCACATAACAAGTAAATCAAGGACAGTTGGAATAGCGTATTGGTATTCAAAGAGTTGACAGGGAGTCCTCCCATTTAACAAGCCTCACTAAGATATCTCATATGCTGAAATTCAACCTCCTCCGATGATCATAAGCATCCACTTATTTAAGGGTTATGATCATCCACCTGGGTTGATGTTGGCATAGGAGACAACTAAAAAAAAAAAGTGATAAAAAAAAAATATCAGCATAGGAGAGATCTCATAAGTAGAAACAGGGAACCTACAAACAATCTGGTGTAGGCCCCGGATGTACCAGTATGCCTCAGGGTAGACCGTCCTTTTGGTTTGGTCTATGCCCAGATTCTCTTCATTGAGGCTCCAAAGTCCAAGCTTCAAAGGCTTTTCAGATCAGGAGAGACTTGAAAATAAGCATAGATCCGGAGATTCCCGAACATTTTGTAAAACTCGCGTAACATTACCTGTTTTAACACTCTTGGCATGGGAAAACATGAACCCAAAGTTGTCCCACATTCAAAAGCTCATTGTCATTCGTGAAGTCCGTTTAATTTCTTAAGTTACCGTTTCAAGTAAAACAAATCAAACTAGAAACGAAAAAGAAAACATACAAGAGTCCGAGATGATAATAACTTAGTATGGTTTTATTCAAATCAGATTCTGTATTCCTCAAATGGATTAGAAACCCACATGGTCAAAGTCAGTAAACCCTCTGTGTGACCAATTTGTGCATCTCTCAAACATTGTGCATAGAAATGACTCGGGGAATAGAGAAATGGCCAAACAGAAATGGCCAAACGGATCCCTCCTTCACCCACAACACTTCTTTTTCTGCTCAAACACAAGAAAAGCACATCACACAAGTCATCAGTCTCATGAATGACAAAGTAATCATCTTTTAAGTATAAAAGCAAAGATTTACATCTCGACTTACCTGGAACTTGGCTTCTTCTTGGCTGTCTATGTAAGCAAGCAAATCATCTTGCCTCACTAGAGCTTCATGCAGAGCCTGCTCAGGATGAAGCAAAATAATGTAGACATCTTCAAATATATATGGACATGCATGTACGCATACATACATACAGAAATACAATTTCGAGATGCATAGAGGTGATAGAATTAATACAAAGGCCAAGTCGTGCATGCAGAGACATGTACAAAGATTCACAAATACATACATGCTGATGGGTGTACATACAAATTTAAATAGTTAAAGGCGTTAAGTACGAAAGCATGTGCAAAAGTGAGGCACGACGGGGCCCACCACCCCTGCAAAATATGAACCAAATGCTTGCCATGCCTGGAAGCATCCCAAGTCCATCACAGTTGACTGGTTGAGGACATCCCCTCAATCTGTGTTCAACTAACCAAACAGTGATTGTAGCAGCAAAGTAAAACTCACATTACCATACTCTCTCTTGACACTGACAAGCAAGCATGAATATAAGCCTGCATGCAGACATCCACAACCGCTGATGATAATAGAAATGATACCTAATTTTAAAGTAAACATAGAAAACTCCAAAATTCCTTTGAAATTCCATTCTCATAGTCTCCTATCTCAGATATTTAGAAACATAATTGCAGTCAATGTCTTCTTTAATGAAGAAAGCTGCAGATTATGCAATTAGTGGAAAATATTAACTTGTTCCAGCCATTGACAATCTCACTGACTGATTCTGAGATCCTAGAAGGAGAAATACTCTCAATGTCTAATCCACAAAGAACCCTACAAGCATTTGAAGCAAGAAAACACCTAGTGAAATTAGCCGCTGGCACACCAAACAAGGACTAACTTGGGGGAATTGAAGATTATGAGATTCTGGTTTGAAGCAGTGAGCAACAATCTAAGCAGAAGTGCAGTGTAACTGCATATTTACATGTCCACAACCATCATGCGAGCGAGGTCAGCTGAGGGCATTTCAGAGATACTTCAGCAATTAAGGTACAAAAAAGTTTTAGTAAACTTCAGCCTCAATAGATCTAATATTCATGGCAATGCAGAGACATGCACACACTGGTATTAGACAACTGATGTCCTGTGTTTTATTTATTTTTGACAAGTGTCCTGGGTTTTTATCATGACGGATATGTGTGGATGCACATGATGCCTGAAAGGCTGAAACCTATGTAACAAGGACACGGCACTTTTAGGGTTTTTTGCCATGTCGGACATGTCAAAATAAGGACATGTGTGTCGATACATCTCGACGTACATTCCGACACATATGCCAATGCTACCCTTTATTTTAATGATTTTTTATTAAATAAATGGTCTCTAAATGAGTTGGTGTGTTCCATCCTCTATACAGTACTTTGTAAGTTGTTAAACACAGTTACACAGCTATAGCTGTTTGATAGTCTTCCCTGTTATAAATTTACTTATAATTATTATGTTATTGGATAGCTTTATGGCGTATAGAAACGCTTCATTTAAATTTTAATATATTTCTTTTCTGATTTTTATTAAAAAAACTTTTGATTTAAATATAAATAAAGAATTCTATTATATTACAGATGTACGGATGTCTGCATGTTGGGCTCTTAAAGGCGCCGTGTAAGACACCTTACAACTAAATTATATGTAATGATGCAGTGTTCCATATCACTTAAAAGAGCCCCATACATATGACCTGAAGTGGTCACATGCTGGGCCTCACCATGACAAACTACTAATCACAATCGGCGGAGGCTGTAGCACCAATTTAGTTGCTATGCGCACCACTGGATTATAACTCTTCATAAGTTTCTCCAAATAAAAAATGTGAAACTGTACCTTCTTAGTAGCAATGAGTTCTGCTTCTAGCGCGTCCACGCGACAAACGGCTGCATTCAGCAACTCCTCTTTCTCACTAGGCATCTCGGAGGGCTTTGATTGAAGTTTGTCAACCTTCTCCTCCAGCTCACCCAGCTTTTTCAGTACAGACGAAAGGAGGTCTGCCGCAGTGAATCCTGGAGTTGGTGAAGGGGGACAAAACTCCTCCATGGGCATTGGGACAGGTGTGAGGTTGGGAATGGTGTGGTCACGATCGGACAATGTGTCAGGAAGCTTCTTGGTGATGCGACATGTCACCGAATGACAGAGAGTGAAGAAAGTCATGAAGAAGGCCATAAGCATCGCATATATCTGAGCCCAAATTCTGTCTGAAGTCTTTTGAGTGTCAGGCAAAGGAAGTGTCCCTGCAGTGGATAGTAAATATATCACATCAGGTCCAAAACCAGAATAAGAGAAACATATAGCTTGCATTTGATTAAAATATGCATTTAAAATGGGTATCTTCATCTTGTTATGAGTTACAACTACGGTTTTATGCAACCAGTGGATGTTACATTAGAATTTCTTAGCATTGCCTTTATCTTTTAAGGCAATAAAGTTCAATTAAGGCTCCGTATGGTTGCCCTGAATAAGTTTTCTAGAAATGGTATCTGAATATAAATGTCAAAAAAATTTCTGTATCAACAGTTCTTGACATACAAATCCATTTTCTGTAAAAAAATTGTGCATCACCATACAGAGCCTAAGTTAAAAAGACAAAATACCTAGAAAATCCAAAAAAAATTGGGATATGTACTAAACTACCACCTATGAGTAAACATAAAAAAGATGAGCTATCAATGGGTCATAACCATAGGTACCTGATTTGTTGATCGCATTCAAGCTCGCAATTTGCATTCGAGTTTGCAATCAGAGGAACCCGGTTCACTAAGAGTAGGATCATATTCGTATTTTGGTTAGCCCCAGTTTGTTTTCTGGTTCACTTATTGGTATTTAAGTAGTCGTGCTTAGCAAAGTCCAATACTTATGTGCCTACTACCTACCAAAGGCCAATTATGTAAATGTGGGGTCTTATATTAAGTAAAATATATGGTAAAGCTACCAATCCTACAGAGACTTTATCAACAAGAGAGGGTAGACCTAATTATATGTTAAGAAGGTTTCCTTTATTACGAATTTGACATACTTATTCGCTTACACAAAAAAAGACATATTCACCACTTTTTTGGAACCAAAGGAACCGACTTGCAAATTCGCAGTTCGATGCCTAGGTAGCAGATTTAGGTAAGTATAGTGATAGCCTTCAATCTAGTCAAAGATAAAGAAGATATAGAAAGAAAAAGTGTTAGTATAAGTTATTTCTTGAAGATAGGAATAGGGAAACCAGCAATGTTGGATCAAGAGAGTTTGAGACAGAGTCAGCTTTGGAATTGTTGATTGAATTTGACCATCAAACTCTAAAGGAGATATAGAATTGCAGAAATCCATCTAAGACAGCCAAAGTGAGACTTTGAATCAGAGGTCAATTCTTCCATTCTTAATGAGTAACTGAATCAGAGAATCTCTAATCCCCCACGAGTAAATCATACTAATTCTAAATCTCCACCTCAACAACCTTGTTTAAAACCTTCACTACCCCTAAAGAACCAAAATTTTCACTCCAATCTTAAACCTAACCCAAGAAACCTGTCTGAATGTAGCCAAACCTGACACTTAACTGACATAGAGCTTGGAAATCCTTGGATAGCAGCAAGTACTGCTTCTATGGAACCAGAATATTCAGCCAACCTTACTCCTTTGTAAAGCTTGCTGCAGTCCTTTTGCTCCTTTGTATACCGTGGTCGTGATGCCACAGCCTTCCAACGTGGACTGTTGCTGTTTTTTGCCGAGTGTTTGAGGGTTTGTTGCTGCCATACCACCTCAAAGTGGACTGTTGTGGTTCTTTTTAATGGTTGTTGCTGCTGCACCTCTTATTAGTGGTTTGTTTGCCTGGTTAATGTTTGTTTGAGGTCATTTATTGCTGCCGCGCCACTCTAGAGTGAACTGTTTGCTGGCACACCTCTCTAAAGTAGATTGTTTGCTATTTTTTGCTGCCACGCCCATAGTTTGCTCCTATATTGGTGCTGGTTGTGCCTGCGTGTTTTGGGACTGGTTTAGTCCCCTTCCGTGGTGCTGTTTGTGACAGTCTGGTGTTCCCTTCATGGTCTTGATCTCAATCTGTTTCGTGCTGCCCACCATGTGTTTGAGAAAGTGTTGGTGCCTCTTTTTTTGGTCTGTCTTCAAGGTGTTGGTCTCCATTTGTTTGGTGTTGCCCCCCTAGGTGTTTGTGAAAGTGTTATGGCTAGTTCTGGTGATGGAAAATCTCCCAGTTTGAGTACCTTTGATGGAGTTGGTGCACATATTACTTTTGTGAAGACTTATCAAAAAAAAAAATTACTTCTGTGAAGTTGAATGGCAAAAACTAGTTGCCATGGTCTCATTCTGTTAAGGTGTTCCGGTGTGATAAAAAGAAATCCAAGTTTCTTATTGAAGATCCTCCTCCAGTAGATGATAAAAAGTATGAAGACCGGATGAGTGACAATTGTATGGTGATGATGGCTGTGAAACAGTATTGACCCTTCGATTTCTTCTATTGCGATAGTTCTTGATACTGCCAAACATATTTGGCATGCTGTTGCTGAGATGTACTCCCATGATAGAAATGTCTTCCGCATTTATGATTTATTTGAATCCATGTTTGCCACTAAACAAGGTGATAAATCCCTTAGTAAGCACTATAGTGCAATGCGGGGCATGTGGGAGGAACTTCAAATTTATCAGCCCCTTACCACTGATCTTGAGCTTCAGAAGCGTCAACGTGAAGAATTTCGGGTTGCTTTGTTCCTTTTTAGTTTGAGTCCTGAGTATGGTATTATAGGACAAATTTTGGCCAGTGAGTCACTACCAACTGCATCAAATGCCTTTTCTCGTCTTCAGTATGTCTCTCTTGGGACTGTCCCTGCTTCTCCCAAAGAATCTTCATCCATTACTTTCTAGTGTTCGTAATGAGACATCTTGTGGTCGTGGGGGCCGCAATGGTGGTAATGGCTCTAGGGGTGGTCGTGGTGGCCGTACTGGCAATCGTGGTGGTCGTAGGGGCCGTGGTGAGTTGAAGTGTAATTATTGTTGTGTGATTGGACATACAAAGGGATTCTGTTGGGATAAGTGGGGTAAGCCAACTTGGGCTAATCAAGTTTCGGATGAATCATCCTCATCTACTACAGATCTGCTTTCTGCTACTGTATCTCGTAACGAGTATAATGCTCAAATTGGCCAACTCTTTCAGAAGTTGAATTCCCTTACTGCTAGTTCCTCTCAACCAATGGCAACTATGGCTAATTCAAGTAATTCTGCATGTATGGTCACCAAGTCTCCATCCTCCTGGGTCATTGATTCAGGAGCGAATGCTCATATGTCTGATATACCCTCTCTCTTTTCTACTTTTCATTCCTCTACAGATCATATTATTTTAGCTGATGGTTCCACTCGTCAAGCACTTAGGAAATGTGATTTTCATCCTACTCAGTCTGTTCCTTTATCATCAACCATGTACGTTCCAAATTTTTCATTCAATCTTTTATCTATGAGTCAGCTTACTAAATCTTTACAATGCTCCGTAACCTTTTTTCCATCTTGTGTATTTCAGGACTCAGGACGAATAATGATTGGTTTGGGGCATGAAAGGAATGGATTGTACTATTTGGACCCTGGTGAACATGTATCTACGTTGAGTGCTACTGTTTCTCTTCTTCAGTGGCATTATTGATTGGGCCGTCGTTGTCTACGTTACGTAAAATTATTCCAATGTTAAGTCCAGTATCTGTTTTAGAATGTAAGGCTTGCCGGGCAAGCATCATCGTAGTTCTTTTCCTCGTCGTATTAAGAGTCGTAAGTGTAGTCCTTTTGATGTAGTCTATATGGACATTCAGGGTCCTTCTCGAATAAAAAGCTTATCTAGTTTTTATTACTTTGTTGGTTTTGTGGATTATTTCTCTAGAATGACATGGCTATTTTTATTGAAAGATCGTTCGGAATTACCTCGTGTGCTTACAATTTTTCTAAGAAAATATTTGTGTAATTTGGCAAACCTATTAAGGTTCTTCATTCTGATAATGCCCTTGAGTACATGCAATCCTCTGTTCAAACCTATCCATCGAACTTCATGTGTTCATACCTCCCAACAAAATGGAGTTGCCGAACGAAAACATCGCCACTCACTAGATGTTACCCGCACCCTTATGTGTAATATGCATGTTCCAAAACCTTACTGGGCTGATGCTGCTCTTACTTCTTGCCGTCTTATTAACCATATGCCATGGTCAATTCTCGAAGGTCATTCTCTTTATTCTTTGCTTTATCCTAATGAGAATCCTTTTAGTCTTCCACCTCGTGTATTTGGATGTGTCCTTTGTTCATCTGCTTGGTTTGGGTCATGACAAGCTGTCTCCTCGTTCCATTAAATGCATCTTTATGGGTTATTCTTGCACCCATAAAAGATATCGTTGCTATAGTCTTGAGTCTCGTCTTTATTATGTCAATGCTAATGTTACTTTTGTCCACTTCTTTCTTTTCGACGGCTGGACAACAATTTACCACTGATCTTGTCTCTTTTGGTCAGGGGGAGTTTCTTTTACCTTCTGATCCTGTTCTTTTAGTTCTTGTTATACCAGAGGTTCCAGATCCCATTCAAACATATCAACGATCTAAGACCCGCACAATTGTTCCTTCGGCTCCAGCTCTCAACCAATCATCGCCTTCATTGAGGTTCATATGCCTGCTTCGACTAAAGTAACTTCATCCAACTTACCTATTGCTGTACGGAAAGGTACTCGTACTTGCACTCAGCATCCGCTTGCTAATTTTGTTTCGTTTCATTGGGTATCTCCATCATTCCATACATTTGCACTTTTTATGTCTGTTGTTACTGTTCCTACCTCATAAACATGTTGTCTTCTTCCAGATGGAAACTTATAGATGAGATGAATGCTCTTCATCAAAATCAAATTTGGGATCTTACTTCACTTCCACTAGGGAAGCAGATTGTGGGTTGCCGATGGGTATGCACCATCAATTATCTTCCTAATGGTTCTATTGAGCGCCTAAAGGTGCGGTTGGTGGCCAAAGGTTACACACAGACCTTCTACTAAACCATTGTCTAGGAGTTCCTTTTTTATATTTACCAAGCTGCGCATGTTTGACTTGTATGCTCCAAACATGCCCAGCTTGAGGGGGAGTGTTAGAATTCTGATTATTGTTTATGTTTAGTGTGTGGGCCTAAGTGAGTTTACTGCAAATGGGCCCACACTTCTTTTACATAATATATATACACCATGGGGGGCGCATGCGCGCGCCGGGGGGGCTGAACTTAACTAAGTTCGTACCGTATTCTCTCCTCTCTATTCTCTCTCTTTCTCTCATTAAGGTTCTCACAAATTTCTCACAGCCTTAAAGTTGATCAAAATAAGATTCATGCTAGACAGGTGCAATAATATTTCCAATTTTTCCAAAATCTTAAATGATTGCTTAATAAAACAGTTGTTAACTTGGATTGTGAGGTTTAACCTCACTACAATAGTAGGTTAAGAACTAAGTAATAAATAAAGAAAAAAAAATTGCTTTAGGCGTGGTTGTAACTGTTGTTACACCATTAAATAACAGTCAATAATAAATGTTACAACAACCATTCCTAGAAATTTTTGAAAGAAAAAATTGGCATTATTATAATGCTAAATAATGTTAAAAGCTATTATTTAACAAAAAATAACATGTTTTATCATTACATATTTCTAGGAATGAAAAAATTGGCACTATTATAATGTTAGATAGAAGCTATTATTTCACAAAAATAACATGTTTTTCCATTACAAAGCTGTTAAATACAGATATTTAAGGATGGTCCATGGGTGAAACCGTTACAACCACCATCACATAATGGCTTCTCTCAAAATCATGATTTTCATCCACATGTAAGTTTTTTTTGGCTACATCAGCTTCGGAGTTTGAAAGAGGATTAACAATAATATAAAAGCATCAAGTTGCCAAAAACACTAATTCCTCAGTTGAAGCTAAGTTAAAACTGCTAACCTTTGGGAGTTAAGGACCTTTGATGGGACACTTCTTTCTTCCATCCAGCATCCACAGCTTTGTCAACCATGGGAACATATTCATCATACTCTGAGAAACCGCCAGAGTAGCTTCCCTTTCCAGCAATTTTAACCTGTATATTTATCACAACATATTATTAACAAACCATATATAACTGTTTGAAACATGAAAACTTCCAATAACGCACATCAGCATTCAACAATTAAACAAGTTAAACCCACAGATAACACACACCCCTTCTGGAAGGCATACTTAGAAAAAATAATATAAATCCTGTCTTACTTTACTCCACATCAATCGATGAAATACGGAACTCACCAGTTTTGATAACTGTCATGCGGGCACATGTTGAATAACCATGTTATACACAAGTAGGGTCTCATTTATTTCAAATATTTCTTGAGATTTAGAAACTTATTTACATCATGTGTACATATTGCATCAATAAATGCAATCACATTATGTTCAAATTCTTTAAATCCATATATATATATATATGCTAATATTTTTGAGAAGTGTAAATATTATAGAAGGGCAAATGCCAAGAAGGATACAAAGCGGGTGAAAGAGATCGAGAAGTGGATTTTTGGTGACGATATTCTTCTCAACATGGATATCAACCTCACAAAAAATCAGCCCATTCCAACATTTGTAGCTTTATGAGAAGTGGATTGCAAGTTGAAAAATTTTGTACCGTCTACTTTCACTGTTAAATTTAGTTCCTTTGATAGGGATAGAAGTTTTAGAAATTGCTGATTTTTGGTGTGTATCATTTTATAAGTCAAAAAGCATTAGTAACTCTATCCTAGACCTATACAAAACGTAGCAACAGATTTATTCATGTCCGGCACCAGAAAATGCATCTGTGACCAAGTTATGTAGAGTTAGAATGTAATGTAAATTCATATCCATGGTTAAGTAGAAAAAGAAGAAAGAGTTCAAACCATTCAATTCTCAAGTAAGACAAATCTAAGAAAGAGTTCAAATCATTCAATTTTCATTGAAATTTCTCCTACAATCCAACTAATCCAGAATACTCTTTGATCTGATCAATCTTTCTCACTTTTCAATATTATTTAATACACCCGTCCAGAAATTTAAATGATGGAAGACCTACTTCTTCGCGAACAGGAGTCAGCCGAGGATATGCATAACTCCTTGTTGCTTTGGGGGAACCAATATCTTCAGCTTCAGACCCTGACTCAGCAGTAGATGTATCACCACCTTTTATCTGCTTGAACAAAGGGATTAAACTAATTACTCAACAGAGAATTGAATACTCTAAACTGAAATCAAATCAGTTTCCATAATGCACTGTGTAAGATGAATCAAAAAGTCTTACCGCCGGATAATGTGGCTTAGCATAAGATATTATCTTCCCCTCACTGTTACAAACTGTTACAATTTGTCTAACACATCGTGCTTCACCACTAAGAACCACCTGCATTACAGTGCACGTGCAGGCAATTATATATTTATCACAGTTGATGAAGAGAAAGCCTAAAGAACCAGCAATCAAAATAACATGAACACGAAATTTCAAATTAGAGGGCCCAAACAAAATTAATTTGGAAGAAATAACATGAGGAACTAAAGTTCCCAAAGCCAGAAAAGAACCTTCAATATGTTCGGATCCTTCCATGGACCTTTATCGGACCTAAGGCAACCCCCCTGATCTGCACAAGTACAGCTACCGCCCAGAAATTCTGGCAACTCACTGGCGAAAATCCAAGACATCCCAGAAGTTTTGAGACACATTTTTTAAGTCATAAATAGGAAATAAATTTCTTATCCATAACCAATAAACCCTACTCAAATTTATAAACAAGAAATAATTACCTGGCATCTATTATCTCGAGCAACTTACTCTGGTACTTATTTCCAAGAACCTGAGGAGAAATTCCGAAAGCAATTCATACAATAAATACTTAGTCAGCATCCTTGAAAAACTGAATGGTAAGCACTTATAAAAGATAGAATTAAAGCATTCTTGCATACGTGAATTTTGGAAGTCGTTTTGGGATCAAGAAAAGTCTTCACAGTGCTCCACAGAAGCCTAAATCCAGGACCAGCATTGATGATAAACATTTGGCAGAGTGTCTGCAGTAGTGTAATTTCCATGCTATAAGATAAACAATCCACAAGTGTATTTCTGATAATCTTCCGAATTTTTACAAATAATATATGAATAACTATTGCGTATCATGTTAAGGGTCATAAGACCACATACCTCAGGGTAATTGTCACCGTCAATCTTCTGCAGCCGCACAATGAGTTCTCGTGCAGCCTTGCTGAAGTTTTTAAAACTCTGATAACAAATAAATGGAGAGGGCAAAAAATGAATCACTATATACTCTAATTATACCAAAATTTGTAATCTCTTCAGTAAAACAACATGTGAGGCAGACAATGTACCACGCCTTGAACATCTAGAATAGTTGTACTTGAATCAATGTGTCTTTTTGCAGCAATGGAGCAAGCTGGGAACTTCACAGCAAAGCTCTTCTCAAATTCCTGCACATGGTATTTTACATACCGATCCAAAGTTGTCACTTGCATGAGTTTGTTGGGATCAACTTTTCCTAGTCTTTCAATGTAAACAGGTCTTCCCTCCTTATCGACGCCATGATGACCATGGGGATAGTGCTGTAAAACCTCATTCAACTCTTTGAACTCAAAATCCTGATGAACACGCCAACACAGTGAATACTTTAATATATCAAGAATTCAGAAGGCACCACAAAATCAAGGTTTCTGAGATTCAAGCTAAAAAGAAAAAGAAGGAACCAAGATTGGCAAAAGCCTAGATTAGGTCAGATTCAGGGGTCCCCAATATAGGTAGAGAACCTTGCTTCTGCAAATGTAGGCACAATATCAAATGAAATTACCTCCAAAATAGTATCGGCGCCAAAATTCTTCCTCCATTGAATCATTTCAGCCCACATGTGCTTTGCTTTCTCAATGTCAAACTTCCTTGCTTTCAAAAATCTGCAATTGAAGTAATCCTTAGCACGTAACCATATGCACACACATTAAAACCTAAACAATCATAAAATCATCATACAAGACAGAATAACAATAAATAAATGATTTCAACAAGTGTTTAAAAAATCTCGCCTAGGAACATGAGGCTTACACCTCAAGGCAAGGCAGAGGGTCTTGGCCTCGAGGCGTGAGAGACAGTAGAAGCTAAAGCCTCAACTATGCAGCACATACATGGGTCAAACATATGATTTATTTTTCCTTTTCTGTCCCCAAAATACCCCACCCATTTATCTTCTATACTAAAAATAAGCTAATGAAGATGATCTACATCATCTTCCTTTTATTTATACTAGTAAATATGACTTACATGGTCTCAAAAAAAAATACATGGTCTGGGTAGCTTTAGTTTCCAAGTGACTACATTCTTATGGTAGAGAAACCAAAAATGCTAGAGCAACAAACTCTTAAAAACTTGAGTTTTATGTAAGACTGATAAAGATTCATAACATGAAATCAATAGATTCTCAAAGAAGTCATCAACCCACCATGATTGTAAATGTTATTATGTTTGCTAACCGTATAGCTTGTTTACTTGTTGGGTCAACTAATCGAGAGACAACACCACATGAGTGGTATACATTACTGGATTGAAGTTAATAAATGAAAGATATAATATGAGAACAAGTAATAAAAGCCTTAAAATGATTAAAAAAATAGGCTTCATGAACATCATCTAATAATTAGCCAATGTTTTAAAAGTCCTGCCTCAAGGCGATCTTTGCAGTAAATTATCAAAAAGAAGAGCTCCTAGCTTCTTTTCATATTTATTTATTTATTTATTTCTATAGTTGATTCAATTTTTTATGGTTTTTAAGATTTCTTAGAAATTTGAGGCCCTCGCGTAATGGAGACAAAGCACCTCAGTACGCCTCACTCTTTTTAAAAACATTGATTTCAACAATGGAAATATAATCTAAAAATGATTAAACCCAATATCTCCTACGTACTATTACTATATAAAGTAATTTAAAAGCCAAGAAAACATAAATTCATGAAAACCAATAGAAAGTAGTAGGTCTCTGTGGTATGATGGTTCAATCGGGTGGTAGAGCGCAACAAGTTGTGACACAACTATGTCACACTTTCAAGGCAATAACTACAGGTCAGCGATATCAGCATGCAAAGACTTTACCAACTTACCAAGCTAGCATCTACATATCAGGTGGCCAGTTGATTACAAGTAATACAATTATTTTTTTTAAAAGGGGGCTGCTTTTGAGCTTATACAATCAGAAGGCTACGGAAATGCTCCATTATGTCCCTGATAAAGATCCATTTAAAGAAACACAAAGATGTATGAAACACATAAGCAAATAAGGGGAGAAGTGGAAGAAAAAGGAACGATAGAGCACCTTAACATCATATGATAATCATCATGTCTTGAAGGTAGCAATTCATCCAAAATCAACGCCTGTCGAAAAGCATCGACAACCTGTAGCTCCTCAACATCCCGAACATCCTCTATTGAGACAGAAATGACGCGTCGGTCACTTTTCCTCCTGCCACTCTTTTTCTTAAGCGAATGCCTGAATTTAGTTGATGCATTTATTGCTTTCTTCTTGAGAGACCCAATTGTTGTCCTTCTTTCATCTTCTGAATTTTCGAAATCAGACTTCCTTTCTCTTCTTTCATCGTGACCAGAGAACCCCTCAAAGCCTGTAAAACAGTTCAAAGTCGGAAATGAGATAATCATTTGCAAACAATTCATGCAATTTTCAAATGAAGAATCCCAAGAAGTTAAGAGGTAATGGGATAACTCATTACGCTCTGGCATAATTTTGTACAATCTCAACGAATAAGTTTTTTGGAAAACTTATGGCCAGGCAGGGAAAAAGTTCTAAAAGAGGCTTAACCAGACAGTTGGCTTAAGAAGAATGAGGAAATATAGGCATTTTCTCACCGTAGATGATATAAAACTGATCGCCATTTCTTTGCTTCGTTTTTTTGGGTCACAAAATGGCGATCCAAACAGGCTTTAATGCTAAATTGAAAACAAACAATCAATCTAAAACTCTTGGTTCAATAGAACAAGACAAAGTGCACTAAATCCCGAAACAATCCTAATTTCTAATTCGCATCAAAACAAATCGAAATGCCACAACACTCCCTATTGAAGTCATGAACCAGCTATCTTTTACCAGTCACCAACAGATAAAGGTAAAAAAAAAGGTGATTTTTTTCATAGAAACCGAAGAAACAAAAATGTAAAACCCTAGAATTGGGAAATCAACAACAGAATCTCTCAATCAAAAGTTAATCGCAGTTGAACGGCAATATGAAAACACCAAAACAAACCGATCAAAAGCTGAAAAACTCACAAGGGCGGGCGAATCGATCCAGCGGTCCAGACATCTCGAAATTCTCCAATCGTGGGAGGAAATTTCAAGCCGAGACGATCAATCGAGCATCAGTGTAAGAACTGAAACTCTAGAAAAACCTGCATTCCGATTAGAAGGCCTAAAAACCACCAGATCGAAGCCAAAATCAATAAAAAAATCCATCAAAATAAATAAAATTACCTCGAATAGCTCGTCACGACGATAAGAATCTAAAGGCAATAAATGTTTCGAATGAGATCTTCGATCTCTAACGGATCTCTGAGGCGTCAATCGAAGAATCTCTTCATGAGCTGAAAGAGTATCAGACAGAGAGAGAAACAGAAATGAAGGAAGAAATAAATAAATAAATATCGCCGCTTAGAACAACGGCGAGAAATCGAAAAGATGGAGAGAGGACGGAGAACGAAAGTCGTAATTTGCAAACTCCAAGTGATTGTCAAGGTGTGGGCCCTACTAAATTCGCGATGTATGCTTCGCGGGAACCCGCCGACGGTACGTGTTATATAGTAGAGTCTTGAGCTTCAGCCTTCAGCGATTGGAAAATGTTGCTATCCGCCTCAGGAGAACATCCTCCGTAGGATCCAAACCGTTAGTATTTGAATCCCGAGGACCATCTACTAGCTTGGGCTTGAGGCGGACAATAGTTCCAGAGCTCCAAAACAAAAATGCGAACACTGAAGTTTATTGGCATCCGTTATGGTCTACTTTAACCAAAGGTTTATGTAAAGGGTCTTGCTCCGTTGACAGATATAAAATGATAGGGACACAATATAGGACAGGTGGCACACTGTTACAGGACTATGACCGTACGGATGTTTGTCCTATCCCATGGTGGACCTACAAACCAAATATCAGCCTGATTAGTGATTTATAAGTGTTGCATCTTTGTACCTCAAATACTGCTCAAATTCCCACAGTTGAGATCAGCCCATGAAAATAGGTCCAATCCAAAGCCTATAAATCACTAATCAGGCTGATTTTTGGTTTGTAGGTCCACCTTGGGATAGGACAAACATCCATACGGTCAGAGTCCTGTAACAGTATGCCACATGGCTTATATTGTGTCCCTGTGATTTATCTGTCATTTTAGATCTGTCAACAGAGCCCGATCCTTATGTAAATTGCTGGAACATGTTAAGAATGGGATTTGTTTAAGACCAAAAATTGTGGCTAAAAGTGGATTAAAAGTGACTCGGTTATTTTGGATCTGGTTTAAAGAATGGCCATTATAACGAAAATAATGGCCTTTATAATGGATTCCCCGTTATGTTATTTTCGTTATAACAGCCGTTATTTTTTTGTTATAACAAAAATAACGACCATTATTTTTTGAAAAAACTTAAGGGCAAAACGGCTGTTATTTCCGTTATTCTTCCATTTTTGAAAATCTGAATTTCAAATTTCAAAAATTAGAATTCCAGCGCCATTTTTTCCGTTATTTTCCATTTTTGCCCCTAAGCGTTATAATTTGTTATGATGAAAAACAAAAATGGTAACACACCCATTCCGTTGTAACGGCCCCTTTTAAATCTTGATTTGGATGGGCTACTTCAACATCTTTGATTAGATTTAGCGGAAAAAATGTGTTAGTCGAATGGTTAACTAGTTGTTCATTTGTATTCATTTCAATAACAAAAATTACTGATCGGACTATCTAGGATTGGTCCATTTCCAATTTTGGGCTATGGCCAATCTGAGAGGTTGATAATTGATGGGACGCTATATGATGCGCCAAGGATCGTATAATCTCAGATTTTGATTTCAATGCATGGGGATCAAGATTTACTTTAGAGACGTGAAAATTCCTACTGTTTGGTGTAGAATTAACATCCACAAAGGTTCATCTACCAAATTTGGGTAACCAGTTGTTCAAGTGTCATTGTGAGTAAGGGCCAAAATGTCACTTGCCTCGAGACAAGGTGGCCCCGGGACTAGAAAAAGACACTGCACAACACAGGGAGGTAAACAGCGCCTTCCCTGAAAACTTTTTCTTCAACCGCCTAGGATAAAACTTTGCTCCTGCTGCTCCCAAAGTTGCCACGCGGTAACTCTTTGGGCCCCTAACCCATGAATGTTTAGGAGAAACTTTTTGATCCTGGCAAATTTTATCCATGGCATTCTGGCACTTATAATTAAGCACTAATCGTCCTAGAGTTAAGGTGCCCTTAACTATAGTTGTTTTTCTCCACTGTTAAGGGTAATTAGGGCACTTAACTATAAGTGCCAGAACGCCATGGATCAAAATGTGTCAGGATAAAAAAAAATCTCAATGTTTAGACCACCTCTTGGTGGACCGACGTACAAAAAATCAGCTTGATTAAGTGATTTCTAGCCATTTGATTTGAACATTTTTCATTCAGTGATTTCTAATTGTTGTATTTGAGCATTTTATCACGAGCCCACCAATTAAGCTCGATTGAAGCTCATAAACAAGTTTGTTTATGACCCATTCTCTATCATCTAGGATTTTTGAGAGAATTCTAAGAATTACCTAACAAAGAAAGATTCTAGACCCTCTTATGTATGTAAATAATGGTGTATATAATAGAAATGTGTAGAAAAGTTTAGAGAGTTCATAACCGACAGATCGTTGCTACTTGGCACGATCATGACCAATGGCCTCATACGTATACGAAGGGGCAAGCCTCCCTCATTTATATTCATCTAGAGTTTAACAATACAAGTTTCATTATCTCAAACTCTCTTTTGTGCTTTGTGTGCTCTCTGAGTGAATGTGGTGTTTAGGGAAGTTAAATCCTAAGTCATGAAAACACTGACTTGAATAGTAATGAAAGCTAACTCGAGCGGCGCAAGATCACTAGAAAGGATCAATGATTAGATTTGTGACAGTTTGCTCTTATTTGGTACTCTGATTGAATGGCTAGAAATACCCAACAAAATAATATTTGGCTTGTATGTCTATCAAAAGGTATTCATAAGAAAAAAATATTAGTTCGTGGAGCATTTTTCCTTGTGGAGCTGTGGATCGCACAAAAAATGTGTTACTTCTCTAATCATGGTCAGTGAGGAGAAATCTAGTATGTAAACGTTCCAAAAGCACAACATGTGTTGAGATACTTCTGTAGACAAAAAAATAAAAAAAATCTTGGATGAGACGACCATTGACGACGAATCACAATATAAGCCACGTGGCAATTTCTAAGAGACTACTAACTGTATAGATGTTTGTCCCATCTCTAGGTATACCAAATATCAACATGATAACGAATCACAATATAAGCCACGTGGCACTTTCTAAGAGACTACTAACTGTATAGAAGTTTGTCCCATCTCTAGGTATACCAAATATCAACATGATAATTTATTTCTAACTTTTTTTTTTTTTTTCTGAGAACTCGCAAATAATCACAAATAATGTTCGAATCCCATGGTTGAACATTAACCCATGAAAAATAATCATCTCTAAGTATGATGGTACACACATCCGTACAGTCCGTGGTCTTCCTGAGAAGGTGTCACGTGTCTCATATTGCGGTCCAACATTAGCATTGATCACGGACATCCACCCATGTTAGAATTGCTCGTGTGTTTTTTTTCAGTTCACTCGACACATGCGGCGCTTTGAACGTCAGTTGTAGATTAGATTTCTCCGGTCAGTTGAGCTGAAAGAGTGTGCCACGTGGTGTATTTGGGAGGGGAAGGATCAAGGTTTGCAATATTTTTCCTTCCGGCTCCCACTTTTACCGATTTTTTCTGTTGGGTTAATGGGGGAGTTGTTGGCAGTTGGCCCTTTTACGGTTTTACCACTTCTCATCATCTCGGGGCAATGGAGATATGCCGCACCGGCAAAAGCTGCCACTTGACCTGGCACGAGGAAATCTTGCTCCCCCGTCTTCAAACAGGCCCCTACTGTTTACCATTGCTCCGATCTGACCTAGGCCAATGTTTGGCTACACTGTTACCTCTCTGTGTCGTAATTTTGGCTCAAGGAACATACCAAGTTTCTGAGGAGTAAAACTTCTATCACAGCGTTCTGATAGATGCTCTGTCACAATGCAAAACACAGGTCATGTCGCACACTCTTCGTGGACACTGACCGTATGGATGTTTTTATTTGTTACCAATTTCAATTTAACATATAAGAATTGGTCATAAAAGAAAATCTTCGCCAATTTTTTGATACAGGAGAGTAACCGATGTAACCTCCATGTACAGGGTTGAACGCATAACTCAATTGGTTGACATTCTGCATCACAATTACTAGGTCGGTGTTAGGTTTTATAAAACGAAAATAAAAGCGGTGAATCTTGATCTAATGATTATAATAGACTAAATATTGGATCGGTAGTGTTATATATTTTATTTGAGTAAATATTGATTTTTTTTTTATATATTGAGGAGATATTGATCTTCTTGTCATTGCCATATATTTAGGGGTGTCAATTTTACCCGATTTAACCGGAACCGAAAACACCGGTTCCGGTACCACATTTTTGGGAACCGATTAAAAAGAACCGGAATAGGAACCGAACCAGAAACTAATGGTTACGGTTCCGGTACTCTAATATGGAACCGAAACCGATAAGAACCGGAACCGAACCGGAACCAATATAAATATAGTGTAAAAATACTCATATTACTAAGATTGGACCCGTTATACCCGAAACCGAAACCGGAACTGACAAAAACTACATAATCGGTTCCGGTTCTGGTACCATCACTTTGAGAACCAGAACCGATAAGTACCCGAACCGATAAGAACCGGAACCGTTTGTTCCGGTTCTGGTCACCTTAGGAACCGAACCGGTACCGACCCGTTGACACCCCTACATATATTAAAGTCAAGTCAACCCAAATTGAAAACAACCAGCCATGGAGACCCTGACATTTCATATTAGGATTAGCCAAGTAAATCTTTGATGACAGGGCACTGTCATCAGCCTCAAAGGGCACTGTCATCAAGGCTGATGACAGCACACAATATGAGCTACGTGGCACACTCTTAGAGGACTCTGACAGCATGAATGTTTGGTCAATCCCCATGTGGACCTACAAACCAAAAATGAGCCTGACAAGTGATTTCTAGGCGTTGGATTGGAATTATTTTCATGGGTTGACTTTAACAGTGTAAATAGCTGATTTTTGGTTTCTAGGTCCATATAGGGATTGGAAAAACATCCTTATGGTGAGTCCTCTAAGAGTGTGCCATGTGGCTCATATTGCGTGCTGTCATCAAAGGTTCACTCCCCATTAGCCTAACATAAACCCTTCTTAGAGTGTCCTTGTAGTCAGTTAAGTTGGACCAAGTTCATCTGGTTGCGCATTCAAAGACTGCCACCTATACAAAGGAGGTTATGTTTATACGTGTGAAATAATAGGAAACTAGGAAAAAGCTGTACCCATGAAAATGACTCCAATCCAATGTTTAGAAATCACTAATCAGGATAATTTTTAGTTTGTGTCCACTTAAGGTTGGGCCAAACATCCGTAGGGTCAGCAATTTCTAAGACTATGCAACGTGGCTCATACAATGGTCAGTCATCGTCTGTCAGCAAAGTTCTACTCGAATGGGTGGATCCACCATGTGGAACACAGCAACAGGTGGGTCAGTCTCCTTTGTTTCCTCAAAGGGTACCACAGTAATAAAAAAGATATTGTGCATGTGCATGAGATAATTTGATCCCTTGTCGTCATTTGATTCGTCTCTAATGATAATGTCGATCTTTCCTGGGGTTCAGACAATTGAATGGTTCTTGGGATTTGTGTTGTGAATAGATGACGATACACATGCAATTAATAATAAAAACAGAGAATGTCAATGCAGAGTAAGTAACAGAAGGTACTAAGCGACGGCGAAAAGGATGGTTCCATAGATTATAATTATTTTAGGGACGGGATATTAGCACCTGCGTTTTCGCTCAGTAAACCCAAAAATCCATCTCCCTCCTTTTTCACTCATCACACCTATAAAAAAAAAAAACCCCCAAAAAATTGAAAACAAAAAAAAAAAAAGAGAAGAAGAAGAGGAGGATGCCGCAGGTATGTCTTTCTTTCTCTCTCTCTCAATTTTGGACTGCATCGACAGCCCCCGAGGCCAAGTGCCGAGGCAGCCTAGAATTGAGAGAGAGAGAGAGAAGGAGAGACGTACCTGCGACGGCATCTTCTTCTTTTCTATTTTTTATTTGTTTTTGGTGGATGAGTGTGATGAGTGATGGGTTTACTGAGCAAAAACATGGGTGCCAATATCCCGTCCCTTATTTTATTTTGGAAGCATATTTAATTTGCACATAATGATCGCGTGCCACATATACCAGGCTACTTTCTAATAAGTCCTTTTAAAACCAAAGTCTAAACCATGGGTATATGTAGCGCACAATCATTGGGTGCATGCAAGATCGCTGCATCAAAAATCCCGCTTCATTAGACTTCAGGAAAAACTAAGTTATTTTCCATTGCACTGAGCAAATGTTGCATCAAAACACCTTTCCAAAGGTGTGTGTGAATTGTCACAAGTTACAATTACCCTTTACAGTATAAGAGATTTAGTGTCCGTTTGGATTGCCATTCCTCAAAAATATTTTATTTCAAAAATAATTTTTCTGAAAATATATTTTTAATAATGTGTTTTTCTCAAAAAGATCATTTGGAACATCATTAATGCAAAATGTATTTATCTTCTCTTGCTTGACCCTACCACCATAACTGACGACGGTGGTTGATGGGGAGGGGTGGTGGGAGTAAGGCTTCTTTGTTTATTATGTTTTCACTTGAAAAAATGGCGTTCAGTTATTTTTTTTATAAATATATTTTTTAAGAAATAAATTCTTTTTAAAAAATGGTCATCCAAACCAAGGTTTAAAGGAGGCCATTTTAACGGTTAAACGGATTGGGGGCGTTACTGTTTAAACGGATTGAAACGGTCAGGGGCAAAAATGGAAAAAAATAGGAAAAAAATAGATTTTAATGGAAAAAAACAGAAAAAGTGGCGCTGACATTCAAATTTTGAAATTTGAAAAAAAATAAAAATAGAATTTAACGGATTTAAACAGATTTTAACGGAATTAAACGGTTTTAACGGCCCTTTTTTTCACGAATTTAACGGAATTAAACGGTTTTAAACATCATTAATGCAAGACGTATTTATCTTCTCTTGCTTGACCCTACCACCATAATTGATGACGGTGATTGATGGGGAGGGGAGGGAGTAAGGCATGACAGTGATTGATGGGGAGGGGTGGGAGTTTAACGGATTGGGGGCGTTACCGTTTAAACGGATTGAAACGGCCAGGGGTAAAAATGGAAAAAATAGAAAAAATGAAATTTAATAGAAAAAAAAATTCAAAATTAAAAAATTAAAAAAATGGAATTAAACAGAAATTTAACGGATTTAACGGCTATTTTTTTTTTTTTTAAATTCAGAATTTAATGGCTGTTAAAACGGTTTTAACGGCCGTTACAACAAAAAAATGGCCGTTTAATTTAAGGGTCCGGCTCCTTTGACAGATCTAAAATGCCAAGTAAAATGACAGAGACACAATATAAGCCACGTGGCACATTGTTACAGGACTTTCACCGTAAGGATGTTTGTCCTATCCCATGGTGGACCTACAAACCAAAACTCAGCCTGATTAGTGATTTATAAGTGTTGCATCTTTGTACCTCAAATACTGCTCAAATTCCTACAGTTGAGATCACCCATGAAAATAAGTCCAATCCAAAGCCTATAAATCACTAATCAGGCTGATTTTTGGTTTGTAGGTCCACCATGGGATAGGACAAACATCCGTACAGTCATAGTCCTGTAACAGTGTGCCACGTTGTCCCTGTCATTTTAGATCTGTCAACGGAGCCAAACCCTTAATTTGAAGCGTCAAAACACGTTTAAACGGTTTTAACGGAAACGGGCTTGGGGCGTTACCGTTTAAATGGCCGTTTTTAAACCCATGGACTGAACATCTATAAAGTTAATAGGCCCTATAGTGAGCTCCACCTAGCATTTTGGGGAGGGGAAGACTTCAACTTTTGAAGTCCCCATGGGGTAGCAAATATTCTCTCAAAATTGACGGGGTTAGTTACCCAACCTCGACCACCTGGCATGCCAATGCTAATGGCAGTGTTAACCGAGCCAATTAGCGTAGATGGTTAGCTTGTACCTAATAGGTCTAGCCTCAACTTTTTTATGGTGTCGACACGCTAAATTGGTAAGTTTGTGAGTATTGAAAACATAGGTATGGTTTCAGACCCCACCTGCTCCCAGTAACTGCCAACGGCCAACCTACTTGCCTACAAGAAATAAATGAGTAACAAACAATGCCTTCGTTTTGAACCGTCTCACTCGTCAGACGACTCAGACTGACTCCACATGCGCTTGTTCCGCAGAGAAAGCATAAACGGCCCCACCAGGGAAACAAATCATCATCCCCGCACCGACAAAATCAAGATACAGAATTATGTGTCAAAATTTTGATACAGAAGTCCCTCAAATTGCGACGTGGCACACTCTAGGGCGGTTGCTCAATAACCCATGAATGTTTGGCCCAGACCTTGTTGGACTTAGACAAAAAAAAATCAGCGTGATTGGTGAACCCTTAGGTCTGTTCATGAAGCCCGTAATAAAAAGTGCTCAAGTCCAACGGTTAGAAATCACCAATCACGCTGATTTTTGGTGTGGATCAGACTCTGATTTTTCGTGAGTAAAACTTGCCTGACCACCTGTGGTGTGGTATCTACCAAACCATAGGCAAGGTGCTTGCAGCGTGGCTTACATACGGTAGCAAGTCGCATCCGCACGAGCCGTAAACTCTTCCTCTCCTTGCTAAACCTGCTCAGGTTTGGTGAGAGCAAAAGAGTAATTTCCTTTTTTCTCCTAAAAGAAATAAAAAAAGGTAAAGTAACTAGTTACCTTTTACAACCTATGGATCTTTGCACCCAAATAATGCTCAAAATTCATACGGTAAAAATCAACCCATGAAAATAACTTCAATCCAACGCTTAGAAATCACTGATCAGGTTTATTTCTGGTCTGTAGGTCCACCTAGTGATTGGCAAAACATCCATACGGTCAGAGTCCACCAAGAGTGTGCCACGTGGCTCGTATTATGCATTGTGACCAAAGTTTTACTCCACCTAGGGATTGGCCAAACCAAGGTTTAAAGGAGACTGTTTTAACGGTATAATAGACTTGGGGTGTTACCGTTAAAACGGATTGGAGCGGATGGCAAAAATGAAAAAAAAAAATTTTTTAACGAATTCAACGGAAAAAAAATAGAAAAATGGTGCTGATTTTTAAAATTAGAAATTTTGAAAAATGAAAAAAATGGAATTTAACGGAAATAATGGCCTTTTTTTCACAAAATTATTTAACAGCCGTTAAAACGAAAAAAGTCCGTTAATTTCTAAGCGTCAAAACGGGTTTTAACAGTTTTTAACATACCAATTAGAAATTTGGTAAAGATTCGATACGAGAAAGTTCCAGTTTAATTCTATTTCGGGATAAAAACATCTTGTCAAAAATTCAGTCACTGTTGAAATTTATAGTCGTGTAGCCTTAAAAAGCCTGAATTTTATCTTATTTTTCATTTCATGCGGCCATTTAACATGTTTTTATTTAAAAAACACGCAATCCATGTATTAAACACGAATAATACATGTTTTATTCGTATAATCTTAAAATTCGTGATTTTTTCTTTTATACGGTAATATTAAAGGTTCCTTAAAAAAAACAAATTGTGTATTAAACGTGTATAATACGCGAATTTACTAGCTAGGGTCAAAGTCATGGTTTTAAAAACAGCCGTTTAAAGGGTAACGCCACAAGCCCGTTACCGTAAAATCATTAAAATCCGTTTTGAATTTAATAGCCGTTTTATTTTTTCATTTTAACCGCCATTAAAATCGTTTTAATAGCCGTTAAATTCTGAAAATTTTTGTGGAAAAAAAATGACCGTTAAAATCTAATTTTTGAAATTTTCAATTTCAAGTTTTAAAATTTAACTTTCAGCGCCTTTTTTTTTCCGTTTTTTCTGTTAAAATTCGTTAAATTATATTTTTCCCTTTTTTTTTTCTTCTTTTGTTGGCCCTAGCTGTTACAATCCGTTTTAATGGTAATGCCCCCAATGCGTTACCGTTAAAACAGCCTCCTTTAAACCTTGGTTTTACCCAAAGTTTAAAGGAGGATGTTTTAACGGTTAAACGGACTGGGGGTGTTACCGTTTAAACGGCCGTTAAAATGGATTGGAACAGCCAGGGGCAAAAATAGGAAAAAATGGAATTTAACATAATTAAACAGATTTTAACGGAAAAAAATAGAAAAAATGGCGCTGAAATTTAAAAAAAATAGAATTTAATGGAAATTAAACGGATTTTAACGGCCATTTTTTTCACAAAATTTTTCAGAATTAAACGGCTGTTTAAACGAATTTAACGGCAGTTTAAATTATTTTAACGGTCGTTAAAACAAAAAAATGGCCGTTTTTTTCAAAACCAATAAAACGTGTTTAAACGGTTTTAACGGAAACGGGCTTGGGGCATTACTGTTTAAACGGCCGTTTTTAAAATCATAGTTTAAACTGTTTAAACGGCCATTAAAACGGATTGAAATGGCCAGGGCCAAAAACAGAATTTAACAGATTTTAACGGAAAAAATGAAAAAATGGCGCTGAAATTCAAATTTTGAAAATTAAAAAAAACACAGAATTTAACGGATTTAACGGACATTTTTTTCACAACAAATTTCAGAATTTAACGGCTGTTTAAACAATTTTAACGGCCATTAAAACAAAAAAATGGCTGTTAAATTCAAATACGTTAAAATGTGTTTAAACGGTTTTAACGGAAATTGGCTTGGGGCTTTTCCGTTTAAACGGCCATTTTTAAAACCATGGGTCAAACATCTAAAGTCAGTGTCTTATAAGAAATTGCCACGTGTCTTCTTCACGTTGCTTTACTTTTTTTTTTATTTTTATTTTTTCTCATTTTTTTTATTTACTCACCAAACTTGAGTAGGTTAACCGGAGGAGGAGAGGATGAGTTTGTGGCTCCTGCCGATGTGACTTGCTACCGTGCAAAATCCACGCGGCAAGCAACTTATCTGTGGTCTGGTAGGATACCACACCACAGGTGGTCAGGCAAGTTTTACTCATTTTTCGTGTATAGATCTTTAAGGCATGGCCAAACAACATTAATGGTGCAAGAAGGTACGAAAGAGTGTGAAACGTGGCAATTTGATACAGAATTCTGTATCATAGATTACTGTGGAGGAATTTGATGGACGTCATTAAGAAAACAGCAGAGCCGTACAAGGTCAGAGAAACGGTACAGATATTCAGTACGGATCACAAGATGAGCCACGTGGTGTATTCTTAGAGACTTCTGACCGTATGTCTGTTTGGCCCGACCCTAGAAGGACATACAGACCAAATATTGGCCTGATTAGTGATCAAGGATCTCGTTGGATTGGAGTCGTTCTCAAGGGTTGATTTTTTTCGGTGGAATTTGAGCATTATTAACCTTTATTTGGTACAAAGATCCAAAGGTTTGAAATCACTAATCAGGCTGATTTTTTGTACGTAGATCCACCTAGGGATTGGCCAACCATCCATATGGTCGGAGCCCCTAAGAGTGTGCCACGTGACTCATATTGTGGTCAGTCAGCGAAGCTCTACTCTACATATACCAATCGGAGATAGAAAGGATTCGTACGGCCCAGATTTGATCCTCGGGTATGCAGGAAAACCGACAAAAACAACTCCATTAAAGAGGAAAGCTATACAGTAGATGTCTAAACCGAGTAAAGCTTTGATGACAGGCCTGTCATGGAGGCCGATGACAGAGGGCACTACGAGACACGTGGCACACTCTTAGAGGACTCTAACCGTATGGATGTTTCTCCAATCTCTAGGTGGACCTACAAACCAAAAATTAGCTTGATTAGTGATTTCAAACCTTTGGATCTTTGTACCTCAAATAATGGTCAATAGTGCTCAAATCCCTACGGTTAAAATCAACCATAAAAAGTTCCAATCCAACGGCTAGAAATCACTAATCAGGATTTTGGTTTGTAGGTCGACCTAGGGATCAGCCAAACATCTATACGGTTAGTCCTCTAAGAGTGTGCCACGTGGCTCATATTGAGAGAGAGAGAGAGAGAGAGAGAGAGAGAGAGAGAGAGAGAGAGAGAGAGAGAGAGAGAGTAGTTTGGCACTTTGACTTGTGTCCACTGATTTGATTTTTTTTTTTGATCCCATAGTGTATGCTATGGGAGTTGTCTCATTTGGCAAGTTTTGATTGGGGAGGGTTGGCCTCGGCTCCTCACAAGTAGTTATGTTAATGGGCGGGTTTAGTCAGGATGAGCTCTGCCCAAGCCCAGCTGGAACAGAAGAAGTTAGGTCCAAGTTTAGCCTGGTCCATGATGTGCCTAAACATATTAGGCTCAAGCCTGACCCAAGAATGGTCTAACAAGCTGGACTATTAGATTTGAGCAGGCCAAAATTTCTTTTTCACCAACATCTAAGTCCAAGCCCAGACCAGTTACTCAGTTGACTTTCAAGTTATTCCAATGGGCTTTTTTATTCAGTCCAGCCCCAGATCAACCCTATAACCGAACAGATATACAAATCCATCTGCCAGATCAGCCCATTAACACCCCTACTCGGCAATCTACACCATAGTTAGCAATACAACTTTTTTTTTTTGATTGGTAAGCATGTTTTTAAAGAGATCAGTAACTCGGTGAAGGCGGGTTTTGAACCCAGGTCTATGGATAAATTCTTTTCTAAATAAGCAATTTTCTCTATTTAACAAAGAAAAAACGAGTTTTATTTGTGCTTTTTAGAATATTTTGTGCTTTTTTCAACTATGCTTTTTGAAAACTTTGGAGTTTTAAACACTTTTCCAAAAAACGAGATTTTTTTTTCTTTCAAAAGACGTGTTTTAAACCGGGAATTGTATATGGTCGGCACTTGCAAGCCACTTAGCTTTGATTACAGGAAGAAAAAAAAACAACTTTTTGGCAATCAAATTTTGTGAGGAAAACACGGGGGAAACTGTTTGCACTAATAATCACTAATGCTCTCGTGCGTCGATTCCAAGAATACAACGGTGATTGTAAGTGCTGGGCTTGCAATCGCTGGATTCACTTTTTACCAAAGCAAAACCACCGTTGGATTCTCGGATCAGACCCGAGAACATTAGTTCAATTATTAGTGCAAAGAGGTGAGTCCCTCGAGCCCGGTCCTATTTATTTATATAAATGTGTGTGATGAACCCTCAAGAGTGGTTCCTCTTTTCGGAAAATCTATTTTGACCGATAAGTTCATTTTTGCAGCTGAACATCCCTATTATCCTAAAATTTGACACGATGGGTCAAAAAGTGGTGCTCCAACGCAGTGCGATTTGTAATTTGGCACAAGATAGAGCATATGGCATTTGCTATATTTAAACATCTTTTAGGGATTTTTGGCCACGTGGCACATTCTAAAGATCATTAGAAGTACGGATGTTTGAACCATCTCTAGGTGGACATGCATACCAAAAATCAGCCTAATTGGTGATATTTAACCGTTTTATTTGAGTTTTAATGGTTCATTTTCAACCGTAGGATTCATTGCACACAGTACACACCAATCAACTTCCAGCTGCTTTTATGTGATGTCCAACTCTTAAAAGGCCAGCTGGTCCTCTTGATCCTTAAACTGGGTTTTCACCTTAAACCGTGCTCAATCAGCTTGCTGGCTAATCAAATTGGGTGCCGTACCCTTCGATTCTTCTTCTCATTTTAATTGGAAAATTCAATTTTGCATTGCATAATCCTGGTTCTTGGGCGCAAAGAACTCATCAAAATAAACATCCTATGGGGTCCGGCTAAGGAGCCCGCCCCCCACCCCATCCTTTTCTGACGCCTCTCGAGAGTCTGCGGCCGTGGCTTCCACGATTCCAATGGTGGTTGATAGCGCTGAGCTGGCATCACTTTTTTCACTTTTTGCAGCCCTGTCAACCACCGTTGGATTTGTGGAATTCACAGCCGAGAACACGACTTCCGAGAGGGGGTCAGAAAAAGGGGGCCTCCTGATCCTGAGCCATATGTAAAACCAGACCAACTCAATACAGCTACATGAATTACAGCAGTAAGAGCTAGTCATCCATTTTGTTTAATCATTTTTACCTAGGAGCAAATTAAAATTTAGATATGAAAATACACATTAAACACCTGGGATGAGTTGATAATAAAATGGAATGTGCATCACCAATGATTTCCTGCAGCAGGAGAACCAGGATTCCTGAGGTTCGTCCAGCTGGAACCATAAAATGCACGAGGTCCTCACTTGAGTGTGACAAGTGGGATAAAATGTCTACAAGTCTAGCTTAAATTCGCATATATAAACACCAAGTATGGTGGCATGACATTATATGCAGTTGGGAGTTACAGGTTTAAGCATGGTAACTACAAATAGGATAGTAAGGATAAAGTTAAAAGGGTGTGTTTGCGCTGAATATTACATAAATAGTAAGCTGCCAACTATACAAAATATTCACAGACTTGGCACAAACGTGTAGGTGGGGGAGGGGGGGCATATACGATGGATTCTTACTTGAGAAGCTGACCTTGTCTGCTTTGAACAATAGCGGCTATGTACAAACATGGGGGCCACTGAAACAGAAACGAAGGAATTCGGTTAGTGCAACTTAGCCGGAATGAGAAAATGATAAGCCAGGGTCATAGTAAATACCTGTCATGTCCAGTTCTGTTTTTTGGACCTGAGTTGGGTGAGTTTGTCTCTCCATTGAGCTGTGTATTAGAAAATCAGAAATCATGCAACTTCAGGACTTGAAATTCACCAGGAGCTAGAAATGGGAGAACAAAGATTCTTTGATGGGGGTGGGGGGTGTGCACAAACGAATTTTTAAAAACTTGACAGAACCCAAACAGAATTGATGAGGTCTTAACTGACAATCATCTCAAAGTTCTGTCAAGTACTTGATAGAGCGGAAAAAAAGCACTTTCTAGTCTGTGTATTGGGTTTTCCAGGTACACTACATAAGTTGTGTTCTAAAACAGTGGTTCCTGCACCCCCTGCCATTAATAAACCATCTCTGTGACCTATAGGGACAGGATCATGGATTTGTAGTAAGAATGAACGGGTAACTTCTCCTGAAGGCAATAAATATATGGGGCAGCACCTCTCACCATGAACTGTGGGATCTCACTAAAAACTGTCCAATCGACAGAGCAACTTTTGGATCACACGGATCAAAAAATGCAGGCTGTCTGATCAATTGCTTTCTTTTGGATGATCAACAAAAAAAGCATAATGGTCCACAAAAACTTCAATGGTCAAGATCACCCTTTGATGCAGTTTTGGAGCTGTCGACCAGGTGCGTTGCTTTTAATAGGCACATGTGCAGAGAGGCACCCCGCCATCTATGGTAAGGTGCCACTGCCACCTAATACCATATTTTTTCATTTTCCTATACAAAATCATGCTACTTCTGCTGGTTTTTAGAAAGTAAACAAAATTGAAAAGGACTGATAATTTTTATCATCTAAAAACAAAATAACTGGGGAATAGCTGAGAAGAGAGCATACCTGCATCTCTATAGCGTTCTTCAACTGCCGCAATTAACATGTTACGGATGAGACCAAACTCTGTCGCTTCAACACATGGCTGACCATCGGGCCTGTAGCCGTTACTTAATCATATCAGAACACTTATCTTCTCACCAGAAGAGGCACAATTTGCAAAAATATTATTTCTAAATCTGCTAAATCAGATTGAAGTAAGTCTCATTACTAATGTTGAGAACACTATGAATGTCCATAACATCTTCTACTCACCACAGGTGTTGTGCACAATTTGGAGACTTTATTTTTTAAGATGAGGCTTGGAGACATTTTTCAATTTTGAACTTAATTTTTTCTAACAAATTGACACTCCTTAATGAACAGAACAAAATGGAAAGCACAAGATTCTAGGTAAGGCATCTTATGCTGGACTAAATAACTAGCTTAGATAGGATATAGGTAGGACCTCCCCACAATACGCAACCTTTTGTTCTGATTCCATCCCCATAACATAAGTCTCCTATTATATTCTAAAATTATTTTCTTTTCTGAAAGATGTTCTACTAGTCAAAGAGAGTCAGAATGGTGAATAGGGTGGGTTCCTGATTCTACCTATCCTGTTCCGTAAACAGCAAGCCATCTGAAAGAGGGGCCTGTGCAGCCAGCTTTGCATGTTCAACAACTCTCATTCCATCGCTATGTGCCAAATACTTGTTAACTTGTATAGGCACCTGCAGCCGAAAAAAAAATCAGCATCAACACATTTATAAGCATCCCGAAGCTTTCTAGCTCAAGAGGAAAGAATACAGAAAAAGGAAAAAAATAGAAAAAGAAAAAGAAAGAACAGGCAACATTATAATGGGTGAGCACAATAAATAACTACATTTGCATGCGCATGTGCATGATTTATCTATGTAACATGTGCCCCATATTAAAATGAATATATAGTGGACAGCTAGAGGAAGCATGGTAATAAGTAAGCACAATAAAGAACATTTGCATGAACACGCATCCATGTTATGTTTAGATTACACACACAAGAACATTAAACTGCACGAAATCAAACAGCAGCACAACCAAAGATACATGCATCCATTACATTTTTTCATCGCTGTATTATACATTTACATAACAGTACTACATACTCCATGTCCAGTTCATCTTGCAGAGACTTGGACTCCACACACCGCTGAGTAAACCCATGTCCCAAAAATTAGGGAAATTTCTGGTTCTCAAACAGAGAGGCCAAATTAGTGATCAATACCCCAATTTTAACCTCACGTGAGGTTAATGAAAGGTGAAAACCCGAAGTTCACTTCCCTGGTTCCAGTCGAAATCTCATTACCTTCTCTTTGAAAAGGGGACTGTTCTAATTAACATTTTCCTTTTCCCACAACCAGCTCAAAAAGTACCTATTTTTCCTATTTTCTTCTTTCCAGCTCCACCAAAATCAAACCTACTATCATTGCTTTTCCCTTCAGCCTTTCTCTTTAATGTTCCTATACTTTTTTTCCTATCTCTATCTATATTATTATATATAATTTCTAGTCTTTCATGGACACAAACAAGTCTCTGAATTTCTCATAAACTAGCATGTCAATTTGATTTATCTGAAAATGCAAAAACCAACATACATAAGCTAATTCATCCCATAGATGTGGAGATATTACTCCAACTACTTCCTGTAAAAACTAGAGTTAAAATCTGCAAATGAAATTCCCAACCACCGGGTAAGCATGGTTTTTGTGAAGGTAGAGCATCTCTGCCTTTCTCATACCAACTAGAAATGGTGGGTTAGTAGGATTGACATTGCTCTTACTGTACTCAATAATGTGCACTAATAACTAGCACTAAGATACTTGATTATGTGTATCAAGATCCCTCCATTTTTCGAAATTTGGGTGGTCGGCCAAACATATGTAGACAGGTCTACTACAAAAAAAAAAACCTTAGGTATATCTCTATTCCTCTTCATATCAAGGTTTTAAATTTCGGTGAAATTCGGGGTAGACCGAAATCGAAATCACAAAAATTTCGGCCCCCCCTTCGATTCTTCAATATTAATTAACGAAGAGATAATTCAAGCCTTCTTTCCTATATTAAAGGCAAAAATTAAGATTCCCTAATCTTATGGGAGATTATAGAGAGAGAAAGAGATAAGATTTCCTGTCTATAAGCAAAGGATAATAGTTCACAATTTTAATTTTTCTGAAATTTTGAGATTTCGCTCGAAAATTCAGTTTCGACCTGGACCAAAATACAGGTCAAAATTGAAATTTCAATCCTTGCTTCATATAGATATATTTTTTAATATAATGCTTTAATGACCCAGTCTTTGCATAATAATATACTTCAATTATTTTTATACGATAAAACATTCGGGTATGTCAGGTTTTCTGGGGTCATGCACTTTGTACATAAAAGAAAATTCATGTAAAAGTTTGACCTGTTAAAAAAAAATACCTTGCATATTACTGCGATGTTAATGGCATCTGAAGGTCGAAGATCAAAGCTGACTCTATCTGTTTCATCACCAACCTGTGGACACATCCAACACATTAGACAACCATTTACATTATTTGGAATTTCTAAACAACGAAGCAAAGCAGAAGGTAAACTAGGAACTTGCCTTTGCAAGGTATAACTGAGCAAAATATGCCTCATGTACTCTCTTGGTGACTCGAACAAGTTTTACCTGCAAAAAGAAAAGCACCCTACTAACATAATGAAAAGGAAATATCTTAGTCAAAATCTAAGTGAACCAAAATAATATGGATAAAGGTGTTCTGTGGCCAATGAGAGTCATACAAACTTACAGTATATCCCATCTTCTCAATCATCTCCTTCATTATTTGATAAAGAGTTGGTCTAGCCTGAGGCACAATTACCAAGTTCGACATTTAACAGAATGATTGAATAGGAGGCAAGGAGATGCTAAATTATAAATTTGAACACTTATCACACAGAGAGAAGAAAAGATAAAAAGGAGGCCTAAAGAACAAAAAATCATACAATTTGAACATTGCGAATTGCTGCCATCAGCAACACACTTGGCATCTCCACTGCAACCAAAAGCAAACAACAGAAAGGTAAGAAATTTGAGAAGAAAATGTATAATTTAAGACCTTGGAAAAATAATTTTCCTTCGATTCTTCCTAAAATAACTAAATGCAGACAATGTTCATAAAAATACATACAGACGATTATAGGAAGAAGAAGATCGCTTCCATCTTCCATCTTTAATACTATGGCAGGATGTGGAGCATAATCTGGCAGATGTCCACCTTGTGGGTTGTTATGAGCACATCTTAAATGCCTACCATCTCGCATTTTTATCATGAAACCATCTGCCCCACTTTTCACTTCAACTACATTACGAAACCCAGGCAAGTTCATCAGTTGTGGTTCATTGAGTATGGAGAAGGTAAAGAAAACACCATCGAACATTAGAGCAAAGTCAATTTTAATTAGTTTAGAAATCGAGAACATATAAAAAAATTAACATGCACCAAAGATGGGTTACATACTATTCATCACAAGAACACATGATACGAGGAATCAGATGAAAAAATTTAATGACTACAGAGAAGTTCAAATGGTGATCGACATGAGTCAAGGTCCACAAAGATATATAAAGTTTTCCCAGAAAAAAAACAGAAACACAAGTTTATGGTATATAAGGAAAAATAATTTTGGTTGCTAGACAAGCATACCAGCTTCAACTACACTAGAGTTCACGTATTCTTCATCATTCTCATTGAAATTCTCTGCCATGCTGCCATTATCATTTGACGATGAACTGAAACTACACCGAGCTGTTCTGCACTTCCCCACACGGGCCAGATGAGAAAAAGACCCCACCTTTATTCCGCCTCTGCAGCTCCCTTTAAATCCCCAGAATCCACTTCTAAGAATCCTAGCACTCATGAAGGACCCTTTCATGGGCAGCGAATAAACTCCTACTTGTTTTGAACGGACGGTGGGGCAAATAACCGGTCCCTGTAGAGTTCCCATCCCACTTCCTTCAAGATCCATAAATGAAAAAGAAAAATAAGTGTTCCCGTGGTTCCACCATAATATAAAAGCTTAAAAACATAATAAAATCTTCAACGAAACCTTAGTAAAACCAAGCAAATTTTGAAGCAAGCTTTAAAACAGATGCGTCAGAGTTCAAATTCGAAGAGTCTGTAAGTGTTACAACGGAGTATAACACTTAAAAAGGATTGAGGATCACAACAAAAACATGGAACCAGAATTGCTAACTAACTACTCATGAATCCTAATCGGATTTGCAGGAAAAACGCATAAATCACTGAAGTAATAATTTTTTAGTTGAATTTAGAACTGTTTTAAGAGAAATGAACAAAGAAAAGTAATATAAACATGAATCGCGCTACCTGAAAGGCTCTACAAGCTCTCAACCTCCAGAAATCTCGAAATCGGTGCTTTAGGTCCCCGATCGTAAAAATAAACAGAAATCCTCGACCGCTAGAGCTTTTCCCGCGGATTTTCACGAGAGATCACCAATTCCTGCAATCGAAGTTCGATTTCCAACTAAAAGCACCAACTGAAAGCGCCTTATGAGCCGAACCTTGATAAAAATTACAAAAACACCGAACTGCGTCAAAAAAACCCTAAAATCCACCCAATCTTTCAAAATTCAGTACGAATTCGAGTAAACAATAAGGATTCAAGAGAAAGAATTCAATCAATCAGAGAAAACGAGGCTGACCGCAAGGAAGATCAGAGAGGGTAATGAGAGATCGAGAGAAGAAAACAGAGCTCAATTTATAGAGAACCAGAGGGAACAGAAGTGGATGACGATGAAGTAAGTTTTGGGAGGATATTAAATAAGATAAAATGAAAAAGAATAGCCACGAAGTCATTTTAAAATTACGAATATGTCCCTAGTTCTTCACATAACGGCGTCTGAGGCGGTTTTGGTCCCCTCGGACAAACCAGAAATTCAGGAAAGATAACTGCAAAGTGACGGTGTCATCGTTAGGGGCGTTCCGGAGCTGACAATCCTCACACGTCAACTTCAGAAGAGATAATTTGCTTCGAGTAAAACTTGTGTCACAAGATGTTGTGACGGAAGCCGGTCACTGAACTCAATACGAGCCACGTGGTACACGATCAGAGGGTGCTGACCGTATGGATTTTTGGCCAGTCCCTCGGTGGACCTACAAACCAAAAATCTGCCCGATTAGTGATTTACAACCTTGGGATTTTTGCACCCAAATAACGCTCAATAATGCTCAAATTCTGACCGTTAAACTCAACCCATGAAAACAACTTCAATAGAATCGGTTAGAAATGACTAATCAAGCTGATTTGTTGTGTACCGGTCCACCGCGGGGCTGACCAAACATCCATGCTGTCATCGTCCTCTAATAGTATGCCACGTGGCTCATATTGAGTGCTGTGACCGGCTTCCTGTGATTGCTTCTACTTTCGCCAGTTTTAAAATGCCCTTATAATCTTTTTTTATTTATTATTAAATATCATTCTTGCCGTAATTTGTAGCGAATCTGGACCGTTAATCACACTCAAACCAAAGGTCTCCCTGTGCGTGGTAGCCCGTGGACTAATTGATCCGGACCATCTATTAGTAATCCTTAAGATCATTTTTGGCTTTGAACGTCAAAATGTGACCAGTGGATGGGACCTTCAGAAGCAGATTGAGGGCGTGGGACTAGACTTTCATCGTGGTAGGACCCACCATTTATTTCTTCTCTACTGATTTTTGATCTGTAGGTTCGTCAATATGTGGACCAAATATCAGTAAGGTAATTGGGCTGTAAAGAGTACTCCACGTGGCATTTTTTACGGGGTACTTCAAGGACCATGTTATTGAAATACTAAATCCAATGGCTAAATCATTAAGTGTACAGATTTTTTATCTGTAGTTTCATCATGAGGTGGATAAAATATCCATAAGGTAAGTAGGCTCTAAAGAGTACTCCACGTGGCATTTTGCAATCAGGGGGACCATTTTAGTATAGGGTCGTGATGTATCAAGGTATACCTGAGAATTTTTTCAAATGCAAAAGCGCAGTTTTTGTTACTCACCACTGCCATCTGGGCCCACTAACCGCATGAATGTTTAGCCCACTCTTCGGTAAGACATTCATACCAAAAATCAGCTTGTTTGATGATTTTTAGCAGTTGGTTTTAGTACTCAAAAACAATGGTTGAATTCAACAGCTATAAGCACGCCTTCAAAAGTACTAAAATCTAAAAGTTAGAAATCACCAATCAGGGTGATTTTTGGTGTGTATATCCACCAAGGGGAGGGATAAACATCCATGCGGTCGGTGGGCCCAAATGACGGGTGAGTAACAAAAATCGTGCTTCAACATTTGAAAAAGTCTCAGGTATACCTCGTTACATTTGTTTTCTTCCATATTTGGATGATGTAGTCTCAGGTTTAAATGTGATTTAATTGAGCTCCAAAAATAATTGGGAGATATGTGGAGACAAGATGAGTGATGATAATTATTTGAGATTTAAAGATTTGAATGAAGGGTAGTTATCAAAAAAATAGACAGAACGAAGGGTGCTTATCAAAAACAAAATAGAGGAAGAAAAAGAAAATATTAAATGAAGGGTATTTTCGACTTTTAATTGAACAAGATAACAAGATTTTACCCGCTAAAATCAGTTGGGTTAATTTACCAACTCTGACTATACAACATACCGCTGCCGGCGGCCCAAAAATATCAAAGCCATAGACGAGCGCCATGTGGACCATGAAACCTTGGATGGCCTTGGATAAGGTTTTTTTTTCCCTCTTTGTTTTCTTACTTAAATATCTTTGACATTATCACTTTCAAAGTGTAGAAAATTTCTAAAAAGAAAAAAAAATTTAATGTATTTACGAAAAACAAAAATATCTTTTGTAAATTTCCAAAAAAAATAACTAAATATACTTTAAATGTGCATTTTCAAAAAGTCAAATCTTTCTCATGCTCTTTAAACGCTATTTTAAAGAGCGTTTCTCCCTGACAGATGGTAAAACATCTATACCGTTAGCGCCGAATAAAACTTTGATGACAGGCCTTGTCATTAAGGCCGATGATAGGGTGCAATAAGAGCTACATGGAACACTCTTAGAGAACTTTGACCGTATGGATGTTTGGCCAATCATTAGGTGGACTTACAAACCAAAAATCAATCCGATTAGTGATTTCTAGGCGTTGGATTGGAATTGTTTTCATGGGTTGATTTTAATCGTGCGAAATTTGAGCCATATTGACCAAAGATCCAAAGGTTTGAAATCACAAATCAAGCTGATTTTTTGTTTGTGGGTCCATATAGGGATTGAAAAAACATCCATACGGTCAGAGTATTCTAAGAGTGCCACGTGGCTCTTATTGCATCCACGTGGTACACCCATTTTGGCGTACCCACATAGATGAATCAATGGCTGATTTTTTGTGAGGATGATCTCTATGGTGAGGAGATCATCCTCACAAAAAATCAAATCATTCTGATATTCATAGATTGGTTTAGAAGTTGAAGAATTATGTACCGTCAATTTTTACCGTGCAACTTGAAAATCACATTTAACGTTTTTTTAAAAAATGTTTGTCTGTTACAAACGCTCTTTAGTTACTTTTTTTGGAAATTTTCAAAAGTTATTTTTGTTTTTGTAAATACATTAAATTTAATTTTTGTTTTAGAAATTTTCCGTTCAAAGTGCGTACACCAAATTCCCAAATTCCAAAGCGTAGTTTTAAGCTCTGCACCCACGTTTTAAAGCTCCACACCCACTTTTTTTTTTTTGGGATAAAAATGCCCCTTATTGTTTCAGCACCCACTATTCTATATCTCCCCTCCATCGCATTCTCTCTCCACCAGAAAAAATTGAACTGCCGACATTGTTGCCAATGAGAGAGAGAGAGAGAGTAACGGTGGTGGGGAGGTGTGGTGAGGAAAGAGAAAGGGACGGAGAGAAGATGAAGGAGAAGGGGTGGGGTTGCCGAAACATAAGGAGGTTTTCTCTGTCAAAAAAAAATTCTTTGTACAAAATGTGGGTGCCGAGCATAAATGTGTGGGTGTGCGTAGAGCTACCCAATCCGAAAAATGTCAGCTTTCAATTTTCTTATATCATAAACACCATTAGTTTCAAGTTTCAACAAAAGCGAACGCTGCATGGTAGATGATCAAAACCATCAATTATTTTTTCCTTTACTTTTGACCATTGTTATGTGTTTGTTCAATAAATCAACAGTTAAAATCCATCCACTTCTAGTGAGACCACTTGGATGGTGGATCGATCTTAAGCTCGTGCATGATTGGCCCACATACAACAAATGTAAGGGAGGAGAAGAGAATACGACGCATGCATGGACGTGTATCATGGTTGAAAGTTTTGGCAAATCCTAATCACAATCCCACTCTTCAAATCGACTGTTCTGGAAGGTAGCGATCCATTTGATCAGGGAGTTGTCTCACCCGAGACGTATTGTTTGCTTAAGGCCCTCTGATCACATCATCTCAAACGACACTGTCTGAGCGACCGAGTTGGATTGGACGATCCGGATTGGGGATCAGCGCCCGCCGTCCGGCCACTTTCGATCATACGGTGAATCCATTTTACGTGCACTAAAAGCTATGTACAAACTACAAACCAATAATATAAATTAAGAAAAATATATAGATGGCATAATAGGGCCCATTAAAGTAGCAATATATTAATATTTAGAAGATAAAAAAAAAAAATGGAGAATTAGGGCATAAAAAACTCGTTTTGGTTGGATCTTACATTTTATTATTCCATATATATTTTTTTAATATAGACTTAACGTAAGCAAATGATGTTGGTGCGGGTTCCTTTTTTCAGGAAAAAAAAACAGCTCATTAAAAAATAACTTCGCAAGACATCGATTTCCACTTTGTTTAGCTTATAAAAAAAAAATTAATTTCCAACCCGAACAATGCCACAAGGCGTGCATAGATGGCAAATGATTGATTACTTTTAAACCATCCAAGAGTTACTAGGGCCCTACATGGTTGGTTCAATGCAAATTGGATGCAATGCATCCACTTGCCATGGTTTTGGGATTGCACGTGATTGGTTGGTAGGGGGCGTGCAAATGAGTTGCTGTGCAAGTGGTTGACAAGCCCTTGCAAACTCTTTAAGAGTTTATATGCAAGTATGTGCACCCCAAAAAACCATGGTAAATGACTGCAATGTAACTCACCACATTTTCGCTGGAGTGCAAAATACATCCCTGCAGTGTAGCGAACCAAGCAGGGCCGGAGTATAATAGAAACCCACGAAAGGACGGCTTGGTTTGGTTTCTTCTTGTTTAATGAATATATTTTTTTGCGGCGTTTTACCCTCTATTTTTTTTTTTGTAATCAAGAAGTGGGTTACCTTAAAATGCTCAATTTCGAGTATTCTTTGGGATGAATAACCGTACTGACGTTTGGCCCACCCTTTGGTGGACCTACATACCAAAATCAGCCTGATTGATTTCTAGGGGTTTTGAATTGAGTACCCAAGATAATGCTCAAATCAACGGTTAAAAATCAACTTATGAAAAAGACTAAAATCTCACGTGGTACATTTTTAAGCGATGCACACCGTTCACAACGAAAATGACCTACTATAAAAAATAATAAAAAAATTATTCCTCTTTTTTGGGTGTGTGCTGCATTTGGGTTAACTTAAAATTTATCTTAAGTGCTTAACCAATTAACCAATAGCGCATGTATAAGTAAAGTGCTTGAGATAAGCTGTTTTGACCATTTGGTAACTATATAAAAAAAGTGTTTTTTTATTGTTAAAAAATCCTTTTATAGTGTCGTGTAAAAATACATTTTTTAGTAGCAAATACTTATTTTGCCCCTTAAAAGTAGTTAAATACACTTAAGGCCCTACTCGGTTCAATGCAATCGGATCCAATGCACTCACTTGCCACGGTTTTGGGATTAGAAGTGATTGGTTGGGGGCGTGCAAATGAGCTGGCGTGTAAGTGGTTGCCAAGCCCTTACAAACTCTTTAAGAAAATGGATGCAAGCATGTGCAACCCCAAAACTGTGGAAGTGATTGCAATGCAACTCGTGCAAAATGCATCCTAGTGCAATGAGCCAAGTGGGGCCTAAAAAGGGGCTCCCGCATTAGAAAGAAGCACAGCACTTCCGCATTAGCAGTTAGCGTGGAATCAGACTAAACCAAGGTTAAGGAAGACTGAGGTACCAAATCAAGGACAATGATCTATTCAATTCAGACGACGAATTTGACATAGGTTCAGCAAACACGCGAGCTTCAAAAGGGTAGTTATGGTATTATAAATTTTTGTAAAGACTAAAACACAATTTTTTTAACAACTTCCCGCAAAAGTAATTAACAGAAACTGCTTCTGCTTATGACAATTTTGAGAGCTCTTGGGCTTTAAAAAACTATTTTTTTAATTTTACCAGAGTTTTTTTTGATAAGTGCTTAAGAATCACTAAAAGCTAGCTCATTGTAGTTTTAAGCTTACCAAAATGTAGCACTTGAACAAATACGAACTCTATATGGGCAAACTTCAAAAAAAAAAATCTATAAGGGCGAACTCGAAATGCAAAATTCAAAAGCGTAGGTTTATAGTAGATTTCGGGTTGCGAAAATGTCACGATTTTTTAATCAAGTTGCTAAGGTACTCTGCATTTCAGACTATAATTGCAAAATTACAGCCCTTCCAGTAATTCTCCCCCAAAACTTTCCTCTTTGTTTCCTACTCAAGGTTCCGGATCAAGATCAGTTGGATCGGACCGATCTGGCGTGAACCCGAGACATTTAAAAAGAAAAAAAAATTATGAAAAATTTGTCTGGATCCATTTCAGCCTCTTTGGATGAAAAAAAAACAAATAAAAAGTCAGAAAAATAATAAAAATGGTTTGACTCAGTGAGTCTACTTAGCCAACTTGGCTGGATTGGGTGATCCAACCAATCTAGATTGCTGGATCGTCCGATCCAGCGTGATCTGGTACAAGCGTTGGATCAGTGTAGCAGGTGACTCCGAGACCGATCCGGATTGCCCGATAATTCAAACCTTGTTCCTACTTCCCTTTTATCTTTCTTTTTAGGGTTTTTTTTTTGTTTCTTCTAATGAGGGGTGATTTAGTCCTCATTGTTGGTAATGCAAGTTTACGTGTCTGGGAGGGACATGATCATTCCTCTTTTTATATGTTGGAGAATTTGGAAAGAAGAAGAAATTAAATTAAAAAATAGTAATAATGTTGTGAGCTTCTAGAAGATCTTTAAAGTAAGGTTTAAATATGTTCATTATAAAATTATAACGTTCATATAACGTAACCTCTGTTTCCATTATAACACGGGTCACATCGTGGTTAAAAAATGGTCTAAATAATATAATTTTATGATTTTAAAATTTCTTTTTCAACTAATAACGGTAACAGTAAAATAGCAGAAAGCAAACAAAATAACAGTCGTTATAAGTCTCGGTTTTGGGATTTTTTTTATTCAAAGAATGTAACGGTCTTGGAACGTTATGCCATTTTGGACATCAACTAGTGAAGATCGTTTTACAACTGTATAACGGACTGGGGGAGTTAACGTTTTTTCCATTATAATAGCCATTATAATGCACAGGGGCAAAAACGGAAAAATGGAAAACTAACAGAAATAACGGCGCAAAAATTCAAAGTTTCAATAAAATTTATAACGGAAAAAACAGTATTTTTTTTTTCAGAAAATAATTGTTGTTATTTTCTGAACGTCAAAACGGTACATAACGTAACGGGGGAGGTCTGAATTTGTTCAAACAATATAAGTAGTAGAATTGTAAGGGTATTTTTGTAAAAGACTGTCAAGAAACTTAGGCCATCACAATGAAGTCGTGATCGATATAAGTAGTAGAAATTTGATGGTTTGGATCAATGGACACGTGACGGAAGAACATAAGAATGGCCAGTGGCATTCAAGAATCGGCACCTATACTGCTATACATGGTGATGGGCCTACATTGGCTGGAGAATATTCCAATATATGATGTGGGTCCCCCAACCAAATGTACAGGTGGCGATTCCTTAATATTACTATATCACCCTCTTCTAAAGTTTATAATTGTGAACCACTTGAGGTAGTCGTCAAGTTTGATTTACAAATACCATTTTATATTTTGTTTTCAGTAAACAACTTATAAATGCATTTTAGAAGAGTTTTTTTATACTTAAAAACAGAAGCCCAATAGCAAGGTATAAAGGGGGCCGTTATAACGGTATAACGGACTGGGGTGTTACGTTTTTTTTCATTATAACGAAAAAAATGCCCAGGGACAAAAATGGAAAATAACTTAAATAACAGAAAAAAAAAAAAACAAAAAAATGGAGCTGAAATTCAAATTTCGAATTTTGATAAAGGCCGTTATTTTTTGGGCATTTTAATGGTACATAACGTAACGGGGGAGGTCCGAATCCGTTATAACAACCGTTTTTTAAACCATGTCTAATAATTCTATATTTAAACCATACTTAAATAAGGAAATGGATATTGGCACCCACAATTTCGCTCAGTAACCCCACTCACTGAGGTTTGTGGAATTAAGAAAGGAGAAGTTATTTTATGAGGGACTACTGTTATAATTACAGTTATTTTACCACAGTATGGTGATTTTCACGGTAACCTTTCTGTTATAAAGGTCGTTACAACAGTTTTTCAAATCATAAATTTCATAACTTAGGAGAAACATATAATGCCGAGATCACAAAGGAAGCAGTGAAGCAGTGGCCAATCAAATGGCGCCACGATCCACTGTTCAAAAGCATTTTGCGAACTGTTCTTAAGTTCAGTAGGAACATCGGCTGACTGTTCTTATTTTGCGAACTGGTTAGTCGAAGATTTTAAGTCGGGAGCGGATTGATGAAAAAGAGTGTAGCTTCCATTTTCTTTTCAAACCAACCTCTTTTCTAATGAAAGGGGATACCAATTTATCGGAAGTGTTAAGAGATAATAAGCCTAACACACAAACAACGTATCAGATGGTTTTCTTAATGCGTTGTTGTCGTGTTAAATCGTTTATCTGACACATTGTTGGCGCATTGAGCAGCTGATATGGGATGTCTCCAATGCGTCGTGGAACATCTGCTCAACCGTTGTGTCCGAAGACAATAATTATCTCTCTCTTGTCATAATTCCGGTAGGTAGGCTGTCCCATTTCCAAGCAGGGGATGTTAATACCTTTCCTTGGAAAGGTAACTCTCTTAATAAAGCCGACAAAGTATTTATGAATAAGAATTCATGAATAGGAATGATGGACTGACTTATATAACATTAAACCTGAGTAGGAAAATACCTATTGTTTGTGAATTTCGAGGTAACACAGACGGTCTTGATGGAGGCTATTTTTAGTTAACACACAGGACACCTTGCGAAGCACAATAGATAATACCAGTCAAAAGATCTTAGTTTCCAATTGGGTGACTTCTCTCTTGATACCCTTTACGTGAAGATCAAGTTACTGATTACAGTCCCACCGATTAGACCCATGTATTTTATTAAACTTAGCTCTGCGTTTTCAACGCGCAGAGATTTCACCGACTTGGATGTATTTTGATTTAAAAACTTTGCTCTGCGTTATCAACACGCAGAGACCACCGACTTGGTAAATCTTTGTATAGAAGGGGTGGGCTGGGACCGCTTGGTAGTCTTCTCTCCCTTGATAATGACGTGAGTTTGGAGTTAATCCATTTCATGGCCCTGGTGGCCAGTCAATTAACTTGAGATCGAATACTTGGTTATGGGAGTGGAGACATCAAAATCTAATCATAGACAGATGAAAGCTCTCAATCATCGGTCACCAGACTCACCACCAAGTTATATGCCTTGGCCCTTGATAAATAGAAGCCAATGAGACGCCTTCAGGTGGGTCCCATCATGGAACTAATTGATCTAACGTTATGATCAAAACGGTCAAATTTGCCAACTTTCCTAAACTGGTGATGATGCACTACATCACCAAAAAAGTAATGGGCCTTACGGGACCAACCCAGCATACAAATTTGAACTCCAAATGACATGCTTTTTTTATCTGTGAACATTAAATTTTGCTTAATAGCTAATATTGGAAGATCATTAGACATCAAGAAGAAAACCCAATTACGTGGAAAAATCATATAATTCTAATTGAGAATAATACTAAGGATTTTAATTTCTATTTTAGCATGAGAATACAAGCCACCGTTTCAAAAAACGAAAAAAAAAGGGGGGTAAAAAGTCTCCGTAAAAGAGAGGCTAACACTAATATAAAATCAGCCAACCAAAATCTTCATCTCAAGCAGAAGATGCCGATGAATGTTGGGACTTGCGCAAATTAGTTTTTCAGCATGAGACAGCTTCTACAGTTCATCCTGGAAAATATGAAATAGAAATAGTTAGAACAAGTGGTGTTTTGATTTAATGAAATGAAGGTACACATGCCTAACAGTCAATAGCCGATTATCACAGGA